>OY723392.1:36046343-36241343 GCA_963210295.1 Ophion ellenae
ATTTTTTTTTCGTGTTGTTTTTAATTACGCGGAATGAGGCGTTCAAATCGTCATAACTTTTTTGTTTGTGGTTGTAATAGCACGAAATAACTCCTGATGTCTTCTGCAATGTACGTTTATTATAAATAAATCATTATTTGATACAATTGTTTTTAAAAATGTATGAAAAATGTCAACTTCTAAATTCATTATAAACTTTCGAGGCCATGTTAATATTTACCATTGGGAGCATCGCCGGAATGGTCTTTGTCCTTCCTGGTGCATTCATATCCGGTCTCGCGGGGAAGTGAGCGAGGTAGGACGGGCTGGAGGGTAAACATCACAACGCGTGTGCCGAGTCTGCGGTTGCTCCGGAGGGAACATTTCGAGCGTGGCCTGCGAGCAAAAAAATGCATTGTGTCGCGTATCGTCGTGTGGGAGATCGATCACTTTTAATCCAGAGGAGCGATTTTTATTCAACCGTGCACAGTTGGACAAAACTTTTTGCTCCGATCCGATTGCGAATGGAAAATTCGCTATCGGCCGACAACTTCACATCGACGAGAGTCCTGCCAAATTGATGAGGCGAAAACATGAAAACCGGTTCGAATCGATGGGCGGAAAGAACTGGAATCGGTCCAGCTAAAAGCGCGATTGCCAGGCTGGAAGCTCCATTTTTAGGGTTTAGTACCCAAAGGGCAAAACGGAAGCCTATTAAGGGGTCTTCTCACTTCAGACGCTAAAAAGGCTATTTTCATGAATTTTTTGATAGGCTTATATTATAGATATTGATATAAAAGTTGTTACACTTAAGGGAAGGGTAGGGGTTTCAGCGTGAAAAAAAAACACTTTTTTGCGAATTTTTTTCATCTATATGGATAGAGGAAATTTATTGAAACCTTTTTTACATTGTTAAGTGTCATTTCAAGAACATTCCGTGAAATTTTTACGCGAAAATATCCACAAACAAGCCGGTGACAAAGCTTTTCCAAGAACGCCTTTGGAAAAACACGATTTGCGGTGTTCACTGTATCTCAGCTAGAAATTATCTGAAGTCAAGTGCCATTAAAATTTAGTCAAAGTGTCATCAGATCCTCCCCCCAACGGTCTTTGATAATTTTTTTTTTCATTTCTAAATTTTTGGTGGTCATGTGAAGTGAAAAGTGCTATTTTTCACGAAAAATTCCGCCATTTTGGGGGTGGAAGACCCCCTCAATGTAAAAAAAATCTTAAACTAATGGTTGGGGGAAGGTATTTTATATGTAGAAAGTGTGTACCAAGTTTGAAATAAATCGGTCATGTAGTTTTCAAATGGCAGTGAACACGGACTTTGAAAAAGTGGTTTCGAGAAAAAACGCGGCATCGGCTTGTTTGTGGATGTTTTCGCGTACAAATTTCACGGAATGTTCTTGAAATGATACTTAACAATGTACAAAAGTTTCAATAAATTTACTCTATCCATACAGATGAAAAAAAATCGCAAAAAAGTGGTTTTTTTTCACGCTGAAACCCCTACCCTCCCCTTAATACATACACTTTCGAAATACATTTAAAAAGAATATAATTATTCAAGTCACTATTTATAGACGAAGATGGTAGTTAAAAAAATGTCCGAAAAAATGTGTAGGTCTGCGCTGTTGATGAAATCTCGGAGATGGATCAACCGAAATCAAAAAATCAAAAACGGTTTTAGATTCAGTATGTTAATGGCTACGGCGCATATCATACGAGTTTTGATACATTCAAAAACAACGAAATGGTGGACATTTTTCGAAAAAAAAAAAAAAAACGTGTTTTTTCACCTGTTTTGGCACAAAAATTTGTAAATATCAAAAATTTTGAAAATCTTTGATATGCGTTATAGCTATAGTTGGAAAGAATATGTGGTTAAAATTTCATAAGAATCGGTTCAGTAGTTTCGAAGATTTTATCAACAAGTCGTCGAAAAACGTTCTTTCGAGAAAAAACGCGTTTAAGGGGCTATACCAGTGTGACACTGAAAATAAATCGACTTTGTTTGCCTTTTTCGACAGTTTATACTTTCAAGAATATCATTGTCATTTATACCATTTATATCAATATCATTTTAACTTGCAAAAATCGATAGTTAATCGATAACTCAAAGAGCAATTATCCGATTGACTTGCAATTTGAACTGAGTACTCTTGAATATATTTACTCTACAATGACGTAGGATATTTTTGATTGGATCAAAATTGACGATTTGCTATTGAAAAAAACCACCCTTTTATAGGCAAGAAAACAGACTTTTTTTTTCATAACTACGCCATTTTGTTAGGTTTTGATATTTTTCGAAAATCCTACGTCATTTTGCGGGAAATACCTTCGGCTTAACGACATTTTTTTCATTTTCGGTCTCAGCTACTCAATAGGCCGGAATCATGTCAGCAGTGGAGGAACTTTTTTTTGCGCCTTCGAAGGCAGCGCATAAGTCGCTTGGATCTCAATATTTTTCTATGAAAAAATTATGTAATATAGGTCAAATATAGCGCATTCCCGACAATCACCCAAATTTTCAGCGTTTATACTGGTCAGCCCCTCAAAGTTTGTTTGGGTTACATAAATACATAAAATCATTTTTTTTATGTATTTCGAAAGTGTATTTATCAAGTGTAACAACTTTTACATCAAGCTCTATAATATAAACCTATCAAAAAAATTCATGGAAATAGTCTTTTGAGTGAGAAGACCCCTTAACATTCATATGCTCAAAATGAACCGAGAAATGTTGAAAATCGATGAAATGGTACGCATTGAACCTATCACCCCCTTAAGGCTTTGCATCGACCTTTCTGACACCCTACATATGCCTCCATATATGAATATATATATATATATATATGCCTGCAGATCGCGGCCAACTTTGTTGTCGGCATTGTTCGCCGTTCGCGGTGTATACCTAGATACTTTAGGAGCAGAGGGATATGATTTTGGCACAAATTTCACTCGGTCATGTGATTCGCTGTGCTCTGGAGCTTAACGGCTCTTCATATAGCACAGAGCCGGCACAGCAGTTGCAACTGTGCCTGCACACACACACACACACACACACACTTATGCACATATGTATATATGCATACATATAAACGCATTTTGGCCTTTATATACGTATTCTACTCTGGGGAATCATCCGTACGGTAAATCCGGGATAGCGAATAATCGTGAAATTGCTGATGCAGGATGCAATGCTGACTACATAAATCTACGAATGTATATATGTATATGTATGTATATATATATATATATATATACATACATACATACATGAGGTTCTATATTACGCAGTAAATATGCATTCAGACCACCAGATGCTTGCAATTTTTACTGCTCTCGTATATTACTTCCGGTTATGTGGATGATTCACATACACCTACATGAGATACTCAGCAACCGAAAAATTATTCACTACGAGGTTACATTCATTTATGTATTCATATGTATATATATATATATATATATATATATATATATTTTTTTTTTTCCCCTGAGTTTGTACGTATACCCTTGCGGGTTTTTACGTAATACCCTTCCCAATTGAACCCTCTCTTATCACCCCCCAACCGCACTTCGTTATTCTAACCTCACTTCTGTTGCGTCCACAGCCATCATGAGGCAGTATTCTACTCGGGAAGCCTTTTTTCGGGCTTGATGAAAAAATATATATATTCTTTTAGCGTAATTAAAAAACATTCAGCGTCATGTTTTCGGTAATAAGATTAGAAAGATTTATACCAAATTTCATCAGAATTGGTAGATTAGTTTTTTAGCTATACGTCAGCCCAGTTTTGAAAATTCAGTTTAGAAGACCGTGCCATACCTACGCCATTTTTTAAGATTAAGGCCTTAGGCCATTCTGGAGACCGAAAAAATAGGCGTTTTGGAGATTTTTTTTCAGAGAAACTACAAAATAAATCGAGATTACAAAAAAGGGTGTTTATCATACATATCAGTGACTGTATACAATAATTTTTTTGAAGCGATACATTTAAAAATGGCTGCTGCGCAACGTTTATCTTAAAACTGCATTTTTTAAGTTGGCCGAAAACATAACTGAGACGATTTTCAACCGATTCACTTGAAATGTTGAATATATCTTGAAAAATACATTGTCTATGGAAGTACGTAGGATTTTCTTTTATATTGCTTAGTTCATTTGTTATTAACAATTATCTGAAGATTTTTAGGCAAATTGTACACTTTCCAAAAATTTGCCTAAAAATCGTCAGATAATTGTTAATAACAAATGAACTATGCAATATAAAAAAAAATCCTACGTACTTCCATCGACAATGTATTTTTCAAGATATATTCAACATTTCAAGTGAATCAAATAACTCAGACAATCGTCTGAGTTATGTTTCCGGTTATGAGTCATGTATCTGACGATTTTTGAGGCAAATTTTTGGAAAGTGAACAATTTGCCTAAAAAATCGTCAGATAATTATAACAAATGAACTATGCAATATAAAAAAAATCCTACGTACTTCCATAGACAATGTATTTTTCAAGATATATTCAACATTTCAGGTGAATCGATTGAAAATTGTCTGAGTTATGTTTACGGCTAACTTAAAGAATGCAGTTTTGAGATAAACGCTGCACAGCCGCCATTTTCAAATTAATCGCTTTAACAAAATTATTGTACACAGTTACTGATATGTATGATAAATACCCTTTTTTGTAATCTCGATTTATTTTGTAGTTTTTCTGAGAAAAAAAATCCTCAGAGAGCCTATTTTTTCGGCCTCTGGAGTGGCCTAACCCCTTAATCACAACATAAAAATACCATGTAACAGCCAAAAGTAGTAGTGAAACATACCCTACGTCCAAAAAATGACGAAGTAATATTTCCTTTTAAGGGGCCAGTCCACTTTGGAGCCACGAAAGAAAGGCAACTTTCGCGATTTTTTTTTGTGGATTTTATAAAAGATATGAATATAAAAGTTGTTGGGCTTGATAAATAAAGTCTTGAAATACATTAAAAAAATGTAATTCATTTTTATTCATTTTTAAGTACAAAAACAATAGAGTAACGTAACGCCTCAAAAATAGGTGGGCTAGGTAGCTCTATCACAACTCGGCAACGGCTTGTCTGAAACAAAAAAAATCAAAGTCCATTAGTTTCAGTATGACACCAGCTACAAAATGACCCCCGGATATAAAGTTTTATCAGAAAATAAAAAAATGGCAGATGAAAAACGAAAAAAGTAAAAAACACGCAGTTTTTGCAGTTTTTCGCAAAAAAAGAGTAAAAATAAAAATTTTTAAACCATCGAGGGTCATCTTGTTGCGAATCATGTTTACAATATGTGGTTGAAATTTCAAGAGAATCGGTTTATTAGTTTTAGAGATACGATGGAGCTAGATTTTGAAAACGTTGTTTCAAGAAAAACGCGTTTGAACTTTATACTATGAAAAACACTTACCCAAACTCAATCGGCAATTCCTGCACCGTACAAAATCCCTCCTGATTGCTCATCATCGTCGATTTCTTCAAGTCTTGCTTGCTTTCGATTTTTTGAAATTTTCAAAGTGGACTGGCCCCTCGAACAAAAATCATGATTCACAATGCTGCTGAACTCGAAGGACCGCCGGAGGCGAACCCCTGCCGCCCGTCCACCAGGGCCGCTTATTCACATATATCTTTTTTATTCGCGTTCGTATGCGTACTTATATAGGACGAAAGGAAAAAAATGCCAAAACGAGATTGCGGTATAAAAAGAGCAGACGGAGGAGAGCGAGAAGGGTTGAAAGTCTGGGGCACGATGGAGTCAGCATATTTCACATTTCACATATATACATATTATGAAGCAGATACGAACGTGCGATACGAGGTTTCGACGGAGCAGCTCGATAAAGCGTTTGTCGAGTTAACGAAACGTCAAATATTGCAAAATTCGCGAATTGTGGAGTGTGTTTGCGAACATATCGCGAACAACTCGCCATAATGGACTGTTGATGTTTGAATGGTCTTTGAATGGTTTCGAGTGGACGCGCTGATGTTGCACCAAGCGAACTGGAAATTTTGCCGCTATTCGCGGGATCAATAAGTTGTTAGCGCGTGTGGTGAATTAATATTATCATTGTTTGTTTAAATAATTATTATTATATAATAATAATAAAGTAATAGCGACCAAGTCGCGGTAGCTTGAGCTTGCATAGTTTCACTAAGTGAGGTTTTTAATTTTGTTTGCTGCGCAAACTTTGTAAAAATTTGAACAATTAATCAAGTTACGATGATTTTTGTGGTGGGTCGCCGACTGGACTGCGGTGGACCACCTGACTGCGAATTACTCTTTGTGTTTTAGGTTTTTCTCGAAACTAACAAGGAACATCACATAAGGTCGTCCTATCGACAGGCTTCAATCCATAGGATTTTCATAATTTTTTTTTTTGAGCTTCACTAAATATATTTATAATCGTATCTGTGAAATTTCAGGGTCGTTTATCGACCTAATTACAGAGAAAAGAAATATTAAAATTGCGTATTTTTGCAAAGGAATTCCGAGACGACATACAAAAACCCAATTTCCGGTCGCTACAAAAGTGTATATAATAGTGGGAATCCATCAGATTCTTAAAAATAATCAGATTTACGTACTCAACACTTGTAGTAATCCAGTGCTCGCAGAAAAAATTACGCTTATTGACCTAATTTTTATGTAATATCAAGTTTAATTTGAACTTCCGGTATTGGATTTATTACCACTTGCTGCGATAAAGATACGTGACAGCAAGGCAACAGCTGACTGTAGTCCTAACCTCATCTCATTCATTCGAATTTCCACACATATTTAATTTTTTATCGACATATTTCGCTGACACAAATTTCCCACGCTTTTTAGCAGTCGTGGCCCGAATACAATGCTTTATATTTTCCGCACCTGACATTGTTTTGACAGGTCGATGTTGAAAAGCATGGAGGCTAAACTCGCCTGGTTGAGTAAAAAGGAACGGAGATAGAACCAATATTGCCAAATATCAAACGTAGAAATACTGTGCGAATCGTTGAAATAACTATTTTTTTATTTTTATAATCAAATGTGAACATTCATTAAACAATTTACACATGGAAGATTTAGTTATTACAATTTTTTTGCATATGTTAAAAATTTCAATTGTACAAGTCTCAAGTATGATCAGTGGTGTGACTAGTGTAAAGCAATAGGACAACCTTAAGTGACCGCCTTCTATTTGGTTGAAACTCATATATGTCATAAAGCATTGAATCTATTAGACAGGTATTTTTTTTATCTGCGGAAAAACGTTTTTAAGGGAGGAAACGACCCTTCAAAGAAAGGCGTCTGACCGGTTAATTTAATGTTTGTTTAATTGTTCTATAGTGGATTTTTCATCGCTTGGCATTGGTAGAATTTCGGTTTTTGTTTCATTCAGATCGGTGGACTGCTTGGCGGTGAAACTGTAAAACCACCCCCTCCCCTAACACGCCTTTCTTTGAGGGGTGGTTTCTTCCCTTAAAACCGTTTTTCCGAAGATAAAAACATACGCGTCTAATAGTTTTGAATGATTTATCACATATTTGAGTTACGACAAAATTGACGGTGGACACTTAAGGGTTCTTCTCACTTTAGACCCTAAAAAAGGCTATTTTCATGAATTTTTTTTATTATTTTATTAAACTTATTATTTTTATTTTTTATTAATTATTTAATATTTTATATAAATATATTAAAATATATTAATTATTTTTTTATTAAACTAAAAAAGGCTATTTTCATGATTTTTTTTTATTAAACGCGTTTTTCTCGAATTAACGTTTTTTTCGACGGCTTGTTGATAAAATCTTCGAAACTACTGAACCGATCCTCACGAAATTTTAACCACATATTCTTTACAATTACAGCTCTAGTGCATATCATAATTTTTTTAACTTTCGATATTTACTATATTTTTTTTTTTGCAAAAGATATAGTAAATATCCGAAAGCCGAAAATAGTAATAAAACGTGCGTAAGTTTCAAAAATAGTGAAGAAATCATACCTTAAAAAAAAATCATGACTACCGTCAAATGTTTTTCTCGCCTAACGGTATCTCCTCCCTTGATTGTGGAAAAAATCCGGACCTCTTGATCCCAATACTCTCATCAGAAAAAAATACCGAAAAACATCCTGCTCTTCGGGCCCCGAGCAGACCCGTTAATAATTGCCAAGAAATAAAAAAATGATATACATACACCTATCGTGTCGGCGACCCGAGAATTCCCACGTCGACACCCTCGCGCGAGGGTGTCCCCGCAGTGAGAAGGGGTGAACTTTGATTTTGTCGTGCAAGACAAGTGAGAGGCAGGTGCTAATGAGAAAGGGCGGTGATTTTCTTTCCACCTCGTCGTGTCACACGCTCGCCCTGGGTTTTTCATCACGCACGTCGCGACGAACAAAAACGGGGGGGAAAAAAAAGACGAGAAAAGCTGGAAGCTCTAGCGCGTAATGTCTCTGTACACTTTGTGGGGAGAGAGAAAACATCGCAATGAGGAAAAAAACAACGAGGGGAGAAAAACCTTTGACGTTGTAGGGCGTAAGTCCATAAATAAGGGATGGAGAGCGTGAGAGAGAAAGCGAAAGAAAGAGAGAGGAGAGAGAGAGAGAGAGAGAGAGAGAGAGAGAGAGAGAGAGAGAAAGAGAGAGACAGAGAGAAAGAGAGAGACAGAGAGAGAGAGAGAGACCCGAAGACAGAAAGTAGAAAATACGGGGACCGGAAGGACGATAGAAAGAGCCCGATAAGCAGGGTGAACCGGAAGTAATTTTTAAACGGGGAGCAAAAAAAGAAGAAAAAAACCACCTATCCCTCGTGTGAAAAATACACTCTATCCCGCTCCCCTCTCTCTCTCTCTCTCTCTCTCTCTCTCTCTCTCTCTCTCTCGGTATTATCAGAGGGAGACTGGTGACACGCTACCCTGGTCCCAGCGAGCGTGTCGTCGTTTATCGTCGCGGGTGTATTGCTCGGATCTGAGAGGGGTGGTAAGGGGGTTGAAAGCTTACAGAACCACTTCTCTATACACCACAGCAAACGTTCTCGAGTCTCTCGTCCGCTCCGAAAAAACACCCTCGTTGCACCCACAACCCGACAAAAAGATGATTACCTAAGCCTCGCACACACACACACACAAATATATATATATAAGGAAAGGATATTTTGGACCCGTTATAATATGCAATGTTGTTTATCAGCACATCTGGCTGTTTCGAGAACGGTGCTTAAATTTGATTAAAACGGAACTAAAATAAAACCGCTCCAGTATACCGACACAAAGATTCCAAACACTTAGTTTCGAAGTAAAAAAAATAATCGAACGTTTCTCATAATCCACGATGCGGCTGAGTTTACATATAGAGATACATTATAGCGAGGAATTTGTTCGTATTGTCGTCGAAAAGTGAGCGGAGCATAAAAATCCGAAAGAGCTGCGATAAAAGAATAAAACATGTGTATAATGTTGCTCGGAATCGAGTTACGGGACATTTCGAGTGCATCGCGCACGTGGATGCATTCGCAGAAGGGTAGTGGAATACACTGAGAAAAAAAACCAATTGAATCAAAAAAATATATTGGTTGATCCAAATAAATGTGCTGCTGCGGAGTGCCACCGATATATGAGATTGTTACAATACTATGAAATATTGGAAAATGTGATTGATTTAAATAACATATTATTTTATTTGAAAAAGCTCTTCTGTTCTCTGAAGATCTACATTATCCTTTAAATAAAAATATATTCTATTGAAATAATGCTATATACAATCCGTAGATGTATGGATGAAATAATTAAGCGGTTGTTACAACATTTTTTATATCGTACAAAAATATAATCAATAGAACTAATTATTTCTTTACTGCAGTCAAACGAATATGCCATGGGACGTAAGTTTTTCAATTTGTTTTAAATCTTAAATAAAAAGTGAGCTTTAGAATGATCATCCACGATAATAGTGGAGAGAATATCAGATATCCAATGGAATATCCATGGAGAGAATATCAGATGTTCATCTGATAAGGACAGATACTACACTTTGAACTCAGCCACAGGCCAAGAAGCGATACTCTTTAGAGTTTCTCCGGCGTTTAAGGGGGGATTGTCTTTTTTTTTCGCAGAATTTACCGCTTTTTGGGAATTTTTTTGTGAAGAAAGTATACAACGGAAAACTTGTCAAACTTGTCATATAGTTTTATTGATCTGTTTACTACATACAAAAAAATGTTTAAACAATTTCATAAAAAAATCCGCCTCCCACCCCCCTCGACGCGCGATGGTCCTTTTTTGATGGTGTGCACGATTACAGCTTTCACGTTCATCCTGCAACAAAAACCCAAAAAGCACTTTACTTTAGACACATATAGCTATCGTTCGATGAAGGGGAAAAAAAAATTGACGATTTGGTGACGTTTTGAACTTGAAGTATCGATTTTTCGAAAAAAATTGATCGATTTTTTATTATAAATAAAAAACTATTAAACGTATTGCTTTTTTGCTTCATCAAACGATAAAAGGATGTCAGCTGAGCATTCTGTCCAAATTTGAAGGCAATCGGTTGAATAGTTTTTGAGAAATCGTGCACACCATCAAAAAAGGACCATCGCGCGTCGAGGGGGGTGGGAGGCGGATTTTTTGATGAAATTGTTTAAAAAATTTTTTGTATGTAGTAAACAGATCAATAAAACTATATGCCCAGTTTCACAAGTTCTTCGTTGTATACTTTCTTCACAAAAAAATTCCCAAAAAGCGGTAAATTTTGCGAAAAAAAAGACAATCCCCCCTTAAGTAGATTTTCGGTTCGCGCTACGCTTACGAGAAACGAGCGCGCGTGCGGCTTCTAGCGGTTACTCCGGGAACTACGGGTTTCCTCACACTTATAATTTTGGTAGCGCTCGGCCATGATTTGATTGAATTTTTTCAACCCAATGCGCAAGAAACAAATTTTATTTTCGCATAATTTTTCAACCAATTCAGACATTTGCTTAATATTTTTCAATCAAAATAAAATATTAATATTTTAACGAATAATGTACTTGTAAATCAATATCGGATATGGTGAAAAAAATTAAATAACATATTTACTCAATAGAAATTTTATCTGAATCAAACGAGCGAAATTCAATTTTTCTTGTGTACTCGAATCAACAATATTCATGTTATGAATTGAAACGCTTTTTTGTTCGTTGCAGAAAATGCATTCAAAACTATATAATTTGTTCACGATCATTTTTTAGATAGTTTCAATAATATATTGTTCTCGGCTAACAATAGATCTTTTGAATGAAAAAAAACTTTCAAGTGTATCATGTTATTAAAGTCAATAGCGGTTTGTTTGGACTAATAAATCCGATTATTTACAGTAACAATTTTACAATTGAATCAACGAAATTTCATTCAATAACACCAATGATATTGGATCAATGATTTTTTTTTCTCAGTGTAGTAACATGTCAATAGGCAGCACATCCACGGCGTGTGTAACCCGCGTTTCCGGTTTTCTTTTTTCCTCGCTTCACCCCGCGTTGCTGTATGTGCGCTTTTAAAAATTTGTCGTGTGTGTGTGTGTGCGTACCGATCGATCGAATAAGAAGCTGGCGGGAAGTTCCCGTACTCGGAGCTTGAGTGCATTCCCAATTGATTTGCCGCAAACAAAAACAAGTTTTGAAACCATATCTTCTCTCTTTCTTTCTCCCCCCTTCTCGCTTTCTCGTTCTGTCTCTCTAACCCTTTAGCTCCTTCTCTCACTAACCCTTTAGCTCCTTCTCTCTCTCTCTTTCTCTCTCCCTCTCTCTCTCTCCCTCTCTCTCTCTCTCTCTCTCTCTCTCTCTCTCTCTCTCTCTCTCTCTCTCTCACTCTCTCTTCCCAATCACGTGAAACGGAGAACAAGGGAAGAAAATGTATACAAGCAACAGCGCCAGGGAACAACCGGGAATGGAGAACGGCATAGTTCGATGGAATATACCACACACACACATACGCACACAAACTCCTGTACAAATATATATATATATATCAGGAGAGAATACACATGCATATATCTATGTACGGAGAATCGCGGTGGGGATGTGGAGCTCTCGAGCCGACGACCTTGACCGGAGCAGAATGAAAGAGCGAGAGGGTGCGAGAGGGAGGGGGGGGGGGGAGAAAGAGGATACGTGCAGGGTGGCCGTGCTTGTGGTGGTGGATCGACGTGAGCAGCCAGGGTAAATCGTGGCCGACCTCGTTCAGTTTTTTCCCCTCTTTCTCTTTTATTTATCGAATGGCAAAAGTGTAGATGGATTTTTCGCTCTTCGGTTCACACCATACCATGACACCAAAAATATTTCCCGTCTCGACGTAGACCCTTGCGGACTTTTGCGATCCCCTTGCCTTTATTTTGGCCCACACTTTATCACCTGACTACACCTCCGGTGGAGATTTCTTGGAGTGTGGGTTGCCTACAGGCGCGAGTTCCCTAACGCTCGGGTGTGACGCGGTTGCACACGAGGGCACGGGGAAACCGGCCAAAACCGCCAGCTGTATTCTCACCGCGGTTTCAGTTGTGCGTGTCGACAGGGTAAACTCGAAAAAAAAACTTGTGCCCCACTCGGCAGTGGTACCTATGCCGCGATCACCCATCCGAGTATTGGCCCGGTGAACGCTGCTTCACACGGGAGATATGCTCCTCGTTAATTAGCGGCGGTAATGAATACTGATGTATACACATAGTAGGGCGATGCAAACAACTATCAATGTTTTTATTTGTTCTCGCTGAAAAAATCTATGTGACGTGAAGATTGTCGGTGAACCCTAATGCTTAAATTTAATGTGGCACCAGTCATTATTAAGTAGTTTTGTAATTTCACCTTTAGATCATCATTTCTCAGGTGTTGAATGAAAAGAGAGATCGGAAAATGTGTTGAAATGTGTCACCAGGTGATCCAGTGCTATTAGCAACCCCAAAAACAAGATTTTCGATTTTGGGGACTGGAATCAAGCAAGCCGCAATCTGAAAAGTCGACGAATTGATTTTGCTGACGTAAAACATTTTTATCGACTTTTGAACACCTTTTGTATCGTTTTTTTTTTAACTTAAGGGTTGCACAGGCTTGAAATTTCAAAAATATAATTTGTTTGATGCATAGGTTTATAGTCTACAGTCTTAATTTCAATTTGCAGGAAAGATTTTGTAAAAATTCTAAAAATCGACCGAGTTATGACGATTTTTGTGAAGGGTCGCCCACTGGGCTACAACGGACCGCCCGGCCGCGATTTACCCTTTTTTTTGCTTTTTTCTTGAACAGTAGATACAGAACGGTGCGAGCCGTATCTCACAATCTATTCGTCCGATTCACTTGAAATTCGGACAAAGCATAGTTTATAACATTTTCTATCGTCTGACGGGGCGATTTTTTAAATGATTTTTTAAATAACTAACTTGTTTTTTTCCGTCGAAAATCGAACTTTTTTCCTGCACCTTACCATTTTTTGATTTGAACAATTTTGAAAGTATCCGGAAAGAAAGTATACGAAGTATTTCGAAAGTACACGAAACTTTACTTGTTACGCTGAAAGTGCAATTTTCATTTTCCATTTCGGATTACCCTAGTTGCCGGAACCATCTACACCGATTGGCCAAGCGGCAACCGCGGTACTTTCTTTAAATAATAAAAACTTGATTGTTTATCAATATTTTTCAATAAAAAAACTCAAACTCGGCAAGACTATGTATTAATTGTATACAAAATCCCGACCTCCTCATTCTCATGTTTTTATCAGAAAAAAATATCGAAATTTGACCTATTTGTTTGGACCCCAAGCTTATGAAGACCCGTTGGGACCATGATTTTAACCGAAATGTGGGAAAATATCTTGAAAAGCCTCTTTTCAAAATTGACTTATAGGGCTCGATTTTCGCGAGAATTTTTTTTTTTTACGTATACTTACTTTTTTTTGTTATGGCCCGAATAAATATGTAAATAATAAATAATATATATATAATATATCTTATTATTAATATATAATATATATTATTATATATATGTTATTATATATTATACTACTTATTATAAATATAATATATAATATATCTATATTTGTATCTTTTTAAAATAGACGGACTTCCGTTTCCGCGCGTGACATTTGCGAACTCTGCAGCCTCGCAAATCCCAAGACCACACAAATTCTTCTACCGTTCATGTGTGCGCTCGTCGTATTGTCCTCCGGAGCTGCGTGCATGCTATTTTTTTACGATCGCTGTAGATGGCGCTAGTCTTATGTGGCGTCCCGGTTTGCGTAACTTGGAAAAACGTCGAGCGTTCGCAAGACGCCGAGTGTTGAATCCAAGTCACGCGAGGCGAGCCGCGGACTGCATAAAACGTGGGTGATTGAAAAATATACTGTGCGAACGGTAATGCGAGATATACGGGGCGAGATATTGGAACGGAAATGAGAAAAGATACGGAAGTCGTAGCGATAAAAAAACGCGAGGGAACACATAACCTCTTTCTTTGGTGAAAAAAAGAGCCCAATAGTGCGCTGGAATTCCATCAAAATGGCGGAATAAAGTCCTATATTGGATTCGCTCCAGTTCCTCCGGGAAATAGTCTTCGATAACGACGAGAATAAGAATCGAAAGTGTTTCACGAGCGAAAAAAATGCTCGAAACTGAAATAATTGGAAATGAATGTTATTTCTTCGTTTTGGAAACATTTTTTCTTGTCTCCGGGAGCTTAAAAGTCCTTGGAACGAAAGCATAATAATGAAACAGAGTCATTCATTTTTTACTTTAAGTTCGAGGCTCTCGAACCCGATCAAAAGTAATTATTCTTATAGTGGACAGTGAAATAAAAGGAAAAATAAATAAAATAATATAATTTTGAGACTCGGAAATGATACTTCATGAGAAAAATCATGTTGAAAGAATACGGAATTAGAGTAATCAATTAAGGCCGTGTTCTGTTTTATGACGCTCGAAAAAGCTTCTTTTCGAGAATTTTTTTAGAAAGGAAAAAACAAATGAGCTTAGTGAACTTTGCCTTATATTTTAATATGTATTTGAAAAGTATTTTAAAAAATTGTTCAACATGAAACAAGGAATTACTGCATATTTATCAGCGCATTTCTTGGGTGCCTTGCCACTGCAGTCTCCAATCGGTGGGAAAGATGCAGCTCGTAATGCTTGACTGAAACAAAAAAGCAAAAAAAATCAATTGTCATGTATTTTTCTTCTGGGTTAACTAAGAAAAAGCAGAAAAAATCGTGAAATTGTATCTTTTTTCAGGTCTGAAAAAAATGTATTTGAACAATTTTTCAAAACCACTCTAACGTGCTATAAAAGTTATTAAAAAATACTTTTTTAACGATCCTTCTAGTTCACTTAGAAGAGAATTTAATACTGGAAAGAAAAAAAATTTAGGTCGATTCAATAGGTCGTTTAGTTTTTTTGCCATCACGCCCGCCAATTTAGAATAATCGTGAAAATGAAAATTGGAGAAAATGCACTTTAAAGTTTTCAATAGGAAAAATATCAAAGTCTGTGGAAGTCGAGGGCCCCAGAAAACAGGTGCATTTTCAATATTTTTTCCTGATGAGCGTATTGGGATAACGAGGTCGGGATTTTACACACAATTAAGGGGTCTTCTCACTTTAGGCGCTAAAAAAAAGCGATTTTCGTTATTTCGTTCGAAGTTTAAAACATTTCCTAAAAAAATTGTAGGTCTGCGCTGTTGATGAAATCTCGGAAATGGCTCATCCGTAACAAAAAAATCAAACAGTTTTAGATTCAGTATGTTAATGGCTAAAGCGCATATCATACGATTTTTGATATATGCAAAAATAACAACATACCGGACATTTTTCGAAAAAACAAAAAAACGTGTTTTTTCACCGTTTTTGGCAAAAAAAATAGTAAATATCAAAATTTAAAGGAATCCTCGATATGCGCTATAGCTGTAGGTGTAAAGAAGATGTGGTTAAAATTCCATAAGGATCGGTTCAGTAGTTGCGAAGATTTTATCAACAAGCCGTCGAAAAACGTTTTTTCGAGAAAAACGCGTTTAAAGTTTGTTTGGGTTGCATAAATACATAAAAACATTTTTTTAATGTATGTCGACAGTGTATTTATTGAGTGTAACAACTTTCACATCAATATCTATAATATAAACCTATAACCCTTCCCTTAAGTGTCCGCCGCCGATTTTATTGAAACTCACATATGCGATAAAGCATTGAAAACTATTAGACAAGTATTTTTTAAATCGACGGTAACGGTTTCAAGGGGGGAAACCACCCCTCAAAGAAAGGCGTGTCACGCCTCAATTTTTTTTTCTTTCAATACCTCTATAGTGGTTTTTTCATCGCTTTACATTATAAAAATTTTGGTTTTTGTTTCATTCAGACCAGTGAACTGCTTGTGGATGGAACTGCAAAACCACCCTTCGACGCGCCTTTGAAGGGCGGTTTCCACCCTTATAATCGTTTTTCCGTTGATGGAAAAAAAAATACGTGTCTGATAGTTTCCAATGCTTTATCACATATATGAGTTTCAACAAAATCGAAGGCCGACCCTCAAGTGACGCTTCTTGTGAAATGAAAATTAAAAAACTGTTTTTTTTTTATGGGAGTAATAAAACTTCCGTATGACCGGATATTTTCTCGAAATTTTCAAAATTCCAAAAATGCCAAGCTGTCGAAAAAAGACGTTCGATTTTCGACTAAAAAAACAACTTTAATCATTTGTTATAAACAAACGAATAAACATATGCAAAAATCGTCCGGTCATACGATAGAAAATGTTATAAATTAGAAAAGATTTTGAGATCCGAATTGCGTTTTTCGAGAAAAACGCAAAAGACAAAAAGTCGCTCTAGCGCAGTGGGCGATTTGACCCTCCACAAAAATCGTCATAACTCCGTAAGTTTTTCAAATTCGCACAACATCTTCGTTTCAAATTAAAGTTAAAGGTCTACGTTACAAATCTATGCAAAAAAATGGTATTTTCCGAATTTCAAGCTTATGCAGAGCTTTTGAAAAAATAGCTCGATGTGTCGATAAAGAATCCCGAATCTGATCGGTGAACGAGATCTTTCGTTTCTATAGCAGGATAATTATCGTAGAGTGATCCAGGTGTGACGTTCACGACACGCTTGTACCTTTTTTCTGGCTTTTCGCCTCCGTTATCGTGCGAACGAGACTCGACCGCGACGGAGGGGTGCAAGAGGCGGAGGAGGGGGGGTGGGGGGGGGGGCTATAGTGTTATCGTCGCGTGATTAATCCGTTAATAATTAACGCTGTACACAAAGGCGCAACGAAAGCTTAGCCGTGCGCTCGAAGGGCTGAAAGGGCGCGACTCGGCTAATCCATAAGATCTCCGGTTGATTTAGTAACGGGTGTAAATCATTATGCGGAAGAACCTACCGACACGTATGTATTATGTACCGCTCAATTTGCATAATCGACTATGTGCGTGCCCCCACACTACGAAACTGATTTTTGTCATTGTTTTCCTTCTTTTTCGAAACCAGTCATTTGCCGATCGAGCATGGTCTTGTTTAGGTCGACTAAATTAACAAATTTTGTCGAACTAACTAAAACACTTCTCGGGCAGTGATTTTAATTGTTAAAAGTTTTCGAATGATGATTTAATTTATACAGATATTGATACATAATTATATGTATTATTATGTATTACTATATTTTATTTTCGTTATTGGAATTACGTGCAGAATATTATCCGAATCGGATTACTGCAGAATTCTAAATAAATGAATAAATAAAGAAATTAAAAAATATATTTATTTATATATTTTCTTTTAACTTTTACTTTTTAATACTTTTAAATTTATTTAGTTTATTTTTATTTGAGTTATTTTTTATTTAGAAATTATTTCATATATATATTATATACATATAGAAATAATTTCAAAATAAATCTAAAGATTTTCAATGTCAAGTACAAAAAGAAACGATATTTAGCAAAACAAATCCAACTATTGTAGTTTAAACAAATAAAAGTCGTCAAACTCTACAGTACCTGCCCAGAAATTTGCTGGGGACTCCCCAGATCCTACCGCATCGCTATAGGGATTTGACAGGGACGCCGCACTTAGGGAGCCTACATTGGAATCCAGGTGGATGCCGCGCTATTTCCTGATAGACGTCATTGGAGAAGTTTTTATTCGGAATTCTCAATCGGAGTTTGTTGGATGTCGCAAAAAAATGGGAGTCGTGATCCCATGCACAAATTTGTTGGGTAGTCCCAAGATGCACTCAGTGGATCCCGATTAGAAAGTGGGGAAAGTGGGGAAGTAGTATGTGAATCCAATATCTGCACTGGTATAAGACGAATCAGAGATTTTAAGATAAGATCATAGTCTTTAAGATCCACTCATTTTATATATCGATATATATTGTTTAGAAAATTCAACGTGCAGAATGTGATGGGACCAATCAAGAATCGTATTTGATTCTGTTCGACAATGTGGGAATTCTTCAGGATTTAAATTGGATTCGTACATTGGATTCCAAAGGGGAATCCCGATTACAATCCAATGTACGAGGGTGTAATTTTGGTACAGGGATCCAATACGATGACCCAGTGAATCCCTATTAGAAAGTGGGGATCACTATGAGAATCCAATTGGATCCCTACGCCAATTTCTGCACTGCTATAAGACAAATCAGGAACAAATTTCCGTTATTACCAGATGATTAATCAATGATGACAAAATTGATCTCGCTATTCTCACTCCTGAATGTGTATGTCCAAATTCACTGAATCGTCCACTCGCGACCGGAAGTCGTTGGATTTTGGTCGATCAGGATCCCTATCAAAAGTGGGGACAAGTATGTGAATCCAATTGGATCCCTACGGCAATTACTGCCCGGGCATGAAACGAATCAGGAACAAATTTCCGTTATTACCAGATGATTAAGGCCTCAGGCGACTCTAGGCCGAAAAAATAGGCTTCCTCGGGATTTTTTCGGAAAAACTACAAAATAAATCGAGAATACAAAAAAGGGTGTTTATCATACGTATCAGTGACTGTATACAATAATTTTTTTGAAGCGATTAAGGAGCCAGTCCACTTTTGAGCCACGAAAAAGGCCATTTTCGAGAATTTTTTTTGAGGATTTTATAAAAGATATGAATATAAAAGTTGTTGGGCTTGATAAATAAAGTCTTGAAATACATTTAAAAAAATTTTAATTCATTTTTATTCATAGTTTAACGTAACGCCTCAAAAACAGGTGGGCTAGGTAGCTCCATCACAACTCGGCAACAGCTTGTCTGAAACAAAAAAATCAAAGTCCATTAGATTCAGTATGACACCAGCTACAAAATAACCCTCGGATATAAAGTTTTATCAAAAAATAAAAAAATGGCAGATGAAAAACGAAAAAAAGTAAGAAAAAACGCTTTTTTCGCAGTTTTTCGCAAAAAAAGGGTAAAAATAAAAATTTCAAAACCATCGAGGGTCATCTTGTTGCGAATCATGTTTACAATATGTGGTCGAAATTTCAAGAGAGTCGGTTTATTAGTTTTAGAGATACGATGGTGCTAGATTTTAAAACCGTGTTTCGCGAAAAACGCGTTTGAAGTTTATACTATGAAAAACTCATACCTAAACTCAATCGGCAATTCCTGCACCGTACAAAATCCCTTCTGATTGCTCATCATCGTCGATTTCTTCAAGTCTCGCTTGCTTTCGATATTTTGAAATTTTCAAAGTGAACTGGCCCCTTAATTTCAAAATGGCGGCTGTGCAGCGCCTATCTCAAAACTGCATTTTTTAAGTTGGCCGGAAACATAACTCAGACAATTTTCAACCGATTCACTTGAAATGTTGAATATGTCTTGAAAAATACTTTGTCTATGGAAGTACGTAGGATTTTTTTTATATTGCACAGTTCATTTGTTATCAACAATTATCTGATGACTTTTTAAGCAAATTTTTGTCAATTGAAAAATTTCGTCAGATCATTGTTAGTAACAAATGAACTATGCAATATAAAAAAAAATCCTACGTACTTCCATGGACAATGTATTTTTCAAGATATATTCAACATTTCAAGTGAATCGGTTGAAAATTGTCTGAGTTATGTTTCCGGCCAACTTAAAAATGCAATTATGAGATAAACGGTGCACAGCCGCCATTTTGAAATTAATCGCTTCAAAAAAATTATTGTATACAGTCACTGATATGTATGATAAACACCCTTTTTTGTAATCTCGATTTATTTTGTAGTTTTTTCTGAAAAAATCCCCTAAAAGCATATTTTTTCGGCCTCTAGTTATTCACACTTCCCAAATCAGGGGAGACCGGGGCAAAATGGTATAGCGGGGCAAAACGGTACCGGGGCAAAACGGCACTGGGGCATAATGGGATCGGGGCATAATGGGATAGCAAAAAATGAAGTTTCTTGGGTGCTTGATTTGGGGCAAAATGGGATAGGGGCAAAATGGGACAGAGAGGAGTGGAATATCAAATTGGGGCAAAATGGAATCGGGGCAAAATGGGACACACAAAAATGAAGTGTCGCAGCCCGCTGAATTTGGGGCAAAATGGGATGACAGGAAAATTCATGCTTCGGCTCTATGAAAGAGCTGTTGAAACATAATCTAATCTAAATGGTGCTTGTGGTTCGTTTCAGTCCACATATACGCAGATAATACGGACTGACCGATATATTTATCGACACAAATCCGTCGATTTCATGGGGAGCGGCGGTCCTAGTTTCATAAAACAATTTACGTAAAAATTGACAAGAGTTAGATTTTCATCAATCGCTTGAAAATCAGTATCAGTAACGTGCAGTTAACAGAAAATAAATTTAAAAAAAACAAAGAAAGATAAAAACAAAAAAAAACCATAAATTGCACGCGTCAGATTATAAAAATTACTTGATTATTTAAATAATTAATAACGACAAAGAAATTGTACCAATCGAATAAGAAGGCTCAAATAACAATTTACGTCAAGTTTGGTACAGTTCTGACCGCAGAATCAAAAGTAATTGTTTAACAAACTTTAATAACAAATGAAAAATTAGTATTTTTTTGAATGTTGAAGTACTTAAATTTATTGGATTCAACGAATCCTGACGAGCCGAGCACGAACTGTTGTTGTAAAGTCAAAAATAATAATAATTGTTTAAGCGATTGAGTTAACAAAAAAAAAATTGTCGTCTTCTTTAATGTTAAATTACTACGATTAATCAAATTTCAACGAAATCGAACGAGTCGACCTTGAAACATTGCCTTAACCGCATGTCCAATCATTATATTTGGTCAAACAATGAATATCAAAAAATTGATATTCATTCAGCCGATAAAAATTAGCTTAGTTAAACAAGCAATAAAAATTAAACATTGCCACCGTTAAATTATAGTATCGTAAGTAGAGTGTGACCCAAATATCGTGTAACATTCAATAAAACCTGTTTTCACTCATTTATTACCCCTCGTTTTTTACCCCTGCATTTCTTTCGTTTCTGCATCGAATTATTCCACTGTCCCATTTTGCCCCGATCCCGTTTTGCCCCAACCGCCTCTTTCTGAGGAGCCTGATTTTCTCCGGCCCATTTTGCCCCAGTCCCGTTTTGCCCTAATGACGTATTTTCCAGCAGTGTTGATTTTCACTATTCGATTTTGCCCCAAACCCGTTTTGCCCCGGTCCCATTTTGCCCCGGTCCCATTATGCCCCGCTATACCATTTTGCCCCGGTCTCCCCTATATGTCCAAATTCACTGAATCGCCGACCGGGCTCTCGCGACCGGAAGTCGTTGGATTTCGGTCAGTTCCTTCAGGTAAAAAAATCCCTAGACTCGCGGCTAAAATCGCATTCACAAATGACCAGATTCTTCAAATAATACGACGAGTGCAACAACAATTTTGTACGGAAGGGATGGCTTGTATGTTATAGCTAGGTAGGGGAGACATTTGAACAGGATTGTGATTCTTCATGTATATCAGGAGTAATAACTCTCTGACTTTCTCTCTGACTTTCTCTCTCTCTCTCTCTCTCTCTCTCTCTCTCTCTCTCTCTCTCTCTCCCTCTCTCTCTCTCTCCCTCCCTCTGTAATAACTAAGGGTCTGCATGCAGTCGGCCGGAACGAATCTCTAACTCCTTTGGCATATAAACTTAGACTTACATATACGTACATACATATATATAAGAGGGATTGTGTGCTGGGTCGGCTCGAATGGGTGCTCGGCACACTCGTGCCGGCACTTGGCATGCATACTGGCGCAGCATATGACAGTGAGCGAGCCTGCAGTTCGCCAGGTTTGCCAGGCGAGGTTGAAACAGCCTGAAAGCGAGAGAAAGACAGGGTGAGGGGGAGGGGCGAAAGTGAGGGGCGGGGAGGGGTGAGGGAGTACGTATCCCCGAGTATTAGGGTTATGGATGGCCCGTGGGCACGCTAACCCAGTGACATCTCTAGGTCAGCTGCCCCCGCGTCTCCGCCACTTCCAACGGCCTCAAACTCAACCCCCGTGACTCGGCCACCCGGGAGCGGCGTAACCAACCGCACACACGTATACGGACAGGACTCCCGTTGTCACAGGAGCGTCCCGCTCGATTTTACCAAGCCTCGTCGCGAGGCAAAGAAAATTCGCGACGACCAGTCTTTAGGGTACATTTAGGGGATGAATTTCCAATCCATCTCCACATCATGGATGGACTGTCAATGGATTCAGGAGTAATTGTAAATACACGGAAAATTCAATTTGATGGACAATACAAATTTTATTGATAACAAAAATATGTTTTTTTTTTTGTTATTTTGTTATTATTACAATGAGAGTGTTTGTTGAGTCGTCTCATTCGTGGGAATTCTATCGTACGACTTGGATATGTACCGTGGATGTGATTGACGTGAGTTGTCCCGGCATATTGAAAATAATACTGCAACACAAATTTTCATTTGGAAGTAATTTTTAATTGAACAAAGTTTTTAATTAGTTATGAATGAACCAACACTTTTATTCGTTAATGAAGATAACATAAACAATATAAAATCTAAATATTCATAAGGCAAATATTTTTTTATGACAACATTTTTTACTTCAGGAACACGATAATTACTTTTTTTCTCGAAATATTGAACAATACTATTCTGCGCCGTTTCCATATGTCTTCTTATCACAGGGGACAAATATTTGTTACGGAAAATTATTCTGTCTAAATTTCAATGCAGAGCCTGCAGTGTTAAAAGTTGCAATTCTAAAAACCAATTAAATAGTCGACTGTTCTGAAATTTCACTACGAACAATGTCCGGTTAAAATTTGAACGAAATGTATAGAAATCAAAATTGCGAGCTCGCACTACCTTAAGGGCGTACATCTAAGAATCTGAAGATTTTGAATATATCAAGTTTTGGTTTTCGACGGATTTTCAATATGTTTGAAAAATATTCTCTGAGAATTTCACTGTCGTCGAATATCCATAAGTCGAATATCCATAAGTACGAATATCCCTAAGTCGAACATCCATTAGTCGAATATCTATAAGTCGAATATCCATAAGTGAGTTTGGTTGTTTGGGTTTGTGTGTTAAAATTTAAACGAAATGTATAGAAATCAAAATTGCGCGCTCATACTACCTTAAGGGCTTACATCTAGTTGAAGATTTTGAAAATATCAAGTTTTGGTTTTCGACGGATTTTTAATATGTTTGAAAAATATTCTCTGAAAACTTCAGTCGTCGAATATCCATAAGTGAATATCCGTAACTCGAATATCCATAAGTCGAATATCCATAAGTACGAATATGCATAAGTGGAATATCCATAAGACGAATATCCATAAGTACGAATATCCATAAGTCGAATATCCATAAGTACGAATATCCATAAGTCGAATATCCATAAGTACGAATATCCATAAGTCGAATATCCATAAGTACGAATATCCATAAGTCGAATATCCATAAGTACGAATATCTATAAGTACGAATATCCATAAGTACGAATATCCATAAGTCGAATATCCATAAGTCGAATATCTATAAGTCGAATATCCATAAGTGAGTTTGGTTGTTTGGATTTGTGTGGGTACCGTCGTTGGATACCGCCATTTCTGGCACTCATTTCTACGCTATACTCAAATATGGATATTCGACTTATGGATATTCACTCATGCATATTCACTTACGGATATTGGCATTTGTGGATATTCGACTTATGGATATTCAACTTATGGATATTCGACTTATGGATATTGGACTTACGGATATTCTACCCCAATCGAGAATTTCGACGCGATCCGTTAAAAATTGAGGGAGTTAGAGGTCGCCCATATATTACGTGGTCGATTTTTTCTAAATTATTTTTTCAAAATCCATGACCACGACATCTCAAAAATAACTGCACCGATCAACTTCAAATTTCACAAGCTTCTTTTACGAGTAAAAAAACAGTGCGGAAACGAAGGAATTTTTTTTATGCATAGTTTTTTTATCAACGAAGATCGATACTTTTACTTTGGATTGCGACCAGTTTTTCCAAAATCAACATTTTATGAGCAGTTCCGGGATAATTGACGATGTATTACCATTCGATTTACATTTATACAGTAAATTCTTTGTCATAAACTGAATGGACCATCCAAATTTTTGATCGATCGTCTACACCGTTTCTATAAAATTTGCAATTGAAGAAACACTTTTTTTATAGGGAGATCCCTCACCGCTGAATGGCAGCTTTACGCACGAAATCGTGTGAAAGAATCTTCAAAATGTTATAAAGAAGTGTCATATCACTCAGTAGATTATGTCACTTATGACCAAATTGTCATAATGTACTGAGTGATTTGAAAATTTTATAGAAACGGTGTAGATGATGGATTTAAAATTTGGAGGGTTCATTCAGTATATGACCAAGAATTTACTGAATAAATTTGAGTCATACGGTAACACATCGTCAATTGTCCCGAAACTCCTTAAATCCTTCGTTCAAGCAGGAGATAATTTCATGCAGAAGTTAAATGCGTTGGACTTTTATTATTTCGAATGATTTGTTTCCGAGCAGCAGTGGCCGCCCTGAAGAATGTGTTTCAATCAGTGGCCTGCAGGGATCATTGTATCTACCACATTTATAAAAGAAATTGTAAGAGAAACACGAAAACGTACTGTTCGATGTGAAAAAAAAATTGAAAATCCTGCCACGCTTTTCCAGACAAAATTCACGAAAATCCCTCCGATTTCCGGCCACGAGATAGGTGTAACTCGTTAAGGGGGGGGGGCACCTTTAGGCAAGGAAAAAGTAGCTGATATTCATTTTTTTTTAAAGGAGACGCTTGCTTCACCATTTGTAAGACTTAAGGTATGTTTTATTACTACTTTTTGCTGTTACATGGTATTTTTGAAAATCAATCTTAAGAAATTGCAGTCATGGAACGATTTTCTAACCGGGTTGCGGCGGATGTTGTCAGACGGCGTGACACGTAGCGTCGGCGGGATTAATCTGAAAAAAACCTAACATAGATTTTTCTTTCAGTAACACTCATACGCAGAATATGAACCAAGAAAAAGTGAAAATTGTTGAAAATGGATGAAATGGTACGCATGAAAACAAAAAGATTGAATTTTCTGAAAGAAATGCCTACATTTTGCAATGAAAAAAGACTTTTAATTTTCAAGAACATTTAGGGCCACGTTTTAGATAATAAGGTTAGAAATATTTATACCAAATTTCATCAGAATCGGTCGATAAGTTTTTTAGCTATACGTCACGCCAGTTTTGATAATGCAGTTTAGAAAAGCGTGCCATACCGCCGCAATTTTTAAAGACTAATAAAAAAAACCATGTAACAGCCAAAAGTAGTAATAATTTATTTTATAAATTATTATTTTATTAATTTACCCTAACTTTAAAAAATGATGAAGAAATCTTTCCTTAAAAAAAAAATCATGAAAATCAGTGCATTTTTTCCTTGCCTAAAGATATTTCCCCCCTTTATAAGGAAAATGTGTATTGATATTCCTGAGCCTATTAAAGAGCCTGCAACGAACACTTTTGTGCTATGGGACATTCGTGTATTTAGTTATGCCACGAATTCCATAGGTATTGGGACTAAGCAATTATTGGCGACACTGGCTTCGCGCCAATGGACAGAAATCATTGGCCTTCGGCCAAGACAAGACGATGACTGGAGACCGATAAGTCTCGTCAATAACGATCGTCTGCAGACATCATGTCTTGATCGTTGTCTCGAACACCTGCGCTGCATCTCATTTTTAGAGGGAAAAAAATAAAAATATAAGTATGTACGCAGCAAAAAATGTTCATCGACGAAAACAACAATAGTAGGAAAAGATCAAAGACGATTGTACTTGTCAAATATTAACAATACCTATAAGTATAATGATAATTATTAATATTATTTCAAATGCGGCAAATTGGGTGAAAGTTTGCTCATAGTAGTTTTTCTCGAATTTCCAAAGTTGTTATTAATTTCTTCTTGTTTTCACATTTTTTAATAATTAGTCATAAATTTATATACTGAAAATTCATTTTTTTTTCGTTCAATCTTTGGAGCTATGTTGATCTTAACATCTTCATATCGACCAGGTGTATATGAAATCAAAAACGCAATGATTGTTGTCTTGATTGAGTGCAAATAATCTCACCGCATCGAACAGATCGATGATTACCGTATCGATCTTTCGAAAACGTGTGAACGATAACCGAAAAAAAGAACGCACGCGACTACATTGATAAAAAGATTTGAATGTCATCGTTTTGATTATTTTTGTGGACTCATGCACTCGTTGATACCTGTATTCTATTATATTATTATAATCTATACTGTTAAATGAATATTTAAAGTAATATTAATTTATTTAATAATACTTGGAAAGCTGTTAAATTCCGCTTTATTTTGAAAAAACAATCATACGTTTACGATAATATTTTGCAAAGTTATCGACGTTCAAATACACGCAATCAAAAAAATGTATTATAATTCTTTCGAGAAATTGTCGATTTTTTTGTTGTTTATATATACAACTGGGTGTACTGTGATAAAATATCATTTTACTTATTTAATAACAGTATATATTAAATATCAAAACGAAAAGTAGTTATGCAATTGTAAATTTATAATTTTTATCTTGAAGAATTTTTTTCCCTTTTTTTGGGTTCGAAAAATCTATCTAACCAGATCTCGATCTAGTGAAAATCAATTTAGGAGTCGAAAAAACCAGATTAATGCCTACCAATCCACCAATAATAAACAAACAATAAATAATTACAAACCGATAAAACTCTAAAAATCGCCCAATAATAATAACATTTTCTTAATTCTTAATTATTTCTTAAATCTTAATTATTTTGCCTAGAAATTACAAGTTAAAAAAATACGTAGCAAAATGAATGAAAAATCTGCGCTAAGGTCTTTTCAACCGAGTATCGCTTGGTTTTCCAGGTACTAAATATTACGTCACCCCCAATGGTGCGCCCGTCTGTATTCGTAGAATGTTTGACTTAGTTGTCGTAATTTCCGAGAATGCGGATGCACCGAGCTCGAGGGCCGAGATATAAGCCTGCATCGGCTCGAGAGGATCGTCGAAACAACACACTGACGTGCCCTCAAAGCCAAGATGTGCACTCTTGAGTCGAGAGACAGACGCGGAATTGTAGAGAGTTCGAGTGTTCGAAGGGGACGCAAATAAGACGCGGTTACCAGGTACCCGCGTGCCCCTGTGACACTCCAGAGAGGGACGAAAGTGGAGAAAGAGAGTTCGACGATGAGAGCAAAAAGAAAGGGAGTGAGTGAAAGAGAGAGAGAGGGCAAGTAAGAGCAGATCTTTGATCCTTTTCCAAGAAATGCCCTATATATATATATATATATATATATATATATATATATATATATATATATATATATATATATATATATATATATATATATACAGGGTGTCCCAGAATTGTATGCGTTCCCTGAAATGGGGGGTTGGCGGTGAAATTCTGAGTCGATTGATATAAGCATGTATGGGTCTCAGATCAGCCCCTGAATTATTATGAATTTTTAAAGGCGGGCCAATCAGGTGCGCTCGGTGAGCCGGCGGGAGCACCGCACCCACGTACGCCGGCTCACCGGGCGCACCTGATTGGCCCGCCTTTAAAAATTCATAATAATTCAGGGGCTGATCTGAGACCCATACATGCTTATATCAATCGACTCAGAATTTCACCCCTGAATTATTATGAATTTTCACCCCTGAATTATTATAACCCATACATGCTTATATCAATCGACTCAGAATTTCACCCCCAACCACCCATTTCAGGCAACGCATTCAGTTCTGGAACACCCTGAATATATCATTTGAGTATAGACCATATTCAACATTATACCTATATATATATACCGAGTGTCCCATTTTATTCTTACACCTGATTTATCACGAAAAATACTGCTCCGATCAAGTATTGAATATAATAACATTTTTAAGGGGGGCACTCCACATAGTCAATTTTAATAACTAATTTTAATAGATTTAATAGCGTTGAATAAGTGAAAAATGGTATTCTAACCTAAAAATTATGAACGTTATCAAAAAACTTCTACAAAAGGTGTTCGTTATGGCGTGACACATTTTTTGGTGAACCAAAATTCATGATCCAATTTTTTTTAAACCTGTCGACCGTCTGGATGTCGTCGTTTTGAATTTTAGACCAAAAAATGTGTTTTATTAACGCCCCTCCTTGAACCCTATAAGTTTTATTGTACCCAATACTTGATCGCAGCAGTATTTTTCGGGATTAATCAGGTGCAATGGGACACCTGGTATATATATACACGTACAGGGTGAGGCAACGACTATTAGCAGTAGAAATATTTTCTAACCTATCAGACTTACGAAAAACTTCACTCAAGTGTCTGTCTTCGATTTTGTTGAAACTTATATATGCGATGAAGCATTGAAAACAATTAGGCAAGTCTTCTATGAGGGGTGGTTTCCCCCCTTAAAACCGCTTTTACGCCGATAAAGAAAAATACGTGTCTAATAGATTTCAATGCTTTATCACATACATGAGTTTCAACAAAATCGAAGGCGGACTTAAGTGATGTTCCTTAGCAGAGAACCTTTCCTACAAAAGTTGCATAGTTCGGAGGAGATCATCGATTGGTGGCTACGAGGTTCATTCAGGTGGATGCGCTTCGGAGGTTTCAAGGTCACCGCCCATTTTCAAAATAAGACCACTATAACTGTTTTCATAACTTTATCAAGGAACTAAAAATAAGTTCACACGCCAAATTTCAAGATGATCGGTCAAGATTTAGTTGAAAAATCGATTAAAAAACTAAATTTTTATGTTGTTAGCCTAGAATCGATTTTAAAGAAACCCTTACTCCTATAAAATGTGGTCAAAGTGCTGACCACCACTTTCAACGCACGCTTGCAATCTAATTCGCATCTATTGTATTGTCTTATTAATCACGTCCGTCTGGATTAACAAACGGGCTCTAATTGAGGTTTCAATAGTTCAATACTAAGCAAAATCCAGGTAAGCCGTACGGCTTAATTCGCATTGTTCGTAACCAAGAATCTTATCAACGTGTTATGGAAAGCAGCGAGAAGTTTGGAATTTCCATAATAATGTGGATTCTCTTCAACAAAAGGTACAACACAATTTCCTTCTGCCAGTACAGAATGACATTTTCGTCTCTTCATATTTTTTTTTAACGATTTTTCATAATAAATCTTAGAATTTGGTGTGTAAAGTTATTTTTAGTTCCTTGACTAAATTCTAAAAAATAGCCCATTTGAACAAATGAAGGTGACCTTGAAATCTCCGAAGTGCCTCCACCTGGATCAACCACGTAGCCATCACTCGTGACCCCATTCGAACTATGCAACTTTTGTAGGAAAAGTTTTCTCCCAAGTCTGATAGGTTAGAGAACATCCTACTGCTAATAGCTGTTGCCTTATCCGGTATATATATACAGCTGGTAGTCGAGGCAACGAGCTGGCACCCCGAGCTAATTCCCCATCGAGATCGGCTCCATTAATTCCACCACAATGGACCAACCCTCCCTTTCCTCCACTCTATAGACGACGAAAAACAACAGCGAGGAAGATCAAGAACTCCCTTTGTATTCATGCAAAACTCTATCGAACATAAACAAACAATCTCACGCGAGTTGATCGCGAGGGGAAAGTAATTATTTATTGCTAGAGGCATCTCGACGAAGCCAAAGAAAGTCACGATTTTCACGCCCACTCCCTAGATAGTATTGGTATGAGTTCAATATATATATATACTCATACATTGCCTTCATACTCAACATTATCGACCCCCAATTCCTCCAAATTCACCTTTGGATAAATGTAAGCATATTAATTAAAAGGCCATTTTTCTCTGACGTGCGTTTAAAACAAGAAACCCTGCAAATACCCGACGCAGATAGCCTCTATATACGCGTACGACATTTGTGGTTCCAGACGAATGATGAAGATGATTCGTGACTTGGTGATGTAGCCGATCCCCGCTTGTCAGGAGCAAAAAGAGAGGAAAAGGGCCTCGCTCATTCCCTGCCGAAGGACGAGTATTATTCTCATCATTCATCTCCTCGACACTCGTCATTATCGCGTACGGAAGCACGAACGGAGTGCCGTTTCCGTCATCGTCATTGGGATAATAGGGATCAACGCCGTTACGGAGATTCGTCGAAGCACGGAAGGAGAACAGTGAATAAACTGCCGCGCGCTCTGAGAGCGCGTCCACGACTCATCATCCTACCCCTCGACTTGACGAACGTAAGTATCATCGCATTTTACATCCTCAAATTGCATTCTCTTAGCTCTTCAAGGGGATATACCGGTGTGAATGCTGCAAATTTGGGTGATTTTTGTGAATTTTTTTGAAGAAAAGTATTCAATTAAATGTTTCGGAAAATTAAGAATATATTTGGCTATATTCGACCTATATTACATAATTTTTTCATAGAAAAATATTGAGATCCAAGGGACTTAAACGCTGCCTTCGGAGGCGCCAGAAAAAAAGTTCCTCCACTGCTGACATGATTCCGGCCGATTGAGTAGCTGAAACCGAAAAAGAAAAAAATGTCGTTAAACTGGAAGGTATTTCCTGTACAATGACATAGGATTTTCGAAAAATATCAAAATCTAACAAAATTGCGTAGTTATGAAAATAAAGTCTGTTTTTTGCCTATAAAATGGTCGTTTTTTTAATGCCAAATCATCAATTTCCATCCAATCAAAAATATCCTACGTCATTGTAGAGTAAATATATTCAAGAGTACTCAGTTCAAATTTCAAGTCAATCGGATAATTGCTCTTCGAGTGACAATGTCAGCAAATTTGAAAAATCTGATTTCGAGAAAAACGCGGTTAAAGATTTAACTATCGATTTTTGCAAGATTTGAATGATATTGATATAAATGATAATGATACTCTTGAAAGTATAATCTGTCGAAAAAGGCAAATCTTCGAGTATCGTGAGAATTCGCGTAGAATTCATATCTGGCGTAATATTGCATCGTACGGTGTACAGTAGAACCGTTGATAACTTACCGAAAGCGGGGACAGTCGAGCTATCAGTGAATTAGCAAACGCAGCTCCGCGTGGGCGTGGCGGATCCCCCTCTCCCGCCGTCGCGACCAGTCGCGCGCTCGCGTGGGCGTGGCGCCGTACCCCCTCCCGCTGCCGCGACCAGTCGCGCGCTCGTATGGGCGGGGCAACGTAACCCCACTCGCTGCCGCGACCAGTCACGCGCTCGCGTGGGAGTGGCGGCGTTCCCTCTCCCGGTGCCGCGACCAATCGCGTGCTCGCGTGGGCGTGGGGACGTCCCCCTCTCATTTTCTCGACCAACCGCGCGGTACTTGCTGCGTCTCCCACCACGCGGCATGCGCCACATATAAATCGTCAGCTATGAGAGAGCGGAGAGCATTTCACCTGTACCTCTCTCATTTCCTTTGTCTCTCTCTCGCTCTTTGCACATCACAATCTATCTAGCTTCGATCAAACACGTCTCGTTCTCTCCCTTCGACCAATTCGCGTACTTCACATTGTATTATTAGGTACGTGAGGGGTCAGCCAGCCAACGCTATTTGCTTAGAGCACATTCAGCCAAACTTTGCTATCTCTCTCCTCTCTCTCTCTCTTCCTCTCTCTCTCTCTCTCTCGCTCTTTCCCGTAGGGAAGCAGTCAATGTATGCACGCTATTGAGTACGTAGTTTCCGCTCTGTAGAGATGAGAGAGAGAGATCGTAGGTACGTTCACCGCAGGTACAAAGCCGAGACCTCGTGTACACAGTCCGCTGGTCAAACGGAAAGAGAGAGAGAGGGGGACGGAGATTTACCGGCCATCCTATTGCTTTCCGTCTGCACACCCAGAGTACCGGGATTTTGCTCTATCCGGTGAAAGATCCGTGTATTCCAGAGTTTCCAACGGGGAACTTTGTCCACCAATGACAAATGTTCCCTATTTGTCCTATCATGCTCAATGCCTCTGAGGAATTCTTAATCATAGCTTTTGACCTTTGGAGAAATCGCTTTAAGCTTTTTTTTATCCTTTCGTACATGCAGTTTTTTTCCGAAACGATGACAAGTGTGCTTATGGCGTGTCAAGGTGTCACCAGCTTTTGCCCAGCATGTCCACAAATCCTGCTAAAGAACAATAGCATTTTCTCAGGTTCTAATTGACGGATCCGGATGAAACAAAATGCAGGAAAAATCTGGAAGCGTTTATTTCACATACCAGGTTCAGGAAATTATCGGAAGAACGATCGAAACCGGGAAAAATCCGTCTAGTGAACTAGTGAAATCACGTTGAGTGACTTCAAGTCCATCTTGACAGTCGAAAAGTACATATCAGGAACAAAACGGTGGTAGTTATAGATACGACAATAAAAATCTTGAACGCGTTTTAAGGGGAGATTTACACCTAGGAGCCGGAAAAAGGGTCATTTTTGTGAATTTTTTCAACGAAAACTATTTGAAATTTCGGATTAGGGTTTTAATTATCTAAAAGTATATACATTCAAAAATATGTTTAATTTTCTTTATTTAAAATTATTAAAAATATACAAGGATATTGTATGACCCTTGGAGCGTCGTAAAAAAATCTGCGTATACGGTACCCACTAACGTTTCTTCAAAAATCATCTGAAAAAAACCAAAAAGATTATTAAATTAGATACTATAATCTAGTACTTGTCATAGCGGATTTTGAAAATATCCATTTATGACAAAATGGCGGATGTTTGAACATAAATAATGATTTTTGGGCCAAACATTTGTTATTATTTTACCTATAAAACACAAACTATGTGACGGGAAAAAAAATCCTATGACAAGTACTGGATAATGGTGTATCGAATAACCACAAAAAACCTCAAGGCAATCGGTTCAATGGTTTTCGAGAAAATTTGGGTACCGATTTTGAGAAACGTGGTTTTGAGAAAAACGCGTTTAAAAATTTGGAAATGAATAAATCATGAAATTTGTCAACTTACATGGAATCATCGATACCAGGCCCATAATGTAGGTCTTCTGCGGTCGATGGAATGTTCATAGCTTTTAAATCCTCGACCTCGACCATCTAGGTGTATATCTCTCCTTAAGGGGTGAACGATAGTGGTATTGGATTGTCGTGAGCCAAGCCTCGGGCATTGGCCTGACCATTACACCCTCGCTTGATACTTGACGATACGACAGAACCGATTATTTCGCTTTTCGTCCCGAAGAGATCTCCGTTCTCTCCTGTCCGTTTGGCTGTCTGTTTCTCCTGGTCCCAATTTCATGTCTCCCTCTCTCTCTCTCTCTTAGTCTTCCTTCCCTCTCAAACGAACGAGCCCACACGCACCCTCGATTTTCTCTCATCCCATCCGCCGAGTCGTACACACCAAGAGCCTAGGCGCAGAGGTCCCATCCCTTTTCCCTTCTGGGCCGTCAAGGGTTTCGAGGGTGCCGAGGACACGTGAGGAACGAACCAGATGAGAGATAAAAAATTCGACAAGGAGGAGGGGGAGAAAGCCGTCAAAGGCACCTACTGAGGGCGCTCCACGCACCGTCCTCTCCTCAGCTCGCTCTCCCAATCGAATCGGAAAGAACTGACAGCGACGAGAGGGATGACAGAACAAGTATCTCTCGATAGTACAACGCGTGAGAAAAGTTAACACAGCAGGTAGAAACGAAACAAAAACCTCGGTGCACAAACGAACAAATTATCCACGAAACAAACAAGCAAAGATCAATTTCAAACATTTATTCGTCAATATGTATGTGCATATATTTTTAACAAATGCAAAAGCAATTACTCAGATACAACTTCACGTGCGACAAATAGAATTTGTGATGCTTGGGATGTCTCGTTCGCCCATTAATTTACATGCCCTTTGATCTCCTTCTCAAGAGACGAAGAAACGCTGACAGAGAACGAGGCAGCGAGGGAGGGAGGGGCAGAGAGAGAAAGAGAAAAGGAGAGCGACGAGAGGTCTAGGAGAGTTGAGTCTGTGCAGGAAAGTCGTCATTGCCATTTCCACTGAGCACAAACGACAGATATTTTTTTTTATTGAACAATTGCGAAACGCAAACTGCATCCACACTAGCTAATTATGTTTTTATTTTTATCATGATAGTAATAAAATAGTAGCAATAATGAAAATCATAATAATAATAATAGTTATTTCTATCACACAACCGTTTATTATATAAATTTGTGGGATTTTTTTAATGGTGTATATAATAATAATAAAAATAATAATGATAATGCTCTGAATGATAATAATAGTAATTATTATCATTCTATTTCGGGTAATTGAATGAAGAGATGAAGAGCGAGCCCAACCCCCGGGGGTAGGTGAATGGATCCCAGTGCAAACTGAAGTAGTGCGTTTCCCGGAGCAATTAAATCTAATAATAACGATCATCATCATCATTATCATCATGATAATAAATAATAATAATCATAATAACAAACGCAATGATAAAAAAGATAATGAGCATAACAACCATAACTGTGATGATAATAATAAAAGTAATAACAACGGAAATGACAATGACGATGATAATGATGATGAAGATACGAATTAGTGATAATGATAATAATAATTTAATAATTAATAATTTTTATATATTTTAATCATTTAAATTAATCATTTAAATAACAGATACAATAATATTTACAAATGATAATAATAATGAGACAAAAATCAATAATAAAAATAGTAATTTTCATAGGTACCGTCTATATGCCGAGACTTGTATGAAGTGTTGATGCTAATAATCATGATAATAATAAATTCAATGACAATAATAATCATCATCATGATGAAAGTTATTTTTTATTAGATACTTGCCCACTATAAAGATGCAGGTGTATTCGTTCACGAATCGTGGATACTATAGAACAAGATTTGGAGTTGGTTAGAGTGGAATCTTAAATTATTACAAGTTGATTCGGCTATGGATAATGAAATGATAGATCGAAAGAGAATGGTCGCACGAAACGTCGAGCGAAAGCAAAATTCCGAATAACCGCAAATAGAACGTTTCAGAAATCAGTACGCGATAGACGATTGAAATATTTAGAGATAATGGCGCGTCGGGTGACGCAGCGATTCAGCAAGAGTATGCATGTGTACGTTATATGTATGTATATATAGATGTGCATCTCGTGAAGATGCTTTTTTATACTGATTTTAACGTCGCTGTGCATTCGAGTACATTCATTTGTCACGATATGCTTGAGTATATAAAGTAACCATGGCTACAATTAGCAACTATATATATATATATATATATATATATATATATATATATATATATATATATATATATATATATATATATATATATATATATATATATATATACATAAAGATAATTTACAGGGGACGTACCTGGTTCAATCGATGAGGCCATGACCCTCGAGGTTCCAAAATTCTTAACATTTTCTTCAAACCCCATTAGGTTGTTCCGCGATTATTTTGTTTGTTAATATTTGTGGCAATATACTGTTAGGTAAACCACTTTTGTTAATTGAACAATTCATTTTTTTCTAATGTCGTGGGGTACATTGGGTGAGTTGGATAATTTTTTTAATGGAATTATTCATTAAATTATTTTTTCGCCGGATGGAGTACATTCAGTAAATCAACAATGAATTTTTTTCTTATTCAAAGGAGGACATTGGGTGAACTGCGAGTAAAAAAAATCGATAACCATTTTTATTTAATCCGATGGTATATTTGCGCTTTCTAAAAATAATTTAATTAGACCACGACGTTCAACGTGGCTAATCTGATAAAATCGAAGTAAAAAAACAGAGAAAAATGGAAAGATGAGCAATAATTATTAGAAACGTTGCAAGGATTCAAAATTCATCTTGAAAAAAAAAATCAATTCAAAAGAAATTATATTTTCCGTGTAATTTATTTTTGAATTTCTTCAATTAGAAAAAAAATACTTAATTTTGAATCTTACTACCATTAAATTTTTTTTTTACTGTACGCATTTTTTTTATCAATCTTTTTTAATTGAACAAAATTGTTGAATACATTCCATTGTTATTATTTATTGAAAAATATATTTTCCATAGTATAAAAATAGACTAGAGAAAAAACAGTATCGCGAGCGCGAACATAGTGTACTATTGATATGAATAAATAACAGTATCGGTTGAAGATTCGAATCTTCGTGAGGGTTGATCAACGTTGCAATTGGATCGATCGAAATCCTTGGATTTCCGTCCCTTTCCCTGCAGTCTGAAGATTTCACTCTCTCTCTCGTTCCTCGTCCTTATACTCCAATGTCGCGATGAGTCGGTTTTAGAGCACCCGGGACGGATTAACGTTGCATTTATATTCATTCCGCGATATCCCGGCTAATTATAGTTACCGGTCGATTATGAGTCTAATACGGTCGTCGCGAGGAGCAAGGATGAACGGGATGGATGGGTTTCTCGTGCATTTGCACCTGGTACACTCGCACTCGGGTGATTTGCAATTTTCTTGGATCTTTCTTTGATCACGTAAGAGCTTGTTTATCCATGAATCATTTTAGCGAAACGGATTTTTTTTATTCCCGCAATTGTTTTATGAACGAAGAGCGGAAGCCAATACTTGGATGGGTGACCGGTTTGCCACGAAATATAAAGCGAATCAGCTCAGGGATGGCGGCATTGCCGCGGGTCAATACTCGGATGGGTGACCGTTTTGCACCAAAATATAAAACGTACAAACCCAAACAAACCCAAACGAACCCACGTCGAGTAGCGTGACCAGTTTTTCGCGAAATATAGAGCGAACGAACCCATCGATGGCAGTGTTTTCCCGGGCCAATACTCGGATGGGTGACCGCTCTGCAGCAAAATGTAAAACGATCAAACCCAAACTTACCTACGTCCAGCGGCGTTGGCGCGAGCCAATACTCGGATAGGTGACCCCTTTGCAATGAAATGTAAAGCTAACAAACCCAAACGAACTCATTTCCAGCAGCGTTGGCCCGGGCCAACACTCGGATGGTGACCGCTTAGCTGCAAAATCCAAAGCGAAGATCCTGTCTGAAGGAATATATCACACTGAGAATAAAAAACAAATGGAATCAAAAAAAATATATTGGTTGATCCAAATAAATGTGCTGCTGCGGAGCGCCACCGATATATGAAATTGTTACAATACTATAAAATATTGGAAAATGTGATTGATTTAAATAACATTATATTTTATTTGAAAAAGCTCTTCTGTTCTCTGAATTTCTACATTATCCTTCAAATAAAATTATATTCTATTGAAATCATTCTATATACAATCCGTAGATTTATGGATGAAATAATTAAGCGGTTGCTACAACATTTTTTATTTCGTACAAAAATATAATCAATAGAATTAATTATTTCTTTACTGCATCGAAACGAATATGCCATGGGACGTGAGTTTTTCAATTTGTTTTAAATCTTTAATAAAAAACGTTTCTCCGGCGTTTAAGGCGTTACCCTCACTTGTAGCGCAAAAAAAGGCCTTTTTCATGAATTTTTTTAAAGAAAACTACAAAACTTTTCTAATCGATCAATATACCATCTTAAAGAACACATCTTGAAGAACTTTCAGTAATTTTTTTATTGAAAAATATTACATTGTTTAGTGGCAAATGGCCGTCAATGAAATAATGTTTTTATATACACGGTTTGCGGTGACCAACATTGCGGCGAAGTGGATAATCTGAAAAAAAAAATGCGGATGGATTTAGTCAAATATAAGTATAAACTAGTCTTTAATCGAAGGATTTTAAAAAATATTCATTTTTCACAAAATGGCGGACAGTCAAAGTTAATGGTTCGATTTTAACGAAAAAAAACGGCCGTTTTTTGGCTATGGAACGGCCATCTTTTTTCGAAAAAAAAAAATCGGACGATTAAAGACTACATTTTTATGTATTAAACAAGCCTGCAAAATTTCAAGAAGATCGGTTCATTAGTGTTCGAGTAATCTTGGTCACCGACTTCAGAAATGCCATTTTGAGAAAAACGCGTTTAAAGTTTCTCTTTCAACGCTCTTTCAACGCGGATTCTTCACTTTCAACGCTCATATCTCAGTCAATTTTGTTCGGATCGACTTGAAATTTTCAGGACATATTCTCAGATACTTATACTTCAAAAAAATGCAATAAAAAAATTGATTTTTTCAAAATCGCAAGTGGGGGTAACCCCTTAAGTAGATTCTCGGTTTGCCCTACGCTTACGAGAAACGAGCGCACGTGCGGCTTCTAGCGGTTACTCCAAGAACTACGGGTTTCCTCACACCTATAATTTCGGTAGCGCTCGGCCATGATTTGGTTGAATTTTTTCGCGCGCATCAAATGCGCTGGAAACAAATTTCATTTTCGCATAATTTTTTAACCAATTCAGACATTTGCTTAATATTTTTCAATCAAAATATGATATTAATATTTTAACGAATAATGTACTTGGAAATCAATATCGGATATGGTGAAAAAAATAAAATAACATATTTACTCAATAGAAATTTTATCTGAATCAAACGAGCGAAATTGAATTTTTCTTGTTTACTCGAATCAACAATATTCATGTTATGAATTGAAACGCTTTTTTTGTTCGTTGCAGAAAATGCATTCGAAACTATATAATTTGTTCGCGATCATTTTTTAGATAGTTTTAATAATATATTGTTCTCGGCTAACAATATATCTTTTGAATGAAAACAAACTTTTAATTGTATCATGTTATTAAAGTCGATAGCGTTTTGTTTGGACTAATAAATCCGATTATTTACACTACCAATTTTACAATTGAATCAACGAAATTTCATTCAATAACACCAATGATATTGGATCAATGATTTTTTTTCTCATTGCTGTTTTCCCTCTGAACCCGTTTATCCGTTAGAAAATAAAACGAAACCTGGTATGCCCGGAGTACCGACAGACCTGTCACGACATTTCGACTGGCGAAATCTTTGATCTTAATACTCGGTGACATAATGTCGAAAGACACGAGAGCCCCAGTCAATGTGCCTCGTCACACATCAACGAGACGGAAAGTCTGGAGAGCCGATGAGGAAGGTAACAACGAGGGGGTATCAAATCAATTGTCTTTTTCTTAATTGAGCTCGTAACGGAAATATCGAATGCAATTAAAAATTGCTGCAAATAGAACTGCTGATTGCAATTACAGCGGGGGTGGGGAGAAGTGGGATTGTCACCGTTTCTGTCTACCTTTCTCTTCTCCCTCCCTCCCGTTATCTCGCGTTATCGCAGAGGAATGTGAAAGGGAGAAAAACATCGCATGTGCTAATGCGGCCAACCCAGAGCTGTCCTACATTATACTCTTCCATGCATTATCGACATGTCAGTAACATGCATTTTACATAACGAGGGGGAAAAAAAGAACCGATTAATCCAATGAAATCGAAAGTACACTTTCGTTGCAGTGGGTAGATTCGTTCAATTGGACAAATTGTATTGAGTAATTAGCGACAGCAACGAATTTGCATCCATTCATTCATCCCCATCAGTCGTTTCGAATGACTAATGAGGAATGACGATGGGTGCTCATATCCAGTCACTGCAATCGTTTGCCCCTAGAGAGCTAAAAAGTCGAATGGTATTAGGGAAGCAGACTGACCAACTATGAAGATCAAAGGAATTTGATTGTCTTTTGATCATTTTGACATCGATGCACTCAGAAAAAAGATTTATTTTGTTCCAATAAATTGGCACATTAGAACATAATTTATTAGAAAATAATAAATGTTTACTTGTATGGAGACAGTTTTTATGTGATTGTAACTACAGCATTTATTCGGCGTCACTAAATATGTTTTTTTACGTGTCGATTTTCACATCAATTAAAAGCCATATTTAAAATAGAACATTTGAATAAATACTTCTTCAAATCAAATAAATACTACATTTCAATCATGAAAACCTTTTTTTTCGCGACTATGATACTAATGCACGCATGCGCACCTTGCCCTTTAACGCGACGGGCCCGACAGCAGGCCGCTCGTCAAATGTAGCTCACGCATACGCTTACCATGTAGCTTCTTCCTATGCCAATGCTTTTGGCACAAGTGTCAGTGTTGAGTTTCGGAAGTGAGAAACTCGAAAGTGAGGAATGATTCAAGTGTAAGTAAGAATATAAAATGAGAAAAAAACGTTCAAGTGAGAAACTAATGACGGACGAAATGACTCAATGCCTCGAAAAAAAACCAGCTGGGGGATTATGAAGAGTCCCATTAGATGTTACGAAAAACTCTATTTGTCGGATATAAAACCCCTATTTCTTCTAACCTATATCTTCCATTAGATGTTAACGGAGACTTTGTCCTTGGAGTGCCATATTTCAGGTGTTTACATTTTATTTTTTTTAAAGGAAACGAGTAAAGCTTTTTGAATGCGGTATTTTTCTTACTTTCATTCATGATATACAGAACGCTAAAAAAATTTTTTTTTGAAAAAAAAACCAAAATGGCGGCCGTTGCAGCTCCGCGGAAACAGGTTCTCAAATCGCGGGAGGTAAATGGCTGACATCACTGCCCCCTCTTTTTTGGTCTGAAACACAAATTCAAAGCATATTATCAATCTGTGACCCTTTGGTCATGGAATGACGGATGGGTTTTTCGTTTAGTGCAAATTTCGGAAAATGGCGGCAATTTAAAAAAATCGAATTTTCGCGTTTTTTTTTCGCATAAAAAGATAAATAATAAATGCAAAAATGTATCTATCGAAAAAAACGATCCGTCCTTCCGTGAAGACATATTTTCTGAGTATGCTCTCCAAATTTCAGGTCGATATGTTAATTACAGCGGTCAGGAGAATTTCAGCCATTTTTAAAAACGTGTTTTCGAGAAAAACGCGTTTAAAGTTTTGTAATGTGTTTACACAAATGTATTTATAATTACCGCTAATCGGCAATGCCTGGTCCATAGAGGCATCCCTCCTCTTCATCTAGCTGCTCATGTTGAGCCGCTAACATCTCCCGCCGATTTCAAGGACAAAGTCTCCCTTAAGGCGTTACCCCCACTTGTAGCGCAAAAAAGGCCTTTTTCATGAATTGTTTTAAAGAAAACTACAAAACTTTTTTAATCGATCAATATACCATCTTAAAGAACACATCTTGAAGAACTTTCAGTAATTTTTTTATTAAAAAATATTACATTGTTTAGTGGCAAATGGCCGTCAATGAAATAATGTTTTTATATACACGGTTTGCGGTGACCAACATTGCGGCGAAGCGGATCATCTGAAAAAAAAATGCGGATGGATTTAGTCAAATATAAGTATAAACTAGTCTTTAATCGAAGGATTTTAAAAAATATTCATTTTTCACAAAATGGCGGACAGTCAAAGTTAATGGTTCGATTTTAACGAAAAAAAAACGGCCGTTTTTTGGCTATAAAAAGGCGATTTTTTTCGAAAAAAAAAATCGAACGATTAAAGACTCCATTTTTATGTATTAAATAAGCCTGCAAAATTTCAAGAAGATCGGTTCATTAGTGTTCGAGTAATCTTGGTCACCGACTTCAGAAATGCCATTTTGAGAAAAACGCGTTTAAAGTTTCTCTTTCAACGCTCGCTCAACGTGGATTCTTCTCTTTCAACGCTCATATCTCAGTCAATTTTGTTCGGACCGACTTGAAATTTTCAGGACATATTCTCAGATACTTATACTTCAAAAAAATGCAATAAAAAAAAATCGATTTTTTCAAAATCGCAAGTGGGGGTAACCCCTTAAGAAAAATTCTTAGTAAATCTTAAACATAAACTTAAATAAAAAATGTTCTTAGCTGTTAATAAAATCGTAGTAGGGCAACATACGAATAAGAAAACTTATTCGCCGGAAGACAAACTTCTTTGTCTTTAATAAATCTTTTTCCTGAGTGATGCCTCGTGGAGTTTAATGACGGTTTCGAATGGGTGGTTTGTTCCAGGCGAGGCGACGACGATGACGAGAGGTCGAAGTAGCTTCCTCAATGTGGAAGCTCTGGTTGTATTGACGGTCGTCGTGGCCTCGGGCCTCGATCTCGGTGTGAGGTGTTCACCCTCGCACAGGAGTAGACATCACGCGGATCTGTCGCATGAGGATCAACAACAACAGCAGCATCAACGAGATCACGAGAGGGCGATAAGGCCGAGCGACGTAGCGGACAGTCAATTGCCCCATGCCGAGCCACTCCACTCGTCAAATCCAACCGGCGACGAATCCCTCGTCGTAGAGACGAAAAAGGGCCACGTCCAGGGCGCCACTCTTCGCGCTATTACCGGCAAAAGCGTCGACGCGTGGTTCGGCATACCCTACGCCCAAAAACCCATCGGTGAGTCCTCCAGCATTGGCGGCATCTTTGCAATTCAGGCTTGGTGCCACTATGGTATGTATGGTGTGTACTTCTGTGGTCGCTACCAGGTCATCTGAGATTCCGTCATCCACGCCCGGTCGAGAGATGGAACGGTGTCCTCAACGCGACCACCTTGCCGAACAGCTGTGTACAGATACTCGACACGGTTTTCGGTGATTTTTCTGGTGCTATGATGTGGAATCCGAATACCCAATTGAGTGAGGATTGTTTGTACGTTAACGTCGTTGCACCACGTCCTAGGCCTACCAATGCCGCCGTTATGGTATGGATTTTTGGAGGTAAGCTCATACACACTTTCTTCACAGTTGCATCAGATATCTCGGCAATGTGTTACGCGCAATTACCAAGCCTCAATGGGTACTATTTTTTGGGGTGCCTCCAAAGCGCACGGTGTCAATGTCTCGTCATTAATGTCCGGCGAGAGTTTGCGAAAACGTTATGAAAATTGAATCATTCTTGCAACTTTAATGATTCTTCTCGAAGTTAACTACATCTAAACTTCATGGTTGGTACATTTTTGGGGGGAAAGGGAGAGATGGTGCTGTCGCGATTAGGTTTTGGAGGTTATAACCGTTAGAAAGTTTGAAGACACGAATGACAGCCCATGGTAGCCATTGATGCTCCATTATCAAGTACTTCTACACCTCAAACCCGATCTTGATGTCTTTATCCTGAAGACATGTCACATTGTGTATTGGCAAAATAAGCGCCCCCCTCGCTCGTAATATCCCTGCGCTTCTTGATGTTCGATCTAGAAGACCATTGCATATTGGTGCCATGATAGCATCCTCTTCACTCGTAATATTCCCAGGTGTCTTGATCTTGATGTCTTCGATCTCGGAGACACATCCAATTGCATATTGGCAAAATGGTAGAATCGTCTTCGCTTGTAATATTGATACGCTCCTTGATCCTTGATGTCTTCGATCTTGAAGACATGTCCAATTGTATATTGGCAAGATGATAGCATCCCCGAATGACAGCCGATGCGATCCATTGGTGGTTCATTATCAAGTACTTCCATACTTCAAACTTGATCTTGATGTCTTTAATCTTGAAGTCATGTCCAATTGCATAATGGTAAAATGGTAGAATCCTTTTCCCTTGTGATATTCCCACGCTTCTTGATCTTGATGTCTCAAATCTTCGAAGACATGTCCAATTGCATATTTGCGCAACGATAGCATCCTCTTTGTTGGTAATATTCCCCCGCTTTTTTATCTTGATGTCTTGGATCGTTGAAGACATGTCCAATTGCATATTCGCGCAACGATAGCATCCTCTTCGTTGGTAATATTCCCACGCTTTTTTATCTTGATGTCTTGGATCGTTGAAGACATGTCCAATTGCATATTTGCACAATGCATATTTGTACATCCGCTTCGCTCGTCATATTTCGATGCTTTTTGATCTTGATGTCTTTGATGTTAACGACATGTCCAATTGCATATTGGCAAAATGGTAGAATCGTCTCCGCTTGTAATATTGATACGCTCCTTGATCCTTGATGTCTTCGATCTTGAAGACATGTCCAATTGTATATTATCAAGATGATAGCATCCCCGAATGACAGCCGATGCGATCCATTGGTGGTTCATTATCAAGTACTTCCATACTTCAAACTTGATCTTGATGTCTTTAATCTTGAAGTCATGTCCAATTGCATAATGGTAAAATGGTAGAATCCTTTTCCCTTGTGATATTCCCACGCTTCTTGATCTTGATGTCTCAAATCTTCGAAGACATGTCCAATTGCATATTTGCGCAACGATAGCATCCTCTTCGATGGTAATATTCCCACGCTTTTTTATCTTGATGTCTTGGATCGTTGAAGACATGTCCAATTGCATATTTGCACAATGCATATTTGCACATCCTCTTCGCTCGTCATATTTCGACCCTTTTTGATCTTGATGTCTTTGATCTTAACGACATGTCCAATTGCATATTGGCAAAATGGTAGAATCGTCTTCGCTTGTAATATTGATACGCTTCTTGATCCTTGATGTCTTCGATCTTAAAGACACGTCCAATTGCATATTGGCCAAATAGTAGAATCCTGTTCGCTCGTAATATTTCTACGCTTCTTGATCTTGATGTCTTCGATATTGGAAGAAATGCCCAATTGTATATTGGCAAGATGATAGCATCCCCGAATGACAGCCCATGCTATCCATTGGTGGTTCATTATCAAATACTTCCATACTTCAAACTTGATCTTGATGTCTTTAATCTTGAAGTCGTGTCCAATTGCATAATGGTAAAATGGTAGAATCCTTTTCCCTTGTAACATTCCCACCCTTCTTGATATTGATGTCTTAAATGTTCGAAGACATGTCCAATTGCATATTTGCGCAACGATAGCATCCTCTTCGCTCGTAATATTCCCCCGCTTCCTGATCTTGATGTCTTCAATTTTGACGACATGTCCAATTGTATATTAGCATCCCCTTTGCTCGTAATAGACGAATAATACAATGGGCACGAGAATTATTGTTGTTTCTTTGGCATCAAGGTGGTTTTTACTCGGGTTCCGCAACCCTCGATGTCTACGACCCGAAGACTCTCGTCTCCGAGGAAAACATCATTTTCGTTTCGATGCAATATCGCGTGGCAAGTCTGGGCTTCCTTTACTTCGGTACCGAGGACGTCCCGGGCAACGCCGGCTTGTTCGATCAGATGATGGCGTTGCAGTGGGTCAGAGACAATATTGCAGCGTTCGGTGGTAATCCGGAAAACGTGACGCTTTTCGGTGAAAGCGCCGGTGCCGTGTCCGTCTCGATGCATCTTCTCTCTCCGCTCTCGAGGTAAGAAAACCTTCTTGGTAGTTTTTCTTTGCAGGATTCCCAGCTCACTTAGAATCATCTCTCCAACATCCAATACCCATTTTCCAATAAACAATGGATAGAATCAAAAACTTTTTGAAGCCAATCCAAGTATTCGTTAAATATAACGACAATTACGAGAATTCGATTGTTTGAACGTTGCCCAAATCCGCAGGCACTTGTTCAACCAGGCGATCATGCAGTCAGGCTCGCCTACGGCACCCTGGGCGATAATAACGCGTGAGGAGTCGATAATGCGTGGCATAAGACTGGCCGAGGCGGTCGATTGCCCCCACGACCGTAACAAAATTCAAGAAGTTATAGACTGTCTGAGCGCTACCGATCCCGTGAAGCTCGTCAACAACGAATGGGGCACCCTCGGTATCTGTGAATTTCCATTTGTGCCCGTTATCGACGGCAGTTTTCTCGACGAGACGCCCACGCGCTCGATGATCACCGCCTCCTTCAAAAAGGCCAACATCCTCATGGGCTCCAACACCGAGGAGGGCTTCTACTTCATTATTTATTACTTGACCGAATTGTTTCGTATCGACGGTACCGAGGACGTCAAAGTTTCACGTGCCGAATTCGAGAAGTCCGTAACCGAATTGAACCCCTACGTCAATCAGATAGCCAGACACGCGATTATGTACGAGTACACGAATTGGCTCGATCCTGACGATCCTAACACGAATCGGGACGCCCTCGACAAGATCGTCGGTGATTATCAATTCACGTGCAACGTCAACGAGTTCGCTGCACGTTACGCCGAAACGGGCAATACCGTTTACATGTACTATTACAAGCACAGGTAAGCGCGCATCCCTTTCATTGGGTGATGAATGCATGATTGATTTCTTATGATTTTATCAATATTGATTATATGCTACTTCTGTCCAATGAAAATTGACATTTTCGCTCATCATTTCGTTATGTTTCATTACCATACGATAAAAATGGAGATCTAAAGTAGAGATTTCTAGAGACTTACCTCGAAGATTTATAGAAATCTGTATAGATCTTCTGAAGATTTTCTACGTATCCAATAAAGATCTTTTAAACATTTTTTAAAGATCTGCTAAAGAGACTTACCTCGATGATTTATATAAATCTGTATAGATCTTCTGAAGATCTTCTGAAGATCTTCTAAAGATCATCTAAATACCTTCTAAAGATCTTCTAGGAATCTTCTGAAGATCTGCTAAAGATGGTCTAAAGATCCTCTACAGATCTTCTAAAAATCCAAAGACCTTCTAAAGATCTTCTTAAAATCTCCTTAAAATCTTCCAAAAACCTTCTGAACACTTTCTAAAAATCTTCTGGCGATCTCCTAAAGATCGTCTGAAGATCTTCTAATGACCTTTTAATAACCGTCCAAAGATCTTCTAAAGATCTTCACGGACACTGTGCGATCGATTTTTATATGATTTTATCAATATTAATTACATTTTCCTCCTGTCCAACGAAAATTGACATGATCCCTTATAATTTCATTGTTTTATTACTATACGATAAAAATGGACGCTGTCAATGTGATATTGCTGATACGACCCCCAACAATGGCAATACACAATGCTCTGTCAGCTACTCTTTATTCTGCATTGCATCAGCGATGTACATCAATTTTCGAAAATCATTGACGAACTATTGAGTCGAGGAACGGGCCTTCGTTCTCCCCAGGTCGTCGAACAACCCCTGGCCAAGATGGACGGGCGTGATGCACGCCGACGAAATAAGTTACATATTCGGGGAGCCTCTCGACACGACCAAGGGTTACAAACGCGAGGAGGCCATGCTCTCCAAGCGGATGATGCGTTACTGGGCGAACTTCGCCAAAACTGGGTGAGTCCAACTGGATGTTGAAATGGCCCAATCGTCCCCGCTGCTCTAGCGATTTTTTTCAAGTTCATTTTCGAGGTGCTAAGCGTTCCGGGGGTGGTTTTTGCGTTTTTGTTTGCTCAGGGATCCTAACATGGGAGACGACGGATCGTGGACGGAGGCGTTTTGGCCACCCTACACAGCCACTGAGAAACAATACCTGACACTCGACACGAACACTACGGAGATCGGCTACGGGCCCAGGGTTCGCCAATGCGCATTCTGGAAGAAGTATCTCCCCCAACTCATCGCCGCGACTTGTGAGTACTGTTTCTTCGTTACCGCATATCCGAACTTGACCCAATGACGATTCAAGATATCCACTATCGAAACTGAAAAAAACACCACGTTTTCCTGACCCTCATGAAAATCATCGTACTCCAAGGTACTCCTTGGAGATGCAATCGATGATCCCGAGTCGAAATTTTCAGCCTATTTTGCCCCTCCAAATCCTCACAGTGGTAGGAGATAAACGCAGTAAAGTACCAGGTGTAGAAGTACGAAAGGGGAATTTTTTGCAAAAATTACACGTCCGTTGTTTGAAAATGATAAAAAAGAATGGAGACGGCTTTCTGCGTCACATTCAATTGATCCGCGAGTTCTTGTTGACTTTGAGTATCATCTCCATCCAATAAGGCTTTCAATTCGTTGTCTGCGAACTTTTTCGGTGGTTTCCCACCCTCTCCGTTTCTCACGTCAAAATCACCACTTTTGAATTTTTCGAACCACTCGAAACACTGTGTTTTACCAAGAGCATGTTCACCGTAAGCTTCGACAAGCATTCGATGCGATTCTGCAGCAGTTTTCTTCAAAAGATAACAGAAAACCAATGCTGTCCGCAAATCGTCGTTCGTAGGCACAAAACTCGACATGTTCAAGGTTATAGAAAAATATACCGGTGTAGGGAACTTGGGTTGTCGTGTGTTGAAAATCTTCGTCAGCTGTCAGAGGGAGATGATGGCGCTGCAGAAGCGGTCTTATGGTTCCTAAACTGATGGATAGCACCATCTATAGGGAAATTCCGGTTTCATACTTCCACACCTGGTAGCTTCGCATTCAACATAAAATGAGCTCCTACTTAACGCCTAGAACGGGAACAAATTTCCCTTTTCTCCACTTGCAGGCGCTAAGGAGGACGTCGAATGGCACACCTATACACGCACACGCATACACTCTATTACGCATATAAAGATACATATGCCTGAATACGCGCATGCGTAGACACACGTATATACCCCCACATATACATGCCTAAGCATACACCAACACACGTATGCCAGTACCTATACGTATGCATGCATACATGAGGGCAATTCCTATCAAAAATATTGTAACTGTTTGCCCAAGATCCATTCCTTCCACTTTGGAGAGTTGCTGAAGCTGCAGGGGCAAGTTTGAAGCAAATGCGAAAGATTCACTGGGTGGAGATAATGGAAAGACCATTGGAAAAGTAGGCCTCTACGGCGAATGCGCGGTCCTACCTAGTCCAACGCATGACGGCTAATGAAAACTATCAGACCCGCTCTTTCGAATGCGACCATCCCAACCCTCGGATCGTCGAAACAGCCAAATGCACGATAGGTCCAAACGCAATCAAAAGAGGAGCTGCAACGACTTCAGCTAGGTTAGATAGGAGTATAAGGGCCTGTGCAGGAGGTAAGTAGCAAAGGAAGAGCATGTGACAACCCATAGTAGGACTTATAGCAGTAGACAGACTCAAGTGAGGCTGACATAGGATCAAATGCCTTTAAAATAGGCTGAAAATTTCTACTCGGGATGACATCGAAAGTTGCAAATGGCTGCGTTCATGTTGATCCCTGTGTTGCGATGGAAGATCCTCGCCTGCTGCCGGTTGAGGCGGAGCGTCGATCACCTCTTCATTTGTCTTTTCACAATGACGACTCTTTATCGCGTACCCCTTTCAGCCCTTTGCGGAACTCGGTAAAATGTGCGTTTCCGGTTTGTCTTAAATGGTGACGCGAGACACCTGTTGAGTCGACGCAAGTCGAGTGCACACGATTTTCCATTACCTGTGGATCCAGACGATGATAGGAGCCTTTAATTGGAGTAACAGAGCTGTGCCTTACAGAGAGAGAGAGATAGAGGTAGTGAGGGAGGTGCAAAGACAGATAAATGGACAAATGCAGGGACAGAGAGATGGGAGAGTCAAGGTTAGATAGAAATCCTACACTTCTCTGTCTTTGAGAGAGAAAAGGGGGACGGCGCAAGTCATTAAAGAAAGAGCAAGAAGAGGGAGTCAATTCAACCGTGTAGAAAAATGGACTTTTCCGGTACTGGATCCTGAATGCAGACTTCCCAACGTGCGAGCTCGGGATTAACACGACCTGCTTTTGTCTGCAATATCAAACGAATCAAAGTATCATGGGATCTTAGAATTCTGCCTCATCAAGTCCTTTTATACTCACCCTCATTCGGTTGTGGGATTTGTCATGTTAAGGGAAGGTTCTGCCTTGTTGGGCCAAAAAATGTTCGATTTTTCACCAATTTTTTATGCGGAAAGTATTAAATATAGAATGTTGATATTTGGTATGTTGACTAAGCGGTCTATATTAAACATCAAAATATTTTTTAAAGTTTGACAAAACATGGTGGTGGGAGTGGGAGGAGCCACGTATGTTGGTGCGCGGGCGATGACATTCTTCGCTTGCGGAAGTCCCAAGTCCCCCGGACAGGTGATCTGAAGCAAATAATCAAGCATATTTTTACTTTGTACAATATTGTGTAAAAGTTGACTAAGAAACAAGAAGATAAATTGAAAGATAAAAAATAGTGAGCAATCGGAAGGAGGTTTGTTTTCTTTCCCAAACATTTTCTCAGTTTTTTGCTCACTATTTTTTTTTATTTTTCAATTTTTCTTCTTGATTCTAGGTCAACTTATATACAATATTGTACAAAGTAAAAATATGTTCGATTTTGTTGCTTCTGATCACCTGTCCGGGACTTAGGACTTCCCCAAACGAAGAATGTCATCGCCCGCGCACCGACATACGTGGCTCTTCCCAGTCCCACCACCATGTTTTGTCAAACTTTAAAAAATATTTTGATGTTCAATAAAAACCGCTTAGTCAACATGCCGAATATCAACATTTTATATTTAATATTTTGCGCGTGAAAAAATTGGTGAAAAATCGAACATTTTATGGCCCAACAAGGCAGAACCTTCCCTTAAAATTATTGCACATAATACACATGCTGTTCTTTGCATTAGCGCCGACTCCATACCTTCCGAAGATCAAGATCAAATTCAAAAGGATCAAATTAGCTGTCCATTTTGTAGGCTTATTTTGTCTGCAAAAAACAGGTCGATTTTCAATATTTTTTTCTCGTAAGAGTATTGGGATGACGAGGTCGAAATTTTACACCCAACTGATACATAGTCTTTCCGAGTTCGAGTTTTTTTTTCATTAAAAAATATTGCTAAACACTGGAGTTATTATTATTTAAACAAAGTGCCACCGTTGCTGCCAGGCCCATCGGTGTAGATGATTCTGGCAAGGGTCATCTGAAATGAAAACGGAAAATATATTCTTTTACTATGATAATAAAACTTTCGTATAACCGAAATTACAAATCTGGTCAGCTGTAGACAAAGTTCAATTACCGACAAAAAAAATACAACGTTCATAGTTTGTCATTGACAAAAGGACAAACATATCGAAAAATCATCTTGTCATACGATACAAAAAAGGGAAAATCGTATCAGGGCGGTACGCCGTAGCGCAGTGGCCGATCCTTTACTAAAATCGCCATAAATCGGCCAATTTCTCGATTTTTTTGAAAATCTTTGTCGCAAATTAAAATCAAGCCCTCAGGCTATGAATACACCCGAAAAAAAATCCATTTGAAAATTTCAATCTCATGCATACCCCTTTAAAAGAGTCGGCCGTTCGGGTGAGCCAGCAACGAAAGGTGACTCAGGATATCCCTTTGGTGCCTGGTAAAATATATAGGGACTACCGCACTGCCGGCTTTCGTGCCTGACATTTCGACAAAGTAGAAAAGGCACATAGAGAGAGACTCCTAGAGAGAGAGAGAGAGAGAGAGGGAGAGAAGAGATATAAAAGTCGAGAATTGGGTCCATACGTACCGCAACCACCAATATACATCGACATTCGTGTACCCTATATCTGTACGCTCATGTATACATATGTGCTCGTGGTCCGTGGCCTATTATCCAATTGAATGGATAACGAATTCACGTTCACTGCCAAGACAGATTATATTTTGGCTCGGGGCCACCGTTGCATTATAGGGATGGCGAGCGTGAGCCTTGCACAACCGAGCAAAGCCAATTACCGGCCAACTAATGGGCGTCTTAAAGTCGATGGGCCGTTGGAAGTGGAATGGGGAAATGGTGGGGGCGTCCCGAAAAGCAAAACTGCAGCGAAATATGGAGTGCAGCCGAAACTATGATATGCGAACATCAAGTATATATATATATATATATAATATTATTATTAGACTCGCGCCATTGGCATGTGTTGAACCAGAATAAAAATCGAAAGAGAGAGAGAGGGAGGAATAGCGATGGATCTCGCTACCTCAGGCTTTTGCTTGGTCCATTGCGTCGGTCTGATATTTTCCGGAAGGCCCTTGCCAACTTTATGGTCCTCTACTTTCTTCCTCTCTACCGTCCTTTCTCTCTGTCTCTCTCTCTCTCTCTCTCTCTCTCTCTCTCTCTCTCTCTTTTGATTTTGATTCTCGCCCAACACATGCTAACGGCGTAGGTGTAATAATTTATGCGGCTCTTCGACTCGAGTCCCCTTTAGCATCTGCATAAATTGTGCACCCTGTAGGGGCAAGCCAGAGAGGCGCAAAACGGTCCTCGGGTCAAGATGACCCTTGGGACTAGATGGCCATGGAAGATCCAAAGTAGAGATTTCTAGAGACTCATTTAGAAGATTTATGGAAATCTGTATTGATCTGAAAAGGTACTAAAGCTCTTTTAAAAATATTCCACAGATCTCCTAAAAATCGTCTGAAAATCTCCTAAAGATCGTTGAAAGATCTTCTAATGATCTTAAAATTATCTGCTGAAGATCATCTAAACATTTTCAAAAGGTCTTCTAAAGATCTTTAAAAAATCTGTTAAAGATCTCCCAAAGATCGGCTAAAGATTTCCCAAAAATCTTCTAAAGATCTTCCAAAGATCTGCAGATCTCCCAAAAATCTTCTAAAGATTTTCCAAAGATCTGCAGATCTCCCAAAAATCTTCTAAAGATCTTCCAAAGATCTGCAGATCTCCCACAAATCTTCTAAAGATCTTCTTAAGATCTTCTAGAGGTCTTCTAAGGATCTTCTACAAATCTAAACATCTTCGAAACATTTTCTAAAAATATTCTAAACATTGTCTAAAAATCTTCTAAACATTTTCTAAAAACTTCTAAAAATCTCCCGAAGATCTTCCAAAGATCGTCGGAAGATCTTCCTCAGTTCGTTAAAAAATCTCCATCGATCATCTAATTTCTATAGATCTCCATAGACTTTTAGAAAGTTCGACTTCGCTCGGATTCAGGTTCCTTTCCCTTCAATTTCAACCGACCAATAAATTTTAGCACTGCAAATTAATTACAACGTTAAGAGACTGAACTTTGGGTGAAGAAAAAAGAATCAACGCTCCTGGACTCTCGTCGAAGCTAATGCCGTTCTTGCCCAACATGACCTGCGTCCAGATTGCGACGAAACGGATTGGGAAAAAAAATCTGGAAATTCGGGTGGAAAGCGTCCAAAATATAACGAATAGTTTTAATATTCAACCACCGGTTCCTAATGAGAGTTGGGATACCAGGGCTAAGAGAGCACTCACTCCTAGCCCCCCAAAAACGCTGACGGGTTTTATATCAAGCAAAATCAGACTTTGCCAATCCGAATCTCGCAGTATTGGAACCCGTTCGATCGAGCTGGAAAAAAGAAAGGAAAATCAGTATTTTCGACCCGGACAAGGTTCGGTCTTTCAGGTGCTCTACGATATACGTGTGTGCTCATGTACAGTCAGTATGGTTGACGTTACATCCCAATAACCTGGCACATTAATTTCTCTCGTTTCACGACACACCGGTTACCCGAGTCCATAGCCATTAACATACGATACTCCCCCCTTGTGCCCCCCCCTCTCTCTCTCGCTCGGTCTCTTCCAGAGTAATCGCATGCTCACTCGTTCTGTCCCTCCTAATTTGCCATGTAACGGGGGCTCGTAATACGGTCTCTCGGCACGGCTGAGTCGCGCAATATTTCACCGGTCGAAGGTGAGAGGGTTAAGGGAACGAGCGGGAAAAGGGAGCCCAGCGCTCTTAATAGGACGTCACGGAGCGGTAACTTTTTGATTCGCCGGAGCGTGAAGCGCGAGATAATATGTTTGCATATATATATATATATATCTTCACGCCCCGTCCACCTCTTCGATGTACGAAGCGGAGCAATTTCCGCGCATATGCCAAAAATCCTCCAATTTCCGCCCGTATTGCCTTCGTAATTTTAAATATTTTTTTTTGCGACAAAAAAGCGTACAGATTGCAACGAAAAAATGAATAAATCGATAAGTGATAAGAGAATCAGAGTTGACCTACAAACAGAAGTTCGATTTACATAGTGATTTTGGAACAATTGGGAAAAAAAGAGATATTTTTTTTGGTCCGTCAAAATTGAGTCGAAAAGAATGAAATCCTGGCGAAGGAAATGAAATCAGGATGCAGGATTAAGATATGGAGTCGAAACGGATCAAATTAGCGTACCGCTTTCGACTCGGGAGCTTATGTGTAAATATAGACGTATGCAAATACACGCAGGAAATATGAATCTCGTGGTATGGGCCCGTCGCACGTTACCCTAATACCGAGACGGCGTATACGTGGTGTGCTAGCACGTCGGTGGAGAGATAACTGGGTTATGACGTCGTTGGTAACTAAACCTACTAGACATTGATGCCTAGCTCGTTTTTTGTTCGTTTCTCTCTCCCCCCCCCCCCTCTCTCCCTCTTCCATTCCCGCTTCTCTATTCCTTCATACATATAATGTATAGCCATATACATTTTCAACAATAGCTCCAGCCAACCCTGCAGCTCTTCATCGTTCCTCTATTCGTCTATGTATTCATATCCAAGTACAATGCTCCGCAATATATTCATCGTTTCCCCTTAGTCTATTCCTCTCGCCTCCTCGTACAGATTTCAATGAATTGCAACCTGCGAATAGATTTATTTTACTTCAGAGTAATTCTGTTAGGTTTATCAAATTATTCTTCACATTTTGTGGGCGCATGCACCTCGCCATGAGTTCGTGGCATTCAGACATGGGCTTTAAAAAAAATAGAGAATATGGCATTATCATACTTATTCCTACTGAGGCAGTTATTAGGTCCTTATTAGGGCTTTTCAAAGGACCTTATTAAAAGGGCCTCATTCAAAGGGCCTCATTAGGCTAAGCATCAGTAAGTAATGGCCACTTGGGCGAGACTCTGTCCGAGCGTAATTATGGGCCTTATTAGACCCATTTTGAGTATTGCCTGATTTAGTGTCTAAATATGTCCGCCCCAGTCACTGAGAAATCACAATGACCATAAAGAAGGTCATTTCTTTCGCACCCTGATCATGACCTGGTCCTGATGAGGCATTGATCAAATTTGATGCAACATAAACGTGGATCCGAGCCAAGTCCAGCTTTCTAAAAGTCTATGGAGATCTATAGAAATTAGAAGATCGATGGAGATGTTTGAACTTTAGAAGATCTCTATACGATGTTTGGAAGATTGTTAGAAGACATTTAGAAGATTTTTAGAAAATGGGCAGAAGATTCTTAGGCAATATTTAGACGATCCTTAAAAGATTTTTAGAAGATCATTGCAAAATGCTGAAATGATGTCTAAAAGATCTTTAGAAAATGTTCGGAAGACTTTTTGAAGATCTTTAGGAGATCTTTAGAGAATGATCAGAAGACTTTTAGAAAATATTTAGAATTTAGATCTTTAGAAGACCTTTTGCAGATCTTGAGAGGATCGTTAGAAGATCTTTAAAAGGTCTTCGGAAGATCTTGAGATCTTTAGATGGTCATTAGAAGATCTTTAAACGATCGTTAGGAGATCTTAACGAATTTTTAGGAGATCTTCGGAAGATCTTTAGATAATCTGTAAGACATGTTTAGAAGATTTTTAGGAAACCTGTAGAAGATTTTAGAAGATCTTTAGAATTTTTAGAAACTTTAGAAGATATTTAGAAGTTTTCAGAAGTTCCTAGAAGATATTTAGACGTTTTTAGAAGACCTTTAGACGTTTTAGAAGATGTTTAGGAATTTTTAGAAGATATTTAGAAGTTTCTAGAATATCTTAAGAAGTTTCTAGAATATCTTTAGAAGTTTTTAGAAGATCTTTAGAAGATCTTGAAAAGTTTTGAAGCCAAACCTTACGACATTTCTACTTGGGCTCTTCTGCTATGTCTCTCTCTCTCTCTCTCTCTCTCTCTCTCTCTCTCTCTCTCTCTTTCTCTCTTACTCTCCCACACACCCATTTTCCCCAGATCTCTCCCTCGCTCTCTCTGACGTCAGAGTTCTGCGCTATATCCTCCCCTCCTCATTGCCCCCCCCCCCTCTCGCTACAGCCATCGTTTCGCAGCACCGCAATCCTCAACCCCCGACTATGTAGACGCTGCCAGCTCTATATAGGTAACTGCGGGCCCGCAGTAGTCGAGATCCCGGTACGAGCAGACGGTGCAAAAGCCTCCTACCCTTATACTACTCGGCTTCTCGTACACCAGTAGTAATGTAGTATACTAGGGATAGTACGCTATTGGCAAATGCATATACTACGATCCTACCCGATTCTCCCGCTTCTCCAAACATCCGCCACAAACGCAGTCTGCTGTGTGTACTTTATGCTCGCGGATGCATGGGGGATTCCTTTGGAAATTGCCATTTGGCGAGATTGCGTTTTAGATTTCAGAGTTCCTTTTTTGGCTTTCACGCGGCTATGAGAGGCAACATTCGTAATGGAAAACCGCGAGGGTGTGCCTTCGTGTACCGCGCAACATTTTCACATCGTGAATTCATCTTTTTTTTTCGTTTTTCGCATTGCTCGAAAGGATTTTCTTCACAGGGCACTAGTTCTCGCAAATGTGATGGAATTTTAGGAATCTACTCGTTAGAATTAATGTGTTTACATTGCCGTCCGTTTATAAAGTGACCATTTTAGGTTTAGTAAAAAAAATGACAGGTAGCAAGTTTTTTAACGGGTTCGAATGAACTTGGGGCACATAAGGCAGGTGGATTTTCAATTTTTTTTCTGATGCAAAAATTCAAATGACGAGGTTGGCATTTTACACACAATTAATACACAGCCTTTTTTTTCATTGACAAATATTGATAAATAATGGAGTTATTATTATTTAAACAAAGTTGCTGCACAGCTGAGGTAATCTGAAATGAAGAATTACAAAATTTACTTTTAATATTATAATTAAACTTTTGTATCACCAGACACTGTTTTGAAATTTTTTAAATTACGAAAACGTCAAACTGTAAAAAAGAAGTTTGACTTTTTACCGAAAAAACAACTTTAATCATTTGCTACTAACAAATGAATCACAACGTTTGAAAAATAATTCGGTCATAGGGAATGTTATGGACCATGCTCTGTCCGAATTTGAAGTGAATCGACCAATAAATTTTGAGATCCAACCGACTCCATTTGATTAAAAAAAGTTTCGAGGAAACGAAAAAAGGGCGACCTTTACAAAAATCGTCACAACTCGATTAATTTTTGGAATTTTCACAAAATCTTTGTTGCAAATTGAAGTTGAGACCCTAGGCTATAAAACCGCGGTAAAAAACTTTATTTAAACAATTCCGTACTTACGCAGACCCTCAGTGCCAATTGCCCAAAATAATTACTCATTTCTTTCTATTGTGCTGACGCAGTTCTGTCAATGGATTAATTTAATTTAAGACGGGATCGCACGGCATTTAAATTTATCAGGAGGTATCGTAGCGCGGTACGAAATTCCCTTTGTGTGCATACTATACACGGATTATACGCGGACGGATTTCGTACGAGATTCCGCGGCAATATCCCCAGGCGCTTTGCACCGAACTAAGGTCGAAGCTCGACGGCTTATTACATATACGCCATCTGTATTACAACACACACACACACACACACTTTTACACTCTGTGTATTACCAGCAAGTCTCGAGTATCATACGATTTTCCTCCCGATGATACACAACGTAAAGACGACGGTATTATTACGTCCTGTCTAAACCTCATTTACGTGTACCTTGTTAACGGAAATACGATATATCGCATAACTTTATGCCGAGAGCCCAGAGAAAAATAAAAAACCTACTTTTCCAAACGAAAAATCCAAACCCACCTCGCAGTATTTTCCTCCTATTTTGTTGAGGGGGTCATCCCATGCGACAGCTATTTGTTTTGCTTTTTTTAGGATTTTTTTCGATAACCCATTAAGGGGAGAAAACCCTTTAGACGCCCGAAAAGGAGCCATTTTTGTGAATTTTTCTGAGGGTGATGAAATAATCGCATCTGGTTTTAATTTTGATGTGATTTTATTATAGGTTTAAAGAACTCAAAAACATTTTTTTTACAAAAGAAAATGGCGACGTTTGGTCATTGACAATATTTGAATCTTTCTTCTAGGGTCCCCACACCACGAAGCGCGTCATCGCAACTATTAAATTCACCGAAGCTTCGAAAAGCAAGGAAATCCAGCCACAAATTTTCTTCGTAAGCTTTAAAGGGTTCGGCCACTCTAGAGGCCGAAAAATTAGGCTTTTTGGGTTTTTTTTTGTCAGAAAAACTACAAAATAAATAGAGATTAGAAAAAAGGGTGTTTATCATACATACACGGAGAAAAAAAACCAATTGAATCAAAAAAATATATTGGTTGATCCAAATAAATGTGCTGCTGCGGAGTGCCACCGATATATGAGATTGTTTCAATACTATAAAATATTGGAAAATGTGGTTGATTTAAATAACATATTATTTTATTTGAAAACGCTCTTCTGTTCTCTGAATATCTACATTATCCTTCAAATAAAATTATATTCTATTGAAATCATTCTATATACAATCCGCAGATGTATTGGATGAAATAATTAATCGGTTGCTACAAACATTTTTTATTTCGTACAAAAATATAATCAATGGAATTAGTTATTTCTTTACTGCATCGAAACGAATATACCATGGGACGTAAGTTTTTCAATTTGTTTTAGATCTTAAATAAAAAGTGCGCATTAGAATGATCATCCACGATAATAGTGGAGAGAATATCGATATCCAATGGAATATCCGTGGAGAGAATATCAGATATTCAATTGATTAGAACAGAGACTACACTTTGATCTTAGACACAGGCCAAGAAGCGATACTCTTTAGAGTTTCTCCAGCGTTTAAGTAGATTTTCAGTTCGAGTTACGCTTACGAGAAACGAGCGCGCGTGCGGCCTCTAGCGGTTACTCCGAGAACCACGGGTTTCCTCACATCTATAATTTCGGTGGCGCTCGGCCATGATTTGATCAATTTTTTCAACCATATGTGCACCAAGACATACTTTCGCATAATGTTTTAACCAATTCAGACATTTGATCAATATTTTTCAATATAAATAAAATATTATTATTTTAACGAATGATGTACTTAAAATCAATATCGGATATGGTGAAAACAATAACGTATTTACTCGATAGAAATTTTATTTGAATAAAACGAGCGAAATTCAATTTTTCTTGTGTACTCGAATCAACAATATTCATGTTATGAATTGAAACGCTTTTTTCGTTTGTTACAGAAATCGCATTCAAAACTATATAATTTATTCGCGATAATTTTTTAGATAGTTTCAATAATATACTGTTCTCGGCTAACAATATATCTTTCGAATGAAAAAAAACGTTCAATTTTATCGTGTTATTAAAGTCAATAGCGTTTTGTTTGGACTAATAAATCCGATTATTTACACCAACAATTTTACAATTGAATCAACGAAATTTCATTCAACACCAATGATATTGGATCAATGATTTTTTTCTCAGTGTATCAGTGACTGTATACAATAATTTTTTTGAAGCAATTAATTTCAAAATGGCGGCTGTGCAGCGTTTATCTCAAAATTGCATTTTTCAAGTTGGCCGAAAACACAACTCAGACAATTTTCAACCGATTCACTTGAAATGTTGAATATATCTTGAAAAATACATCGTCCATGGAAGTACGTAGGATTTTTTTTGTTATATTGCATAGTTAATTTTTTATTAACGATTTTTTAGGCAAATTTTTGGAAAGCGAACAATTGGTCCAAAAAATCGTCAGATAATTGTTGATAAAAAAAATCCTACGTACTTCCATAGACAATGTATCTTTCAAGATATATTCAACATTTTAAATGAATCGGTTGAAAATTGTCTCAGTTATGTTTCCGGCCAACTTAAAAAATGCAGTTTTGAGATAAACGCAGCACCGCCGCCATTTTGAAATTGATCGCTTCAAAAAAATTATTGTATACAGTCACTGATATGTATGATAAACACCCTTTTTTGTAATCTCGATTTATTTTGTAGTTTGTCGGAAAAAAAGTCCCCAAAAAGTCTATTTTTTCGGCCTCTAGAGTGGCCTAAGGCCTTAAAGAAAAAAGGATCCGTGCTATTTTAAAAAGATCCCTCGTGCCTCTTGCCCCAGTAAGATTCTTGCTTTGTGAAAAGTCACGAGGGTTCGAAATTTCCACGAGAGAGAAAAAAAACACCTGGTAGCCCGACGAGCGAAGCTTTTTTTTCCCACCCCTCATTATTGTCGTCGCTGCGAGTAAACGCGTCCTTTCGCGTGTCACCTTGAATTTCAACGACGGCGACTGTCCTCGAGTTGCCGCGGGGACACCCTTAACTCGATTCTTAACGGAGCATTGGGGTGACCGAGGTTACACAACGACGATAAAATACACCGACCGCAAGAGAGAGAGAGAGAGAGAAAGGGAGAGAGAGAGAGAGGTACGGTTCAATAACGTTGTAGAGAAGGCTCCGAGAGCCAACCCCTATGTGTGTCCCTGTACCGAGGGTACCGAGACAGAGGGGGATGAAAAAGAAGAAGCGACAGGGCGAGAAGATTGAGAAGTCAGCCGGCAGAGAGCACGTTGAGGAGGGTGGAGAAAGGGGGGAGGGTTAAGGGACGAGGGACTCCGGGGTCGTGATGGTGACGTGACCGTGAAGCAGCACGTTGCACCTTTATCCAACCACCCGGGGTCTTACAAGTTCCAAGTTCACCAGAGCCCTATAGTTATAGTATCTGTAAGTACGATGGGTACGAGGACTCGGAGTCAGAAGGGCCCATGGAGGACCTTGCGTTTCTTTGGCGATGGGCCATCAACCCATGGTTGAGTATATTTATTTATTTATTTATTCACTCATTTGTTCATTTATTCATCTATTCATTTATTCATTGATTTATTGTTTCATTCATTTTTTAATTTTTCAATGTTTACACACTGTACATCGAAGAACGAGATTTCTTTATTCTCCGTTTATAATGTTTTGTTTACATGTGCATATGCCGGGGTTATTAGATAATACAACCCTGAAAAAACACGCCGAGGCGTTTGTCACAATATAAACAGGGTGAAACTTTTGACGTGGCCACCCTAAGTAACTCCGTTGCCTTTAGAGTGACAAAAAAATATCAGGAGGTAATTTGATTGATCTTGAAGGGCTGATACAGTGGTGAAAAATTCGTTTGTCAAGGTCAAATTACCTCCTGACATTTTTCGCCACTCTAAAGGCAACGGAGATATTTTGAGGTGGTCACGTTGAATGATCCACTCTGTATATAAAATTTCTGAGTTCCAACGTATAGCCTTGCAGATTTTTACGTGTTACCTTTTCCAATTGAACCTTTTCCTATCACTCCCCACTCCAAATTCGCTGATTCAACCCAACTTTCGTTGCGTCCACAGCCGTCTTGAGCTACACTATACCGCATTTACCGTGGGTATGGGGAAACTGTGGAAAACCCGTACCGTCATAGACGGCCCTATATTCTGCTGATTATGTGGTGCACAGACGTTTTTTACTCAAGTATCTACACCAAGGTCTCAGAAATATCGGCCTTCTGCTGACTGGTCGATGCGCCAGCCGGTGCACGGCGTGGCAGTCACCCCTCCGACTATCAGCCATGCACAAGGCTGCTCACCCCGAAGCACCGCCAAAATCGAGAAAAAATACATTTTTTTATGATACATGAAGGGTGTCTCGAAAGGATCTGACATTTTAATTTATTACATTGTACAGTACACGTTTGTACCTTATGTGAAAATAAAAATAATCGTACTTTCCAAATAAATAATACGTTTTATTAATAAATTTAAATGTCAGGTCATTTTGAGACAGCCTTTGTATCCATATATATATATATATATATATATATATATATATATATATATATATATATATATATATATATATATATATATATATATATATATATATATATATTTATATTTCAAACCCAGAGCCCCATGCAATAACGAGAGCATCCAAACAATATCACCCTGGCATGAAGGCCAGTCAATTCGGCCAAAAGGTAACAATTACCCGGCGAGCTAAATGATTCGGTATTCCTGCGCTCACAATGAGCTTTTCTCCCACCCACTGCCCCCCCTCCAACTCGACATCACCGGAAACCTCAATACTATGTAGAGGCAGCATTATTGTTCCCACAGCTTTTGTTAACAAAGCCGGATATTTCATCGCGGCTTCAAAGCTACCATTCGGTACGCACGACCACACGTGTTTCGTTATTAGAGATTTTTATGTATTGATAATTCATATATGCATCTCTGTCTGCGTGTGTATATATATATATATACACACGCACATATATATATATATATATATATATATATATATATATATATATATATATATATATATATATATATATATATATATATATATACAGGGTGTGCCAGAACTGAATGCGTTCCCTGAAATGAGGGGTTGGGTGTGAAATTCTGAGTCGATTGATATAAGCATGTGTGGATCTCAGATCAACCCCTGAATTATTATAAATTTTTTAAGGCGTTACCCCCATTTGTAGCGCAAAAAAAGGCCTTTTTCATGAATTTTTTTAAAGAAAACTACAAAACTTTTTCAATCGATCAATATACCATCTTAAAGAACACATCTTGAAGAACTTTCAGTAATTTTTTTATTGAAAAATATTACATTGTTTAGTGGCAAATGGCCGTCAATGAAATAATGTTTTTATATACACGGTTTGCGGTGACCAACATTGCGGCGAAGTGGATCATCTGAAAAAAATGCGGATGGATTTAGTCAAATATAAGTATAAACTAGTCTTTAATCGAAGGATTTAAAAAAAATCAATTTTTCACCAAATTGCGGACAGTCAAAGTTAATGGTTCGATTTTAACGAAAAAAAACGGCCGCTTTTTGGCTTAAAACGGCCATTTTTTTTCGAAAAAAAATCGAACGATTAAAGACTACAGTTTTATGTATTAAATAAGCCTGCAAAATTTCAAGAAGATCGGTTCATTAATGTTCGAGTAATCTTGGTCACCGACTTCAGAAATGCCATTTTGAGAAAAACGCGTTTAAAGTTTCAATTTCAGTTTACACGAAGAAAATTGTTTTTTTTTTTGTAAACTTACATAGAGTCATCTATTCCGGGCCCGTTTTTATAAATTCCAGTCTATTATATGAACGTTGTGAATGCCAGGTATACGACCCTTTTCATCGAACAATGCATTGTAGGTCGGAGGGAGGGTCGAGCGCGCCAGACGGCAGACTAGCCGGTCGTTTACACAACGGATTCTTCTTTTTCAACGCTCATATCTCAGTCAATTTTGTTCGGATCGACTTGAAATTTTCAGAACATATTCTCAGATACTTATACTTCAAAAAAATGCAATAAAAAAAACGATTTTTTCAAAATCGCAAGTGGGGGTAACCCTTTAAGGCGCGCGCACCTGATTGGCCCGCCTTAAAAAATTAATAATAATTCAGGGGTTGATCTGAGACCCACACATGCTTATATCAATCGACTCAGAATTTCACCCCGAACCCCCCATTTCAGGGAACGCATTCAGTTCCGGGACACCCTGTACATGTAAACACGTACATATGTGTATATGAATGCATTCTTTTCCCGTATATAGAATAGCCGGGATATGATAAAACAGAGGTCACCCGAGCAACCCGATAATTACGTCCCGGCGTAACGAGACCCGGTTAAAGTCCTGCAAGGGGACAAGGACGGTCGAAGGGGGATCCCAAAGTTGCGTCGATGTTAAATCGCCTTTGGGGTGTGACCCCCGTGCACAAACTCATACGCGATGTGCACTCTACACCCTAATTCATCGGTGAAAGGCAACCCGTACAGTCTTTGTACTCTTGCAACAGGTGTCGAACGCATACCCACCACATTATCGATGATTCCACAAACTTCAGGATCCGGTCGCTTTTGTCGGCATGTGCAGATATGCAATTTTTATTTTCCCTGTTTTTATTTGATTTTTCGACTGTACACGAAGACATTTTCAGAAACGTTGAAGGGTATTGCGCGGCTCTATCTTTTCAACGGGTCTGCATAAAGCTTGGGGCCCGAAAAAACAGGTGGATTTTCAATATTTTTTTTCCGATGTGGCTATCGGAACAATGATGTCGAGATTTTACACACAATTGATACATAGTCTTGACGAGTTTTTGAGTTTTTTTCTAATCGGAAAATATTGATAAACCGGGTACTGATTATTATTTAAGGGGTAAGGTCACAGTAGAATTGTCAAAAAGTCGATTTTTTTCTCGCTAAAACGGTGCTTTATCATCATAAGAATAAGTCACTATTCGATTTATGGCAAGACATTTTTTTTCGCCGACTTTGAGCGTATAACGTAAGCCCACCTCTGGCACGGCCATACAGTACCTAAAACTTTAAACGCGTTTTTCTCGAAACAGCTTTTTTCCAATTGGCGTGACAAATAACTTCAACAATTTTCACTCGATTTACTTCAAATTTGAAAGTTATGTTCCTAATTGCATTTCGCAGAGAAGTACGTACGGAATTTCTGATTAATCGAAAACTTTTCATTTTATCAGCAGTTTATGAGCAGTTATAACGAAATTTTTCACTAAAAATTCATTTCTTAAGTTCGAATACCTACAACTTTTGAATAAAACAATATTTGTAAATTCCGTACGTACTTCTCTAGGTATTCTAATGTTGATTGACGAGAATTTTGGTTTTTTGTTCTGGGTAAAAAATTGTGGATGCTTAATGTCACGCCGCGGGGCGCTTAAAAAAAGATAACAAAAAAATATTAGTAGTCGGCCATTTTGTACATCGAAAAAAAAATATATATTTTTTCTAACAGCTTGATATTCATACTAAATAGATGTGTAATTAATTTTATGAGTGTATAATTTTTTCATACGAAAAAAATTGTCAAATTCGCACATGATTTTACCCCCGTTACTGTGGCCTCACCCCTTAAACAGAAAACAGAAAAACAGGTTGTATGGCCAATCGGTGTAGGTGCTTTTGGCAACTAGGGTCATTTGGAATGGAATATTAAAAAATGTACTATGATAATGAAAATTTCGTATGGCCGGATACTTTTTTGAAATTTCCAAAATTACAAAAATGGGAAGGTGTAGGAGAAAATGTTGGATTTTCGACCAAAAAACCTACTTCAGCAATTTTATTATTAACAAATGGATAAACAGAGGAAAAAATCGTACGGTCATGCGATTGAAAATGTTATGAACTACACTCGGTCCGAATTTGAAGTGGATCAGACGTATATATTTGAATATGCGACTTACACACTTTTGTGAAAAATTATGTTTCGTAAAAAATAGCTGACCCTTCACAAAAATCGTCATAATGCGGTCGATTTTTGGAACTCTTACAAAATCTTTGTTGCAAATTGAATTTAAGAACCTACGCTATATAATTGCATTCGAAAAATGGTTTTTTTTTTCATTTCAAGCTTACGCAGCCCCTCGAAACATACTGTCCCAAAACCATTATTGAAATATTCATTTTTATTCTACTAACGGTTCGTAGAAGATAGTGTTCGAGAAAAACCAAAAAAACGAGTAAATCGCAGAGGGGTGGTTCGCCGTAGAGCAGGGGATTTGACCCTCCACCAAAATTGTCACAGCTCGCTCAATTTTTCGAATTTTGACATAATCTTCATCGCAAATTAGTGTTAAGACCCTACGATATAAAACTACCCGAAAAAAAAATCGTCCCCCTCCTTCGGATAGACAAAAAATTCGAGAAAAAAAGACATCGTCGTGGCGCAAGATTCCAACCCTTTCAGCTTAATACCACCCCGTAAAAGAGCATGTCCAGAGGGACGCTGCGATTGTATATTTGTATGACGTACGGTCTCGCCAGCGGGGCAGCTGGCGCAAAGTTGAGCAAATCACCGAAAACAAAACATTGGCGCAATGAGGGGTCGCGGGGGTTCGCCAGGTAGCGATTGCTCGCCGCACGAGCGGAGCATGCGGAGAACGCGCAGTGGGCACACGCAGGGAATCGCGGACGCGCGCCTGTTGTAGAGAAAGCGAGAGAGCGATAGAGAGAGAGAGAGAGAGAGCTAGAGGTGTTTGGTCCGGGTGGAAAGCTCACGCTATATATAGTAGCCAACACGGTACAGCAGCAGAGCAAGAGCATCGTATCCCTCTCAGGGTCCCCTTTCGCACAAACTCCTATATCGGGGCTGTTTACTGCGTAGTGCCGGTACTGGTAGTGGTGGTGGTGGTGATGGGGATGGCGGTGGTGATGGTGGTGGATACGAACCGGGGGATGAAACTGGCCGCCAGGCAGCCTCGCGTGGATCGATGCCGCGACTCTCGCACTACCGTGCATACTAATATAGAAATATATATATATATATATATACACACACACACATACATATGTGTGTGTATATATGTACGTATATGGTATATAATTCTGTCGTACATATACAATTACATACATCCAATTATAATTGTATGTATGTAATTGTATATGTACGACATACAGACTTGTATGTATGCAATTGTATATGTACGATAATTATACTTGTATGTATGTAATTATAATTATGATTGTACAAATTGTACAATTATATTCTACAACATTGAAATTGTACGAACAATAATAATTGTACAATAATTGACATTGTACAAGCAATTATAATTGTACAATAATTGAAATTGTACAAACAATTATAATTGTACAAAAATTGAAATTATACAAGCAATTATAATTGTACAACAATTGAAATTGGACAACAATCGACATTGTACAAACAATTATAATTGTATGTATGTAATTGTATACGTAGGACAATTATAATTGTATGTATGTAATTGTATACGTATGACAATTATAATTGTGTATATGTAATTGTATACGTATGGCAATTATAATTGTGTGTATGTAATTGTATACGTAAGACAATTATAATTGCGTGTATGTAATTGTATACGTCCGGCAATTATAATTGCGTGTATGTAATTGTATACGTCCGACAATTATAATTGCGTGTATGTAATTGTATATGTACGACAATTATAATTGCGTGTATGTAATTGTATATGTACGACAATTATAATTGCGTGTATTTAATTGTGTATGTACGACAATTATAATTGCGTGTATTTAATTGTGTATGTACGACAATTATAATTGTAATGTATGGACAATTATAAGATGGCCATGTGTTTCAAGAGCCTTCAAAAGGTAAGAGTTTGACACCAAGAAAAATGTGATTTTCAATGTTTTTTTAAGTCTTCTTAGAAAAAAATATATAGCGTATTTTTGTGATAAGTAGTATTTGCCACAACCAATTGAACATTCTGGAGAAAAAATCAAAATTCTATTTTCAGTACTGCAGAATAAAGATAATTAAATTCTTAATTCGAAACATTCCTGAAAAACTGTTTTTGTGCATCTCGTCATCGAGAGAAAAAATATCAAAGATGCATTTCAGAGTAGATGAGTGAAAGTGAATTGCATTTGAAAAAAAGTTTTTTTAGGAGTGCTTCGTAGTTGGAATTCAATTATCTCCATTCTTCTAGACCCAAATGGAGTTTTGATTTTTTCGCCCGAATACTCCATTTTTTCTGGCAAATACTAGTCGTCACGAAAGTACGCTAGATTTTCCATTTAATGTAAGACTAGAAAAACCATTGAGAATAATTTTTTTTCTCGGTCGCAAAATCCTCGTTTCAACATGAGGACGGTAGGGCTGACATGAGGACGTCCCGCGAAATAAAATGTCTTAAAAATCACCTTTCCTTGTACATATGCATATGATAAATGATAATTTTTTAGGGGCTTACAGATAGATGAATTTTTTGAAAATATCGATACCTAGTTTCTGACGCATTCTCATAATATATAATTCCAAAAATATTCTCCGAAAATTTCGGTCGCTTCGTTCAAAGTTAAAAATGTTATGGGCGTTTATAGGTAGATTTCGCCAACCGGCGAACATTCAACGCGTTTTTCTCAAAATGACTTTTTCAAAATCGGTGACCACAATATCTAAAAAACCACTACACAGATCAACTTCAAATTTTACAAACTTCTTTGACATATCAGAAAGCAGTGCTGCAACAAAAGAATGATTTTTTTCGATGCATAGTTTTTTTGCTTAAAAAAACTAAAATCGATAGTTTTCGTCACCGAAATCGATACTTTCACTTTAGGCTGCGGCCATTTTTTCAAGAAACAATATTTCATTATATCCTTCGTCCAAGCACTAGATAATTTTATGCAAAAATTAAATGCATTTGATTTTTCAAGGGGGAATGTACCTTTGTGAGGGCAAAATCAAGGGTCATTTTTGACAAATTGTTTAAGAAAAACAAAACAATATTTTTAAATTCGATTTTTTATACATGTTAGTACAAGTCTTAAAGTAAAGGAATTTTTTCCTAATCATTTTGAAAAAAAAATGGCGGCGCAGTAGTCGATGAAAGAAAACTCCTTTTTTTCATAGGCCTCCCCCATGGAAATTTATGTATGTAAAATATATGCAGAAAATATATGCTACATATATATATATATATCGGTCGCATATATAGTGACGAAAAATAGAATAATACGTATATATTCAGTATATATGCACCAAATATATGACGCATATATGACCCATATATTTTCGATATATTTTTCTGATCAAAACATATATGCTACGTATAAACACTATATATGATGCATATATGAGGCAGATACGACGCATATATTTTCGATATATTTTCAATCTATTTTTTTGTCAGAAAAATATATCAAAAATGTATGCGTCATATATGACTCATATATGTGTCATTTATGCGTCATATATGACGCATACATTTTTGATACATGTTCCTGACACAAAATATATGCTGTGTATAAACACTATTACAGTTAAACTTAATAAAACTTAAAACTTAAACTTAACAAAACTTAAACTTATAGCCACATATATATATATACATACATATATACAGATATATATACATACATATATACATATATACAGATATGCTACGCATATCTGTATATATGTGGCATATATGTACCATTTATGCAGTATATATGTGGTATGTACGCAGTGTGGATGCAACATATATGCTAAATATATGTGGTATATATGCAGAGTAAATGCTACATATATCATTGATATATGATACATTGATAGACAGTAATACCACGCATATACATCTCATATATAAGAACGTTACGAAAATTAGAATTTGGCACATATATGCAACATATATTTTCAATATATGGCATACGTTTCACATATATTACAATTATTAATAAAATAAATTTGTAGTATATTTTTGCGTATATAAATTTCCATGGGGGGCTCTACGGGCGTATTCGCACAGGTCATAATTTTCAAGCTAGAACAAAAAACGAAAAAAAAATTGAAACTAGATATAAAAAACTAGTTCAGTACGTAGGGGTTTTTCAAAATATTGATTTAAAAAAATGGCCTTAATATGAAGAAAAAAAAATCCCCAAAAAATCGCTCGAATATCGATCATAAAATTTTCAAAATTCAACTTATCGAAAGAATCCTCCGTACTGGACTAGAAAATGTTGTCAAGAAGCTACAGTTAAAATTTCAAGTCAATCGATTGAAAACTCGACGCGCTACGCATACGCCCGTGTCTAAAAGCATAGTTTCGAGAAAAACGCGTTTAAAGTTTCAAGTACTGTAAGATCATGGAAATTTCGTGTTTACCTTTAGCCGGCGCTGCTTGGACCATCTCTTGCTCTTCTTCTTTTCTGGAAGATGTAGGAAAAAATGCAAACAACAAAATTTACAAAGATATATTCCCCCTTAATTTCGGATGATTTGTTTCCGAGCAGCAGTGGTCACCGCGAAGGACATTTCTCAAACAGCTGTCCGCACATACCATTGTATCTACCACATTTATAAATATTTTTCAATACAAAAATTGTAAAAGATACTTGAAACCTCACTCTCTTATGTAAAAAAAAAATAATTTGAAAACCCACACGCGTTTGCTCAGAAAATAATCACGCAAATTCCTCTTATTTCGGCCACGCTCGAACATCTTTTCCGGGCAAAATATGAACCAAACACAGATTTTCTCTTCACAGCTGCGTCACCGACAGTCTGTTCTGTCGTTAAAAAAAATCATCCGCATAGATTCCATTTGAAGGAAACTGCATCATTCGAAAGTTGGTCGAGTCTCACAGACCCAGTGTGTATAACTAAGTAGCAAAAAACTATGAGTGTACTTCCAGGGTTAATATGACAGCTCCTGTCAAACTCATATCTACACCTGCGGTCGATTAAAACCCAACCGAATGAGGATTGTGCTGAACAGAATTATTTATTTCCATCACCATCCAAATTGACAAGGCAACGCGATACTTCAACTATCGAATTACGGACTGATTCAATGATGAATTTATTCACCAAATGATTTTCTCAATCAAATCATACGCCCGGGTACTCGTGGATTGGATGGGGGAAAAAAAGAAAGAAGATGAGGACCCGGCGATGTTTGACGGAAAAAATTCGAATTACCAATCAGCAGCGTAGGCTGGTCGGTGAAGGCAATCAGCTGACGGCCGAGCTTCGAGGGCTCATTGCGCTATATATCGGTGACAATTTCGAGTATTTGCCGATACCCGGACACTGTGCCACCTCTTTTGTTTACCTCCGTACGCGATGAAATTATCACGGGGAAGCGATTAACCCTACGCACGAAAATGCCGTGCGGAAGTTTTTGCATTTTGGTTGGACTGCATTGGCAGTGCAAGCGAGAAAGAAAGACTGGAAACTTATTTTACTTGGATGAAACAATATAAAATACAAAATACAAAATATTTAACTTAGAAGAGACAAACACGTTAGGCATACAAAATAATAATAATAATAATCATTATTATTATATATATCCAAAGCAATCACTTTTATTCCGAACGCTCTCGAAGCAATATATCATCGATCTCGCCGAAGCTAGAAAAAAGGGAATACATCATAATAAATAAATGAATAAGTTCCCCTTAGTCGCATTTGACTTTAACATATTTGAAATTGGCGCGCTCGGTTTTCGATTGGTTCTGCTATTCCCATAGTTCCGACGTTGCCACATTTCAATACATACTCCTCAACAAGTCTCACTTTTTCGTAAACTGCTCGCATATTTTTCATACATTTTCATTAATTAGATCGGTAACCTGTCTATTTTTTCGGTAATATTGTTCTTTACACTATCCTGCACACAATATTCGTTTTATGGATCACTTTCTTTATAAATGCGAACGGTATACGGGAGAAACTAAAATGGCAACGACGTTGCCTCGTACAACCAATGCGATCAAGTGGAGATTGATGTAAACTTTGAAATTTAATATTTAATCAACGAGTGCGGAAATCTCCGTTCTCCTTTTGCCAATATATTCTGAAAATATACCATAACGATTAGAACAATTGTCATTACCATCTATTTACCCGAATATGTTCAAGCAACAACCTTAAGAGCCCCAAATGTATCTCTGTTACAGCGAATGTAGATATGAGCTCGAAAACGACGTGCAGTGGTGGCGCTTCGGTGAACTCCGTGGCCGGCTCGGGTATTCGACTGTCGTTGGCATTTTGTCTGGTGATGGCGCTACTGTTGCATCAACGAGAGCAGCGACACACAGCGGTGGCGTCGTTAATCGTACCGGCGAGTTTAGCACAACTTCAACATCGCGCAGTAAAAACAGCCTCAGCGGCGAGAGCCTGCGTCTAGTCAACGAAGCACAATTTCTACAGCCCAAAAATCCTCGATTTCTTCCCCAACCCTTCCAAGCTCCGCTTTCTTCCGTCACTAAAATCCACTCGATTTCTTCCACTTCGCGTTCCTCACTCGACTCGTCGTACGCACGCGCTCCTCCTAGTTCGTTCAGTCTCCGCTAGAGTTCTCAATTGAGAGCGAAAATTTAAAAACAAAAACGAAAATAAACATACAAGAGCAAGAAAAAAAGTAATAAGGCTCTACGTACACGAGCGAGGAATCTCCAGTTTCTTATATTTCGTCCGCCAATGTTTTCTTCCAATTCCTCCACTGTCGCATCGCCGAGATAATTATAAATACATATAGATATACACACACACGTGTATATAGATATATGTGAATATACATACATATACACATACATACATACATACATACATATATATATATATATATATATATATATATATATATATATATATATAACGGTAGAATACGAACGACGTTTCTAATCACACCGGAAGTTACGCAGACACGCAAATTGCGCGAGAAACTACACACACGAAGGAGAATTTGAAAAAGCAACAAAAAAACGAACACAAGTTAACGAAAAATAAAATATACACAGCAGACATATCAAGCTATTAAAACTAATAATAATAATGATAATTTGAAGAAATATATATATATATAAATATATATATGTATAGAAGCGCAGAAACGCTCGAACGCAGCGTTTTGTCACGGCGTTATTTAAGGGCGATGTTAAAATGTTTAAAAAAACAAACAAAAACGTTCATCGAGTAAAATCGTACGAAGCAACGAGAAAAAACGACCACTCTCGCGGCTTGCGTCATTAAAAAAAAAAGAGAGAGAATAAATGAAAATAAAAAGATCCGAACAAAAGCCCACAACATAAAATCATCCGCCGACGAATACTCGCAATTGTTACGCAGAATCGAAGGAAAAACCAAAGGGACACAGCCCCTTCGGACCATGCGAGATAAAAGTTTGACGGAATAATTTTAAAAAAAGAAGGGAAGAGATTTTTTTGCACCGGAAGACACTACCGTCACTCGCGATCCCGCAACAATTTTATCTCTGCGCAGTTTTTTTTTCACACCGGTACGGGGCGTTCCGGGCGAAATCGACTGGTCCACCCTGCGCCTGATGTCGTTGATTCATTTGACAATTTTTTTCGTATCAACCGCCCGCGAAATTTTTATCGAGGTTGCGATCTACAGAAAAACAACAGAATTCTCGATTTTTTTATTTTTACAGATTTTTAGCTTTATTGGATTTTAATTTGAGTAATATAATCGAATTGATTCGAATTAATTGAATTGGAATTTTTCTTGTAGAATTTATTTGTATTTATTGCATTTTCTTGATATGTTAAGCATCGCGAAATTTAACACACTTTTTAATATCAATTGCTCGCGGAATATTAATTGAAGTCGTGATCCTCCAGAAAGAAGAAGAATTTTGAGATTGCTTTTGATTTGAGGTTCCGAAATTTTCTCACAGATTTCTGCCTTCGTTGAATTTAAATTCGAATAAATTAATTGCATTCGTTTGAATTAGTTATATTTAAATAAATTGACAGGATTCATTGAAATAAATGAAGTTTGAATAAATCATTTGAATATATTTGAATTAATTATATTCAAATAAATTGACAGAATTCATTGAAATAAATGAAGTTTGAATAAATCATTTAAATTTATTTGAATTAATTACATTCAAATAAATTGACAGAATTCATTAAAATAAATGAAATTTGAATAAATTATCCGCATTTATTTGAATTAATTATATTCAAATAAATCAACAGAATTAATTTAAATTGACTGATTTTTCTTCCGTACGCTTGGCACTGTAATTAATTTAATACCCTTTTATTAATCGATCGCTGGCGGAATTTCGATTGCAATCGTTATCCTCAAGAAGAGAGCATAATTTTCAAATTATGTTTTATTTGCAGTTCCGAGATTTTTCAGTTTTTTGGCCCTCTTGAATGTTAATTTGAATAAATCCAATGGAAAAAAAAATTATCGTATTAATTGACAGAATTAATTGAATTTGAATAAAACAATCGCTCGCGCCAAACATTTTCGCGTCTCGCGAATCATTGTTCCCGAATACTCAAAAAAAAAAAAACGAAAAAACAGCACGTTCGAAGAAAAATACATATATAATCAAAAACATATCTTTTACGACTGGTAGTCGCGGTCGATCTTGCCCGAAAATCCCCGTGCACACGTACACACATACAGAGACGTGGATAATAAATTTCCTCACTGTGCACCCCTAGCAATCGCAGCGAGAGTGCGATTCGGTCCTCGGTGTGTATGTATGTGTGTGCGCGCGCGTGTGTGCGTGTACTGTCTATATGCGAACGTGTGCGTGCGTGTGATCGTTTCGGGTGTTCCCATAGTAATTTAAAAAAAAAACAACATATTAACAAAAGAAAACGGGATAATAATCACAAAGAGAATATCTCTCGGCTGGCCGGGGAAATTATCGTCGTAGAGGACATGGCGCGTGTTTCAAACGAAACGAAAGTTTTTCCGAGTTGGGCGAGCCTGGTGTATAAACGAAGAAAAAAAATGTTTAAAAAACAAACGAACGAACGAGCAGCAAAAAAAAAGCGAATGTAAAAGAGAGACAAAAAGAAGAGTAATTCGTCTTGTAATTTCGGTTCCTCGAACGTTTGCACAATTAACTCGCTATTTTTAATTTCACGATTCTCCATGGAGAAGAAACTAGCAAAAATGTGCTATCCGCGCTAAGGGCTAAGAAAAACGATCCATTGAAGAATTGAAGGAAGAAAAACAAAACAAATTTGAGCAAAATGATAAAACTGATCCACGACATATTGAGAAGCAAATCTACTTACGAAATATAATCGTCTTGAAGAGAGGAGTGAGAAGAAAGTTATGCGATAAGAACGAAAGCACTTACCTAAAAAAGAATGAGAGAAAGAATAACGTTTAACTAAAAAAAATCGAGAGCCTACTAGTAAGCTTTATACTATTTATATATAAAAAGCGATTATTGATATATATATATATATATATATATATATATATATATATATATATATATATATATATATATATATATATATATATATAATTAATAACATAAATGTATTTATAGTTATAAACTAGAATTATAAAATAATTATATATAAATGATATATACATATATATATATATACATATATCTAGATAATACTATTGATAAGTAATGAATATAATATATATACACATATATGTATATATATATATTAATAACAACGATAATAACGATGATGATGCTAAAAATGATAATACAAACGAGAGAGCGGAAATAATATGATAAATACGGATGGACAGTTTCTCTTCGTTTTCTTTTAGATAAAACTATCTATACACCATTGAGATACATGCATACATATATATATATATATATATATATATATATATATATATATATATATATATATGTCTGTATGTGTGTGTATGTAAGTATGTATGGATGCATGTACAGCACAGATCAAAAGTTTTCGATCACTTTGGATAATTGCAAAATTTCCGACCACGTTGGGCAATTGCAAAATTATATCAAAATAATATAATTTATTTTCTAGAGCTATATAGTATCTTCGTAAAATAAAAAATCAAATAAATCCTATTATTCTATCATAATCTTGTAATTATCCAGTGATAAAAAATTTAGCTATTATCCAAAATTTCCTTGCATATTCATTCGACACTCGACCAGCGTCATCATGTTGCCGCAGTTTCGAATTACCCTATTACGATAAAATCCGTGTATAAAAATCCCTATACACCGATAGTGAGTGACAATTGAATAAGAAATGTTCGATGCTCAAAGCATCGTACGCACGAGAAACTTCAAGACAGTGACTTTCTTCTTTAGCACGTTGCTTTCCCCCTTTTTTGTTCGTGAAATTGCAAAGTGTAGCGTTGATAAGTGCGTACGGAGAAAATCGAATCCTAATTTTACACGAAGACGAGTGTATCGACGCAATGAACGAGATCTACACGAGTGACGATCAAATTGATTTTCAGTTCTTCTTAAACGCGAAATATAGTCTTTGGATCATCTTGCTCCTATATGGGGATCGTAATTGAAGACGAACACTTCGCGAAAGTCTGAAGAAATGTTCGTGTGAACTCGTTGGAAATTGGGAATAAGTCGTACAGGGAAAAAAAACAGTGGTCGAGGTGAAAAATGCACACAAACGCAGGGGGCGAAGGAAAAAATAGGTACGGTTGGGCCTTCGGGTGTACGGGAGAGCGTACCTATTGTTGTTTCGTGCAGCGGTGTGCCACACGTCTGCACGAGAAATTACGATACGCTGCACTTTCGTGACGTATGGCTCGCGAAGGGTGAAGATCGTCGTATGCCGGAACGGTGGCACGGCTAATAACATGACTAATTACAAGAGGGCCGGGGTGGTCGCAAATCACTCGACGATCGATCGCCTCTCTCGAGAGAAAAAGAACGCGCGGGAGAGAGAGAGAGAGAGAGAGAGAGAGAGAGAGAGAGAGAGAGAGAGAGAGAGAGAAGAGAGGGAGGAAGAAAAAGTGAACTCTCCCCCTTCCTTTCCAGTAATAATGATAACAATTCTAATAAAAAGAGAGCGGAAGAACTCTCTCTCTCTCTCTCACACACACACACACACACACACACACACACCCCAGGTCCTCCCTTTTTTCTCCTTCTCTTTTTCGGTTGTGCTAGAGGCGCGAAGGGCGCACTTTGCTTTTGATAGAGGTGTGTGGGGATGCTGGCCCCGCGGGGTTTGGCGAAGTGTCGATTCTCCCTGGAGTCGAAGCCGCAACGTGAGAAGCGACAGAGAGAGACAGACATAGAAAGAGAAAGAGAGGAGAGAGAGAGAGAGAGAGAGAGAGAGAGAGAGAGAGAGAGAGAGACAGCAAGATCTCAGAAGTTGCAAAAACCAACAACAAAAAAAAGTAGAAAAAGAAAAGAACCACGAGGAGGATGGCAAGCCAACTTTTTACCATCGCGGTCATCGCGGACCGAGCTCGATCGACCTTGCCGTTCCCATCGTTTTGCGAAGCACACGCCACAGTCTCCAGACATAGAAATTTAAAAAAATGCATAAGCCGCCGGGATAATTTTCAAAAATAATGTCATCGTTGTCAATGTTATCGGCAAATGATCGGCTGAACGATCAATCGGTGAATGATCGACGTAGGTCTAATTCCGATTACGGCTATCTGAAAATTCTTCTTATTATTATTATTTCATAACTATATTATAATTACAATATCATTAATTTTTGTGTAGTTACAATATATTACATATTTTATTTGTATTATTGTTGTCTTTATTATCATCATTAATAATAATATTATTGTTGTTATCCGCAAATGTATAACAGCATTTAATTAAGGGACATAAAGAAGGGCCTAAAGACCGCGTATTTTTACGATCGCATACCAAGGAGCCCGGCTGAGAGGACAATTTAAAGATACAGGATTTAGCGATCGAATCGAAGATATTTGATATATAGAATGAAAACCATGATTTGCCATGCGGTGAAAAAAATCCTCGGGCTATGTGAAACGAAACTGGAAAATTTGCGAAAAATGACAATTGGTAAGAAATAAACGAACAATGGCGAATAATGGTATTTAAAAAATGACGAAAAATGGTAAATTGGCGAGCCTTTCGATGTTCAAAAAACGCTATTTGCTTCTTCAATGGCAAATTGACCTCGTTTCAACTTCGTCACTTCCGTTACAAGGGTCCCTCCCCTCTTTCGTCCTTCAATTTATCCACGTGTCGTAACGTGCGGACGAGCTTTTACGATCGCAATTATAGGCCTTCGACTGTGTGCAACTCGCAGTTCGGTCGCGTGTCCGATTATTTATATTCTCGCGCTCGTTTTACGTGCCCGCCAATCTCTCGTCGCAGTTATACGCAAATACGAGAAACGAATGGCGAGAGAGAGCGAGAGAGAGAGAGAGAGAGAGAGAGAGAGAGAGAGAGAGAGAGAGAGAGAGAGAGAGGGAGAGAGAGAGAGAGAAAGAGAGAGAGAGAGAGACAACAATTCTCAGTCACGCGAGGCGCGTTTCACGATCAATTATATTGGCCTGGCCGAGGTAAAAGTATGGGAGAAGAGCTACGAGGAGTCGCGAAAACGACGAAGAAACGCGAAAAAAAACGAAAACGTGTGCTTGGTCCGCCCTTGGAGTAGCAATCGTATTTAGCGAAAAATATAAATCTTCCTATAATAAAAGTAGAATGAAACCAGAAAGAACGGCCACTTAATTCTGAAAGCGCTCGAACATTTCTCTGATCATTGGATTTTTGTGCTTTTTTTTCGTCAGACCCGTACCTCGTGAAAGTCTGGAAAGTCATTGAAAAAAGACACTAAATTGTCTGGGGATTCGTTTTATTCTCGGGGCTATAAATTAGGTGGCAAAATTCATACCTTACAGCTTTGAACATTACACTTTTACTTTGTTCGTGGGACACGAGAAAACTCGGCGTAAAATACGAGGAAGGCGATAAAGTCCCACGAAGGAGGCTGAACTTTAATCGGACACATGTACGTCTGAATAGGAACATCACTTTGGTCCCCTTCGATTGTGTTGAAACTCATGTATGTGGTAGAGCATCATAAACTATTAGTTACGGATTTTTTTATGGGCGGAAAAACGGTTTTAAGTGGTAAAACCACCCCTTGGAGTGGAGCATGTCAAGGGCTGGTTTCGCAGCTTCGCCCACAAGCAGTCCACCGATTTCAGTGAAACAGAAACGAATATTCTTCTAATGCAAAACGACCGGAAATCCACTACGGGTACGTTGAAAAAAAGACAAAAATTAAGGGATGAAGCACCCTTTTATTTTTCTTTCTCTCACTGCACATTTAAAAGGAGTGCATTGAAGTGAACGTAACGTGTACCATTTTGGAAGGGGGACAGAATTAAAGTTCACGTTTTTTTCCGGAAACCAACCTCAAGGGGGTAAATCTATTAGACATTTTCGATTATTTTTGACGAAAATTGTGGGTTTTAGGGGAAATAAATGGTAAATTCGTATTCAGGGGGTTAAAATACATTTATATGGACGTGTAAAAAACAAAATTTAATCCGATATTTTTTCCCATCTCGGTAAAAAATAAGTGACACTGAATGGTCGATTTTTTTTTTATCTGCTCCGATTTGTAACTTCATTCTGTGTTCATGCTCTTCAAAATACCGTTTGATTCATCGAGCTCCGATTATTTTTCGATTTTTGGCAGAATTTCAAAGACGGAGCATCATTTTCGCCAATTTCCCTTGGCCTCTTTTTCGGACATTTTTCAAATGGACTTTCCGGAAAACCTATATGAGATATCGGGCTGAATCCAGCCGCATTCGCTAAGTCTGCCGAAATCCTCTTCAAAATACGCCTATTAAGTTTATGTCACTGAAATAGAATCGATGCTACGGGTGTTTGAAATTTCGCGATTGAGACGATTCTGGAAAAGTGACGGAAAAACTCGCACATTTTTTTCCGTCTTTTACACCGTTTCAAGTGTATATACAAAAGGAAATTTTCCGCCGATTACGAATATCATCGAGTTTTTCTCCAAACCGCAAAATTACGTCGACTAAAGGCAAAAAACATATTTTGACATACTTTTAGGACCTTTTTTCAAAGGCTTCGGAGAAATTTAACGGTGAATTCGTATTTACGGGGTGAAAAAAATGTACGTATAAAAACAAATTAAAGATATAAATTTATTTCTCATCTCACAAGAAACATCACTTAAGGCCTAAGGCCACTGTAACGGTCCAAAAAAAAAGGTTTTTTCACGAATTTTTTGCTTCCAAAATTGAAGGTAATTGAAAAAAAACTTTTAAGGGTGTTATCGGGCATACATTAAACTTTATTATCAAATTTTTTTACAGCAAAAAAAAAACAAAATGGCGGTTCCACAGCTATCTTCCCGGGGCATGTTTTGCTTGCAGGGCTCCGCGGCACGCAGCACCACTGGTGCACTTTTGAATCTAGAACAAAAAAAAACCATCAATTTAGAGGGTTATAGCTAGAGAATGTCGATCGGATTTTAAAAAGTATCAATTTTTGTGGATTTGGCGTGCGTTTGAAAAAAAAAATTGATTTTTGACGAAAAAAACGGCTAGTTTTTTGTTAATAAAAAATCAATAAATAAAGTTATTGAAAATCCCGATCGACATTCTCAAGATAATGTTAATGTTCACATCTGGTCAAAATTTCAAGTAAAAAAAATGAAAATTGTTCGAGTGATGCTGCGTGCCATTTTGAAAAACCGTATATCGAGAAAAACGCGTTTAAAGTTTTGCGAATAGTTTTTTATTGGAAAAAATAAAAAAAAGAAGGTAAAAAAAAAATTACCGTTAGTCTGCAATCCCAGCACCATACATTTGTCCTTCGATGGCCAAATTTTCGTCTGGCAAAATTTACAGTGGCCTTACCCCTTAAGTGTCTTCTATTTTGTTGAAACTGATATATGTGATAAATCATTGAAAAATATTAGATGCGTTTTTTTTATCGTCAGAAAACCGGTTTTAAGGGGTGAAAGCACTCCTCAAAGAAAAGGGTGTCACCCCTTAATGTTTTTTTTCATACTTCTCGTGGATTTTTCATCGCTTTAAATTGGAAGAATTTTGGTATTTGTTTTATCCATATCCGTGGACTGCTTGTGGGTGAAACTGCAAGATCGCCCCTCGACCCGCCTTTCTTTGAGGGGTGGTTTCCACCCTTAAAATCGTTTTCCGCAGTTAAAAAAATACGTCTCTAATAGTTTTCAAGGCTGTATAACATATGAAAGTTTCACCAAAATCGAAAGCGGACTCTCAAGTGATGTTCCTTGCCAGCCAAAAATAAGTGTCTTCACTCAGTCGCCCCCTTCGCAATCGTTTGCTCTAAAAATTGCCCTACAAGACTAGTTCTGGAAAAAAAAGTATCTCAGATCCACGCTATTTTGGTAGGGCTTGGTCTCCATTTTTTTCCAGGAGCTACAAATTGAATGGCAACATTCGGGGCTCGGTTGAAGTTCCGAACTTTGAATGGTTAGAACGCTCAAAACTCGGAAAGAATTTTACACGAAAGACCAAAACTCCAAAAATCTTAACACCGTCAAAATACTTCGGCTCCAGAAGTTTTGAAAGTTTCAAAATTTTCATTAAAACGACGAATTATGTCAAAAATGTTTTTTTATCAAGAAGTGATTTTGCGTCAATTTTGAAATTTGTCTAGGCAACATTATACGTTCTGCATCATAAAAAATTCTTAATTTTAATTTTGCTCAATTACAAGGTTCGTCAAGATTATGCCAGTGAAAGTCTACACAGGTGACTGTAAATGATGTAGAACGTACAACATTGTGTAGACAAATTTCAAAATTGACGTGAAGTCACTTCTCAATAAAAAAAAAATTCTTGAAGAAATTCGTCGATTTATTGAAAATTTTGAAACTTTTAAAACTTCGATAGCCGAATTATTTTGAGGGTGTTTAGATTTTCGAAGTTTTGGTCTTTCGTGTGAAATTCTGTCGGAGTTTTGATTTTTCGGGGTAGTATATTTTCGAACTTTTGAGCGTTCTGATCATTCAAAGTTCGGTATTTCAACCCGGCCCCCAACATTCATATTTCACCCTTGACCAATTCCCCTTTTTCCTATATTCCTGGGGGACAAAAAGACCAGAAGCAAAATAGGAGGCAGGCAGTAAAGTCCTCGCCGTTCTCATACGCACCTTGGTATGGTTGCCTATGCAAATTATACGATAGTACGATTGCATACGTGATTGTTTGGACGTGTATTGGGTTTGTTCGGCCGGGCATATTCGGTTTGTTTGCTCGCGGGCATTTGTGATACGTATCCACGAACTCGCTTTCCCGTATGAAAATAACGAGTACAAATACGAAACCACTTCCGGTATTCAATGAGAGCACAAGGGGAAAAGTATTTCTGGGACGTGAGAGGTGTTTTTTTTTCGTGACCACTTCTGCGTTTGGAGAACTTGCGCTTTTGGCTCGAGAGCCAGTCCTCGAATCGGTGGCCCGATCGATCGGCGATATTCCGTACCTGTGTATCCCTAGACCCGCCTGGGTTCTCGCTTCAACCAACTTCGTTATACACACGTAGCTTCTGTGTGCGCGCATATTTGCGTGAATATATATGTGCACAGCTCGAGACGCGGCTGTAAGCAACGTACACACGAGTACAGGGCGTTCCAATGAGACTTTACAACCCCTGACGCCCAATGCACTTTTTTATTTTCCACGTCCCCGCACCTCTCTGAATTTTTTAATTTTTTTTACGGATTTTGCCCAACTTAGGTTGAGGTTGAGATATTTTGGCTTGCGATTTGCGTCCGAAAAATGGCCCGTTGTGTTGAGAGTGAGAGGATTTTTGAATGAAATTGACTCGATCGAATCCAAAAATGGTCGAACAAATCTAGGGGAATCGAAGGAAACTCCGAGAGACCCAAACAAATCCGAACTAACTGAATGGTTTGGTTTCTGAACGGGACACGAACATTTCTATTGGCGTGAAACGAGACCAGATTTTTATAGAAGACAAAAGGAACACTTTTGCACCTTTCTTTTTTGGTACTTTCGTTTTAATTAATTGGTACTTCGATTCTAATAATTTGGCACGTGTGTTCTAATTAATGCTTGTTCCACCTTAAAAATACTTTACTTCCACTTCGTGAGAACAAACCATTTCAAATTTTTGTTAGAACTTAAAAGTGCCATTTTTACCGCCCAGTTTCGTACTTTCATTATATTTAATGGGTCCTTCTATTCCAATAATTAGGTACCTTTATTCTGCTAATTTAGCACTTTTGTTCCAATTACCTTACGTCCCACTTTGAAATTGCCTTTTTCTACCTCATTAGATCGAACGTACAAAATTTTTGTTAGAAAGCCAAAAGGCAATTTTTTCATCCCCCTGTTTTGGTACTTTCATTCCAATTTATTGGTACTTTTGTTCGAATAAGTAGGTACTTTGATTCTGATAATTTGAGACGGTTGTCCCAATTTGAAATTATATTTTTTCCACCGCGTTAGAACTAACGATACCAAATTTTTGTTAGAAAGCAGAAGTGCCATTTTTCACCCGTCCTGTTTTGGTACTTTCATTCTAATTCATTGATACTCCTACAGCAATAATTAGGTACTTTTATTCTAATAATTTGGTAGGATTACCCCAATAACCTTTCGTCCCACCTTACAATTACCTTCTCCCACCTTATTAGAACATTTTTCCGTTTTTTCACCTCATTAGAACGTTTGTCCCAATTACATTTTCCCCCACATTAAAATGATCGTTTTTCCACCTCCTTCCAGCGAACGATATCAGATTTTTGTTACAAAACAAAAGTGTCATTTTTCACCCCCCTGTTTTGGTACTTTCATTCTAATTCGTTGGTACTTCTATTCCAATAATTAGGTACCCTTCTTCCAACAAATTAGTACGTTTATCCCAATTACCTTTCGTCCCACCTTAATATTACCTTTTTTCAATCTCATTAGACTATCTTTTTCACGAAAAATCGCAAAAACAATATTTGAACAGCAGAGTATGGAAGTGTCCCATGGCCGGCACGGGAGGCACACGCCAAAAGAGACGATTTGAAAAATCATCCAGGGTAGATCAATTGTGTCCAGAAGCCTATCGACAATCGAAAGGGCGCAACCCAAACAAAACACAAAGTTACAACCTTTGGTTCGACCTGTACAATCGTGACTCGAGACGAGAAGTCGAGCCGGGAATCTGAGGAAACTGGTTCAGCTGCTCTCCCGGATCTGTTCGTCATCGTGTCGAGAAACACTCGCGATAATCAAACCTCTCCGAAGCCCATAATACGATCGCCTTGGGATTACGGGCTTCGCCACCACTCCCCTCCTCCTGACCCCACCTAAAGCTCCGTGTACCTTTGGCGAAATCGATTCGGTCGAAGTTGCGTCTCGTTAATATTCCTGTGGCATCGCCACTCGATTTCCCACGGAAAATCCTTGCCGGGCGACCTCTCGCGGTTTCCAACGATGACGTGTCCGAGGTAGCGCCACAGCCCTGCGGTGGGCGCCGTTTGTACTAAACAAGATGGCGGCGCTCGAGCGACGCGCTCGTGTGCGGGATAACCGAAAAACTGAGCCTCCAAAGGTCCCGATTCTTTCGGATACGATAGAGATTCGCCCTTTTTTCGAGTTCCCAAAAAATGTCGGTATTCCATTTTTATTCTGAAGTCACGCTGGTGAATATTTGGAAAAAAAAATTGATTTTGCTGGAACTGAGCCCGTTCTTTTCACGGCGGTCCTGAACCGATTCCGAAAAAATAGACTTTTTGGAGATTTTTTTTCTCAGAAAAACAACAACATAAATCGAGATCACAAAAAAGGGTGTTTAGCATACATATCAGTGGCTGTATACAATAATTTTTTTGAAGCGATTCATTTCAAAATGGCGGCTGTGCAGCGTTTATCTCAAAAATGTATTTTTTAAGTTGGCCGGAAACATAACAATTTTCAACCGATTCACTTGAAATGTTGAATATATCTTGAAAAACACATTGTCTATGAAAGTACGTAGGATTTTTTAAATATTTCATAGTTCATTTGTTATTAACAATTATCTGACGATTTTTCAGGTAAACTTTTGGAAAGTGAAAAATTTGCCCGACAAATCGTCGGCTGGCAAATGAACTATGCAATATAAAAAAAAATCCTACGCCCTTCCATAGACAATGTATTTTCCAAGATATATTCAATATTTCAAGTGAATCGGTTGAAAATTGTCTGAGTTATGTTTACGGCCAACTTAAAAAATGCAGTTTTGAGATAAACGCTGCACAGCCGCCATTTCGAAATTAATCGCTTGAAAAAACTTATTGTATACAGACACTGATGTGTATGATAAACACCCTTTTTTGTAATCTCGATTTATTTTGTAGTTTTTCTAAACAAATATCGTCGAAAAGCCTATTTGTTCGGCCTCTAGAGTGGCCTAACCCCTTAAGGTATTCCTGTTGGGGAGGGCCGTATTTTGTGGGCGCATAAGCAAGGCCCGTTTTAATCATTAGTAAATTACATTTGCGCTTAATAAAAATGACTCACAACTTATTATTATATTCAACGATAGACTGGAATTAAAAAATGCTCATAAATTTAGTAAATTTAGACGTTATTTTTTTTTCCAAAAAGTCGCGGGTACGAAAATTCTTCTGCTCGTCGCATTTTTTAAAAGTTTAATCATTAATATTTTCATTAAACATTCAGTGACCCCCCCCCCCCCCCCATTTTATTGTCCTTACGGGATCCTTAGATTGTTCACACGCGTAGAGCAGTTCATATTAGACATCGAGAGTCATTTAGTATATGAATTATTAGACAGAAATATGGCCAGCCTGTCATCTCCATAAAGTGCCGTATAAATTAGATGATTTTTTTTTTTAAAGTTCGGCTACTTAACTTGTAATTTTACCAGTATACTGGGACGTATTTTTATTTCATCGAGACGAAAGTCAATCGATTGTGGAATATTCGAGTTCGTGGAAGGAACACCTTTAAAAACCCTAGACTGCCACTCAACAACCATAACTGATCACACTGCTCGACACAGAGTCAAAAACGCCCTTCTAAATTCGCCAATGTACGTAGTGACAGATATTTCCAAAAACTCCAAACCGCCATAACTTTCTTGATTTTTTAGCTAGAGAATTTCTTTTCGTTGTATTCGTCTCAAAATTAGCAACTTTTTCCAAAGAATAACCATCCCTCTACATGAAAAAAAATTGAAAGATCCACGGTATCTCGTTTACGTGGAGAAAAAAATATTTTGTATTAAGGCGCTACACCAGTGAAAATTTAAGGGATTCTCGGGAATTTTTTTGAAGAAAAGTACTCAATCAAATGTTTCGGAAAATTGAGAATATATTTGGCTATATTTGACCTATATTACATAATTTTTTCATAGAAAAATATTGGGATCCAAGCGACTTATGCGCTGCCTTCGGAGGCGCAAAAAAAAAGTTCCTCCACTGCTAACATGATTCCGGCCGATTGAGTAGCTAAAACCAAAAAAGGAAAAAATGTCGTTAAACTGGAAGGTATTTCCCGTACAATGACGTAGGATTTCCGAAAAATATCAAAATCTAACAAAATGTCGTAGTTATGAAAAAATGTCTGTTTTCTTGCCTATAAAATGGTCGTTTTTTTCAATGCCAAATCGTCAATTTTCATCCCATCAAAAATATCCTACGTCATTGTAGAGTAAATATATTCGAGAGTACTCAGTTCAAATTTCAAGTCAATCGGATAATTGCTCTTTGAGTTACAATGTCAGCAAATCTGAAAAAATCTCATTTCGGGAAAAACTCGTTTAAAGATTGAACTATCGATTTTTGCAAGATAAAATGATAGAGATACGGCCTTGAAATTTTTACAGGATATTCTTGAAAGTATAAGTTGTCGAAAACGGCAAAAAAAATCGATTTTTTGAAAGTGTCACACTGGTATAGCCCCTTAACCATCGGATGTCTCCATCAAAACCATGAAACTATTGTAGGAACCACTTCTTCCTACGATCTTATAATTTCGATTTATTTTAGCGCTCTTTCGAAAACAGGACGAAAACATCCTGCATATAAAATCCAGAAACTTCAATCTTCACGAGATCCAAGCCAGACTAAGAATACCAGGGCCACAAAAGGTTCTCTGGCCTCGGCGAAACGCTGAACGTTTCGCATTACAGGCAAAGTCAGTCATTCGGATTTCCAGCTCCAGCGAAGGGTCCGAAAGCGTAAAAAAAAACCACAAACTCGAGACACGTGTAGGTGCGCCATTCGTCCATCAGTCAGAGGCCCAAGGCATCAGCAGTGACTAACGTCCGAGACGAGACAAAGCCCCGAAAATCCACTCTCGGGGACTCGCTGCTGCAGCAGCAGAGTCGACCGGCGCAACGGAGAGAAATAAAGAGAAAATAAAAGAGGAAAGCACACGAACGAGCCTTGTTCCATCCCCTGTAACGTTTCCAGCAAAGCGTCCCTCTCCCTGCACGCCCCGTTCCCCTCCTCGTACATTCGTATAACCTATTGATTTTTTATTTCGTATCCTCGCGGGTGGTTCTGTATATTCGAGTGACCGAGAGTGTGCGGCTCGGGCGCTCTCAGAGCTCTCAATCCCGGCGTTTCTTCTTTCCTTTTCCCTCGGCGCGGACCAGCACGCGTCATCCGATCGTCTCTCGGGGCTTCGCTGTGCGAGGCGGCTCTTGCACACTGACGACAACGCGACGACGAAGCAATAGAAAGAAGCGACTTAAGGGGGAATATCAGGGTGAAAAAAAATCGATTTTTTTTTGCTTAAGTAGATAGTTTTGGCCTTTAAGAATATGCGTACAAATTTTCAAAACAATATTCGGCTTAGAAATATTCGAAATTGGCGCCAAGCGTCGACGCTCTCAGAGCCTTCTATACGGGCCTTTCTATACTTTTAACGCGTTTTTCTCGAAACCATGTTTTTTCACCTGTTTGACAGCATAACTCTGTCAAATTTTGTCCAATCGACTTCATTCAGAAAGGATTCTCTTCAGAAAACTTATCGCTATCGTTGCATCGTAGAGTTTTTTTTTAAATTGTTTACTTTTTTTTATTAACAATTTACTGCAAAATTTTTGTGTAAAATTCGATTTTTTCTAAATGGCCGCCATTTTTTTTTCTAATCAAAATTTTCAAATTTCCTACGATACTGCGATAGCTATACTATTATAATTTAATAATCTTTCTGAATTTTGGATTTCACATGCTTGCTGTGGTACTTATGCTGTCAACTGTCGGGGAGTCTTTCTTTGAGACGCCATTTTACGACCGCTCCTCTGCTTAATAAAAAGTACTAAAAATAAAATAAAAAAATTCCTTGTGTGCTTCATTAATTCAATAATTAATACACAAAATTTCAAGAAATTTGATCGAGCCGTTTTTTTTTAATCCCAAAAAATACCTCATTTTTCAGCCTGTCACACTGATATTCTCCCTTAAGGCCTTAGGCCACAGTAACGGGTATAAAATCATGTGCGAATTTAACAATTTTTCTTCGTATGAAAAAGTGATTCGCTCATAAAATTAATTACCATCTATTTAGTATGAATATCAAGCTGTTAGAAAATATATATATTTTTTTCGATGTACAAAATGGCCGACTACCAATATTTTCTTTTATCTTTTTTTAGGCGCTCCGCGGCGTGACATTTAGCATTCACAATATTTGACCTAGAACAAAAAACAAAAATTCTCGTCAATCTACATTAGAATAACTAGAGAAGTACGTACGGGATTTAAAAAATATTGTTTTATTCAAAAGTTCAAGGTATTTGAACTTGAGAAATGAATTTTCAGTGAAAAATTTCGTTATAACTGCTCATAAACTGCTCATAAAATGAAAAGTTTTCGATTAATCAGGAATTCCGTACGTACTTCGCTGCGAAATGCAATTAGGAACATACCTTTTAAATTTGTAGTAAATCGAGTGAAAATTGTTGAAGTTATTTTTCACGCCAATTGCAAAAAAGCTCTTTCAAGAAATTTTTAGTAGACGGCCATTTTGTATATCGAAAAAAATATATATATATATTTTTTCTGGTGGCTTGAAATTCATACTAAATAGATGTGTAATTAATTTTAAGAGTGAAGGGCTTTTTCTTACAAAAAAAATTGTTAAATTCGCACATGATTTTAACCCTGTTAAGGCCTACGGCCTTAAAAATAAAGCCCGTTTATCGACAGCAACTGTGCTGCTCGTCCACGACGAGTACACCACCGAATCCCTTTCGGCTCTTCAGCTTTTGACGCACGTGTACTATCGCGAATCCTCCCTATCAGAATTCCGATCACACACGGACCGAAACTTTTTTCATCCCTTTTCGGTGATTCCCCCACGCGATGTGGAGGCTACAAACAGTTACCTTGGGTTTCATATATGCGGAAAGACATATAGATACGAATATACACACTGGGCAGCATTTCTTTGACTTATAGAAAAGCAGAAATTGCCACTCACGGGATCTCTGTGGATATTGATATTCGAGGCGAAGTGGAAGATTTACCACGCGATGAGTGCGAGAGAGATAACTGAAATTTTCGAACTGAAATTTCTCGGAGATAAATGATAGTTGGGGGAAAAGAAAATCGTCAGGCTCTGCGTCGGTGAATTGTTAAGAGCCTGATGCTTCGTTTTTTCCCGGAAAAAAACTCGATCTGCGAGAGAACACTGTTTGAAAATTTGTGAGGTTAAGTTGACTTTGTACGCGTCCTTGAGGGGTTAGGCTACTGGGGCGACCCGAAAATTAGGGTTATTTAGAAAAAAATCATTTTGATGGAATAAGTAAAGTGATTGAATAATTGGATGCAAAAATGGAGGTACCTTCTTGAAGCAGAAATGCTGAGGCTTATTTGAAAAAGAATAGAAAGAAAGATCGTTCGCCTATTGAATTACTGAGAGAACTAGTGCCCTTAGGGTATAAGGAAAGTCTGCACTTCGACAGGGCAAGGGAGCTGTCCTACGACCTATACACATATAGGGTGTCCTGTTACCAACGGATAATCATACAACTGTCGATAGGTCAGATCATATCCTACTATATGCTGGAATTTCAGTTTAGTAAAAGTTCCACCGTTTTCGAGATAAAAATCATCTGCTTTTGGTCTTTCGCATCCCATTTCTACAAATGACAACTTTTTTGACCCGGCTTTTCAAAAAAATACTCTTGGTTATTTGTTTTATCTAGAAAAGTCTTATTTTTAACCTTAAATGTAAAAGCAACTTTATGAGAAAAGATCTGATGCAGAATTTTCATACAAACCAATTCGAACAACTGACTTTAATAGCCTGCGGTGTAAAAAAAATGTACTACGCATATCGTTCCAATTACTTAAAATAGTTGCTTAGTTATTGTCGATTCATGTCATTTGTAGAAATGGCATGCGAAAAACCAAAAGCAGATGATTTTTTTTTGACTTTTGCTAAACTGAAAAAACCAAAAGCAGATGATGACTTTTGCTAAACTGAAATTCCAGCGTATAGTAGGACATGATCTGACCTATCGACTGTTGCAGGGTTATCCATTGATAACAGGACACCCTGTATATATATAGGATTTGTTACATACATAAATGTATAAGATCGCACGCGCGGTTGCGTATTCGAATACTAATCATGCTTCTCAATTCCACGAGCGCCACCATCATCTTTCCAGATGTACAATACGAGGCCCCCATGTTTACCGTATCTTGCTCATACTTGAACGTGACTACGCGAAACGAATTCTCCGAGTCTCTCTCTCTCTCTCTCTCTCTGTCTCTCTCTCTCTCTGTCTCTCTCTCTCTCTCTCTCTCTCTCTCTCTCTCTCTCTCTCTGTCTCTCTCTCTCTCTCTCTCTCTCTCCATCTCTTTCACGCTCACATAGTACGGCATCACCCAAGCAAACCTACAAAATTCTTCCCATTACCTTAGTAGTGTTAAGGGATAACACCACTCTACCGGCAGAAAATAAGGCCTAACTTTGACAATTTATTTTGGGAGTATGAAAAAAGTAATAGGATTTCATTTGAGAGGGTTTATTCAACACATATTAAGTATTTTGAAAAAATATTATATTTTTCATACAAAATGGCGGCGACAGAGCTCATCTTGAAAAACATGTTTTTTACAAATAGCTTCACGGGAGGACGGTTTTCTCGTAAAGTATAAGACCTAGAACAAAAACCAAAAAAATATAATCTATATATTATTAGCTATGGGTCTATGTAGGGATTTTTTTAATCAAATTTTGAAAAAATGGCGCTTTCTGTAAGAAGTAAATCGATTTTTTGCCCAAAAAATTATCAGTAAATTGCCTATAAAAAAAAGTTTACATTTAATCAACAAACGGCCACGTACTCCCATAGAGAATGTAATTGTAGAGCTACTATCAAAATTTGAAATCGATCCTTGCAAAGGGTTCGAGTAAGCCGTCCTCCCATTTTGAAAAAAGTCGTTTGCAGAAAAACGCGTTTAAAGTTGTACGAGGCGCATGAAAGAAGTCCAAGGGACTGCGGCAAAATCGATAATTGAACCTTTAAAAAAGAAAAATTTGCTACAGGACCAATTGCATATTGTTTTTATGACCCCAAAGTATTTTTAAGCAAAAAAAAACGATTTTTCCAGAACCGGTGCGATGGTCTAGTGGTTAGCGTGCTCGCCACTAAACCAGCGGACCGGGAGGTCCCGGGTTCGAATCCCAGTCGCGTACATTTCGTCGTGAAATGTTTTTCTTCGGCATTTCGCGGCGAAATAAGACTAGTTCGACGACTGGGGGGCGAGCTCGATGACCGACTGTATTGGTGTAGGTTTTCCGCAGTTTCCCTGTACCCATGACAGAAATGTCATGATGAATATAATACAGAGTCGGCTGCGGCCGCAAGAGGGGGGAACAAGGAGAAAGATGGAGAAAAAAGGCGTAAACAGTAGAGGAAAGAAACGGGCACAATGAGGGGAAGAATAGGTAACAAACGCGAAAAGCGTGTAGCTAAGGAAGAAACAACAAAAAAAACGATTTTTCCAAAATCATAGAGTGGTGTTATCCCTTAAAGAAACCTTTGAAAAAAGATGAAAGGCCCTAAAAACGACCTTTAAAAATAAAATGGTCGTTTTTTCAATGCCAAATCGCCAATTTCCATCCAATCAAAAGTATCCTACGTCATTGTAGAGTAAATATATTCAAGAGTACTCAGTTCAAATTTCAAGTCGATCGGATAATTGCTCCTTAAGTTACAATGTCGGCAAAATTGAAAAATCTCATTTCGAGAAAAACGCGTTTGAAGATTTAACTAGCGATTTTTGCAAGATAAAATGATATTGATATAAATGATGATATTCTTGAAAGTATAAACTGTCGAAGGCAAAAAAATCGATTTCTTTAAAGTGTCCAACTGATATAGCCCCTTAACGGTGATGACGATATTCTTGAAAGTCCAAACTGTCAAAGGCAAAAAAATCGATTTCTCTAAAGTGTCAAACTGATATAGCCCCTTAACGGTTAGCAGACTATTAGAGATTTATGGCTCGCCTGAGCTCAATTGCGAATTCTTCAGTTTTGCGACAACATGTTTGGAAGAGATTGTAGTAGCAGAAGACAAAAAAAAATTTGAATTCAAGTTTTTTCGATGCCTAGTCCCCTTAATACCAAAATTCAAGATGGCGGCAATGGCACATCAAGCGAGAGGAATTATTTCTCGATTCTCGTGAGGGGATGCTGAAGTTATTGTTAGATGTACGGAGACTGCGATCTTTTTACGCCGATTTTGATATTCGTAGGATCGGCGATGACGTAAAGAAAAATCTGTCGATATACAATCGGATAAGGAGAAAGAGGAAACGAGATAACGAGAAAGACAGAGTGAGTGAGAGGGACGAATGATAAGATTGTGAATATCGTAGAGATTTGAGGCAAAAATCAACGTTACTCTTAACTGCGCGCATGTGACAACAGGCGTCATTGACATTGCTGATATTCGTGAAAGAATATCAACACGAGTAGAAAAATGATCAGTGTGCTTTGACTGTCGACGTGACGGGAGTAAGATGAGGAATAATAATAAAATATGATAGTGATGATTAGTTATAAGCAGCTGTATCATTCGATTCAGTATAAGTATACCGAGATGTGTTTAACTTAAGCGATTAAATATGGCTCCATTGATGTATCTACTTCGTGTAAAGAAAGTGATGGTTCAAAACCAGCGAGCGGATAAAATTGAAACGTGGATTCAACAAAAAAAATAAACTTTATAGATAAACGCACACACACACACATATACACATATGTCATTATAATGACGGGGGATCGCGATCAATTCAATGATTTCAATATTCCTAAGTCGTCGACCACGTAAATAATCATTTTTTGCTAGATATACACTACCGGTCAAAAGTTTTCGGACACTTCAGATAATTGCAAAATTTTCGATCACTGGATAATTTTGCTAAATCATCTTGGAACAATATAATTCATTTAATTTATTATATCACGAAGATACTATATACCTCTATATAATGAATTACATTATTCTAATATTATTTTGCAATTATCCAAAGTGATCGAAAGTTTTGCTATTATTTGCTGTGTCCGAAAACTTTTGACCGGTACTGTACATATATGGAATATTCATGTATATACATAAATAACAGCCTTTCCCATTCTCTCAGTCTTCGTACATAAAAACAAGGTGTAGCAGAAGAGAAAAATAAGCAAAGGACACATTTTACGAGTAATAATTATTTAAAAAATAATATTTATAATGCGGCTATTAAGGGGTTAGGCTAAAACCAAAGTTATTAAAGAAAATAGTTCTGAGGGAATAAGTAAGATGATTGAAAAAACGTTTCGACTTTTATTTGTATGTACATTCACAAAGTTGGGTACCAAATTTCATAAGAAAAGATGAATAATTAAAGTTTTCTATAATTTCGTTAAGGACCTTTGAACGTGAGAGGCTCAACGGTATACTTGATTTTGGCCGCCGGGTTGATCTGAAAAAGAAGTTTCTTTTTAAAATAGATAATATTGCCTAAAACTTGACCGAGCATTTTTGGTTGTCATATTTCAACCATTAAAAAAAAATTCTGAATTCTTTTCCCATTTTTCGAGGAAAGTACATTATTGGTAATAACTAACGAAAAAGAAATGTTAAGAAGAAAACGTCGGTCAAGACTAAACTACCAAAGTGTCAAAGTGACCTGACATTTTAATTTATTAATAAAACGTATTATTTATTTGAAAAGTACGAATATTGTAACTTAAATATAGGGTACAAACATGGAGGTTATGTGTGGAACACAATATCCGATAAATGGTATAGACGGCATGTACTTGGAAGACATGCTCTTTCAACAAGATGGCGCAACCTGCCACACTGAGGGCGAAAAAAAGCAATTATTGCAAACGAAGTTGGTCGTTTTATCTCGCGACGCGGCGTTATGAATTGGCCACCAAAGTCGTGCGATTTGACGCAATTAGACTTCTTTATTTGGAGTTTTCTGAAAGAAAAAGTGTATGCCAATGATCCACTGATCTTTCCGAAGCTCAAGGAAACAATTAATTTCATTAACACACCATTAAGGGATTAGGCCACAGTAACGGGTATAAAATCATGTGCGAATTTAACCATTTTTTTCGTATGAAAAAGTGATTCACTCATAAAATTAATTACACATCTATTTAGTATGAATATCAAGCTGTTGGAAAAAATATATATATTTTTTCGATGTACAAAATAACCGTCTACTAATATTTTCTTTTATCTTTTTTTAGGCGCCCTGCAGCGTGACATTTAGCGTCCACAATTTTTTACCTAGAACAAAAAACAAAAATTCTCGTAAATCTACATTAGAATACCTAGAGAAGTACGTACGGAATTTAAAAAATATTGTTTTATTCAAAAGTTGTATGTATTTGAACTTAAGAAATGAATTTTCAGTGAAAAACTTCGTTATAACTGCTCATAAACTGCTCATAAAATGAAAAGTTTTCGATTAATCAGAAATTCCGTACGTACTTCTCTGCGAAATGCAATTAGGAACATAACTTTTAAATTTGAAGTAAATCGAGTGAAAATTGTTGAAGTTATTTGTCACGCCAATTGGAAAAAAGCTGTTTCGAGAAGTTTCGAGTAGTCGGCCATTTTGTACATCGAAAAAAAAAAATATTTTTTCTAACAGCTCGATATTCATACTACATAGATTTAGGGTCATCGGGAGATTCGGAGAATGGAGAATAGACTGACACAAAGCGGCAACCCTGAATAACGCGAATTTGATGAACTTTTATTTGTTTAAAATATTAAATATAATTCCACGTCTTTTCTCCTTGACTTCCCGATGTTGACTGACTCTTCTCTTTTTTGCGTGCTGGCAACGGATTAAAAGGAGTGTGCATTTGTTTATTAAGTGGATCTGTCTATTAATGGGACCTTGGATCCAATCCCACATAGATGTGTAATTAATTTTAGGAGTGAATCACTTTATCAAACGAAAAAAAAAATTGTTAATTTCGCACATGATTTTATACCCGTTACTATGGCCTAACCCCTTAATGAAATTAATCCGGAATTATGCCGAAATGTTATTGAAAATTTCGTCAAAAGAGTGAACGTTTGCAAACATGGACGAGGTGGCCATTTATCGGATATTGTGTTCCACTCATAACCTCCATTGCGTTCCACACATAACCTTATATTAAAATAAAAAATATGCGTACTTTTCAAACAAATAATGCCTTTTATTAATAAATTAAAATGTCAGGTCATTTTGAAACACCCTACATTACACTGAATTTCAAGTCAATCCGTTAATTAGATGTCGAAAAATCGTGTACACCGTTTTGAAAAACATAGTTTCGAGAAGAACGCGTTCAAATTTCTACTAGCAGTTCTATAGTTGTAATTATAAGTTGACCTCCAATGTGCGATTTCCGCACCATTTGTTGAACCTTCCTCTTCAATTTGACTTGCCTCAAGCGACGAGCGAGCGTTCGTCATTTTCACAGTAGCCTAACCCCTAAAAAATGCGACGCCGTATAATTCCGCTAAGCGACTTACCGTAATTTATTTATTGAAAAAAAATTCTCATACAGTCGGACATTTCGTCTCATCGAGCAGTTTGTATCGAAATAAGAGCAAAAGCAGAATGCATACCACTCGTATACATTATAATTGCTTGTTTGTAACGAGCTTGTGCCTATGTAGAAGTTGTATCGACGCGCTACCTACGAGAACGTTCGAAAGTGCGAGTCAAAAACAGACGAGGCGAGTCGAATGCAGAGAGAACGCCCGATGTGACGCGATAGTGTCGTTTACTTTTTTTTTTGCTCGGAGCTACACACGTTGAGGCTCGTGGCGAGACGAAGATTCGTGACCGAGTCGTGTGAAATTTAGGGATCACTGTAACAAACGTTCCAGCACGAACGAGCGTACGAACGGCGAGGCATCGAAAATTCCGAATTATAAAAAAGATCAATTCTCGTTTATCATTGTACGCGCGTAACGAAGATTTTCTACGATGTTTTGTGTACAATCGAATTTTTATCGAATTTTCGACGTTTCGCCCAAAAAACACTTTACCATTTTCCGCTCTCGTACGATATACGTTTATCGTGAAGTTCATGAGTTATCGCCACCTAGTGGCAAGTTTTGAAAGAATTGAGAAAAAAAACAACCTCGAATTACATCGTACGCGTATCCGTAAATATAAAAATCAGTAAAACTGACGGTTTTTCAGTCCTGTGAGGACAGCGCGCAACAATTTCGACGCTGGCGCCACTAGCGTTAATTCTCGGAACTACCGACCTTCGATGGCTTTTCTATAACGATAATAATTTGAAGCTATTCGATTTATCGATTGCCGATCGATAAAATAGGAGCAAAAAGATCGATAAAGTCAATAGTCACGAAGACCCGCAATTAGCCGACACATTGAAGCGTTTCGTTTCGATTCGAATGAAAATGAAGAAAACGCGTGAAAAATTCAGTTTTTTTCGCACCTTCCGAAATACGAAGCGTTTTTTCGCCGAAAATTGACAGATGCGCCCTTCTGGCGTTCAAGCGTAAAATACGAAAAAGACACTCGTATAATGAAGAAAAAGAATAAATAAATAAATAAAAAGTATACAAGATGCAAAATCCCGTGACACGCGTAAATGCATGCCTCTTATTAAGAATGAACGTTGCGATACGGTAATTCCATATTATCTTTGCCCTTTTTTCCTTCAGTCGGCGATGATCAATCAATGTTCGATTTATACACACACATATATGTATATATATATATGTACACATATACATCGCAACAAGTGCAAAGAAACTGACGCAACAATTCACTCTTATTTTTGTCTTATTTTTTCTCTTAGCCAGCGACGATCAATCAATTCTCCTCATATATATTGAAAAATGATGGATCGACTAGAAGCAAAAAATATGAAAAAATAATAACAATATTTATTTCCGGTTTTTTGGCGTTTCTCATCCTCTCGATGGGAATTAGCGTGTTCCGCTGGAAAAGTAGCCCGCAGGCCTAAATACGCTCTAATATCGTTATTCTAATGACAAAAAAAACAACAAAAAATAAGAAGAAAACTATCAGAGAATGCAAGATAATTACGGACTCTAGATGAGACACGAGCGAACACACACGCGAACACACGTACATACATTTATATGCGCGGGTATGTGTAAATAAATAAAGTAACAAATGAATCAAGTTGGATATGTTAAGCTAACCTGAAAGACGCTTGAAAACGAAAGCAAAACTACCATATAATTATAATTATATATATATATATATATATATATATATATATATATATATATATATATATATTATATTGGAAAGGATATATTGAGAATATAATAAAAATAAATAAAAACAAATACGCCAGCGTGCATCAGACACCTTTTCCCATCCTTATGTAGAATCCCCAAGCGATGTATGTAGACAGAGCGAAATATACACTATATATATATATATATATATATATATATATATATATATATATATATATATATATATATATATATATATATATATATATATATATATATTGGAACACGCGCCACCGAGTGATTGAAATTTTAAATATAAAATACATATATTTATCCGGCGCATCAATGATTTTTTTTTCAAGTATAATATTAATGAGAAAGATTTGAAACTTGGTACACTTATTGTGGATAGTACGGTGTACAAAACCAAATTTTTTCAATTTTTTTTATTCATAATTTTGTTAATGACAAGCTCTGTAGAGATGCCCATATTTCGTTTTTTTAAATATTTGTTTTCAAATAAACTTCAAATAAAATAAAAAATAAATTTTTTGTTCGAAAATGTAATGTCTGCAGGGAAGAAGACATAGAAGAATATATTTTTTTTCGTAATACATATTTACGAGCTATTGTTGTTTGCACCGTTACAACAGCAGTGTTGTGTTCGCTGTAGTGTATATTATTGTAGTGTATATCATTCATGCGCGGGATAAATACATGTATTTTACATTTAAAATTTCAATCGCTCGGTGGCGCGTGTTCCAATTTTCCGAGCGCCTCCAAACTTTACACAGATTTTTTTTGATACACCTTAATTATGTTTTTGGGGTGGCATCGATCTTTTTTCGCCAAAGCCCAAATAACGGCCACCCTAATATAGATATATATATATATATGTGTGTGTGTGTGTGTATATATATATATATATATATATATATATATATATTAGGGTGGCACAAATTTGAGCTCTATTTTTTTTCCTTTTTCTCACCATCCAATTATCTTCTTTACAGAAAAAAAATATTGGGAGGTCGCTCAAGCGTCCCAAAAATTCGAATTGTCATAAATTTTTTTTTTTTTCGTTCACTTCTCACCCGTGAATTTTACCCTTTATAATTTTTAAATTAACCTCGCGAAAGCTCTAGGCGGCCAATAAATATTTAGTGATCGCTTAAGGATTTCGAAATTCAAAATTTCCGCCAAATAGTAAATCTCGGATGCACCATAATTCGTTGTAGCATAAAAACCAAATAAACACCAAAGTGTTACATTTTCTGAATAATTTATTATAATAGTTAGTAACGAACACCAATTGGACCATATGTGTTATCATGTATAATCGTATGCGCGGAAAACAGCTGCCATTTCAGGTTTACGAATAAAACGACCTACACTTTTGTTTACGGACAAGAGCTTTAAAGAATTATTTTGTGAGAACAAAGATTATATTTCTTGGGTTAAAAGTGTGAGTTGAATTTGAAAAAATCTGTTTCTAATGAAGAAAGGATTAATTGTGTTGAGAATTTTACAAAGCGTCAAATTTATGAGTGAAAAGAGTTAAAAAAATGGCGAAAATAGGAAATTTCGAAGCTCTTGAGCGACCACTAGGCCGGCTAGAGCTTTTGCGAGGATAATTTTGAAAATTATAAAGCGTAAAATTCATGGGCGAGAAGTGGACGAAAAAAAATCGATATTTTAATATAACATTTGAATTTTCTAAATATTTTATGACCGCTCGCAGCTATCGTGACAATTTTTTTTTTCTCTTTAAAGATGGAATTGGATGATGAGAAAAAGGGAAAAAAATAGAGCTCAAATTTATGCCACCTCAATATAAATATATATGTTACAGTTAAAGCCCTTTTTCAGTTGAAACGCGTTTTACCTTATAAGAACTAGTTCCGACTAAACGCCTTCGTTCCAACTACTTTTTCCCAGTGAACACTAGAATCTACTTATAAATAAATTTGAATGTTAGTTAAAGCTCGTTTTAACCCTAGGACCCTACACAGGGATACCGCAAACTCCACCTAATGAGTGAGAAATGCTAAAATCATTTTTCTCGTTTTGTTCAATCGCACTTTTCACGGCGAAAAATTTATATCAAGTTTTTCTCGCATATCCTATTTCATTCTTCAGGCTTTCAGCGTTCGAATGAAAAAAAAAAACTTTCTACGACAAACAGTTCGTTGGCAGCGTTGATTAGAAGTGCTGGGGTGCACGTAACCCCTGCGTAGGTTATTTGTGTCGTGCAGATAGTGTAGGGTCCTAGGGTTAACTAGGAAAAACTAGATCCAACGAAACAGATCAGTGAAAACTGTTTCTAAATGGCTGTTGGTGTACCTTGATCTGAATGAACACAATCAACGGTCTTTGAAGCCTAGTGTTAACGGGAAATGAAAAACGAAATTTCTTTGGGTTTGTTTGGATCTGACAACTAGTTTTTCCTAGTTGGGACAAGTTTTAATTACGTTCAAATTTTTTTAACCATAAAGTTTTTACTTGGAAAAACTAGTTTTAATGAAGGCGTTCATTGAGGGGTTAGGCTACTGTGACGACTTAAAAATCAGGGTTTTTTAAAAATATTTATTTCGAAGGAACAAGATGATTGAAAAGTCATTGGGACATTTATCTGCACATTAACCAAGTTGTGTACTAAATTTTATAAAAAATATTAATAATGAAAGAAGTTATGAACACTCTCGTGAAGGATCTTTAAACGTGAGGGGCTCGATGGTGTACTTGATTTTGCCCACCCGGTTGATCTGAAACAAAAAGAAACGAGTTTTTTTTCGTAAAATAGACAATATAGACTTCTGAACTAGCCTTTTTGAAAAGAAATTGAATTTTTAGTCTTTTTTGCCAGAACGACATTATTGTTAATAACTAATGGAAAAAAAAATGTTTAGAAAAAAGACTAAAGTAATAGTGCGCTGATTAGGTGTACCAAATTTCAAATCAATCCGTTTATTAGATGTCGAGAAATCGTGTACACCGTTTTGAAAAACAGAGTTTCCAGAAAAACGCGTTTAAAGTTTCACTAGCAGTTATATCGTTGTGATCATGAGTTTACCTTCAATTTGCGATTTCTGCACCATATGTTGGACCTTTACTTCCACTTCCATTTGCGTTGCCACAAGCGACGAAGTCTTCGTCATTTTCACAGGCGGGATATACATTTACAACGATCAAAAAGTCGATTTCTTTCTTCCCCCTTTAAACAATAGAACTATATATCTAGAATATTTTCCCAAAGTTTCAAAGCGAAATTCGAAAAACTTCAAACGTTACAGCCCGTCAACGCTGTGCCTCACCGCTCGGATTCGGAGCGGGCGTGAACTTCAAACGCGTTTTTCTCAAAACTCCATTATCGAAATTGGCGTGCAGGATTACTCAAAAACTATTAAGCCGATTGAGTTGAAACTTAGTAGAAATATTGGTACCTTCTACTGGACGAAAACTGTTTTTGGAAAATTGGAAAAAAAACTACTTTCTCAATCCACATTTTACAGAAATGTTGCGTGAAAGGTTGATTTTTTTTTTGTAAATGCGTGCCATTTTCTCAAATTTGCATTTTCTTCATTTCATTTACCGTCACATAGAAACTATACATGTTCTAACTGAAGAAATGTTCAAAGTTTTTTGCAAATCGAAGTCTACGGGGAGCTAGACTGCACGCCGATTCGCAACTCCCGCGGCGACCTTGCTGTAACACTCTGCCACACCTCCGCCATTTTGATGATGACCTAATTTAAAAAAATTGCTTCGTATACTTAAATACACTATTAAAGTATACCGAAAGTTTAATAATTATAGATTAATTATTTCTTAGTTTAAAATTATCTCTCAATATTGCTTATTTTTTTCCTGTCAAAATGTATATCTCGCCTTAAACACTAGTTTTTGCGCGGAAACCGCGTTCAAACTGTAACACACACACACACACACGCATATATACATATATATATATAAATTCGTTTTTTAAATTTTCTTTTAGTCGTTGATCGATCCATATCGACGATATTTGATAATTATTCGTTTTCATTTTGCTCTCATTTTTCGATACAATGTAAATACAATGTTTATATATATATATATTATATATAACATATATATATATATATATATATATATATATATATATATATATATATATATATAACATTGTATTTGCATATGTATTTACAAATGTATTTACAGATCGATTAACGACTAAAAGAAAATTAAAAAAACGAACCTGCGTACACGACATTTTCGAACACTGAACATGCCGCTATTGTTCCATTTTCGTGTGTAATACATACAAACTCACATACATACATCCCTGTGTGTGTGTGTGTGTGTGTGTGTGTGTGTGTGTGTGTGTGTACACGGAAAAACAGTTTCCTGCTTGTATATAAACACACACGCACGCACGCACGCACACACATCGTTATATGTATATATGTATATATGTGTGTGTGTGTGTATATATATATATATATATATATATATATATATATATATATATATATATATATATATATATATATATATATATATATGTATATGTATATATATATATATATATATATATATAACGATGAAGTACTGTCGTAATAAAAATGATGTACCTATAATAACCACGTCTCACGTTACGTCCCTAAACCTGTATTTTTTTCAACTCCACAGTTTTTCTCCGCACATGCAATTGGAACCCCCCCCCCACGGAGAGATGGTAATAACAATTGCTCAACAATTACCAACTCCCGTTATGGAGAAACTAAGGAAATTATGCTATTTTTTGTTCTTCAAGAAACTCCTTTTTCCTTCCGATGTTACGTAACTGCATATATATATATATATATATATATATATTTTCGACTTTTCTTTACAAGTTTGTGTAGACTGGCCGTTACTCGTTTGGCAATGCGTAAATGCGAGGGAAATAAAAATGCGTTTGGATTCTCGTGCGAATGTGGTTCACCCGCGCATCTATCGTGCGCCTGACGCGTGAGAGCAAAAGGAAGCGACGATATGGCACGGGTTTCGCGGTGAAGAAGAAAATAGAAGAAAAAAAGTAGGTGAGCGTTTCAAGAGGAGGAAATATCACAAAGAAGATATCACGAACGTACCCCATAGCGAGCATGATGCTGAAATTTGCATCGAGTTTTTTGTGTATGGCTTACATTTTTCGGCCGATTTAGGGTACGAAAATGACCGAAACGGTTCTTTTTATCCTCGTAAGAAGTCTACGATCTCAATCGGTAATAAAAATGAGGAAATAAAAAGAATGGAACGCGTCCTTGCATTACATTTAGTCACGATTCTCTCATGGTAACAATGATAATTATTCTAACGATATTTTTCGTTTCTTTTTTGTCGTGTGAGAATTCGCGAATTGGCACGTGAAGGTACAAAAGGCGATGCCACCTAGAGTGGATACGAAACTGGTATCCGCACGGCGTGCCTTTTTCGCTGCGCGAGTTTCCGGAGGATTTCCATCAACGCGCTCTATCAATATTGACGCAACGGTAACGTTCCCATCGAGCAAAATAACGTTCAAAAATATTTTCTTTCTCCTTCGTAGGGTCGTTTGGAAAATGCGAGCTGTGCGAATACCGTCAATTTTCCCACTGTGTTTAAATGCGCGACTGGAATGAGCACTGAGACTTAGTTTTTTTTTAAGCTGACTGCACTCGGGACACCGTTGACGACGAAATCCACCCCGACGTTAATTAAATCGGCAATCGCGGTGATTCAATCAGCGTAGACGGGCTGGAGCTTTTCTCTCCTATGTTCTGAACGATCCAGCCTCGGCTGCCTTCGCGATAAATATTTTCACCGTCGCCTCGTCCAGCTTGGCGAAGTTCGGCGTTTGCACGACCGCCGTCATGTGATTCATGGCGAACTTGAAGCAAAAATCCTCGAGATCCTGGAAAAGAAGCCACGCGTTTGAGAAGGCTCGAGTTTCGCTGATCAATGATGAAGGAAACTAATTTTTTCGGAAGAAGAACTAATGAAGGTTTAAGGGATCATTGGAGTGTAAAAAAATTAAGAAAATCGATTTTTTTGCATTATTCCATAGTATAGACGGTTATAATCATGCTGTTCCATTTTTGGGGCGAAATTCGAATTATTCCGGTTCCTAAAGACTTTCTCAGAAAAAGGGACTCGACCAGCGCCGTAAGGACTGGCGCGGACGGACGTGTTTGTCTCGAAATGTCGTTTTTCGAAACGGTGTACACTCTTATCCCTCAATCCGTGAACCTAGGTCGTTTTCGTCCTGCCCAAAATCATTTTCGCCGCAGGTTGCTTAATATTTAATTTTAAAAAATTATTAAAAATAAGAAAGAAAAAAAATCTGCTTTCCCTTGAGAAGTACGGCCTAAAGATTGGCCGTTACATTTTTCAGATTTTTTCATTGACAATTGTTGGTTTTGTAATGCAGAAACGAAAACGACCCAGGTTCACGGGATTAAGGCCTTAGGCCACAGTAACGGGTGCGAATTTAACAATTTATTTAACAATTGCGGATTCAACGATTCATGTGCAAATTTAACAATCTTTTTTCGTATGAAAAAGTGATTCACTCATAAAATTAATTACAGTTATCTATTCAGTATGAATATCAAGCTGTTAGAAAATATATATATATTCTTTTTTCGATGTACAACATGGCCGACTACTAATATTTTCTTGTGTTATCTTTTTTTTAGGCGCGCCGCGGCGTGACATTTAGCACCCACAATTTTTTACCTAGAACAAAAAACAAAAATTCTCGTCAATCTACATTAGAATACCTAGAGAAGTACGTGCGGAATTTAAAAAATATTGTTTTATTCAAAAGTTGTAGGTATTTGAACTTAAGAAATGAATTTTTGGTGAAAAATTTCGTTATAACTGCTCATGAACTGCTCATAAAATGAAAAGTTTTCGATTAATCAGAAATTCCGTACGTACTTCTCTGCGAAATGCAATTAGGAACATAACTTTTGAATTTGAAGTAAATCGAGTGAAAATTGTTGAAGTTATTTGTCACGCCAATTGGAAAAAAGCTATTTCGAGAAGTTTCGAGTAGCCGGCTTTTTTTTAATCTTCATATTTTTTTTTAACAAAAATCTGTCGAAAAAATAGGCTCCATTCGACACTTTTCTTTTCAAACCGCCACCATTTTGTCAATGTTAATAAAAAAAAATCTCCATAGCGAGATAGTGGTTTTTTGTACTGATTGATCATCTTTTTACAAACTTTGTTTGCGATAATATTTACGGCCAAAAATGTGTACACCGTGAGGGCTTCTTTTGTTCGGAGACATTAAAAATAAAATTAAACGTTAAAAAAAATGTTTTCTGTCCTTCGTGAGTGCTTTGATTTGACATAAAAAAATCAGACTAATTGGCGTATTTAAACCATCGAAAAAAAAAATCGCGAAAATCAGCTCTTTTTCGACCAGTAACACTGTGATGTTCCCTTAACTTCGAAATTTCAATAAGTGCCAATACATCGTTTTTAAGAAGAAAAAGATATGTTGACATCTGGGAGGATGATCACAGTTTCTTATGGAGAATCGCGAAACGAAGTTTATTTTGAATGAGCGCAGTGAAGGATAGTACTTGCAGAAAATTGAAATTTGCAAATGTATTCCCTATATTTACAATACCTTCAAAATTACAATCGAACGTTTTTTTTACAATGACGATTTCACCCGTATCAGTTGATGTTTAATTTTATTAGGGCAAAACTTGAGAGTAAATATGCCGCGCACTCACATTGCCGCAGTTTCCGAGCCGCTCAGCTGTTACAGCATTGCCATACAGCTTGGTAAGGATGTAAGGGAGAACGAGAAAGTAAATAGAATTTCAGAACGTTGCGATTAAGGTATTCCATTCGCGGAGGGCCGTATTTTGGGGCAGCATGACACTTTTTACTTTTTTTTTTAAAGTCGCGGCTCCGAAAATTCTTGTGCCAGTCACATTTTTCTAAGCTTTAAGCTTTAATCATTAATATTTTCTTTAAACAGTCGGTGACCACCCGTTTTTATTGTCGTTACGGAATCTTTACATTTTTTACACGCGTGAGCAGTTTATATCAGGCATCTAGAGTTATGTACTGTATAAATTATTAGATAGAAATATGGCCAGCGTGTCATCTCAAAAAAGGGCCGATTTTTAGTCGTATTTTTTCGTTAAAAGTTCGATAACTTGGCTTGAAATTTTACCAGTATAGTGGAATGTATTTTTACTTGATCATGGACAAATTAATCATAGCAAGATAGCGGTTTTCATACTGATTAATAATCTTTTTACAAATTTTGTATCAGATAATATTTACGGCCACAATTGTGTACACCGTAAGGACTCCTTTTTTCGAAGACATTTTCAACCATTAACAAAATGTAAAAAAAAAAAAACAAAAATAAACGGTGGAAAATGTATTTTCTGTTCTCCATGAGTGCTTTGATTTGACATTAAAAATCAGACTGATTAGTGTACTTTAACCATCGAAAAAAAAATCGCCAAAGTAAACTATTTTTCGACCCGTTACACTGTGATGATTCCTTTACTGCGCTTTTCTCAAAATGACTTTTTCAAGATTTGTTACCACGATATCTGAAAAAATCACTGCACCAATCAACGTCAAATTTTACAAGCTTCTTTAATTTATCAAAACGACGTGCTTGAACCAAGGATTTTTCTTTTCGATGCATACGTTTTTTTATCAACGAAAATACAGCGTTTTTTCACCGAAAATCGATACTTTCACTTTGCACTGCGGCCGTTAAAAAAAACAACATTTTATTAAATCCTTCGTCCAAGTACTAGACAATTGCATGCAAAAACCGAAGGCTTTTGATTTTTTTTTCGGATGATTCGTTTTCGAGCAGCAGTCGTCACCGCAAAGGACGTTTTTCAAATAGCGCTCTCCACAAACCATTGAATACACGAGATTTATACATATTTTTCAATACAAAAATTGTAAAAGATACTTGAAACCTTACTCTTGAATGAAAGAGGAAAAGTATTTGAAAAACAGGGATAAGCCCCCCCCCCCATCGAGCTGAAATTTTGTACAAACCTCCCTTTTAATATTTTAAGACAACCCCTCAAGGGATTTTTGGTGACTCGCAATAGTTTTCGAGATATTGAATTTTTAAGTTTTTTTATTAACGCGCGCCGACTATATATATATATATATATATATATATATATATATATATATATATATATATATATATCTGCTACAAATCCCAACAAACCCAAACCCAAAAACTATTGCGCGTCGCCAAAAATCCCTTTAAGGGTCGTCTTAGAATATTAAAAAGAAGGTTTGTCCAAAATTTCAGCTCGATCGAAGGGGGGAGGGGAGTTTCGGAACCTTACCCAAAACCACCACGTTTTCCCAAAAAAAAAAATAATTAGACTATAGTTATGCAGTGAGTGATTGTGAAGTTTTCCAAAAAGTGTCCTCCATGCGTAAATGACCCACTTGAAAAATATCAACAATCCTGTACCATTTTTCCGTTGTTTTTTCCAGCCTATCTGATCGTAAAGCAACATCCCATAAGAACGCATGCAAAACTACTGCAAAATAAAAGTCCGATCATTCATCGACGGGTTATTGGGTCGATCCCATTGCGTACAGGCCTCCAACAAACACATTGATAACGCACCCAACATCTATTAACTCAAATTGCATATATCTCGTAAGAAACTGTGCTGAGTTGTCGACATTTAAATTTTGTTCTCTCAAAAACGCTGCACTGGAGCTTTCCATCAAGATCAAGGTTGAATTTTCATCGAAAGTGTCTAAGTTTTAAAAAATGAGTATTCTCCAGCTTCCTTAAGGGGGAGAGAATCTTTAGGCGAGGAAAAAATATGCTGAATTTTCATGGTTTTTTAAATGTTTTTTTTGAGACTTGGGGTATGTTTTATTATCACTTTTGGCTATTATATGGTATTTCAAATTAATCTTGAAAAAATGGTGAAGGTATGGCACGGTCTTCAGAACTGCATTTTCAAAACTGGTGTGCCGTATAGCTAAAAAACTAATTGATCGATGAAATTTGGTATAAATCTTTCTAACCTTATTGTCTAAGACATGACCCTAAATGTTTTTGAAAATTAAATAAAAAAAAGTACTGTTTCATTGCAAAATATAGCCATTTTTTTCGAAAAACTCAATCTTTTGTTTCAAAACGTGTCATTTCATCAACTTCCAACTTTTCTCACTTTTTCTTGGTTCATATTCTGCGTATGAGTGTTAAGGGATAACACCACTGTAAGATTTTGGAAAAATCGTTTTTTTTTTGCTTAAAAAATACTTTCCGGCCATAAAAACAATATGCAATTGGTCCTGTAGCGAATTTTTTTAAATATGTTCCTCGGACTTCTTTCAGGCGCCTCGTACAACTTTGAACACGTTTTTCTCGAAACCACTTTTTTCAAACTGGGAGGACGGATTACACGAACACCTTTGCATGGATCGATCTGGAATTTTGATAGTATCTTGACAATTACATTCTCTATGGAAGTACGTAGCCATTTTTTGATTAAACGTAAACTTTTGTTTTATAAACAATTTACTGCTTATTTTTTGGACAAAAAATCGATTTATTGCTTCTTAAGTGCGCCATTTTTTCAAACTTTGATTTAAAAAAATCGCTATGTAGTCCCATAGCTAATAATATATAGATAATATTTTTTTGGTTTTTGTTCCAGGTCTTATACTTTACGAGAAAACCGTCCTCCCGTGAAGCTATTTGTAAAAAACAACGTTTTTCAAGGTGAGCTCTGTCGCCGCCATATTGTATGAAAATTATGATAATTTTTTTTAAACTTTAAGATGTGTTAAATAAACCCTCTCAAAAGAAATCCCATTCCTTTTTTCATACTCCAAAAATGAATTGTCAAAGTTGGACCTTATTTTATGCCGCTAAAGTGGTGTTATCCCTTAAGGCCTATAGCCAAGGCTTCAATCCATAGGATTTTCATTTTTTTTTTTCGAACTTCACTAAATATGTTAATAATCGTCTCTGTAAAATTTTCCAGGTCGTCTATCGACCTAATTACAGAGAAAAGAAATATAAAAATTGCGTATTTTTGTGAAGGAATTCCGAGGCGACATACAAAAACTCAATTTCCGGTCGCTACAAAAGTGCATATAATAGTGGGAATCCGTCAGATTCTTAAAAATAATCAGATTTACATACTTAACACTTGTAGTAATCCAGTGCTCTCAGAAAAAATTACGCTTATTGACCTAATTTTTATGTAATATCAAGTTTAATTTGAACTTCCGGTATTGGATTTATTGCCACTTGCTACGATAAAGAGACGTGACAGCAAGGCAACAGCTGACTGTAGTCCTAACCTCATCTCACTCATTCGAATTTCCACACATATTTCGTTTTTAACCGACATATTTCGCCGACACAAATTTTCCACGCTTTTTACCAGTCGTGGCCCGAATACGATGCTTTATATTTCCCGCACCTGACATTGTTTTGACAGGTCGACTTTGAAAAGCATGAAGGTGAAACTCGCCTGGTTGAGTAAAAAGAGACGGAGTTAGAACCAATATTGCCAAATATCAAACCTAGAAATACTGCACGAATCGTTGGAATAACAATCTTTTCATTTTTCTAATTAAATGTGAACATTCATTGAACAATTTAACATGGAAAATTTAGTTATCACAAATTTGTTTGTTTTTGCATATGTTAAAAATATAAATTGTACAAGTCTCAAGTATGATCAGTGGTAAGACTAGTGTGAAGCGATAGGACTACCTTGATGAAAGAAAAATCTTCGTTAGATTTTTTCAGACTAGTCCCGCCGACGCTACGTCTCACGCTGTCTGACAACATCCGCCGCAACCCGTTTAGAAGATCGTGCCATACATCCGCCATTTTTTTAAATCAATTTTAAAAAATACCATGTAACAGTCAAAGGTAGTAACAAAACATACCCTAATTCTCAAAAGTGGTGAAGAAATCTTCCTTTTCAAAAAAATAATGAAAATCAGCCATTTTTTCCTCGCCTGAAGGTATCTCCCCCCTCAATTCATTCATCTTCCTGCTTCTGTCAAGCAAATGAAGAATATATTCGTTGGAAGGCTGACCCAGCTGTCCAACGGGTGACTGCGTATTACCTGTGCGTCGTACTCGATGGCCGTTTTGTAAAGGAAGGCCACGTTGGGTACGGTGATACCCTGCTTGATTATCTGAACGCATCGTCTCTTCAATTGAGGCTCGAAGTACGCGTTCGCTAGGTACAAGAGTTCTGCGGCAAAAAAATGAATAAAATTCGATGCACGTCCGCGAACAAAGCAAACATTCTATTTTCGGCAAGGCCGAGGAATCAACGTACCCAGAGCATTTTCCGCCGGCAAATCGACCTCGTCTGTGTACAGATATTTGAGGAAAGATCGATAAACGTCGTACGAAAAATCGTCGTGCTCGATCAGCCTGAAACGACGAACAGACGGTTTGTATAAAAAAAACAACAAAAAGAGGATGGCAGATGGAAAAATACGGCGGAGCGAAACGCACGGTTGGTTGTTCTCCGTCCAATGTTCTTGGAACATCGATCTGAAGTATTGACATCGAATCTTCAACAGGGCCTTGTGAACGTGTATTGGCTTCCCGTGTACCTGGATCGTCAAGTCGCTGCTCGACTGAAAATTCACTCGGATTATCATCTCTGATATACATTGTAGTCGATTGTGAATTATTTCGCTCTCGCTCGTCGGCGACCAGAAGGCTTGAGGCCGATTTTTTTTCAACAACTTTTCGATTTTGCTTTAGAGGCGGGCCTTGAAATGAATTTGAAAAAAATCGCGTTTTCTGACGCACGTGTCTATTGACAGGTTACATCTACCTAGATGGGTCGAAAAATTGCATTTCCCAAAAATATTTTTATTCGATAGTATCACTTTTCAGGTATAAAACATTTTTCAATATTAAAATAATAATTTAAGATAATGTTATCAGTGATAAAATAGCTCATTCACTTATTAGAGTTGAAAGTAAATGTCCTGCAATTATATTAGCTGTTAAGGGGATTAGGCCACTCTAGAGGCCGAAAAAATAGGCTTTTTGGGGATTTTTTTTCAGAAAAACTACAAAATAAATCGAGATTACAAAAAAGGGTGTTTATCATACATATCAGTGACTGTATGCAATAATTTTTTTGAAGCGATTAATTCCAAAATGGCGGCTGTGCAGCGTTTATCTCAAAACTGCATTTTTTAGGTTGGCCGGTGACATAACTCAGATTATTTTCAACTGATTCTCTTGAAATGTTGAATATATCTTGAAAAATACAATGTTTATGGAAGTGCGTAGGATTTTTTTCTCATATTGCATAGTTAATTTGTTATTAACAATTATCTGACGAAGTTTTTCATTTTCGAAAAATTTGGATAAAAAATCGTCAGATAATTGTTAATAACAAATCAACTATGCAATATAAAAAAAATCCTACGCACTTTCATAGGCAATGTATTTTTCAAGATATATTCAACATTTCAAGTGAATCAGTTTAAAATTGTCTGAGTTGTTTCCGGCCAACTTAAAAAATGCAGTTTTGAGATAATTGCTGCACAGCCGCCATATTGAAACTAATCGCTTCAAAAAAATGGTTGTACACAGTCACTGAAATGTACGATAAACACCCTTTTTTGTGATCTCGATTTATTTTGTACTTATTCTGAACAAAAATCCCCAACAAGCGTATTTTTTCGGCTTCTCGAGTGGCCTAAGGCCTTAATGGAATAGATAAAGTCACAGGACGAATAATACAATTGTTTCGATGAAAACTCTAAAAGGTATTAAAATAAAAAGTGTTTCTTAAGGAATTATATGAAAAAATGCAAAGTTTGTGTTATCCAACAGGGTACTCTACCCAGGTGGGTAAAAAAATTGCATTTTCCAAAAGTATTTCCTGAAAAATGTCGTTGAAATAATCTTAAGATTGAATGAGCTCCTAACAGTCGGCCGGGCGAGCGGTAGCAGCACCATACTTCAAATTTCAAACGCGTTTTTCTCTAAACACTGTTTTTAAAACCGGCGAACATGATATCTCGGGAACCACTTGATGGATTGTTTCCAAATTTACAGAAGATACGATGAGACACATTTAAAGGTAGTTGACGATCTCACTTTTTCAAAATCAATCTTTATTTTTTAATAGTTACGGAAAAATGATGACTTTTTTAAATATATTTTGTACGCTCGAGTTTCAATTCGTCGCCACGTTGTTGAAAAAAAATTATTTACAAATCGACGATCGTCAACGACTCTTATTCATAGTTAACTTGAATAATCCGTTTGGTTTTGGGAATTCGGATAGACCGTTTAAGCTAGTGTCCACCGCCAAACGCCGTGAAAAAATGTCATCATCTGCCGGCAGCCATGTTTTTATTGTTTTTCTGTATTTTTTGGTGATTTTGTTCTCAAAGAATCTCAATGTATGTACCGTGAAATTACACAATTATAGTCCAGGGCCTTAACTGTAGTCGAGCCACCTCTTCAAACAAAATCGCATTGGCTGCGCCTATTAAATCTATAAAGCCGAGGTAAATATATAAAAGCAAGGTATTAAATATATAAATTCATCCTTTAGTGGGAGAAACACAAATTTGATACCGAACAAATCTGGACCATAGTTGACAAATCTGGACCATAGTTGACAAATCTAGACCATAGTTGACAAATCTGGACCACAGTTGACAAATCTGGACCATAGTTGACAAATCTGGACAATAGTTGACAAATCTGGACCATAGTTGACAAATCTGCACAATAGTTGACAAATATTGACCATAGTTGACAAATCTGGACCATAGTTGACAAATCTGGCCCATAGTTCACAAATCTGGACCATAGTTGACAAATCTGGACAATTGTTGACAAATCTGGACAATAGTTGACAAATCTGGACAATAGTTGACAAATCTGGACAATAGTTGACAAATCTGGACAATAGTTGACAAATATTGACCATAGTTGAGAAATCCGACCCATAGTTGACAATTCTGGCCCATAGTTCACAAATCTGGACCATGGTTGACAAATCTGGACCATAGTTGACAAATCTAGACAATAGTCGACAAATATTGACCATAGTTGACAAATCTGGACCATAGTTGACAAATCTGGCCCATAGTTCACAAATCGGGACCATAGTTGACAAATCTGGACCATAGTTGACAAATCTCACCCATAGTTCACAAATCTGGACTATAGTTGACAAATTTGGACCATAGTTGACAAATCTGGCCCATAATTCACAAATCTGGACCATAGTTAACAAATCTGGACCATAGTTGACAAATTTGGCCCATAGTTGACAAATCTGGCCCATGGTTCACAAATCTGATCGATAGTTGACAAATCTGGACGATAGTTGTCAAATCTGGGCCATAGTTGTGAAGTCTTACGGTACCTTCGTGTTAAAAAAAAATGCGTCTCCTTTTCACCAACCGTTCCACAGAAAAAAATCGCAATTTGGGAATTTTCTTGAGGCCTCTAGGTAGATATAGCACCTTAAAAATAGACGATAATTTGTTTGCATTCGGTCAACACATACCGGATCATCGAAAGCTTGTTTCAAGCAGTGGAGTATACTCGTTTCCTCATTGCAGCAGAGCCTCAAAGGTGCATGCATAACGCTCGGTGTGGCGTATGCGGCGAGTGCCTCGTGAATACTCGTAAAGGGTGTCAAAGTCGGCGTCGTGACGCTCTGACCTCGACACTGGCCCCATATGAAGACGTGGCCGGTGTGGGCGACCGCGACGCTAATGTGATTGTAATGAACCGCGGCAATGTCCGAAACTCTTCCCATTTCCGGTACGATCAACTGCGTTTGTTTTTACGACGGAAAGAACGGTTCATTTTTTTTTACAGCTCGTTTTCATTTTAACCGGAAACATGGCGCAAATTGTGGCTTCTTTACCATCTGCGCTATGCTGGAATTTATCTTAGTGCCGAGACCCAACTGGCCGTACGCGTTTCCGCCCCAGACGTAGAGAGTACCGCCGTCGCTCAGTGCCAGTGTGTGCGAGTAGCCGCAGGCTACCTTCTCTGCAACAATTAACATGATTACGAAAATTCGATCGATGAAGGTTGAAGGATATCGTGCTTTCTTCTTAGACGTTCATAGGTCCGATAAAAATTCTACGTCGAAGCTTTCGGGATTTTTACTACGTCGTTTTCGGGGGAAAAAATGTATTAAAATCTAGACAATTTAGCACGGTTTCTTTTGGTCATGAGTGTAGTGAACGTCTCAGCAAGAGATATTAAGGCCTTAGGCCACAGTAACGGGTATAAAATCATGTCCGACCATAACCATTGTTTTTCACATGAAAAAGTGATTCACTCATAAAATTAATTACACATCTATTTAGTATGAATATCAAGCTGTTAGAAAATATATTTGTTTTTTTTTCGATGTACAAAATGGCCGACTACTCGAAACTTCTCGAAACACGTTTATCCAATTGGCGTGACAAATAACTTCAACAATTTTCACTCGATTTACTTCAAATTTAAAAATTATGTTCCTAATTGCATTTTGCAGAGAAATACGTACGGAATTTCTGATTAATCGAAAACTTTTCATTTTATGAACAGTTATAACGAAATTTTTCACTGAAAATTCATTTCTCGAGTTCAAATACCTACAAATTTTGAATTAAACAATATTTTTTAAATTCCGTACGTACTTCTCCAGGTATTCTATGTAGATTGATGAGAATTTTTGTTTTTTGTTCTAGGTAGAAAACTGAGGATGCTAAATGTCACGCCGCGGAGCGCCTAAAAAAACATAAAAGACAAAAAAAAGTAGACGGCCATTTTGTACATCGAAAAAATATATATATATATATATTTTCTAACAGCTTGATATTCATACTAAATAGATGTGTAATTAACTTTATGAGTGAATCACTTTTTCATACGAAGAAAAAATTGTCAAATTCGCACATGATTTTATACCCAATACTGTGGCCGAAAGCCTTAAATATCGAAGTCTCTTATTATGGTCTATTCTAATTCGTGCAAATATAAGTGCTGCCTTTTTCTCCCTACATGGTCACCTAGGGAGAGGCCTAGATTTTCATCTGGAGACAAAAACGCCTAGACACCGAGCTAGGAAGAAGAAGGCCTACATACCTAGCTATAAACAAAACGGCCTAGCTACCTAACCAGGAAGAACAAGACCTAGATATGTATCCAGAAAAAATAAAATCCAGCAGTTATTCTTCTAAATCCAGCCTAGACCTTTTTCTCCCCAGAAAAACCCTACTTTTATTTTTCTCCCCAGAAAAACCCTACTTTTCTTTTCCTCCCTAGACATACTAGACACGCATCCATTTTTCTCTCTCTCAAGCATCTGCCATCTCCCATCTCTGTAACAACACACATGAGACTCTCAAGCGCGAATGTACTTCTCCCTCACCTATAACGACTCCGGCGAGTCCGCCGACCTTGTGAGTGTTGACTTGATTGACGTATTTGCCGGTGCCCAGTTGTCCGACGCTGTCGTTGCCCCAGCCGTAGACCTCGCCGTAGCTGGTGACTGCCATGCTGGACGATTGGCCGCAAGCCAGGCTCACGACTTTTTTCCCTGCCAAATTCGAATTGACCTTCCGCGGCGTGTTCTGATTAGAGCCTACGCCGCTTCCGAGTTGACCGCTCGAATTTTGGCCCCACGCAAAGACCTTTGTGGACCGAGAAAGGCAATTTTAACATCGGCGTGGACAGAAACTACTTTGTCGGCTTTCCACGACTGGCGGAGCGCGATACGACGTACCTCGCCCTCCTCCGTCAAGGCCAGGGAGTGATGACTGCCGCAGGCCACCTCCACCACCACCGCGTCCCCCAGACTCGACTGTATTCTGGTCGGCGTCGAAACTTGATTGGAAGATCCATTGCCCAACTCGCAGAATCCGTTGTGACCCCAAGAATACACCTGGTTTGGGAAAAAAATGTTTGCGAAATTTTTATATCAGCAAAGCTGCGAGTTTGGACGAAGAATGTTTGGGTCTCAAAAGTTGGTCAAGAGCTGATGAGGAACATTGGAACATATAAATTGGTTTGTTGCGCAGCAAGGCGGAGTGTTGTAGATATTTGGAGATTCGGAAAAATCGCTTGCGGAGAATGTATACAACGAAATGATAAATTGCGACCGAAAGACTCGCCGAGTGACGAAACTCACCTCGCCAGACTCGGTGAGGGCGAGCACGTGAGGTCCGATGCCGTAAGCGAACGTTTTAATCCCCTTGTGCGAGAGGACGTCGATTTTTCTGGGCTGCAGCGTACTGTGCGCGTCACCCGTGCCCAAACATCCTGTGGTGTTGTTGCCAACGCCGTATACGCTACCATCCTTCGTCACCAAAAGCGCCTCGTTTCCCAGGTTGCCTGAAAGTCACGAGACACTTGAATCGACGGAAAAACCACGTAGGAACAAAGGGATCGGAAGGGAATTCGGAGAATTACCGAAAACCATGACCATTTTCAATTCGGCTATAAATTGCGGCTCCAAGAGGCTGAGAATTGGCCAATTCTTCAAATCCGAACGCGACATTTTTACTCAATGACATTTAACTGCGTAAATTGAAATGAAGATGTTGATTATCGAGTTTCTTTGTTTGAAAACTTGCGAGTTCGCAGCGGTGTCAACGCCGGGTGGATGACAAAGACGTCAAAAAAATAAACTGCGGTGGGCGGCTCTATCAGCTGTGCGGCACCTTCCAATCGCGTATACACGAAGCCGCGTGGTCGCGCGTGCGCGATACGGCCGACTCTCGATGATGCCTGTGAATATTTTCAACCCTCGGCCAATTCGCGCAGTTCTTTCCATGCATTTTTATCAATTTTCGTCAAATTCTTTATCGCATTTCGCAGTGTCTACGAATTTCGAGCTTAAAACGTTTAGTATTGCAAGATTTATAAAAGTTTGTGATTTATATTTTCGTTCGCTCTGTCATTGAGTACGGTTAGACTCGATGCATATAAGTCTGCGATAACTATAGATATGACTATTGTAAAAAACAGAAATAAGAGCATAGTGACTCAATGGTCTTATTTGTGACGTTTTTGCGTCTTTGTTTAAAAATTGTACGTTGCAGTTCGAGTTACTGCAGCGTTGTGCAGCATTGGTTTGTTTGGAAGAGTTAATAACATTAAAACAATAATTCTAAAAGACCATTCAACGGGTTATATCTACCTAGGTAACAGTCGAAAAAAGCTCGTTTTTGGGATTTTTTTTAGAAAATCGTCATGATAAATTTTTATGAACATTGGGTATTTGTAAAAGGATCATCTGAAGAACACTAGTTTTTCATGTAACAATATTTAATTATAATCGATCTACAGCCGATGTCCGGGGAGCACCCCTCGAAAATGTCTTTTGCGGTGAGCAAAAGACGTTTCTTCTGAACCAGGTTATCTAATATAAAAAAAATCATACAAATTTCGTTCGTTTATTAGTTTATCCTATGATTAATCGGAGGAATTTCCGAAATGTCAACTTTAAAAGAGTGGCTCGTGTTCGTCTTGATTTTTTTCGGAAAAAATTGCCATTCTTCGGTCATCAAATCGAAACATCGGAAAAAAAATCCTCCAATCAAATACTATATTTTTGTATGTAGCCAAAACCCTAAACATTTCAGAGATCCATGCAGTGGTGAGATATTTTGCTCACTGATTTTGAAAACGTACTTTCGAGAAAAAACGGGTTTAGTTTCGAACGACACTGAGCGTTCCGACACGTGTCAACGCGAATTTGATTCGATCACTTTGACATTTTCAGGGAACATTTCTATGATATATACTGTCAAAATATATTTTTCGACTTTCTTAGACATAACCCTCGAGTAAAATAACGAGCGTAGGTGTTTCACGAGAGAATTCTGAAACCAATAACTTCGCTTGTTGAAAGTGATGTGGAACGTAATAACTAAAGTTAATTTCCCAACATTGGTCATAGCGGAGGAGTCAGTATTCGAATAATCGAATTCGATTCGAAAAGCTTCCTGCAAAAGAATTATGTTTGATTTCGTTTACGACCCAGCTTTCGCCGGGCACACAAAAAATTGGTATATAGACTCATCAGTTGTTCCCCTCCACGGAAATCTTTAGTAAAAGGCGAAAGATTTATGCGTGTGTTGAAGGGAAACCAGAGTAACGAAACTTCAGTTCTCTCGCCTATATATGCAGGCTTTGGGTGGCAATTGATTACGAGAAGCCTGCAACAAGAGTCCATCTCGCGGCCACCAGGCGAAACACAAACGACATTATGATTATTCTTCCTCACGTTCGGATGCACGCGCACGATGCTACGCGTCGGCTCGATACAACTACGGGCGGGCATGAGAGGCGCCTGCGCGTGACCCCCGCCACTTTAAGCGTGCGGCGCACTACGATGAAACGCTGACACGCGTGCGAGAGCAACAGCGATAGGAGCTTGAGTGCTGAGTGAGAAAGACGGACTGAGGCAAAAAACGCGCTGCTCTTCAACTTCCGACTTGTTGCGACTTTTGTTGACGAATTCGTCGGCAAAAGCGTGCGCACGTGTTTTTCACTGTTTTCGAAAACGCGCAAAAGCCGGATCACCCGTAAATGTGTTACTTTTAATTTGATCGCAAAATGAAAGTCGATTTTGAAGTAATCGTCGGTACGTACGAGCAATTTTTGCTCGGATACAAAGTCGGGAATGTCGACAGTGTAAGTAAACGTTTCGGTTTAACTTCGGTTAGAGGTTATGCACGCTCAGTTACACGCTATGTCAGTCGAGCTGTGTTTTTATTTTTTAATCAGTAATATTTATAATGATTTATGAATAATTTGTTATAATTTATGAATAATTTGTGATAATCTATGAATAATTTGTGATAGTTTGGATAATTTATGTTAATTTATAAATATAATAGTATTTAATATTAATTTTGATGTAATAATAATTTGTCAGCGTGACAACGGTCTTTCATTGCAGACGTACACCTTGGAGCGCAGCTTCGCCACTCACAGTCATTTGGCCAGTATAAGAGCAGTGGCAAGCGGCCGACATTATCTTGCGTCCGCCGGAGCCGACGACTGCATCTGTCTCTACGACATGCGCTACAGAATCGAGTCGGGCAGACTTGCTCATCACAACGGTAATCCGCGCGATTGTACTGTAATTCCGATAACAAATGCTCCAAACATAAGTGCAAATGTACATGACTGTCAAAAATTATTAACACTCTTCGGGAACTTTCCATCCGGATGGAACGTTCCAGATCTCGGTCTAAAAATGTCGCTAAGGGATTGTGGTTCTTGACGGACATGAAGTAAGCTTTGTTAAGGAGGTTGGAGCCGTTCAGTTGACGCAAATGACAGTTTATGATTTTTTTTTCAATGGACCCCAAAAAAGCATACAAGGCATAGTTTTATTCTGCAGATGTTGTTTTTCCATAAAATATTGAGTGTACAACTTAATTCGGTCCGTTTTTTTGCTCAAAATACGCACTTATCCGAATGATAAAATGAATTGATACATCAATCAAAATATTGTCCATCGCTAGCCACTACTTTTTCCCATCTTTCTGGTAATTTATGAATTCCGTAGCGGAAGAAGCGTTCATCTTTTGAAGCCAAGAATGAATCAAGCCAATTTTTGAAACCCTGTTGTGACGTGAAGCGTATTTGAGTCAAAGCGTTCTGCATCGATCGAAACAAATGGTACTCGGGAGGGGCAAGGTCTGGGCTATGAGGCGGGTGAGCCAGAATTTCCCACCCGCTATTTTCCAAATAGTTTTTAACCACAATAGCAACGGGAGGCGGAGCGTTGTCATGTTGAAAGATTATGGACTCGTGTCTGGTCGCATATACTCGACGTTTTTCGGCTATAGCTCTCGCTTTAAACGGATCAATTGTTGCCTATAGAAGTCTCCCGTGATGGTTCGACCAGGTTCGGTGGGCTTCAGCTGCACTTGTCTCCCAATTGTATCCGAAAATCAACACTTCCCGCAAATGGTGCTTATTTGGGACGAAATTCGACATTTTCACCGCAGTAAAAATGAGACTTGATGCGCAAAACTCAAAGGTTTTCAAACGATATTTCGTTAAGAGATGTTGATACTTCACGATACAGCAAACATCAGCTGTTGCCATCAACCATTTATAGCACCTAGAGCCATCCTTTGAAAACGGACCAAACTAAGTTGTACACCTAATACATAATTAAAGGGCAAAATTATGCATAAGAGAAACTTCTCTGTTACTATCAATTTGAAAAAGTAAAACGTTATCGATGATTATTATGCAAAAAAACTGTGTCAGTGAATGTTTTTGAGAATAAAATTTTTAGTCATTTTTAATGATGACTATTTATATTAGTGTCATGAGATTATTCATTATTACCATTAATTAATATTAAGGGTTGCCAAAATCCAGCAACATCGCGGATATTGAGGTTGGCAACAATGCTCATTTTTCGCCAGTCATCTTTCGTAATCTTTTATTAAAAATTGATGGTTTAATACTGAAGATATATGATTTACAATGGGCAAGATGGGTTTTTTTCTTCTAGATGTTTGCAAGGCTTTAGGTTGCGTTAATCCATTGTTAGAAATGGTTTATCTTGGTGCTAAATAACTAACAAAAATACATCGGACGTAGCGTGAACGTCTTACCCATCGAACCGCACGTAAAATTACATACATTAAACTATTTTTTATCTCTGGTGTTAAATGGTGGGAAATTAGAGAAAAATTGTAGACTCAGTATAGTTCAGATAATAGAATATATATATATATATATATATATATATATATATATATATATATATATATATATATATATATATATATTTATCTTAAAATGTGGCTATCCCTCCACCCTCCTTAAGCTTCTTATTTTTACTTTTTTTTTACATCTACTGGGTAACCTCGAACATCGTCTTTTTTGTGATTTTCCTACTCTTTTATACTTGTGTGCCATTTTTTAAGGAATGGCGGTAGAACTTTTCTTAAGGTGCTCGAAAGGGACTTGAAGGGAAAAAATGGAGTTTGAAATAAAATATCTAGAGGGAATAAAGTTCGATTAAAAAACACAATTGAACAGGTTAGAGTTTGAAAGTATTTATATTTTGAAAATTGGCTTTTGTGACGACTTCTGGTCGAGAAGCTGTGAAAAGTGTGCCCGTACTTTTCACTGTTATCGTATGTAGTTGCTCCTAAACTATGCTCGGCTTAAAATGCAATCTATCATCCATCAAACAATTGAAATAAACTTCGTCCGCTCTGAGCGAATGATGTTGAAGTTTGCATTGTTACAATGGAGCGAAAATGAATTATTTTTAATGCAATTTTTTTGCTCTTTTAGGCTGTCAAACTTACTTTAACGTCTTTACGTATTCTCACTAGAGATTCCCGACCTCAATTTTCAAAGGAAAGGCTTTGGATAATGATAAAAATAAAATAATAAAAAATGAACAAAAAATGTCGCTGCATTCCAACGATGCAAATTTCAGGGTCATCTGAGCGACTAGCAGAGACACGCAAACTGAAAGAGGTCCTCGCTCTCCCTTGATCGAAGAGACACAATGTTGTCCTTTTTTGAGCGCATCCCACTCAGCCCTCAAGAATCCATAAATTTATCACTCGTTTGCCACAGCTGTTGAGCACATGGAAAGCAGGGAAAATCGGGAAAACTCGGGGAATTTCGTTCCTCCCGGAATAATCAGGGAAAGGTCAGGGAATTTTTTTAATTCTCTGGAATTTTTCCAGAATTCACTTTCTGCAAAAAATACGAAAAATGAAGCGGACTTGAAAAAAAAAACTGAAAAGTATAAAAATAAATATTTTCGTATATTTGAAATATTTATATTATTCTTCATTAAATACAAAAAATTAGTTAGAGTTAGAGTTATGTCAGTGCAAAATATTTCAAATGTCAACAACTAAAAACTAATTTACTCTAAAGCTCTATACATTTAGTATAATGATGATACAAATCGAATGGAAATGTATCGACACAAACAAATACAGCCACACAATTATTATTGTAGATAAGTGTTTATATTTATTTTTTAGTCATTGATCGCGACATAAAAATTTCTTTTTATAACAAAGAACAGGTTCTGTATTTGCTTTTAATATACAGTTGCATGCAAAAGTGTCCGGTCAAAGATAATTTTATAATTAAGTAATGTTTAACCCTTTGAAGCATAGTGACATACTGGTATGTCACCTATATATATATATATTTTTTAGGATGTTAGAAGACCTATATATATTTAGGATGTCAGGAGATCAATTGTTACTACAATATCACTATTAAGGGCTTATGTTGCACTTATTGCATGTTGATCATCACTACAGTACAAAAAAACACGTTTTTTAGACAATAAACGTAATTGTGCCTAATCTAGCAGGTAAACCATACACAAAAAATGAATTCAAAGACGTTTTTTGGGTCGCTGATTACGAATTCGAGCTCAAAACCCAGAAATTCAAAATGGCGAATCCAATATGGCGGACCAAAACCGGAGATTTTACTGGAATTACTAAAACATCGGAGTTGCTCAATATGTTGATTCTGTTATACTGAATTTCTAATAGAATTACGCTTTTAGCATTACCCGGAGCTAACGGCGAAGACGTAGCGAGTTTCTAGCTCCATATTTTTTTAATTTTGTAATTTTTAAAATTTATTTTTTTGCTTTTTATATATTATTATAACCCAAACAAACAATTTTTGCATTTGTGGTCCGCCATATTGGATCCGCCATCTTGAATTTTCAAATTTTGAGTGCAGGTTTGTAATCAGCGACCCCGAAAACTCCCGAGTAGCAACTTTCGCTTTCACCAAACGATTTTTTGCATTTATGGTCCGACATATTGGATCCGCCATCTTGAATTTCCAAATGTTGAGTGCAGATTTGTAATCAGCGACTCCGAAAACCCCCGAGTACAAAGTTTTGTGCTGATTGCACGTAAGGAAAAATGTATGCTCAAAGGGTTAAAGGATGCAAAATGGAAACACAAATATATCATCGTAAAGTTTTTTATTATGCAATCAAAATATGTAATTCAAAAATTGTTCATAACGATTAACAATTATTTGTAAGAAAAATAACACGTTTTGCACACGAAATCATGTAAACATTGAGAGCTCTGTTCCTTTTGCATTGTACGACCAATAACACTCAGTCAAGATGTCGAAACGCACGTCTTTGGATATACGTAAAGTGGTTATCAAGTTGCACAACGAAGGAAAAGTTTCACGTGAAATAGCTAAAATTTTGGCGATTGGAAAATCGACTGTTAACGATATAATAAATAAATACAAGACTACAGGTACTCTAGAAAATAAATTCTGTCCTGGGAGACCTAGGAAAACAACTAATCGTGTCGATAAAGTGATCAAAAGAAAGGCTGCCGCAGACCTAAAAAAGAATGCTGCAATCATCACACGTGAATTACGCGAAGAAAATTTAGCTGATATTAGCCAAAGTACTGTTTCACGTAGACTGACAGAAGTGGGACTTTTTGGACGTGTTGGAGTTAACCGCTCATCAGTAAAAGAAATTAAAAGGCCAGATTAGAATTCGCGAAAAAATACCAGAGCTGGACTGTTGAAGATTGGAAAAAAGTGCTGTTCTCAGACGAAACTAAAATCAATTTGTTTGGAAATGATTGGTGAAGGTACGTCCGACGACCAAAAGGAACTCGAAATGATTCGCGATATCAAACACCAACTGTGAAACACGGTGGAGGTAGCATTATGCTATGGGGTGCATTCTCTCGGAATCGCGTCGGTCCAATCTTTAAAATTGAAGGCACTATGAACTCTGCTATGTATAGAGATATTATATTAAAAGAAATGCTATCTTATGCTCGTCAGAATATGCCACGAGGATGAATTTATCAGCAAGATAATGATCCAAAACATCGATCGCAGCTCCTTCGGCAGGTTTCAAAATATTCGAGTTTTAGAGTGGCCCAGTCAATCTCCGGATTTGAATCCCATAGAACATTTATGGCAAGAGTTGAAACTAAGAGTAGGAACTGAACATGGCGCCAACAAAGCTGCTTTGTGGGGAAAAGAAGAGTGGAAAAATATCTCTCAAGATAGAATCATCAAACTTATTAAATTGGTACCTCACCGATGTGCTGCCGTGATAGCTTCGAAGGGCATGGCTACCAAGTATTGATGAAAATCTTACATGTATTACCGCTTTCAATTTTTCTTCTTGAGTTACTATATTTTTTTGTATATAGTGCGTAATTCGTACTTGGCCGGATAGTTATGAAAAAGCGAAAATCGTTATTTTGGTTATAAATAATTGTGAATAGTTATATATAATTTTTCAATAACACATTTCGATTGCATAATAAAAGAACTTTACGATATGTTTGTGTTTCCATTTTGCATCCTTTAAACGTTACTCCATCATAAAATTATCTTTGGCCGGAGACTTTTGCATGCAACTGTATATTGTTTACTTTACAGTGTTCAAATTATTTTTCGAATTTGAGTTCTTTTAAATTTTATTTCAATGTTTAACGTCCATATATTTTATCTTATAAAAATTATGTTTATTCGATCCCAAGCTGTGTGGAAAACCCGGAAAAGTCAGGGAATCTCTGAGTTAATAATGCGTAACAACCCTGCTTACGAGTTTTTCGGTCCAGTGAGAAAAAGTCACGAACAAAATGCTGACACGTTAAGGCGTTATACGCAGTTGCAAGGCCAAAAAAGTCTTTTTTTCACGAATTTTTTCTCGAAAAGAATTTCATTTGGGCAAAATGAAAAGTATTAGGCAGTGCAGTGGCTTCTTTTAGCTTTAGATTGGCATTTTTTATTTTCAGAAATATTCATTAACATTGCTCCTGTAGGAAGTCTCCTGGAGGTCCCGAAAAAAAAAAGTGTCGGGCAGTGAGCAAAGTATCTCCGGTTTGGATTATCTAAACTGAAAAAACCGAAAAGATTCTTTTGGGGGATAGATTAATCCAGGTATTGATCGAAGAAATAGTCGAAATTGTAATTTCTGACAAAATGGTGGCTCCGGAAAGAAACAATTTCAATTTTCGACCAAATTTTTTACGTTAAATCGTTGAAAAAAAAATAGAAATAATTATCGAAAATCTTATTCCTTCGATCAATACCGGAAGTATGTATCTGACAAGGTTGTGTTAAAATTGCAGACCGATCGGTTGAGCCGTTTTTGAGAAATCGTGCTCACCGCCTTTGAAAACACCGTTTTGAGAAAAACGCGTTTGAAGTTTCTCGGACGCTCGGAGACACGCTCCGAGCGTCCTTACAAATATGTATGTATTTCCGAGAATATTCACTGGATCGATTTGAAATTTTCAGGCAATATACTCACATGTTTGTACATTCCGAAAATGCAATTGCATATAACCCGTTAAAGGCGAAGGAATAATTATTTTGTCCGTTTCTTCGAACTGCAGGTACCGTGAACTGCGTGAGTTTCACACCGGGATCGTCTCACATAATGACAGCGAGCGCGGACGGTAGTATCGGCATAGTGCGGTGCGGCAATTGGAAATTGGAGAAGCACTGGAAGTCGGCGCACAAGGGAAGTCCGGTGAACGCGCTGGCGATACATCCAACGGGCAAATTGGCAATGTCGGTTGGTGGTGACGGTGTTTTGAGAACGTGGAATCTGGTGAAGGGTAGGCAAGCTTACGCGACGAATCTGGTGCCGCGTCTGAGGCACGAGGCTCGCGACGTCACGTTGTTACGTTGGAGTCCCCAAGGCGACAGATACGTGCTCGCGACGAATCGTCGTCTCGACGTTTACGACCTCGAGACGGCGGCCGTTTGCGCCGAATTGTCGTTCGAGTCGAGGCTCGTGAGTCTCGAATTCGTAAGAGACGATATTTTGGCGATCGGCCGTGAGGACGGTCGGATAAGTTTTTGCGACGTTGCCGCAGGCTCGAGGGTCTTCGAGGACGTCGAGGCGCACGACGCGCGTGTCAAGTGTCTCGCCTACCGCGACAATTGTCTCGTCTCGGGCTCGAGCTCGGGCGCCATTAAACTCTGGCGTTACGGCAAAAAAGGCTTGAGAATTTTGTCCGAGACGAGCTGCGGCGCGCGCATCACTTGTATGTCTCTCGCCCAAATCTGCGAGAATCTCGTCGTGAAAAAAGAGCAACCGGAAGAGCAAGAAAAAATTGTCGCACCTAAGAAAACTCTGTTCCGCATGCGACAAGAAGTCGTCGTCGAGGACGAGGACGACGCGAGAAGCGTGAAAAAGCGGAAAAAGGCGAAATCAGCGCGCAAGAGAGAAGCGGAAGTAGCGACGCCCGACGACCAACTGGAAACTAAGTCGACCAAGAAAACGCGAACCGATGAAATTCCTACCAATCCTACGAAAAATCCCGACGGCGAGCCTACGAGGAAGAAAAAGAGAAATCTCTCGGTGGAAAAATCGGACGATAGTCCCGCGAAAAAAACAAAACGCGAATCCGCGAAGAAAGTTTCCAAAAAGACCGCCGTGACCAAAAGTGAAATTCCCGATTCGAAAAAGCCGCCGAGCAGCGAAGCTGCCACGATCAAGAGCAAGAAGAAGAAAAAGAAGAGACACGAGACTGCGAGCAACGAGAAAATCGCCGAACCGGATGCGAAGAAGAGAAAAATACAAAACGGGATCTCGAGCGCGTGCACGAGTTCCACGGCGGGTAAAGCGAAGAAAAAGAAAACAGCGCGATAACCAAGTAGTCCGTGACGATACGAATGCATACGCACGCATCTGTGGAAAGGAGTTGAACGCAGCGACGATATCGAACAATACACATACGCCTCGAGAACATTGTTCACCTCTCACGGTTTAATCGCAATCTGTATATATTATTTACAGAGTATAAAGTAATACGATGAAAACAGAAGCCTGTCTACGGTGGTGGCATTCATTATTTACAAGTTCTAATGTTAAGTCTATATATACAAAATTGGTCCGTTCACACTCGACGGAGTCACGTTCTTCTGATTATTTTTTCTTCGTCTTTTTTCGTTCCTTCACCACAAAATACACTTGTGAGGAGGATTCATCGGGCTGCCCAGGGGGCAGGTCCAGGCGTTCGCGAAATCGGCGTTGTTCGACAGCGTGCCGATCACCCTGAAGTGATTCGGCGCGTGAACGCCCTCTATGAGCTTCGACTTCAGCGCTCCATTCGTGTAATTTCCGCACCAGACCTGAGGAGAAAATGTTTTAGAATCATTAGCTATTCGCGAGTAGGCTCGGACAAAGGTAGTTTTTAGGGTTTTTTTTTGCACGCGTTATGCCTAGTTGAGACTACTTTTTACTGGACGCCTTCGTTACAGTTAGTTTTTACTTGTAGATACTATTGGGAGTACAAATAAGTCTTCGCCGTTTGACAAAAGATGGCCCCACCAGGAGGTTATGGTTGGAATTGTCAGATGTAAAACGTCGTATCGTAAGATTGGGCAACTGGCAAGGCCTTTAAATATTGGCAATTTTGTATCAGCATCGCATGATTTTTTTTCGTGCGAAAATGTCGAGTTTTGTGCCGAATAAGCGTCATTTGCGGGAACTTTATAACTCTTCTTTACTTCTTTAATTTGAAGGAATCTGCAGCTGAGGCGCATCGATTGCTTGTAGAAGCATATGGTGAGGCTGCTTTAAGCGAGAGAAGTTGTCGTGAGTAGTTTCAAAAGTTTAAGAACGGTGAGTTTGACGTCGAAGTCAAAGAACGTAGCGGAAGGCCGAAACGAAGGCGCGAAATTGGAAGCATTATTGGAGGGAGATCCGTGCCAAACGCAAGAGTTCCCGCAAATTACGCTTATTCGGCTCAAAACTCGACATTTTCGCACGAAAAAATTATGTGATGCTGATAGAAAATCGCTAATGTGTTTAACGAATGTTCACATTTAATTAGAAAAATGGAAAAATAGTTATTCCATTGATTCGCGCAGTATTTCTGGGTTTAATATTTGGCAATATTGGTTCTATCTCCGTTTCTTTTAACTCAACCAGGCGAGTTTAACCTCCATGCTTTTCAACGTCGATCTGTCAAAACAATGTCAGGTGCGGGAAATACAAAGCATTGTATTCGGGTCACGACTGGTAAAAAGCGTGGAAAATTTGTGTCGGCGAAATATGTCGGTTAAAAATGAAATATGTGTGGAAATTCGAATGAGTGAGATGAGGTTAGGACTACAGTCAGCTGTTGCCTTGCTGTCACGTCTCTTTATCGTAGCAAGTGGTAATAAATCCAATACCGGAAGTTCAAATTAAACTTGATATTACATAAAAATTAGGTCAATAAGCGTAATTTTTTCTGACAGCAGTGGATTACTACAAGTGTTAAGTATGTAGATCTGATTATTTTTAAGAATCTGCCGGATTCCCACTATTCTATACACTTTTGTAGCGACCGGAAATTGGGTTTTTGTATGTCATCTCGGAATTCCTTCACAAAAATACGCAATTTTAATATTTCTTTTCTCTGTAATTAGGTCCATAAACGACCCCGAAATTTTACAGAGACGATTATTAATATATTTAGTGAAGCTCAAAAAAAAATTATGAAAATCCTATGGATTGAAGCCTGGCGATTGGACTACCTTAAGCTAAAAAAAAAGAAAACGATAGAATTCTCATTTCTTTACCTGGGCAAAGCCAAGGAAAAACAATTGATCCTCGCTGTAGTTCGCAAGTCCCGGTAGAGCCTGTCGGCTCGTGCTCCTCGATTTGAGCCTCTGATAGGCTCGATAAGCCTCCCGTATTCCACCGTTGTCCGCAATGTTTTCGCTCAGCGTGTTTATTCCATTCACCTGCGATGGAAGAATTTTATCTTCTCAACGAGAATCATCAAATTTTCTCCCTACATTAAATTCCTCCCTAAATATTCTTCCTTAATGAAAATTGTTATACAGAATGTCCTGTTATGAATGGATAATTCTGCAACTGACGATAGGTCAGATCATGTCCTACTATATGCTGGAATTTCAGTTGAGTAAAAGTCTCACAGTTTTCGAGATTTTTGGCTCATGTTATTTTTTTTTAATCTGCTTTTGGTTTTTTGCATGCCATTTTTACAAATGATACGAATCGACAATACCAAGCAACTTTTTTAAGTAATTGGCACGATATGGCACATTTTTTACACCGCAGGCTATCGAATTCAGATGTTCTAATTGGTTTGTATGAAAATTCTGCATAAGATCTTTTTTCTTAAAGTTTCTTAAAAAATATTTAATTTAAATAGGATGTAATGCAATCAAATAGGTTTTTTCATTGGCTCACGACCCACTATGATTTTATTTGTATTAAAGATATTTTTTTATTTGTTTCAGCAATGCTTTTTAAATATTGAATATATTCAAATTGAATAAATAAAGATTCGATTTAACTAAATCTATATTTGCTTACAATGTACACTGTAAATCTAAGTGTACTATATGCATAAAATATTTTATAAATCCAAACTAAAATGAATTACTTCATTGATAGTTTTACGACAACGATTTTGTATCGTAATTCGTCATTCCCTGACCTTTTGAGATGATTTCTATCGAAGAAAATATTTCACCTATATGGGAATCGAACCTAGAACCTATCTACTCATAGCTACGCACGCTGCCGTTATGCTACTGAGTGCTTGTATAATCTTGGTCGCAGATATGGCTGAGAGACGAAATGAATTCCTATCATTATTTGCTGTATCACATAAACTATATAAATCAGTTAATATCATTGTGATAATTATAGAGTTTTATCGAATAAAATGCTATATATTTTTCTAACATAACCTATATATATATATCATTCCTCTCTCTCCACCCTCTCTACCCCCACACCTCTTTGATATGTGTGTTGCAATAAAAACAGACCATTCAATCAAATAGAAAAATGGTTGACTACGAAAATTCTGTTTAATTTTAATTTAAAAAAAATCAAATAGATCCATTTAGTGGATTCAACTAAGTTGTTTTTTGAGCAGATGAAACCGAATCACAGATTTATTAGGATTGAATAAAATATTTAGTTATTGGACGATATTGAATATATTTTGATTTGAACAAATAAATATATTTAAAGTAAATCATTTCAATAATGGAATGCAATAGGAAAAATTTGATTCCACAAAAAATCTAGTTAATTTAAATAAACAAAAATCAGTATAAGTATACTATAATCAGTATAAATAGACAGCTGCAAGATTTCCCATTCATAACAGGACACCCTGTATATTCTTCCTAAATTTCTTCCACTTTTCTTTATCCAAATTTTTTGAATTCGCTGGATAACGATTTTATTTATCATTTTTCATTTAAAGTATTTTGTAATTTTTCATATTCCGCTAATTTTCCGGGATTGGTGATTTTTCTTATACGTACAATTTACGGACAATTGCGCGAATAAAACTGACCGTAAAATTGTTACTGAGCTCGGGCAAATGATAGTTGCCGTACTGCCTCGTTATACACTCGACCTTCTCGTGATAGTGTTGCAGGGTCTCGTCGCTCCACCACTGTCGAACGTTTCCATTCTCGTCGTACCTACGTCCTGATCGTCCAATTTGCGCAATTAAATATACGACAGCTTGCTGAGTTAACGCGACGAAAAGTTTTATCGTGGGCGTCTATATACCTTGATCGTCGAATCCGTGCGTCAGCTCGTGGCCCATTATCGCCCCCATGGCTCCGTAGTTTATAGACCTGGAGAGAGAAGATCAAAGTTAAAAACTGAGGAATATACTCCGTGAGAGTTGCTCTTATTTTTGGAAGATAAAAACAGTTTTGCTTTCTCAAAATTTTGAATTTCTCAACAATTAGAAAATTGTACAAAATATAAAAATTACGCTTGAGCATTAAATTTTTTTAATAATACTTTTCGTGCAATTATTGCATTATCGTGCTAGATCGGGCGTAAAAGCTACTTGGAAAATGTAAAAAAAAAAATTAGACTCACTCTAATCCGTTTCCATAGAAAGGTGGATGAAGAATTCCAGCCGGGAATGCTGAGAGTGAAAAAAAAAAGAAAAAGTAAAGAACAATTATGAAAAATTATCGAATTCCAATGTACATGGGGATTTTCTTGCTATTACTTACTGACTGAATTCAAAATGGCACTGTAAAAGGCGTTTACAGTTGTGCCGGTGGATATCCATCGGTCCTTGTCCGGCTTTTCTCGCAAACTGTTCAAACTTTTTTTCGCCCCGACGTCCGTCAACCTCAGGAACGTTTCGAACAATTTTCCCTCGATTACTTCGGCCTGGGTAATTGACAATAGCATATATTCGGCACATTTGAACCATGTATATAAATATTAGATGTAGTCAAACGAAATCCATTATTTTTGCATTAAATTGAAGGCAACAATAATGGATTTCTTTTTACTACACCTAATACATGTATAAGGAAAAAAATGATTTCGTAGACTGAGGACGGTGCTCGTATTAGCCACTTGACTCCATACTCAACGAGACGTCTTCAAAATCTCCTTGAGAAACGGCCGGATGTGCCAATAGGCAACGATCCATAAAAATAATGAATGGAAAATATAATTTCCCATACACAGAGTGTCCTGTTATGAATGGATAATTCTGCAACTTTCGATAGGTCAGATCATGACCTACTATATGCTGGAATTTCAGTTGAGTAAAAGTCCCACGGTTTTCGAGATAAAAATCATCTGCTTTTGGTTTTTCGCATGCCATTTCTACAAGTGATAACTTTTTTTTGACCCGGTTTTTAAAAAAATACTCTTGGTTATTTGTTTTATCTAGTCTTCTTTTTAACCTTAAATGTTAAGGAAACTTTATGAAAAAAGATCTTATGCAGAATTTTCATACAAACCAATTCGAACATCTGACTTTGATAGCCTGCGATGTAACAAAAATGTACTACGCATTTCGTGTCAATTACTTAAAAATTTGCTCAGTTATTGTCAATTCGTATCATTTGTAGAGATGGCATGGGAAAAACCAAATACAGATTTTTTTTTTTTAATAACATGAAGCCCAAAATCTCGGAAAGTGTGGGACTAATACCAAACTGAAATTCCAGCATATAGTAGGACATGACCTGACCTATCGACAGTTGCAGGATTAGCCATTCGTAACAGGACACCCTGTAAATACAGGGCGATTCACAACTATCTTGGTCAACATGCAGGGTCTCATCGCGAGAAAAGTGCTTTTTTTTAAATATCATGCGACAAAAACTGGCCGAGATATTCGCGTTTCAAGTTCGACGACAAAAATTCGGCTTTTTTGCATTTTCTCAAAGTATACATATTCAAGAATATTTGAAACAATGTTACAGACGGTTCAGTGAGAGCGGGTAGCGCAACGATTTGCGTATACCAAAGCTTTCAATCGTGTTTTTCTCGACCTGGCAGGAATCATAACTCTAGCTATAATTGTCAGACTTTCAATTAAAAAAAAAAAAATTTAATCCGTAATTGCATTAGTTAGCGTTAAACGGAGCCGTTTTTTAAGGGGGGATTGTCTTTTTTTTCGCAAAATTTACCGCCTTTTGGGAATTTTTTTGTGAAGAAAGTATACAACGGAAAACTTGTGAAACTTGGCATATAGTTTTATTGATCTGTTTACTACATACAAAAAAATTTTTAAACAATTTCATCAAAAAATCCCCCCTTAAACGCGTTTTTCTCGAAACAGCTTTTTCACATCTGGTGTGCACGATTTCTCAAAAACTATTCAACCGATTGCCTTCAAATTTGGACAGAATGCTCAGCTGACATCCTTTTATCGTTTGATGAAGCAAAAAAGCAATACGTTTAATAGTTTTTTTATTTATAACAAAAAATCGATCAATTTTTTTCGAAAAATCGATACTTCAAGTTCAAAACGTCACCAAATCGTCAATTTTTTTTTCCCTTCATCGAACGATAGCTATATGTGTCTAAAGTGAAATGCTTTTTGGGTTTTTGTTGCAGGATGAACGTGAAGGCTGTAATCGTGCACACCATCAAAAAAGGACCATCGCGCGTCGAGGGGGGTGGGAGGCGGATTTTTTTATGAAATTGTTTAAAAAATTTTTTGTATGTAGTAAACAGATCAATAAAACTATATGCCAAGTTTCACAAGTTTTCCGTTGTATACTTTCTTCACAAAAAGATTCCCAAAAAGCGGTAAATTTTGCGAAAAAAAAGACAATCCCCCCTTAAAGTATTTTTTGAACCTTCGAAAATAAGTAAACATTTCCCCAAAATTACACTTTTTTTTTTCAACACCGGCCACTTCATGAACATTTTTTTCGAAAAACGCCTACATCCAAGGAGAACTACATTTCTATTGATTGCAAAACTTCTTTATTTTTGTGGCCAACCATTGTCACGTTATCGATTCAGCCGTTGGACCACATTTTTTTATAGAGAGGCTCTATTATACCTCAGTAACGTTGATAACTTTTTATTTTTTCAATAAAAGTTTAGACGACATGAGTTCAATGTATGCTTAATAACATACCTTTCTTCCAAATCCCAAATGAATAATCTAGTGGACAAAAAAAATGCGGAAAAACGACCTTTTTTCGGCCCGTCACAGTGGTGTCCTCCCTTAAATAATGAAAGGAAATTATTTAACGTATTATCGATTTGCAATGCGAATCTCCATGTTCATTGATTTTCCCCGGCTTGCACGTTCAGCGCGTCGGCAACTGTCCTGCCATTCTTTCCTACTGTTGTCAAATGTTGTCGCACAACATTTAAAAAAAGCGTTTTTCTCGTAACGACCCACCCTGTATGCTCCGAATGGAACGTTTATCGTTGCAAATCACCCTGTACATATGTGTGCGCGCGCGAGTGCATATATCTACATGCGTTTCTGGTTTACTTCATCTACTTACACCCTCGTAATATTTCTCTAATTTTTCCGCGTCCGTGACCCACTCGGGAAAGCCAACAAACGGCCTCATAGCGTAAAGTTTGCGGTGAGCACGTGCCCTCGTACCGACGTCCATCCACTCAAGTTCGGCGACCATCTCGTCGAAGGCAGCTCTCACATCGAGCAACATTTCTAGCGCCTGTTGTGAAAAGAAATCGTATAGATACGCGCTCACGTCCGTATGTGTATCATTTAAATAAGGATGAGTTATTTTTGTACCAACGATTTTCGGTCTTTCGTGACGACGAAGACTCGCCCGGTTCCAAAATACGCACAAGCTCGCGATACCACTTGAGTTGGGGTTTTTTTTTTTATTTTTGAGAAGGTTGAAGCGTATGCCACAATCCAGGATTACGATTTTTTACGCTTTATTGTCTAGCTCTAGACTATACTGAGTCTTTACGAAATTTTTGAATTTTTGTTCACCACAAAACACCATTTAGACAAATCAACCCATTTAGAAAAAAAAGGGTATCTTGCCCATCGTAAATCATCTGTATTTGAGGGGAGGGTAGGGGTTTGCACTTTTGAAAAATCGATTTTTCTTGTCTTTTCTTGTAGTTAAACATTTCAAGAATATAATCCCAAAATTTCAGGTCAATCAGAGCAAAACTCTCGAAGTTATTGACTATTTAGTCCCGCTCCTCTAACACTGTAGCTCCGACTTCTCTAAACTTCAAACGCGTTTTTCTCGAAACCACTTTTTCAAAGTCCGTGTTCACTGCCATTTGAAAACTACATGACCGATTTATTTCAAACTTGGTACACACTTTCTACATATAAAATACCTCTCCCCAACGGTAAGTTTGAGTTTTTTTTACATTGAGGGGCTTTTCCACCCCCAAAATGGCGGAATTTTTCGTGAAAAATAGCACTTCACTTTACATGACCACCAACAATTTAGAAATGAAAAAAAAAATGATCAAAGACCGTTGGGGGGAGAATTTGATGATACTTTGACTAAATTTTAATGGTACTTGATTTCAGATAATTTCTAGCTGAGATACAGTGAACACCGCAAATCGTGTTTTTCCAAAGGCGTTCTTGGAAAAGCTTTGTCACCGGCTTGTTTGTGGATATTCTCGCGTACAAATTTCACGGAATGTTCTTGAAATGACACTTAACAATGTACAAAAGGTTTCAATAAATTTACTCTATCCATAGAGATGAAAGAAATTCGCAAAAAAGTGTTTTTTTTTTTCACGCTGAAACCCCTACCCTCCCATTAATGACTCAAAACTTCATTCTGAGTTGTATATCTACGTTAGCGATCAATGTTCAGCTGTGCCATCACTAGCACACACTTCGGATTCTGAGTTGTATAGGATTCGCTGATGCAGTTTTTTTGTGATAATTATCGATAATATACTTTTTCATGTTTGTATAAACACATCTTTTTTTCGTTTACGTAATAAAAATATAAAAATGCATAATTTTGCCCTTTAATTATATATTTTATGAAAAAACTGGCTTTCCATCCGCGGTTTCGCTTTTCGCGTAGACTTGTCTTGAATGCTCCTTAATGAAATGTTTCATGAAGGAACACGTAGAACTATGTTGAAGAGCATTGATACTAAGTTTCAAGTAAATCGAAACTGATATTTCTTTTACCATACAAGCTTTGCTACCCCCTTTTCCCCTTAAGGATTGAATTTCCACAAGCGCTGAAATCTCATTAATTGTATCTAGGGGCAATAATACGAAGTTTCAAGTAAATTTGACCCGATTTTTTTTATTTTCTGTACACACTTTGCTACCCCCTTTCGTTTAGGGGTTGAATTTCGAAAAACGCTAAAAGACGTGTTTTATTAATTGTGTTGAAGAGCTTTAATACTAAGTTTCAAGTAAAGCTTCTGACCAGATTTTTTTCATCTCACATACAAACTTTGCCACCCTCTTTCTCTCCTTAGGGGTTGAATGTCTAAAAACGGTGAAATGCGTGTTTCATTAATTGTGTCAAAAAGCACGAATACGAAATTTCAAGTAAAACCGACCAGATTTTTTTAAATCTCGATACAAACTTTGCCATTCTTTTTCTCCCCTTAAGGGTTGCATTTCGAAAAATCCCTTCTTAGTGGGTGCCTACGTCACAAAAGCAACTGGATTGCTCTAATCATCTTAAATCCCATTTTACAAACTCGAGTCGTAAGTTCGCTACGGGATTTCAATGTTTTTTTTCAAAATAGCGCTTTTTCGCTTTTTATTTAAAAAATATATTTAAAAACACTCACCTTTTCCTTGGCTCTCTCGTTGAAGTGATTCTCGACGTAGACGTAAGTGAGGGCCATGCCAAAATTGGAATTTACGTTTCCGGTGCATCCTTTCCAGCGTGGCGTTTTCTCCTTGAGGCCGAAGACCTTTTGCGAAAATTGAAAGCCGAGATCGCGAAACTTTTGCAGCGTCAGAGGAGCCACGGTCGAGTAAACGCTCCACCACACGAAACGGGCTGTAAATATAGATTTTTATTTTTCGAGAGGCATTCGCCGTGCAATGGAAATTTAATGCTCGCCCGTTGGCGGGGTGTTTGACACCTCGAGCTTTGCATAGCGTTACAATAATGTGCGCTTTCGAACCGCGTACAAGTCGCTCGGACAGCTGACGACCGCGCGCGCATTTGGCCCCGTTAGATTGCGAACGAACGATAATCGATTGAGGCGATCCTTCGACCAGTTTATTTTTTACTCTCTTTTTGACTCGCGTTCGTGCCGATCGCTCAGAACGAATCAAGCCGAGTCTGTGCATTGCAGCTACGGTTGTTAGAAATCCGCGGTGAGATTTTGCAATTGTGGCGTTTTGAAAAACGGATACTCTTCCGCAATCCTGATTTATCGTGTTTTGCGCGTGGGAAGGATGACATTTGTAGAAATTTTCGATGATAAACGACATATTTATTAGTTTGCTTTCTCGTTTATTCGTGTATTTATTTACTCATTTATTCGTGTATTTATTTACTCATTTATTCGTGTACTTATTTACTCATGTATTCGTATTTTTCTTTCATTTATTTATTTACTCGTTTATTTATTTATCTAGTTATTCGTTTATTCGTTTACCCATTGATGCATTTTTTTCGTTTATTCACTTATTCATTTATTCGTTCTCATTTATCAGTTTGGCCCTTTATTCCATTATTTACTGATTCATTTATTCGTTTACGTACTTATCCATTTATTCGTTTATTCATTTACGCATTCATTGATTTGCTCATTTATTTATTCGTTTACGTATTTATCAATCAATCAATGTATTTATTTCCGAGGTATGCCCTCGTTAGGCTTGTATTAGTTTACTTATTTATCCATTTATCCATTTATTCAGTTATTCGTCTATTGATTTACTAATTCATTTATTTACTTATTCATGTATTCGTTCGTTTATTCTTTTACTCATTCATTTATTTACTTATTTATTCATCTTTTCACTTACTCATTTTTTCACTTATGCGCCTATCCATTTATTAATTAATCTATTATTTTATTTATTAATTTACTTGCTTATTCATTTGTTCATTTACTCATTATTCGCTTATTCAGTGATTGATTCTGATAAGACTCAAGTGCAAAATCACTGAGTTTTTCCGATTATTGTCATTTGATCGTAAATTTCCAACTCTCATTCTCTCCCTCGCTCTCTGTCTCTGTCACCTGTCTATTCAAAATATTGTTTCTCTATTAGAAAGCAAAAAAAAATTGTTTTCAATTGCTCGTTACACCAAATACTTTATCGATATATACCCTAATAAAAAATGAAATATTATCGTTATGGCGGAGAAAAAAAATCGAGTACATTCTTACCCACGGTTTCTGGTGGTGTAGAGGCCAGGAGCAGCGGTAATTTTTGCAAGTACTGCAGGTCCATTATTATGACGCGATCGTTTTCCGCATCGAGAGTGACGTTGGTATTCTCGAATACGGCATCGAGATACGTGGTCCAATTCCATTGTAGTCCGTAGAAATCCGTAATTTGTTGCAATCGATCTATCGTGACATCGTGGATCAAATGTTCCGCGCTTATTCTTTGCTCCTGCGAGGCCATTATCTGTTTTCCACAATGAAAAAAAAATATTAATTAAAATGTAAAATAAAAAAGAAACAATATACCGGGCTTTTGTTCGACCTTACAATAATATTGGGATGTTGAATAAGTTCTCGCTGTTTTTTCGTGAAAACTAATGCTTTATTTAAAAAAATCAATCCTAATGCTTTCAAACGTTTCGAAACTGTTGTGTGATGAACTCCTAATGATCCTGCAAGTTCAGCTAGCGTCTGACATGAGTCTTCATGAAGTGATGCCTCCAATTCAACATATCAAAATCATTATTTTTGAAGCGTCTAAATCAATCTCTGCATGTTGTTTCGTTTTCGTTTGTTGTTGTTTTTAAAAAAACATAAGTAGTGCAGTCAAATTTCCCGCAAATACTCTTTTTTTGGCACGAAATTCGACATGTTTAAGGCCTTAGGCCACTCTAGAGGCCGAAAAAATAGGCTTTTTGGGAATTTTTTTTCAGAAAAACTACAAAATAAATCGAGATTACAAAAAAGGCTGTTTATCATACATATCAGTGACTGTATAAGATAATTTTTTTGAAGCGATTAATTTCAAAATGGCGGCTGTGCAGCGTTTATCTCAAAACTGCATTTTTTAAGTTGGCCGGAAACATAACTCAGAGAATTTTCAACCGATTCACCTGAAATGTTGACTATGTCTTGGAAAATACAATGTTTATGGAAGTACGTAGGATTTTTTTTATATTGCATAGTTCATTTGTTATTAACAATTATCTGACGATTTTTTTGGAAAGTGAAAAATTTGCCTAAAAAAGTCGTCCGATTTTTTAGGCAAATTTTTCAAATGTCTAGTCAATAACAAATTTCAAATGTCTAGTCAATAACTGTCTAGTCAATAACTAGATTAGACATAAAATAAAATTGACTTATTGACTAGACATAAAATGTCTAGTCAATAACAAATTTCAAATGTCAAATTTTCAAACGTCTAATCAATAACAAATGAACGATGCAATATAAAAAAAATCCTACGTACTTCCATAGACAATGTATTTTTCAATATATATTCAACATTTCAAGTGAATCGGTTGAAAATTGTCTGAGTTATGTTTTCGGCCAACTTAAAAAATGCAGTTTTGAGATAAACGCTGCACAGCCGCCATTTTGAAATTAATCGCTTCAAAAAAATTCATGTATACAGTCACTGATATGTATGAAAAACATCCTTTATTGTAATCTCGATTTATTTTGTTGGTTTTCTGAAGAAAAAAATCACCAAAAAGTCTATTTTTTCGGCCTCTAGAGTGGCCTAACCCCTTAAGACTATGAAAAAATAAGTTGTTGACACTTCGGCGAAATGACATACTTCAAGTTCAAATGGCATAGTTCAAGCTTGCTGATAGTAGTTTTTTCTACAGGGTGTCAGGAAGGTCGGTGCAAAGCATTAAGGGGGTGATAGGGTACCTCGTTGAGAACATGTCTAACCTAGGTTATCTCAGTCCAAAGTCTAAGGATTTCGAGTTATCATGGTAAGTATGATTTTTGGAAAATTTCCGAAAATTAGGTACTAACTCGTTCATAATGTTCAAACAGACAATAATCGGTAGCTAAAAACTCATTTGCGTCTTAGCTTAATGTGTATTCAATCGACAAACACCAATACAAACATCTGTATCCACACAACTTACTAAATTGGACGTGTTGAATAATTTGAAACTTGTCGAAAAATAAAAATACCTCTTATCTTAATGCTATTTTAAAAAAACAGCATTAACATAGGAGGTAAACGAGTTTGTACCTAATTTTGGGAAATTTTCCAAAAATCATACTTATCATGATAACTCGAAAGTCTTAGACTTTGGACTAAGGTAACCCAGGTTAGATATGTTCCTAACGAGGTGACCTATCACCCCCCTAAGGCTTTTCATCAACCTTCCTTACACCCTGTAGATGCGTTACGGTCTTTAACGTCACGCACGTAATTCTGCCAACGCCATCTGTTGGAAAACAGCGGAAACTTATTTAACGTCCTAACAGTACAAAAGTAAAAATGTGTAACAAAATGAGCCACGTCCAAAAAAAAAATACAAAAATCCCAAGGGAGTCCTCACTTTTGCTATTTTCGTGCTGAAGTTAAGAATTTCGTCGGCAAAGTCGTCGCTCTTATCGCCAGCTCCCGCAAGCTGCACCATTGCTTTAACGTAACGCTTGTACTCGGCCAATTCGGACTTGAAACGTTGTGGATCCAGGAGATAACGCTCGCTAAATCCCGGTGAGACTTGTTCCATCTTATCGTAGAAAAACATTAATAAAACATTCGATATTTTGCCTCCAGCATTTATCACATAGCGAAGGGCCGCTTTAAAAAGTCGAAAATTCAGAAAAATCGCTTGAACTTGCCAACATTCGATTCTTCGTCGTGTCCCTCATGTCCTCGCTGATGTAAAAATTCACTAGGAGATTCAGTCCCAACTGGCGCTGCGCTACACCAGCGATTTGTGCCGTGTCGAGAACGATGCTTTTGTTATCGAACATCGGATCTCGCGGCAGGCCAACCGTCTTTAGAATATCGAAAACCGGAGCCAGTCCGCGGCTCTCCACGCTCGCTGTAGATTTGCGAAAGAAGGAAAATGATTATTTTTCCAGTAGAGAGAAACGGAAATTATGAAGGGATAAAATGTATTTTAAAAAATATGAATAGTTGCGATAAAATGTACGGATTTGTCTCATCTGCAAATAAATTTGCGAAAAATGAAATAAAAGGATTAATTTTTTAAGGAAATTTTTTTTATTTTTCGATAGTTATCGAAAATGACTCGTAAAAGTCTAGGAGAGAGAGCCTTTGGGAATTCCCCCCGTTGGGAAAGACCGGCTGGAAGCGACGCAGGTAATCGCTTTTTTCTCAAAACACTATTCGTGAAGTCGGTGGACACGAATTTCTCAAAAACGAATGCATCGCTCTTATCGAAATTTCGCACACTTCAAAATAGCATTGACTAGCGATTGAACGAAGGTTTTGTTTTCGATTACAACTAATTTCACAAGGCTGTATGTAGTGTAAATTCTATCAAAAATTGAACTATTTTACATACAACTCTGCAAAAAATTCAAATTTCATTTTTTTTAAGGGGCTATACCAGTGTGAAGGCTTCAGCCTCTCAGCAGGCATTATTCGAGGAAGAGAAGCGTCCATTGTATGGGCCAGGTATAGCTGATTTGCAGTTTCTATGGTAAATATCATTTCATCTTGCAAAAATCGATAGTTAAATCTTTAAACGTGTTTTTCTCGAAATGAGATTTTTCCAATTTGCTGACATTGTAACTCAAAGAGCAATTATCCGATTGACTTGAAATTTGAACCGAGTACTCTTGAATATATTTACTCTACAATGACGAAGGATATTTTTGATTGGATGAAAATTGACGATTTGGCATTGAAAGAAACTACCATTTTATAGGCAAGAAAACAGACTTTTTCATAACTACGCCATTTTGTTAGATTTTGATATTTTTCGAAAATCCTACGTCATCGTACAGGAAATACCTTCCAGTTTAACGACATTTTTTCTTTTTTCGGTTGCAGCTACTCAATCGGCCGGAATCATGTCTGCAGTGGAGAAACTTTTTTTTTTTGCTTGGATCTCAATATTTTGCTATGAAAATATTATGTAATATAGGTCAAATATAGCCAAATATATTCTTGATTTTTCGAAACATTTAATTGAGTACATTTCTTTCAAAAAATTCCCGAAAATCACCCAAATTTTCAGCGTTCACAATGGTATAGCCCCTTAAAATTCTCAGTTCTATGACGAGCGATACTTATCTACAAACGGAAAAAAATAATTTTATAAATTTCAGATAAAGCTATCATGAGTTATCCTGACCACCACGAGGACACTTTTTTAGGGGTCTCCGGAAACCAAGTCCAACCGGCTGAATTTCCCAAATTTTTGGATGAATTTTTTTTTTTAATATTGTTGGAATGCTCTTCTATGTGCTTAACATTTTGAATGACATAATTTATATATCATTTTTTTTTAATAGAGAAAATATGCTTTTATTCTGGCTTCGAAACCCACGTAACCCCTTAAAGTTTAGACGGTCGAAAATCGATTTAAATACCTGAAAGTGCTAAAAAACAGTTAAAACGTCATTTTGCAAAAAAAAAACCTTGGGTAGATATCTACCCCAGTTTGTAGTTCCAGGGTTAGTATTCGTTACTTACCCGTGTCCATGCAAGTTCTGTAGAGCGACCTCGCAAGTTTGACCGGCCTCAGATCGTCTTTTTTGTCCGGTTCTTCGAGCAGTATTCTTAGATTGTTCAGTAATTCCTCCCTCAGCAAGCTCAGCTGATCCCAAGAGGTCTGACTCTGCGGAATTGGATGCCTCGCTATCCAGCCTCCGCAGGCAAATTTGTAAAAGTCTTCGCACGGATCGATCGTCTTGTTCATCCCTTCTATCATCCGCGCGGCTTATTCGCGTAAGCAGCGAGACAAATTGAAGAGAGGTATTATTTTCTCGTAGGGATAATTGATTTTTCAAATTGCCACTGTTGGCACTGAATTGCATAATGGCGGATGAGTTACGTCAGGTCAAGTTTTTTAAAAATAAAAAACTTGTCGAAGTATAAAAATGTATACTTTTATAAAAATATTTGTATTGAAAAATAAAAAATTTCTTTTTAAAATTAAAATGACAATTGATTTTCTTTCTTTTCATATTTTTCTAGTAATTTGTTCTTTCATCAATTGACATGCAAGTAAGACTACTGTATTTGAGGAGGGTGGCTTTGCAAAAGTTTGAGTAAGTGATGGAACTTCCGGTCTCCAAAAATGCCATTAGACTTAAGACAACCAACGTCTTTGACAATTAAAAAAAAATTAAAAACTTGTCAAAGTATTTAAAAAAATGTATTAAAAAATAAAAAACTTTTTAAAATTAAAATGACAATCGATTTTCTTTCTCTTTATATTTTTTTAGTAATTTGTTCTCGTATCAATTGACATGTAAGTAAGACTGGTGTATTGAAGGAGGGTCGCTTTGGAAAAGTTTCAGTAATTGATGGAATTTGTGGTCTCCAAAAACGAAACTGCACATATGACAACCAACCTTGGACACGAAGAGCCACTTTTGCAATTATGCAATACCGGTAAAAATCAGGTTGTTACAAGACTGTAAGAGCAACGCGGCAGGAACATAATGAGCCGTGCAAAACGCCGTTCACGTGGCATAATCCATGGGACTCTTGCATTTGCAAGGATACATCATCGTAATACCTGTTTTGATGCACTCCTCGCTCTGACACATCTCTCTGTATTCCTCCTTCCGGAAAACTGCCATTTGCAAGGCCAGCGTCGCTACCAGGGCTATCACAGCGACCGCGAGCAATCCAACGACTGCAATCAGCCTCGTTTCCTTGCTGCTCTTTTTCACGTCGCTCGAGCCGTTGTACTGCCTGTCGAATTCACCAATTTATTACGTTCCTATCGCCGATCTCTCGATGTCGATGAATTTGGGTTTTCGTTTTTTTTTTTAGGCGGGATATACATTTAAGACAGGAACAAAATAAGCAATATTGAGCGATTTTTTAAGGGGTGGGATACAGTCAGAATTTTCAAAAAATCGATTTTATTACATTTTCTTGAAGTATGATGTTTCGAAAATATTCCCTGAAAATTTCAAGTCAATCCGATGAATAGTTTCCGGGATATCCCACAATTAGTGAAGGGGCGTCGGGTCCCCATGGCAGGTAGCGGACGCCAAACGATAATCCCCGGGAAGGCAGAATGCTTCGAAGACAACAACAAATTGATATTTTGGAACCTTCCACATCGGTAGAAGCCCTATTGTATGGGCCAGGAATTGATGATTCGATGTAAGTAATTTTTTAATTAGTATTTCTATACGTAAATCAAGTGTAAAATTGGAAAACTCTTTCAAAAATTTTCAAAAATTTATTACTCGAAAACTATGAACTTTAGCAAAATTTTATAAAGAATACTTTCATTTTAACATTGCCCAAAATATTTTTAAAAAAACAATTCATCCCGAAAAACTTTAATTTTCTGAAAAATTGTTTTAACAATTGGCTATGAACAATTGAATGCTCGACTTTTCGGCAAACAAATTGTGATATTCGGATTCAACGGATCAAAATACGTTAAAAAAAGTTTAGCTTCATCCATCGAGCTCGAAATTTTACGAACATATAATACCATATCCACATCGAAAAACTTTAAACTTGTTTTTCTCGAAACTATGTTTTTCAAGTCGGTGACCACTATAATTATAAAACCACTCGATGGATTTTGATTAAATTTGGTGTGCTTATTGATAGCATTAAAAACTAGTCCTTAATCGAAGGATTTTCATTTTTCTTGAAAATTTATATTTTTCTAACAACAAACGAGCGATGTATTGGTCCAAAATCGAAAGTTATCTGTCGGAAGCCGCCATTTTGTTAATAAAAAAAAAGCTTCGATTAAGGACTAGATTTATTATTAAACTAATGTTTTTTTTATGTCAGATGACCCAGTAAAATTTTATGGTGGTCACCGCAAAGCACCACATGCCGAAGGGGGTCCGATGGCGATATTTTTATAAATAATCAATATTTTTCGTTGAAAATTTGTACAAGTCAAGTTGAAATATAACATAAAAAGTCTGTGTAACCACTTTTGTACAACAAACTTAATTACTATAAAAAAAAAATCATTGAAAATGCTCGTTTTTTCCCGCCTCTGACTGCATCTTACCCCTTAAGGGGCTACATCTACCTAAAGGCCCGAAAAAAGTGCCAAATCCCGATTTTTTGTCTGGGAAACGGTTGGTGAAAAAGAAACGAATTTTTTTTTAACACAGAGGTACATACAATGAGAGCCTTTGATAAAAAAAATCACCAAAAAATACAGAAAAACAACAACAAAAATGGCTGCCGGCCGATGATACTGTTTTCAAAGTCGGTGAACTTGATAGGGTAAAGTGACCTTATTTTGGCACCCCACCAATTATTGACACTTCTCTCCTACCTACACAGTGGTCCTTAAGGAGAGATATACACCTAGATGGTCGAGGTCGAGGATTTAGAAGCTATGAACATTCCGTCGACCGTAAAAGACGTACACTATGGGCCTGGTATCGATGATTCCATGTAAGTTGCCAAATTTCATGATTTATTCATTCCCAAATTTTCAAACGCGTTTTTCTCAAAACCACGTTTTTCAAATCGGTACCCAAAATTTCTCGAAAACCAATGAACCGATTGCGTTGAGATTTTTTGTGGTTATTCTATACACCATTATCTAGTACTTGTCATAGGATTTTTTTCCGTTACTTAGTTTTTGTTTTATAGGCAAAATAATAACAAATTTTTGGCTCAAAAATCACTATTTAAGTTCAAACGTCCACCATTTTGTCATAAATCGATATTTTCAAAATCGGCTACGACAAGTACTAGATTATAGTCTCTAATTTAATAATCTTTTTGGTTTTTTTTTTCAGATGATTTTTGAAGAATCGCCAGTGGGTACCGTATACGCAAATGTTTTTACGACGCTCCAAGGATCATACAATATCCTAGTATATTTTTGATATTCTTAAATAAAGAAAATTAAACATATTTTTGAATGTATCTACTTTTAGATAATTAAAACCCCAATCCGAAATTTCAAATAGTTTTCCTTGAAAAAATTTACAAAAATGACATTTGTTCCGGCTCCCACGTATATATCTCCCCTTAAAGGGCCAATAATTGGGCTTAAAGTGCCAATAATTCAGCACCTTAACTTATCTAGAGAACCTTTTGATGGATTGTTTCCAAATTTACAGGACATACTATGAGAAATATTTAAAGATTGTTGACGATCTCAATTTTTTTTTAGATCGACCTCATTTTTTTAATGTTCCATCAAAGTGACGACTTTTTTCATATATTTTGTATGATCGAGTATCAAGTCGTCGCCACTTTGTCAAAAAAAAATTATTAAAAATCGACGTTCGTCAACGACTCGTATTTATTGTTAACTTTAATAAGCCGTTTGGATTGAGCCCAAGAGTCTCCACCGTTTTTTTTTCAGCCTCTCAATATATGTACCTTTCTGTTTAAAAAAAATGCGTTTCTTTTTCACCAACTGTTTCCCAGAAAAAAAATCGGAATTTGGCCTTTTTTCGGGCCTCTCGGTAGATGTAGCCCCTTCAGTAAAGAAAAAAAACACAATATCAAGGCACTTGGTAATTCTTGAAACGTACCAGGACGATTCGGATTGTCTTCTCGCCTCTTCGGCATTCCTCTCGCTGTCTTCCGGGTCGTTAACCTGCGGCAAAAAAAACGTTCCCCGATATTGAACACAATCGCACACGAATAAAATTACGATTGTCATCGAATAACTCGCCAAATCCGACGAGCGATTATGAATCTCAATCGTTTTTTTTCCTTCTCGCTCACCATCCTGGACTTGTACCATTTGTGGCGCTGATATCGAGATCGAGGCCCGTCAAAAAAAAAAAAAAAAAAATCGGGCGCCTAACCGGGATTCTTTGGCACATTACAAATGCTTTTCACCTTGCCCCAGAATCGTTCGAAATGACGCGTTGTTGCGCGATGAGCTCTCTAGAAATGCCGTAATCGCAGCGCACAATGTCATTACTGTGTACAGTCCCGCGGTCTAGGGTAAACCGACCAGCGAATGGACGGAGACCAGTGAATGGACAAAAGCTAATTTATATTCAAAATCAGTAAAGAATATGAATTGTCGATAAAAACTCGAATCACGATAATTTAGCAAAAAAATCACAGCTATTATTAAAACCGATTTCTCAGTTTAAGGGCCTATACCAGTGTTACACTTTCAAAAAAACGATTTTTTTTGCCTTTTTCGACAGTTTATACTTTCAAGAACATCCTGTAAAAATTTCAAGGCCGTATCTATAATCATTTTATCTTGCAAAAATCGATAGTTAAATATTTGAACGCGTTTTTTCTCGAAATGAGTTTTTTCAAATTTGCTGGCATTTTAGCTCAAATCCTATTGACTTGAAATTTGAACTGAGTACTCTTGAATATATTTACTCTACAATGACGTAGGATATTTTTGATTGGATGAAAATTGACGATTTGGCATTGAAAAAAACGACCATTTTATAGGCAAGAAAACAGACTTTTTTTCATAACCACGCCATTTTGTTAGATTTTGATATTTTTCGAAAATCCTACGTCATTGTACAGGAAATATCTTCCAGTTTAACGACATTTTCCCTTTTTTGGTTTCAGCTAATCAATCGGCCGGCATCATGTCAGCAGTGAAGGAACTTTTTTTTGCGCCACCGAAGGCAGCGCATAAGTCGCTTGGATCTCAATATTTTTCTATGAAAAAAATATGTAATATAGGTCAAATATAGTTAAATATATTCTTAATTTTCCGAAACGTTTAATTTAGCACTTTTCTTCCAAAAAATTCCCGAAAATCACCCAAATTTTCAGCGTTCACACTGGTATAGCCCCTTAATATCGAATTTTGATACTACACCGAATTTTTCTAGTTTGTGGTACTTACACACCGCGCAACTTAGTTACCCTACGGCTGTGCACAGTAGGTGTTCAAAACGCGAAAACAATAGTTTTTATAAGTTTTGAGGGTAAGTATTACTTTCATTGCTCGAGAGAGAATCAATCTTTGATTTTTTTGAACATTTTAAAACAAATTCGTAATAATAGGTCAGAATTAGTATTTCCTTCTAATTTTTTAACTTCTCTTTCCAGTGAATGGACATTAGGGCTTTGTTCTGTTAATTCTCAAAGCAGAGTAAACAATTTCGCTTATCTGCTGAAAATTGCTAAATTAATTATTGTTAAGATATCACAATGTACATTTCATTGAATGTTGTCAGAAAATCATATCATTCTTTTTTTTATTTTTGGAAAAATTTAATTTTCTATTTCTCTGTTGAAACAATTTTTTGTAGTTTTTTGAGAATTTAGGGGAGGGTAGGGGTTTCAGCGTGAACAAAAAAAAATTTTTTTGCGAATTTTTTTTATCTATATGGATAGAGTAAATTTCATTGAAACCTTTTGTACATTGTTAAGTGTCATTTCAAGAACATTCCGTGAAATTTGTACGCGAAAATATCCACAAACAAGCCGGTGACAAAGCTTTTCCAAAACCGCCTCTGAAAAAACACGATTTGCAGTGTTCACTGTATCTCAGCTAGAAATGATCTGAAATCAAGTACCATTAAAATTTAGTCAAAGTATCATCAAGTCCTCCCTCCAACGGTCTTTGATTTTTGTTTTTTCATTTATAATTTTTTGTTGGTCATGTAAAGTGCAAAATGCTATTTTTCACGAAAAATTCCGCCATTGTAGGGGTGGAAAACCCCCTCATTGTGAAAAAAAAACTCAAACTAAGCTCAAACCAAGTTTGATATAAATCGGTCATGTAGTGTTCAAATGGCAGTGAACACGGGCTTTGAAAAAGTGGTTTCAAGAAAAACGCGGCACCGGCCTGTTTGTGGATATTTTCGTGTACAAGTTTTACGAAATGTGCTTGAAATGACACTTAACAATGTACAAAAGGTTTCAATAAATTTGCTCTATCCATATAGATGAAAAGAAATCCCAAAAAAAGGTTTTTTTTCACGCTAAAACGCCTACTCTCCCGTTAAGGCCTTAGGCCGCAGTAACGGGTAAAAAATCATGTGCGAATTTAACAATTTTTTTCGTATAAAAAAGTGATTCACTCATAAAATTAATTACACATCTATTTAATATGAATATCAAGCTGTTCCAATATTTTTTTCGATGTACAAAATGGCCGACTACTAATATTTTCTTTCGTTATCTTTTTTTAGGCGCTCCGCGGCGTGACGTTTAGCATCCACAATTTTTTACCTAGAACAAAAAATCAAAATTCTCGTCAATCTATATTAGAATACCTAGAAAAGTACGTACGGAATTTAAAAAGTATTGTTTTATTCAAAAGTTGTCGGTATCGGAACTTAAGGGGTTACCCCCACTTGCGATTTTGAAAAAATCGTTTTTTTTATTGCATTTTTTTGAAGTATAAGTATCTGAGAATATGTCCTGAAAATTTCAAGTCGATCCGAACAAAATTGACCTAGATATGAGCGTTGAAAGAGAAGAATCCGCGTTGAAAGAGCGTTGAAAGAGAAACTTTAAACGCGTTTTTCTCAAAATGGCATTTCTGAAGTCGGTGACCAAGATTACTCGAACACTAATGAACCGATCTTATTGAAATTTTGCAGGCTTATTTAATACATAAAAATGTAGTCTTTAATCGTTCGATTTTGTTTTTCGGAAAAAAATGGCCGTTTTATAGCCAAAAAACGGCCGTTTTTTTTCGTTAAAATCGAACCATTAACTTCGACTGTCCGCCATTTTGTGAAAAATGAATATTTTTAAAAATCCTTCGATTAAAGACTAGTTTATACTTATATTTGACTAAATCCATCCGCATTTTTTTTTTCAGATGATCCACTTCGCCGCAATGTTGGTCACCGCAAACCGTGTATATAAAAACATTATTTCATTGACGGCCATTTGCCACTAAACAATGTAATATTTTTCAATAAAAAAATTACTGAAAGTTCTTCAAGGTATGTTCTTTAAGATGGTACATTGATCGATTAAAAAAGTTTTGTAGTTTTCTTTAAAAAAATTCATGAAAAAGGCCTTTTTTTGCGCTACAAGTGGGGGTAACGCCTTAAGAAATCAATTATTTAGTGAAAAATTTCGTTACAACTGCTCATAAACTGCTCGTAAAATGAAAAGTTTTCGATTAATCAGAAATTCCGTACGTACTTCTCTGCGAAATGCAATTAGGAACATAACTTTTAAATTTGAAGTAAATCGAGTGAAAATTGTTGATGTTATTTGTCACTTGGACAAAAGCCGTTTCGAAAAGTTTCGAGCAGTCGGCCATTTTGTACATCAAAAAAAAAATTCTAACAGCTTGATATTCGTACTAAATAGATGTGTAATTAATTTTATGAGTGAATCACTTTTTCATACGAAAAAAAATTATTACATTTTCACATGATTCTATACCCATTACTGTGGCCTAAGGCCTCAAGATGCCAAAAAAGCTCTGTGTATTTTCTACGCAATCATAATAACGAATATAATACTCGTATATATAAGAGTATTATAATTATCGTGCAACACAGTGATATCCGAATCTAGCATTGGATAAAAATAAATTTGCTTGACATCGTTGGTCTGAACTACACGCCCATTTTTGCTGGCGGTGGAGTCTCCCTTTACTGGTAATTTCGTTCATTGACTGGCGATTTAGTCTTTCCGCTACTTATCTATCAATTCCATCAATGTTATTTGTTGCAATCACTTCGAAAATTTGTTTCTGCTATCAGAATAAAGTCTTTTGATAGTTATAGCCATTGAAAAAATCGTTTTGACAATATTTCCATTTTACAATCCATCTGAATCCTACAGTGTTGTTATTCGTCCATTCACTGGTCGGTTTACCCTACGCTGTCGCGCAGCATCCAACAATAATCCCGTTGTAATGGGACACCCGGCGCACTGAAAGGCCGTGATTGGCGTTATTCGATTAACGTGCCTCGCCAGACACGGGCGAGCGAAATAAAAAAAAGAAAAAAAAACAGCGTATCTCGTGACCATCGGGCAATTAGAGTCTCGTGCCTTATCGTGAAATCAATCCAGCATGAATATCTTCATTCACCTCGCGTTCCAGCCATTTGCTTCTATCTATTTAGAATTCCGGCTTCGCGGGTGTTTTATGTGGGCGCATAACTCGATTTGTTATTTTCCATGGAAATGAGACAAAAAGGATTTTTTCCGAAACATTGGTCGTTGGAATTGTAAATTCTGAGGTAAAACAACTCCCCATAAAAAAAGCTAAAGCGTTTAGGCGTAGATTTCCGAGGAATGTTTAAATAATAACAAAAATGTCTCATAAAATGGGCAATCGTAATCTTTTTATTGGATATTCTAGTGGGATGGGCCTTACCCGCTTTTACGATCTCTTGACCTTCCTCGTGAAATATTGATAACGCTTCAGAAATGGAAAAATCATAGTTATGGTGATGACGATGATGATAATGGTTTACAAAATGACAAATAAAGCAATATTAATATAGAAAAAAAATAATAATAACAATATCGGGTTAAAAAATGACGAGTTGAATGATGATAATGACGATGGCTCAAAAAATGTGACATAAAGAAATAGTAATTACAAAAAATAACGGTAATAATAATAATAACAATATTGAGTTAAAAAAAGTAACGACGGCTTAGAAAATGAAAAATAAAACAATAATCATTTTTACAAATATCGTTTATATAAATATTGTGTTAGAAAATGACAAATCAAACAATAATAATAATAATGATGGCTTAGAAAATGCTAAACTAAACAATATTCATAATAATAATAATAATTGAAAACGTAAAAGTATTCTACGTGCAAGAGCATTTTTTAATTCATACCCATAACTCCCCATTACCATTTTTTCCAACCTCATCAATAATATCTAATCCTCAGTAAAAAAAATATTTCGATACGCATACGACACACCCCTAAAAATCTTAAAGTGAAGGGTTATCGAGTGAACATCGTTTTATCAAAAAAATTGGATTTTCTCCATTCTCGAATCGCAAGCCTGCATCATTCTTGCTATATCCATACGCTCGTTCGTTTTCGTCCTTCGTAAATGTCGTACCACTGCAAAATTTCGAGGCTGCGCGCGTAATTTGTATTCCGTGTAATTGATACGTTTTCTATTGTCTACCCAAAGTCCGGAATCTTCGTAATCTATCATCACGCTCATGCTCGTCCACGTATGCGGTAGTACAATACAGCTGCTCGGTCGTAATTCAATCGAGTCGGCGGTCTCGTCCGCGAGAGTCGTTAATTATCGTTGAACGTTCAACGTCAAGGTGAGATCGGGAAAAAAGGCACGTATCCGCGGAGTTTGTCACATAAACGGCCGCCGCGCGGTACGAACATAATGCATCTCATCAGATATATATATATATACGCACACATAGATATATATATATATATACATACATACATACATACATACATACATATATACAAACATATATATATATATATATATATATATATATATATATATATATATATATATATATATATATATATATATATATATATATATAGGGAGAGAGAGAAGGTGAATCGGTGCGTCTTGAATTATTCATTGACTCGTCCTCGTACTGTGTATTTTTCGGGAAATGACGGCAGGTATAGAGTACAAACTCACAAAATTCACGCTAATTATAAATCTATAACATCGAGATGTTAATCAATTTTTTTTGTCTTAGGCCCTGTGGCCTGCAATTTATATTTTCCGGAAAAAAAAATTCACGTTGGTATGTATATATGTTTAATGCTATATTTTTATATAGCATAATTATAATATACAGTACAACACATCCGGTACACCCTTCAGGCGTATTCCGAACCAAAACGAAAAACCAAAAGCATATGTTTTTTATCTCGTAACCCGTGGGACTTTTACTAAACTAAAATTCCAGCCTATAGTAGGGCATGATCTGACCTATCGACAATTGCACGATTATCCATTCATAACAGAACACCCTGTGTGTATATATGTATATATATATATAGTTAAATATAAAGTGAAGTTAAGCTTCCTGCCGGAAATTGCCGGCGACGGCCCAAGAAGGCTATAAACCACGTTGAATTATAAATTACATTTATCTTTTTTTAAAATTTATTCTGATTCGGACGTGCCTTCGTGCAATTGTCCTCGATTGCCCGATTTCTTTGCTCGTCTCCACACGAGGAAGCGGAAAAACAATCGAAAAGTTCCACGTGTGTATGTAGAAAGAAACGTGGAATTGTTCGATCTTTTTTTTGCTTCCATTATATATGCTCACTGAGGTTCTCATCATTGTCGAACTTGTATTCTCGCTTCCCTCGTCATCGATTCGATCCACGAATCAGAAAAATAATTTGACTTCGCGCGCAACGATAACTTATATATATATATATATATATATATATATATATATATATATATATATATATATATATATATATATAAGAGAAGTCCTGACTGACTGACTGACTGACTCATCAACGCCCAGCCCAAACCCGTGGACCTAGAAAGCTGAAATTTTGCACAAAGGTTCCCTTTATAATGTAGACAAGGAATAAGGAAGGATTTTTCGAAATTCAACCCCTAAGGGAGTTAAATTGGGGGTGAAAGTTTGTATGAAAAATCTTATTCCTTGAGTTAATGTATTTGAAAACTTAACACGAATAAATTATAAAGTAAATTATAAACTTTGTCACTTTTATTTTTCCGAAACTACCCCCTAAGAGGGGATTTGGGGGTATCGAAGTTTGTATGGAAGAATTTTAACGCGCGGTTCGATTAACTCGAAACTCAGTATTTATGCTTGAGAACAAAAATAAAGAATAACGTGTATCAGGGTTTTTCGAAAATCGACCCCTAACGGGTTAAAAAGGGATAGTCATTTTTACAGGGGAGGATTTTATCGCGGAGTTTATCTTCTTTGAAACATCTTCTTTGATCTTATTTGAAACTTGACACAAATACTTGCCTATGTAATAAAGTTTGTCATTAAGGGGTTTAGGGGGGGGGGGGGGGTTATTTTAACGGGGATTATTTACGTAACTATTTTTTTCTAATTCTCACAGGATAGAGAATAAAGAGGATATAATATTTTCACTTTAAAGTTGCCTTCATATTTGGCATTTAAGTAGGTAATTTTCCGTCCCGTTATTAGGTTATATTATTAGGTTTTAGAGATCTTATTCTCCATCAATCATATATCAATCCGCGCGCCGCTCCTCGGATACTATATAAGCAGTGCGAGAAGACATTGTTTACCTAGATTAACAAATGGGGTACTTTTAATCACGGTAGTATGTTCCCGTGGGATATTTTCCGACAACCACGCGGGCAAAGCCGCGGGCAAATATATATATATATATACATACATATATTCACGCGTGCGGACGTGGGTGACAAAGGTCGGCCATGATGGGGACGCGTGACAAAAAAAAATATAATAACGCGTTTGTGTGCTCGTTGCGAATTATATACGACGTGACCAGTATTCTTCGCGTCATTTAGGAAGTGTGACCGTTCGAAGTATAACGGGGCACTAGAGAGAGAGAGAGAGAGAGAGAGAGAAGGAGAATGGGAGAGACAGAGACACTACGACGATAATATAATAAACCCCATATATGACGTATATATTCGTGTACGACAAACTCCACTTTTCTTACAGCTTGATTAATTTCATAACATCTTGATAACGATGTCAGATGTACCACGATGCTCGAGAAATTACAATCTTATATTTTTCATTTTTTTTCCTTTAAGTAATTCGTATACACTATTATAATTATATACTTTGCTGGGAGTTGAGTAGTAATAGCAGTATTTAAAAAAACGTACAATAAAGCGTAAAGTATAACTGCAAAAAACATTATTAAATAATGCAATTAAAGTATCATTATATATGAGTAATACAGTGCCAATATGACATAATAATGATAATAATATATAGAGGACTAATGTAATATTATACCCTGCTAATGTTTGACCGATAATATAAAAGTTTAATATTTAGAAACGTCAAGAACTGGGCTATATATATAAATATAATGTAATATTGGCTCAACCCTCTATGTACACTATATTTTTCGAGAAACGGTGTGTAAACTGCGTCTCTTAAATATAAGGAATATCACTTAAGGGTACGCTTTCGATTTTGTTGAAACTCATGTATATATGAGATAAAGCATTGAAAACTAATAGACACGTATTCTTTGATTGGCACAAAAACAATTTGAACGGATGAAACCACCCGTCAAAGAGAGGCGGTCACCCCTTAGTTTAATTTTTCTTCAATACTTCTATAGTTCATTTATCATCGCCTTACATTAGAAGAATTTTTGTTTTCGTTTCATGAAGATCAGTGGACTGCTTGTGGGTGCAACTGCAGAATAACCCCTCGACAAGCCTTTCTTCAAGGGGTACTTCCCCCCCCCCCTTAAAATCGTTTTTTCGCCGATCGAAAAAAATACGTGTCTAATCGTTTTCAATGCTTAATCACATCTATGAGTGTCAACAAAATCGAAGGCGGACACTGAAGTGATGTTCCTTGTTGAGAACAATCAAGTTTTCAAAATTTTCTAGGCTTTCAAAAAATCAGACAGAATTCAGGGTTACTCCTCGAAGTGTCTACTATCTATACTATCTACTTTGGCCCAGAAGATTCCAAACTCAATAGTTTAAAATCGTTAATAAAAATGCATAGTGTAGGAAAAATGCGGACCAACTGGTGAGTTGGAATTTCGACTGTTCCTTTAAAAACCCCGGTGTACACACGCAGTGTTGAGTACACGAATGAGAGAAAAGTGAGTCAGTGGGTCCCCATCTCTTATAATCATCGCACAATCCTGTCGGCTGTTATTATTGATCCAGCCATTTAATCCTCCTTCCCTATTAGGGAAGACAACAACTGTATTCTTCATTTGTCTATTCTCAGCCATCTCTCTCCTTAAATATCTGTATACTGGAGCAGGTTTAATCAGAAACATCGCTATTCCAAAATATCTCATGTCTCAAACATTTCTCTGCCGAAACATCTCTATTCGTAAAGATCACAATGCCACAATAATTCAGTTCTGGAATATTTCTGCTCTTAAATATCTCCATTCCACAATCATTCGTATCCGAAACTTTTCCATTCTTAAATAATCCTAAACATCTCTATTCCATTCGTAATATTGCATTTACTATATTGGCCATGAATAAAACAAGTACAACACAGAGGCTCTTGGAATAGAGATGTTTCGGAAGAGAGATATTGTGAAATGAAATGGTCGGAATACAGATGGTTTGGATGTCACGTGAGATTTTGAAGAATAGAGATATTTAAGGCCTAGGTCACTCCAGAGGCCGAAAAAATAGGCTTTTTGAGGATTTTTTTCAGAAAAACTACAAAATAAATCGAGATCACAAAAAAGGGTGTCTATTATACATATCAGTGACTGTATTCAATATTTTTTTTGAAGCGATTAATTTCAAAATAGCGGGTGTGCAGCGTTTATCTCAAAACTGCAGTTTTTAAGGGAGACTTTCTCCTTGAAATGCAGCGGGAGATGTCAGCGGCTCACCATGAGCAGCTAGAAGAAGAGGAGGCATGCCTCTATGGACCAGGCATTGCCGATTAGCGGTAATTATAAACACATTTGTGTAAATACATTACAAAACTTTAAACGCGTTTTTCTCGAAAACACGTTTTAAAAATGGCTGATATTCTCCTGACCGCTGTAATTAACATATCGACCTGAAGTTTGGAGAGCATACTCAGAAAATATGTCTTCACGGAATGACGGATCGTTTTTTCGATAGATACATTTTTGCATTTATTATTTATCTTTTTATGCAAAAAAAAAACGCGAAAATTCGATTTTTTTTAAATTGCCGCCATTTTCCGAAATTTGTACTAAAATAAAAAACCCATCCGTCATTCCATGACCAAAGGGTCACAGATTGATAATATGCTTTGAATTTGTGTTTCAGATCAACAAAGAGGGGGCAGTGATGTCAGCCGTTTACCTCCCGCGATTTGAGGACCTGTTTTCGCGGAGCTGCAACGGCAGCCATTTTGGTTTTTTTTTTGACAATTTTTTTTTTAACGTTCTGTATATCATGAATAAAAGCAAGAAAAACCGCACTCACAAAGCTTTACTCGTTTCCTTTGAAAAAAATAAAATGTAAACACCTGAAATATGGCATTCCAAGGACAAAGTCTCCCTTAAGTTGGCCGGAAACATAACTCAGACAATTTTCAACCGATTCACTTGAAATGTTGAATATATCTTGAAAAATACATTGTCTATGGAAGTACGTAGGATTTCTTTTTCATATTGCATAGTTCATTTGTTATTAACAATTATCTGACGATTTTTTCGGCAAAATTTTCACTTTCCAAAAATTTGCCTAAAAAATGAATCGCTTCAAAAAAATCATCGTATACAGCCACTGATATATATGATGAATACCTCTGAAAATAGGGAAATGAAGAATAGAGTTGTTGTTCTGCCGAATTGATACCCCAAACCACCACATTTCACATCATATATTTTAAATGGACATTCAACCCTCAGTAGGCCCGATAGCTCGGCGGTCACCTAGCAAGCGAAGCTTCCCGATATAGCGATCGTATCCAACCTCCTCCAAACGACAATACAAAAACGAAACAGTGGAAAAAACGAAACGTGCCATAAGCTGCGAATTCTATGGCGATGTTAGCTTTCGATTCGCGTTTTTTTTTCTCCAAAATGATTGATGCTCGAAGGAGTGGAAATGTCCGTCCGAGTAAATTTCGATTGGAGATATAGAAACGATCGGGGAACAAATTATGCTATGGACTTTCGAGAATACCTCGAGGGTATGATTGGCAGGAAAAGATCGACATACACGTTTGGAAGATTTATATATTATAACCTATATATATATACATATATACACACACACACACACACACACACACACACACACACACACACACACACACACACACACACACACACATTTCGATACAATGACACAATAATATACACTATGCTCCAATTGCTAATTGTTTGTAAAAATTGCTCTAATTTAACCCATTCTTTCTTTAAAAAATATCCCTTTATTTATAATACTAATATATTGTTTAAAGAACATTTTGAGGCCTTAGGTCACAGTAACGGGTATCAAATCATGTGCGAATTTAACAATTTTTTTTCTTATGAAAAAGTAATTCACTCATAAAATTAATTACACATCTATTTAGTATGAATATCAAGCTGTTAGAATTTTTTTTTTTCGTTGTACAAAATGGCCGACTACTCGAAACTTCTCGAAACAGCTTTTTTCCAATTGGCGTGACAAATAACTTCAACAATTTTCACTCGATTTACTTCAAATTGAGAAGTTATGTTCCTAATTGCATTTCGCAGAGAAGTACGTACGGAATTTCTGATTAATCGAAAACTTTTCATTTTATGAGCAGTTATAACGAAATTTTTCACTGAAAATTCATTTCTTAAGGAAGTACGAGCGCGCAATCTTGTTCTCTATAGATTTTGTTAAAATTTTAACCAGATATTATTCATACGATTGTGCATGTTTGAGTGAAATTTCAGAATGGTCGACTATTTAGATTGGGAGATAATGGGTTTTAAAATTGCAACATTTAACACTGCAGGGTCTGCATTGAAATTTAGACAAAATAATTTTCCGTAAAAAATATTTGTTCCCTATAATAAAAACACATATGGCAACACCGCATCTTTTATTTTGAAGTAATTTTTAATCGAACAAAGTTTTTAATTAGTTATGAATGAACCAACACTTTTATTTGTTAATGAAGATAACATAAACAATATAAAATATTAATATTTATAATGCAAATATTTTTTTATGACAACATTTTTAACTTTAGTAACACGATAATTATTTTTTTCTCGAAATATTGAACAATACTGTTCTGCGGTGCCTTCTTATCATAGGGGACAAACATTTTTAAGAGAAAATTATTCTGTCTAAATTTCAATGCGGACCCTGCAGTGTTAAAAGTTGCATTTTTAAAACCCATTATCGCCCAATCTAAATAGTCGACTGTTCTGAAATTTCGATCAAACATGCATAATGATATGAACAATATCTTGTTAAAATTTGAACAAAATCTATAGAAATCAAGATTGCACGCTCGTACTACCTCAAGTTCAAATACCTACTACTTTTGAATGAAACAATATTTTTTAAATTCCGCACGTACTTCCCTAGGTACTTCCCTAGGTACTTCCCTAATGTAGATTGACGAGAATTTTTGTTTTTTGTTCTAGGTAAAAAATTGTGGATGCTAAATGTCACGCGCCTAAAAAAAGATAACAAAATAAAATATTACTAGTCGGCCATTTTGTACATCGAAAAAATATACATATATTTTCTAACGGCTTGATATTCATACTCAATAGAAGTGTAATTAATTTTATGAGTGAATCACTTTTTCATACGAAAAAAAATGTTTAATTCGCACATGACTTTATACCCGTTACTGTGGCCTAAGACCTAAAGGAACATGTTCTCGATATAACGAAAACTCGATATAACGAACTTTCCTAGAGATTCGTTATATCGAGGTTCGACTGTATATATAACGAGCCTCAGGCGCACCTCTTCTACACATGCGTCCAAAGCACTCATCTCGATACGCGCTACGGATGGATATACGACTGTATACAGTGATAGATGATAGTGTAACGAATTTAGACACATTATCAGAGGCATTGACGCTCATTGTCATTTATGACAGTGTTGGTGTTTTAGGACGTGTGCGGCCAATTCTTTATGTGTCCATACACACACACGCGCACACACACACACACACACACACACACACACACACACACACGCATATATATATATATATATATATATATATATATATATATATATATATATATGTGTGTGGAAGTGTCCGCGATGACGCTTTGATGGCAATCCATCTCGGACACGGGGCAGCCTCAACCATTGTTGCTCTTGTACACCCTCGCAAGAGCCGTGCGTTCGTTTTATTCCTATCGCTGGAGCAACACTTCCTAGTTTCAAATGTTCTTTTTGCGCCGTAGTTTATCCTCGTCGTTATTATTATTTCTGTATGATGTTCCATCGTATGCCCTTTCGGATTTTCACGGCCAAATGGTCACCTATCCAAGTATTGACCGGACGTCGACTACTGTTGTATATCATTATCATCATTGCTATACGTATTTACGAGAGGATAATGTCATTCTGATGAAATAAGAGCACACGATGGTTGGATAAAGATCGATTTATCCAATTCTGCGAACGTGTACGTGTACGTATACATGGTGGCCTGAAAGAGACGGCCAAAAGGAACATCTAGTTGCCTTGTATCAATACCTATTCCAAATACTCCCGTGCATGTTTTACGATGTTTTTGGTTTTTCAGAGAAAAGCATTTTTATTCGCTTTTGTGTGTGTACTTTTTTCGTGATTTTTTAAAGTGAGTTATCTTTATGAAGTGCAGTTGAGTAATAAATGAGTGACCAACTGAACGCTATGGGGAAAGAAGGAGCAATTTTCGTGAATTCTTTCTGGGAAAACAGATGCTGGTCTTCAGTTTGTTTTTTTCATTAAGGGGTTAGGCCACTCGCGAGGCCGAAAAAATAGGCTTTTTGGAGATTTTTTTTTAGAAAAACTACAAAATAAATCGAGATTACAAAAAGGGTGTTTGTCATACATGTCAGTGACTGTATGCAATAATTTTTTTTAAGCGATTAATTTTAATGTGGCGGCTGTGCAGCGTTTATCTCAAAACTGCATTTTTTAAGTCGGCCGGAAACATAACTCAGACAATTTTCAACCGATTCACTTGAAATGTCGAATATTCAACATTTCTGACAATTATCTGACGATGTTTTAGGCAAATTTTCCGCTTTCCAAAAATTTGCCTACAAAATCGTTACTAACAAATGAACTATGGAATATAAAAAATAAATCTTACGTACTTTCATAGACAATGTATCTTCAAGATATATTCAACATTTTAAGTGAATAGGTTTAAAATTGTCTGAGTTATGTTTTCGGCCAACCTAAAAAAAGCAGTTTTGAGATAAACGCTGCACACCCGCCGTTTTGAAATTAATCGCTTAAAAAAAATTGTGGAAATACAGTCACTGATATGTATGATAAACACCCTTTTTTGTAATCTCGATTTATTTTGTAGTTAAAAAAAATCCCTAAGATGCCTATTTTTCGGCCTCTAGAGTGGCCTTAACCCTTTGCGTCATAGTGTAACACTGGTGTTACACCTAATTCAATTCAGATTTCGACGATTCAAAAGTGTTTTTTCATTAAAGATGTCGGTTGTAAATGCATTTCAAGGTTCCTCGGACTTCAATAACTACTAAAACATAGCTATTAAATTTTTATTTTTCACGTAGCGGGTGTCATCAATAACGAAAGTGCAAAAAAACGAACTTTTTACATCATAAATCTGATTGCGACTAATCTAGCCAGCAAACCGGAACCAAAAAATAGGTAAAAACTTGGTTTTTGATCCACTGAATACGAACCCGAAATCTAAACCGTCAAATTGAAAATGGCCGATCCAAAATGGCGGCTGTAAATGGCAAAAACTTGGGGATTTTTTCCAAATTTGATGATCTATTTTTTTGGGAGCTTATTTCATGTAACAGCGACCCCGAAAACTCCCGAGTACCAACTTTGGCTATCATCAAACGACGTTTTGCATTTATGATCCGTCATCTTGACTTCCTGAATTTTTCCTGCAGATTCGTAATCGGCGACCCCGAAAACCCCCGAGTACAAAATTTCAAGCCAATTGCACGTAAAGAGAAATGTATGCTTCAAAGGGTTAAAGGGTGTGAGTATCCTTGACAATTTTCAAATTGAAAAATATCTATAAAGCTATAGTCGGCCATTTTGTACATCGAACAAAAATATATAAATGTATTTTCTAACAGCTTGATATTCATGCTAAACAGATGTGTAATTAATTTTATGAGTGAATCACTTTTTATACGAAAAAAATTGTTAAATTCGCCCATGATTTTATACTCGTTACTGTGGCCTAACCCCTTAAGGAAAATGTACAATCTCAGAAGAGAAAAAAAGAAAAGCCTATCCTGCAGAAAAACTTTAAAAAAAGCTATTTTCTCGAAAAGTGAAACAGATCGTAGAACATGGATGGGGGTGTTTCGGATAGGTATCGACACGAGGCATTTGGATATTCCTTTTGGACGTCACTTTTCGGGCCACCCTGTATAAATCGCGCCCTCGTGGACGTTTCTCCCGATAACAATTGTCGTAACTCATAGCTCTTGGGCGTCGACAGCTGATACTCTGGCATCACAGGGCCGAGGTGTAATCTTCTCGTACACAATAAACGGTCAAGCGCCCGAACCACCGCAGTGACCCCTTTTGCCAGTATCGTCAATGCGGTCACAATCATCCGTGACCCTGTCAAAAAAATTTCGTTTCCGCCTCCATTTCCTTTTTGTTCCTTTGCCTCATCGATTTCAAATACACCCAAGCAGGAAATTTCGAAAATGTTTTCCCTCAAAAATCTTCATGACCCAAACAATCGCTTTCCTCTCATTCCCTCCGCATTGGCAATCGAATTTGGGTCGATGTTGATTTTTCTTCTCCTCATTTCTCCCCCTCCTGTTCCTTTTTTTAGCTGGTGATTTTTTTGGCTTTTTTCTCAATTTCCCAGCATCCTCAGTGTTGGATCTATAAGAGGAGATCGGGAGGTCAACGCGCGACCCAAGATAGCGCCGAGTTCGATCACTCGGCTGAAGCAAAACGAGATCTCTGGCGAGAGCCTCATCGTCGAGTCACGGATCGTAATGGGCTTTGCTGTTGTTCAACGCGCGAGAATCATCAATTAAAAACTAACTCGCTTGTACAGACTTCAATTCCCCTTCAGCCGTGTTTTTTGCCCCTTCTTTTTTTAGGGTTCCGTACCTAAAGGGAAAAACGGAACCCTATTGCTGTCACTCTGCTGTCTGTCCGTATGTCACGGGTCTCTAGCTCGTGAACGGAATGAGTGACAGGCCTGAAATTTGGATATTTTGTGTAGAATGTTGACCCAAAACCGAATATTTAATAAGAAATTCCATTAAATTATTTTTCATGGGGGTTTCATACGTGAAAAAGGAGCAGAAAAACAATTTCTTACTCTGGCAATGTGGGGTGTCATTATCTAAAGCTCATTAAGTAGAGTACAAATATATATATATTTTTTCTTATTCATCTTCTAAAAAAAAGAAATGGGGGGCCGTCAAATTTGTCATTTTTAGACCATTTTTGTTACGGGGTCTATCTCAAAAACTAAACTAGTTAGGAATTTGTGTATATTATGTACGATATACTGTATTTAAACAACAAATACTGAAAACGCCGATCCATAATGCATATATAATAATTTATTATATACATAATACAAACGCCGATTCCTAATAGAGTGTATATAATAATTTATTCTATACATAATACAATAAATTTATAATTAAAATATATAAAATTATTGTTATTTAAATATTTACAATACCAAATGACTTATTTTTGGAGTCGCTGCCAGCCAAGAAGGAGAGATTGACGTCACGGAAGTGACGAGATTGCAAATTTCAAAAATCTACAGATAGTACACAAAGTACAACTATCTCGTGGCATTGAAGATGTAATCAGACATTTCGGGTAATAAAAAACAGGTACATGTAAATATCCAGATATCCATCGATCCATCCATTTATCCATCCATCCATCTATCCATCCATCCAACTATCCATCCATCCATCTAACCATCCATCCATCTAACCATCCATCCATCCATCCATCCATCCATCCATCCATCCATCCATCCATCTATCCATCCATCCATCTATCCATCCATCCATCTATCCATCGATCCATCGATCCATCGATCCATCCATCCATCTATCCATCCATCCATCCATCCATCCATCCATCCATCCATCCCTCTATCCATCCATCTATCCATCCATCCATCCATCCATCCATCCATCCATCCATCTATCCATCCATCCACCTATCCATCCATCCACATATCTTTCCATCCATCTATCCATCCATCCACCTATCCATCCATCCACCTATCTTTCCATCCACCTATCTTTTCATCCATCTATCCATCCAAATATCCATCAATCCATCCATCCATTCATCTACCCATCCATCCATCTATCTATCCATCCATCCATCCATCCGTCCATCCATCGATCCATCGATCCATCCATCCATCCATCCATCGGTCCATCCATTCACCCTCCATCCATCCATCAATTCTCTCTCATTTTCTCTCTCTCTACATGTAATTTGCATGTAACTTACACTAAATTACAATTTTTAACCGCAGATGTACGCTACATGTCATTCGACATTTTCCAACCAATCACAGGCATTTAGCATGTCGCAGCTCCGCCACCCTACTGCAACACAGTGGCAGTGGAGTGGGGGTAGCGTTAGTTTCGTATGACATCTAGCTAACTCAGACCCCTATACCCAACCAACCTCAACAAACATATAGATTTTTAAAAGCTCTTCTTGTATTTTTCATCGCCTCCTCATTTTCTGCAAAAAATGCGACAGTATTGGCAATTGGCTGGTACCGACTGCAAGGATAAGTAATTTGGTATTGTAAATACTTAAATAACAATAATTTTATATATTTTCATGATTAGCTTACAGCAGGAGTATGCAAATCTTTCTTTAGCTATCATAACCCTCAATGGTTTCAGCTTAGTACTACCTAAGAACTAAGACGGAAAAAAGCTTCACCTAATTGGATAACTCATTTTAAAAAAAGCCAATTTATCATATGTACGGAACCCTAAAAAAGCGAGGCCCGACTCGCACTTGAACGACTTTTTTTTTATTTATTATTTTCTTCCGGTCGTCTGGGTCTCGCGGACTTCCAGGTTGACAACGCGTTTGTCACGAAAGCGCTGTGACAATCAGCATCATTTCCGCTCCAGACGCGAACGATTATAACATTCATAGCGCGCTTACCCGCTCGATTTTTATCGGTTAGTGCACTTGATCATTTAACGTGTACTGTAATTGTTGAAATTACCGGTTTTATTTTTATCGTTATTCGTATTATTTATTATTATTATTATTATTATTATTATTATTATTATTCTGAAGACTTTATAGAAGTCGCGGCATCCAGCCGAGTTTAGTATTATTATTATGATCATTACTATTGTTTTTAATGCACCAGGCAATGCACTTTGTAAAAGCGCATTATACAACGCCTTCTACTCGCGATAATTACCATAGTTTATAACATTTTCTATCGTACGACCGGATGATTCTCTGATGTGTTTATCCATTTGTTGAGGCAGGACACCACTGTGACAGGTAAAAAATCGATTTTTCTCCTTGCATTTTCTCAAAGTATCCATATTCATGAATAAGCGAAAAAAAATTCAAGTTAAAATATTGAGAATTTACCAAGTTACAGAGGATTTAGTGAAAGCAGGTAGCGCAAAGATTCACGTAAACAATAACTTTTAATCGCGTTTTTCTCGAAACAACTGTTTTCGAACTGGTCGGAATCATAACTCTAGCTATAATCGTCCGATTTTCAATTTGAAAAACCAAAATATTCGTAATTGCAGTAACTATCGTTTTATGTAGCCGTTTTTTTAATTTGAAATTTGGTATTTCTTAAGCCCCCGAATATAAGTAAAAATGTCGCCAAAATAACATTTTTTTTACACGCCATTTTATGACAGTTTTTCTTCCAAAAACGGCTAAGTCCGACGCGAACTACATTTATATAGATTATTTTTGAATAATTATTTTTACTTTTCAGACCAACCATTGTCTAGTTATCAATCTGGCCGTTGGTTCACATTTTTCATACCGAGGCTCTGTTGTACCTAAATAATGTTGTTAATTTTTTTTTAATTTCCCTAACCCGATCAGTGTACGGGGGTCTCTTTGACCCCCCACCCCTCTTACACTTGTTTATCTCGAGCGCTATACTGATCGGGTGTACGTTTTTCTCAAATCCCAAATAAATAACTAGTACACAAAAAAAAATCGAGGTAAATATTTACAAGTGGGGCTTAAGCCCTAATCATCTCCAAAATTTGTTTCACGTGTTCGGGGCTATTCTGCAGTATGAAAATATGTTTTTTATGATGGGGGAGGGGTATTTTATTTAAAAAAATATATATTTATATTTCCGGAACATATCCGATTTTTGAAATACGTTTGTTTGGGCTGTTTGGGTTGTTTGTGTTTCCTCCATACCTTTAAAAAGGTAAAAAAAGCGTTTGGGGGTTGAAATAAGGGTTGAAATTATCTTCCCCTGACTTAAATATTATAAACAAAATGCCCTGAATTACATCGACTCGGTACAACATTTCTAAACCCCTTTTCTAGTTGGAGCCCCACTTGTAAATATTTACCAAAATCGGAGAAAACGACGTTTTTTCGACCCGTCACAATGGTAAACGAACTTTTTTTCTACGGCTCGGCATTTTTGTAATTTTCAATATTTCGAAAAGTATTCGATCATACGAAAGTTTTATTATTATAGTAAAACTACACTTTTTTCTATTTTCGGATGACTCGATGCCATAGTTTTTTCCATTTTCACATGACTATTCGCTGCACCGATTGGCCATGCAGCATAACGGCGGCACTTTCTTCGAATAATAATAACGTCATTGTTTATCGATATTTTTTAATGAAAAAAAAACCTCAAACTTAGCAAGACTATGTGTCAATTGTGTGTAAAGTCCCGACCTCGTCATGTCGATACTCTCATCGTAAAAAAAAAATTGAAAATCGACCTTTTTTGGGGCTCAAGCGGACCCGTTACAACCAGCGGACGATTATTCATTTATTCTTCTCATTACGAATTCCTCGTCGCGCCTCTTCCGCGATCCCGCGTCTCACATACCCGTACTCTGTAATCTCGAATACATTTTTTGTTTGTTCCTCCGACGGATTATTCCTCTTTGCTTCGTCCTACACGACTCAACGTACCCTGCTCGCCTGACAGCATCACGCCGGAGTGACGTACACATGCAAAAGCGAGTCAACGAAGGGCCCAATATTTTTTTCTCCCTTTACCTTCAGATACGCATACTCAGCCTCCAAAAAATACCCGGAGATCTATTCCGCGCCGCGCACAGCTTTACCGTCGATGAAAAATAAAAATTGACTCGTGCACCGTCATCGCCACGTATATTGAAGTATAGTGGAAAAGTATTGGATATGGACATGATGCACGATTGTGAATATGCGAGATCGATCGATGCGTATTGTTGCGTCTTGACGGAAGTTCGTCTCAATTTATACACGAACATTTGCATTGCTAAGGCGCGCGCTAAATTGCCAACAAATTGCGAACATGATAACGTCACATGATAACGTCACACACACACACACATATATATATACATGTGTGCGTGTGCGTGTGTGTGTGTGTGTGTGTGTGTGTGTGTGTGTGTGTGTGCGTGTGCGTGTGCGTGTGCGTGTGTGTGTGTGTGTGTGTGTGTGTGTGTGTGTGTGTGTGTGTGTGTGTGTGTGTGCGTGCGTGCGTGTGCGTGCGTGCGTGTGTGTGTGTGTGTGTGTGTGTGTGTGTGTGTGTGTGTATGTGTGCGCGCGCGCGTGTGTGTGTGTGTGTGTGTGTGTGTGTGTGTGTGTGTGTGTGTTTATATATTTATATATTTATATACAGGGTGTCCTGTTATGAATGGATAATTCTGCAACTGTCAATAGGTCAGATCATGTCCTACTATATGCTGGAATTTCTTTCAGTTTAAGGGGAGGGTAGGGGTTTGCACTTTTAAAAAATCGATTTTTTTTGTCTATTCTTATAGTTAAACATTTCAAGAATATAATCCCAAAATTTCAAGTCAATCAGAGCAAAACTCGAAGTTATTGACTATTTAGTCCCGCTCCTCTAACACTGTAGCTCCGACTTCTCTAAACTTCAAACGCGTTTTTCTCGAAACCACTTTTTCAAAGTCCGTGTTCACTGCCATTTGAAAACTACATGACCGATTTATTTCAAACTTGGTACACACTTTCTACATATAAAATACCTCCCCCCAACGGTTAGTTTGAGATTTTTTTTACATTGAGGGGGTTTTCCACCCTCAAAATGGCGGAATTTTTCGTGAAAAATAGCACTTTTCACTTAACTTGAACACCAAAAATTTCGAAATGAAAAAAAAAATGATTGAAGACCGTTGGGGGAGGATTTGATGATACTTTGACTAAATTTTAATGGCACTTGATTTTAGATAATTTCTAGCTGAGATACAGTGAACACCGCAAATCGTGTTTTTCCAAAGGCGTTCTTGGAAAAGCTTTGTCACCGGCTTGTTTGTGGATATTTTCGCGTACCAATTTCACGGAATGTTCTTGAAATGACACTTAACAATGTACAAAAGGTTTCAATGAATTTACTCTATTCATATAGATGAAAAAAATTCGCAAAAAAGTGTTTTTTTTTCACGCTGAAACCCCTACCCTTCCCTTAATAAAAGTCCCACGGTTTTCGAGATTCTGGGCTTTATGTTTTTTTTTAAATCATCTGCTTTTGGTTTTTCGCATGTCATTTCTACAATTGATATGACTCGACAATAACTAAGCAACTTTTTGAAGTAATTGGTACGAAATGCATAGTACATTTTTTTTATACCGCAGCCTATCAAAGTCAGATGTTCGAATTGGTTTGTATGAAAATTCTTCATAAGATCTTTTTTCATAAAATTTCCTTAACATTTAAGGTTAAAAAGAAGACTTTTCTAGTTAAAACAAACAACCAAGTGTATTTTTTTTAACCGGGTCAAGAAAAGTTATCATTTGTAGAAATGGCATGCGAAAAAAAGCAGATGTGTTTTATTTCGAAAAGTTGGGACTGTTACTAAACTAAAATTCCAGCATATAGAAGAAAATGATCTGACCTACCGACAGTTGCAGGATTGTTCATTATTATTATTCATGTATATACAGGACGATATACATTATTATTATGATTAACATACATTATTATTATTACTATCCGTATTATATACAGGACACCCTGTATATATATGCATAGTCAGTTGCAAGCACAGCGACATTTTGCAAAGCACTGCAGTTACCTGCGAGGTGCTATGCCAACGAATAAACTGACACGCCGTATCGCGATACATACCAGACGACCCGAATCCTGCACTTTTGCCCGTTTCTCTTCTTTTCTTTACTTCTATGGAGAAAATACGTTTTTCGAAATTCTTATTTTTTTGTAGATAAAAAAATGCACTTGGGCCATAGGATGGCCAAGTATCTTATATTGCTATGTTGGCGGCGTCTTATGTCTGAATTCAATTCCTTTTTTCTTTTTGTCGCCACCTACAATTACGCTCGGCGAATTCGAGATTTGCAAAGCAAGAGTTATTATTTTTCATTCTTGCGCTCACCTTGTACCGCATCTTTGCTCGTTTATGGTCGACGACGCAAATCACGAATCTTCTGAAACACAAATGAGATCGAGGAATAAGTGGCATGGAAACGACACAATTTCCGTAGTGTTGGGTCCAGGATGGAGACGCGCGCGAACTCTCCCACCTCGGGAGGGGGGGGGGGAGTAACGCCGCGGTGATACGACGATTATATTTCTTCGAGATACCTGAGACATTTTTTCCTCGTCTATATATATATATATATATATATATATATATATATATATATATATATATATATATATATAATTTTTTTGCCTGTGGTTTGCTCGCATTTATGTCGACAATTTTATTCGTGTTCATTCATTGGGAATGAGTTTTGCATTTTCACGCTATCGGTTTTCGGAAGTAACGAATATACGAAAAGGCACTTATATTTTATAAGCAAGTGTACAAAACTTTATCATAATTTGTGTCTTCAAAAAAATCGATTTTTTCTGCATTTTCTCAAAGTATACGTATTCGAGAATATGTGCGAAAAATTTAAGTCGAAATATTGATAATTGACCAAGTTACAGACGATTGAGTAAAAAGAGGATAGCGCAATGATTTATGTATACTAAAACTTTCAATCGCGTTTTTGTCGAAACGACTTTGTCCGGCGTGGCCGGAATAATAACTGTCCAATTTTCAATTTAAAAAAAATCCGTAATTGCAGTAGCTATCGTTGCACGTAGCCGTTTTTTAGTTAGTATTTCTCAAGCCCCCGAATATAAGTGAAGATGTCGCCAATATTACGTTTTTTTTAACACTCGTTATTTTGTGATTTTTTTCTTCGAAAAACGGCTTCATACAACGTGAACTCCATTTATATAGATTATAAAACTTTTTTATTTTTATTTTTCAGACAAACTGTTGTCAAGTTATTGATCCGGCCGTTGGACCACGTTCTTCACACAGAGGCTTTATTTTACCTCAACAACGTGGTTAATTTTTTATTTTTATAAATAAAAATTTACACGAAACAAGTCCAATGTATGCTTATTAATACCTTTTTTCTAAATGCCAAATACATAATCTAGTAGACAAAAAAATTCGGAAAAAACAACCTTTTTTGGACCGTCACATTGAAAAACTGTGGAAAACCCGCACCGCTATAGATGGCCTCATATTTCTCCGATTATCTGATGCACGGACTTTATTACTCAAGTATCTACACCAAGGTCTCAGAAGTATTGGCCTTCCGCTGACTGGTGGATGCACCAGCCTGGCTTTTGCCATGGTTTAGGTGCATGGCTAAACGGTCACCCCTCCGAGTAATGGCCATGCACAATGCTGCTGAACTCGAAGGACCGCCGGAGCCGAACCCTGACCGCCCATTCGCCAGCGTCGATTAATTTTTAAGATATATATATATATATATATATATATATATATGTGTGTGTGTGTGTATATTACGACTCGCTACGCGTCTCATAATTTGCTTTGTACAACAACCCACTCTTGACATCCTTCGAATCATTTTAGCTTCGCTTCTTACTTTTTCGTCTCTTTCGCTTTTTCACATTATGCCGATGGCTTTTGTCATATTCTTCGATTTGCATATAATGACACTCGTGTCCCTCGCGGTTGAAGGATTCTTTTTTCTTTTCAGCCCTTTGTTTTTTTTAATGATTTATTTATATAATTTTCTACGTCCACAAGAGCCGCGATTACAGGTCTCGATCTCGATGTGATACACTGCGATCGCTGAGAAATCGATTTAACAAACCACTCGGCGATTGATCTAGAAAGTCACTAGCGAGAGATTTTAATTTATTCGGATAAAGTTCCGAAAAGGACATACTTCCGAGTAGTTTGGATTTTTGTTTACCCCTGTATTATTACTCGCTCGTGAAAATACCCGCAAATTTGATTTTCAAAGTCAAACCTCACAAAAACTGTTTTTTTAAATAATTTTTTCTTTTTTATTGTAATAAATGTTGATCTTAGAGAAAAATATTTCTCACAAAAGTTGTAGCCTATAAAAAGATTGATCTTTTATATCCTATACAAGTTTTGTCTAAAACCCATCTGTTTCGAGAAAAATGGAATAATGCTCCGAAAAGTACATTTTCCTAAACTCCATTTTCTATTTTATTGTAATAAATGTTCATCTTAGAGAAAAATATTTCACACAAAAGTTGTAGCCTATAAAAAGATTGATCTTTTATATTCTATACAAGTTTTGTCTAAAACCCATCTGTTTCGAGAAAAATGGAATAATGCTCCGAAAAGTACATTTTCCTAAACTCCATTAGTTTCGATATTATCTACTTACGTATCGCGGGAAGGTTGCAGTTCGATCTTTAACACTATACGCATACCTAAACAACATACAACACAACAAACAAAGCCAAACAACACACAACGCAACAAACAAACCCAAACAACACACAACACATCGAACAAATCCAAACAATGAACAACGCACAATACAATAAACAAACCCAATGAACTCCAACCTTCCCGTGGTAAAGTGCGTAAGTAGTTAATATCGAAACTAATGGAGTTTAGGAAAATGTACTCATTGGAGCATTATCCTATTTTTCTCGAAACAGAATGGTCTTAGACAAAAAACTGTATAGAACGTGAACTATCAATCTTTTTATAGGCTACAACTTTTGTGGGAAACATTTTCCTCTAACATCAAAATGTATTGAAATAGAATAGAAAAGGTTTTAAAAAATCAGTTTTTATGAGTTTTGACCTTGTAAATCCAATTCGCGGGTATTTTCACTATCATATTCGTAATCAGTGAGTCGAAATACCTGGGTACACGAAATTCCATATTAATCGGAGGTGTCTTTTTCGGAACTACGTCCAAAAACATATTTTCCAATAAGAAAAATTCACTATAAAAAAAATAGATTTTCCTGTGTAAAAATTCAAATTGGTGTACAAAAAAATAGATCCTCCGTATGGAAATAAAATTACCAATGAAAAAAAGATCTGTCTGGATGAAAAAATATTGCCATAGAAAAAATAGATTTTTCGGTAAAAAGAAAATTGGCCATAGAAAAGATAGATCTGTCTCCGTAAAAAAATCGCTTTTCTTTATATTTCAATGACTTTTTCTTCATTGCAAGAATCGATCAATTTTCCGTAATTCCCTCGAGACGTGCGAATATTCGAAAGCTTGCTCGAGGATAATCCGGTGCTCAACGCAAGCGCGAATAATACTGAAAATGAAACAACAGAGGCCAAAGATGACTTCTGGACATGTACTTCGCATTATTTATGGTTATTGTTATTCGCGACATTTTTTCAACAATGCCGTCGACACTGCGCGTGCTGTAGCCACGAGGTGTATCGATGTTTATTGGCTTCGTGCCAAAATGAAAAGACTTTGAGTGCGGTATATATCAGAAGTTTACGGATAACAGAGATCGAGAGAGATAGGGAAGTATGGTCACGATTAGCGAGAACAATGTGTCGAGCGCGTATTATCATATCTATTCCTAAATCGTAGTACATGTCATCGCGTACTCCTGCGGAATAATAAGCCGAGTATCGATAATTGGCCAGAGAACATAAATATTCACACTTGATCGCAAACACATTAGAATGAGAATCGATTCTCTCCCATTTTCGAAATTCATCAGTATACGATATCTCTCATCCGGGAAAACGAATTGGAATAAGATCTAACCGATTGTAGAGAGTTGCCGACCGCCGACGTTTGAACAAGAAAACATTATAAACAAAAGCAAAAAAAAGGTAGGCTCGTCGTTAACCAAAATTGGTGGATGTGCGGTCCGGGTTCGGTACCGGCGGGGTAGTTCTATCGCTTCACCCTAGTCATACCACTGATTATACTTGAGACTTGTACAATTTATATTTTTAACACATGCAAAAAAAATTGTTATAACTAAATTTTCCATGTGTAAAATGTTTAATGAATGTTCAGATTTAATTGGAAAAATGAAAAAATAGTTATTCCAACGATTCGCGCAGTATTTCTAGGTTTGATATTTGGCATTATTGGTTCTATCTCCGTCTCTTTTTATTCAACCAGGCGAGTTTAATCTCCATGCTTTTCAACGTCGATCTGTCAAAACAATGTCAGGTGCGGGAAATATAAAGCATTGTATTAGGGCCACGACTGGTAAAAAGCATGGAAAATTTGTGTCGGCGAAATATGTCGGTTAAAAGTGAAATATGTGTGGAAATTTGAATGAGTGAGATGAGGTTAGGACTCCAGTCAGCTGTTGCCTTGCTGTCACGTCTCTTTATCGTAGCAAGTGGTAATAAATCCAATACCGGAAGTTCAAATTAAACTTGATATTACATAAAAATTAGGTCAATAAGCGTAATTTTTTCTGAGAGCACTGGATTACTACAAGTGTTAAGTATGTAAATCTGATTATTTTTAAGAATCTGACGGATTCCCACTATTATATACACTTTTGTAGCGACCGGAAATTGGATTTTTGTATGCCGTCTCGGAATTCCTTCACAAACATACGCAATTTTAATATTTCTTTTCTCTGTAATTAGGTCGATAAACGACTCTGAAATTTTACAGAGACGATTATCAATATATTCAGTGAAGCCGAAAAAAAAATTATGAAAATCCTGGCGATAGGACTACCTTAAGCAGCGTTGCGCCTAGCTGTAAAAGTCGAAAAACAACTTTCCTCCAAACCAATATAGGTATTTTCGCAGTATATCATCCTATAAATGTACCCTGAGAATGTCAAGGTGATCGCATAAAAATAGGGTTGTTGACTGTTGCACGGAAATCATCTTTATATTATGCTTACATTTTTTTATCTTCGTGAATGCCGGTACTGACGATATAAATCGGCAGTAAAATTCAAATATTCAACCAGACCGCCAAAACGCTCCCGTTGTCGGATATGTAGTCAGGCGACGCGTGTGACATCATATACCAGTAAACAAGGTGAAGGACCTATAACTCCGCGCTGTGTTGTCGCACGGCAAATCTTGTTATAGAATTTATTCGGAAATGGTTTACAAATGGTGCGTAGTGCCACGTTGTACAAATACCTCGGTGAAGCCTCCGGAAATACTGCTGTTATGTGTTCCGAAGAATGCAAAGATGCGGAAAAAGTGGAAGAAGTGAAAATATAGGGGTCAATTGAAATGTGTATGTATATATATATATATATATATATAATAGAGTTTTATTTGCACAACTTGTTATAAAGTTTTTTACAAAGTGAATTGAAATGTATGTTTACAAGCATTTATTTAATTTGCTTCGTTCGTATGTCTGTCTTTTCGGTTAAAAATTTGTAATCCATTTTCCAATGACTTGCTGGCATCCGATTGAGCTGAAATTTGGCATACCTATGTAACTTCGGTGACAATGCAATAACATGGTACCATGGAGCTGGTCTGATGATGGAGGTGGGCAATGCAACTTCTCAAGGCCTTAGGCCACTCTAGAGGCCGAAAAATAGACTTTTGGGGATTTTTTTTCAGAAAAAATAAAAAATAAATCGAGATTACAAAAAAGGGTGCTTATCATACATATCAGTGACTGTATACAATCATTTTTTAGGCACATTTTTGGAGAGTGAAAAATTTGCCGAAAAATTGTCAGATAATTGTTAATAACAAATGAACTATGCAATATAAAAAAAATCCTACGTACTTCCATAGACAATGTATTTTTCAAGATATACTCAACGTTTCAAGTGAATCGGTCGAAAATTGTCTGAGTTATGTTTCCGGCCAACTTAAAAAATGCAGTTTTGAGATAAACGCTGCACAGCCGCCATTTTGAAATTAATCGCTTCATAAAAATTATTGTATACAGTCACTGATATGTATGATAAACCCCCGAGCTTTTGTAAGCTCGATTTATTTTGTAGTTTTTGTGAGAAAAAAATCCCCAAAAAGCCTATTTTTCGGCCTCTAGAGTGGCCTAAGGGCTTAATAGCATAGACTAGGACAATCCAGTTTGGGCTCATTAACTTTCTTGACTTGAGCACTATTTATAATTACACTATCATAAAGTTTCTCGCGAAACCTTAATAACCTAAGGCAAGGTTTTTTATTACGCCGATGTCTGAATGGCATGGTGGTCTAGCATGGCAAATAAATAAACATATATTAATACTAAAAAGTATAAAATAAAATAGACGTAAAAAAGCTTTTTTAAAACAAGCTTTTATTTTAAAGGTAATTTACTAAGAAGTAAAAAATAATGTTCGGTAAAACTGAAAATCAAAGCAGCATAACTACAAAAAAGTTCCTCCCTTGGTCACTCATCATAGGTGCAAGTACTTAAAAGGTACATAGACGTACATATTTTAAAAATAGGAGATATAAATTTTGAAAGCTTGAGGCGTCAAACGTCATAAATACTATTTTAAAATTTCTCAAAAAAGCCTCTAGCTTTTAAAATTTATATTCCATATTTTTATGATGAGTGACCAAGGAAGGGACTTTTCTGTAGTTCTACTGTTTTGATTTTCAATTTTATAAGCTCATCTATAACAATTATTAAAATCCTCATCCTCGTCCTCTTCGGGAAAATGATTATTATAAGCGAAAAGAAAAATCAGCATCCCAATCGTGATCGATTTTCTTCTTTTCCAAAATTAACATCTGACAGTCCACGTGAAAAGCTTTTTTTCCTACTTTCTAAATAAGAATCAAAATTTCTGCTCCCCCCCTCCCCCCCCACTTTGGAAAAATGATTATTATAAGCGAAAAGAACAATTAGCATCCCAAACGTGATCGATTTCCTTCTTTTCCAAAATTGACATCGGACAGTCCACGTGGAAAGCTTTTTTTGCTACTTTCTAAAAATTGCGAAAACGTCTGCTCTCGCCTACTTTGGAAAAATGATTAATATTGTAAGTGACAAGAACAATTAGCATTCCAAACGTGATCGATTTTCTTCTTTTCCAAAATTGACATCCGACAGTCCACGTGAAAAACTTTTTTTGCTACTTTTTAAAAATAGCGAAAACGTCTGCTCTCGCCCACTTTGGAAAAATGATTAATATTATAAGGGACAAGAACAATTAGCATCCCAAACGTTATGGTTTTTCTTCTTTTCCAAAATTGACATCCAAAAATCCACGTGAAAACCTTTTTTACCTACTTTCTTTTTTAAAAAGCTAAAATGTCTGCTCTCTTTTTTCAAAATTATACCGTCAGCCCAGAAGTCCAATTTTCGTTCGAATAATATCGTCACTCGGACATGTATATGTGTCTGGGCGCGCTTAGATGTTTTTTTTATGGGTTTTTTTTTCGCTCGGAGGCTTGACTGGCGGATTTACAATGTACAGCGGGTCGGATTTTAATGACGTGCAGATTGGATATAACTTAGGTAGAGGCGACGTGCGTGACGTATATAGCGAAGCGCGCTCTCGCCGTGAAATCGCGATTAGACAAAAATCCCCGTCCGGCCTCCACGCCGGACTGGCGCTTCTCGGCTCATTCTTCTTTTGCCAGACGTACCGGCGCGCGCGCGGCTTTCGATCTCGAGCTCTCGATGCGAGACGAGAGACTCTCCCGAGCGGCTCTTTTCCCGTCTCGGAAAACACGCTTCGTTCATTTTTTATCCTCTAGCGTTTGAACCTATGTATAGAACAGTACGCTGAACGAGTGCGCAGCCGAACGATATATGGGTGGATCATTTTTAATATTTTTATCGTCCTGGTTCAATTAATTACGATTATAGTCCCCTCCCACGAATCCTGTTGATCTTTCGTTTCGAGACGGTTTGGAAAGCAAGACTTTCGGAGGTTTCATTCTCGAGATGAGAGTTTCATTCGTTATCGAAGGATCATTTATCTAGACCTTTTTTCGACCTCCTTTAAAAATAAAGGGGACAAAAAATAAAAGGAAATAAACCACAACGACGAATAGATCCTCACTTACTTTTCTTTGAATCCATGGGGTTTGGATCAATAATTCATTAAAATAATGAGATTTGAACCAACAATTCATGAAATCAACAATATTGGTAATTTTTTAGATAAGTGAATTTTCCGCAAAATGAGACTAAACATTTTTTTTGCTATTTTCTCATTTATTGAGTTATAAATGATGATATTCGGTCGGGAGTTTTTTACGAGCAAAAAATCGTTAGAAATATTTTCGAATTTTTTAAAAACCTAAACAAACCCAATATAGTCGTTGAAATGTTAAAAAATGCCCTATTTTATCACGTGTTTCCGCGAACTTCAAAACCCCATCACTTTTTATGGGGCGGTGAATTTCAGCTTCCCCCAACTGAATATCATCATTCACGACCCAATAAATCGGAAAATAGCAACAAAAAATGTAGGCTAATTTTTTGGGACAGTCACTCATCTAGAGAAGTACCCAAGATTCAATATGTGGTGCAGGAATCACAGGTTGAAGGTAAATTTACGATTACAACAATAGAACTGCTAGTCGATCTTTAAACACGTCTTTCTCGAAACGGTGTACACGATTTCTCGACATCTAATGAACGGATTGACTTGAAATTTGGTACACTTATTCAGTGTAATAATATTTTAGTCTCGACCGACGTTTTGACTTTTAACATTTTTTTCATCACTTATTGACAATAGTGCTGTAATATTTTCTCGAAAAATCAGAGAAAAAAACTTCATGATTTTTTTTTGATAATTGAAACTCGCGAACAGAAAATAGCTCGGTCAAGTCGTAGCCAATATTACTTATTTTAAGAAGAAATTCGGCTTGTTCGTTTTGGATCAACCGGGTGGCCAAAATCGAGTACACCGTTGAACGCTTCACGTTCGCAGGTCCTTTACGAGATTGTTTACAACTTCTTTGATTATCAAAAATTTTCTATAGAATTTGGTACGCAACTTTGTTAATATACATACAAATAAATGTCCAACAAATTTTTCCAACGTCTTACTTATTCCTTCAAAATAATTTTTTTTAAATATCCCTGATTTTCGGGTTCTCACAGTAGCCTAACCTCTCATGAAAAATAAATAAGGATCTATTTATCGTTGTGATTTCCGGCCTCTTTATATTATATTATCTACCTATATTTTTGCGGGGAGGCCAAAAAAGCTCCAGGACAACAAAATAGTCAGGCCCAAGACAGGGTCTTGACGTGTGAATAAAATATAGATAAAAAAATTATTAAAAAACTACAGTGTTTATTTACATACCATTTTATTGTTTTGTAAAAAGCTTTGCGAAAAAGTTGTGCAAATAAAAGACTCGATACTACAACTACTACATACCATTTTATTTATATAATAAAATATATTATATAATTTAATTTATCTCCAATCATTCCGTTAATTACGTACTATGGAATTAAAATATCTTGACGAATAATGTTTACATAAAAAATGGTACTATTATATCTTATAATATAATACATTTCGAAGAAAATAATAAAATTCAAAGAAAAACCATATCAAAAAGCGCGGTATGACCGTGACACAAAATGATCAAAGAAACATTTTTAAGCCTCCGAGCAATTATAGATATACCATGATCGATTATCATATTTGATAAACAACAATTCGCCAAGATGTATCGGTGTTACGGACTTTGTACATTTCACCATGCTCGTAAGAAACATTCCACAATTGCTTTTTGCAAGTTCAATTAGTGGACAAAAATAGCCGAATTTTTCGATAAATAATTTTAATCGAGGATAATCTATTACTACGATTTTTTTCGCGTTACGATACAATGGTTATCTTTATACGACTGCATGATTCTTTCTCGTTGTATTTCGGAGTGAAAATTTTCTATCTATTCTATTCTAAATCCCTACTGCCTCGAACACCCAAAGCTAAAAGTAACGCAGTCACGAAACAATTTCAAAACCTCTCGGCAAACTGTAACCCAGGAAGCAAAATTATTGGCACCAAAATCTCCCACAAATGAGTAAATTCGTCATAAAATCTTGAACGTCATTGTTAAATGGATGTCACAAAAAAAACGTTTGCCCCAATATTCATAAAATAAAAAAATAAACACTGAATACATACGAAAACCGAGGGAGGTGTTCACACCAGTTGTGTCTCGTCAATTTGATCGATCACCGCGAACCATATAAAAAAGATCACGCAATTTTTGTTTTTTTCACGTCATTTCGCTCCACGGAATCTTTTTATCTTTTTGAAAAAAAAGTGTACTTGTTCAAACGCAAAATACTCGCGGTGTCATTGAGAACGTGTCAAATATTTCTATTCTCCATCATTTTCGACATTTATTTTACTTTTTCGTATATACGTGTGTATATTTGTTTTGCAAAGAATTAACGATGAGCAGGAGGTATGAGAAGACGGTCGTAGCGAGTCCGAGGATGATACCCTGAGCGGAAACGTGGTACGAGCCCGGTGGACCGCTTGTCAACTGCAATAAAGTTGAGGGTGTGCGGAGGAGTCCAGTATCTCGGGCTCCCTCTCTATCTCTCGCTCTCTATCTCTCTCTCCCCACCTCTCTCTCTCTCTCTCTCTCTCTCTCTCTCTCTCTCTCTCTCAAACACATTTTGTTCAGTTGAGTATTACCAATCTTAAACAGCCCCCACTACGCGGCGAATATTTTTCACTCCCGCCAATATCGCCCCACCGTGCGAGCTGCGAACAGTATGCCAGTGCGACTGATGCCAGTCCGTCGCTACGGCTAACAAAGAGCCCCATCACTTGTTCGCGGAGCAGCACAGCCCGTTGTCACTTCGGTGATGGAAGTTGTACGGTGGAGTTTTCGCTGCTCTTCCTTTCGGAAGGTGGTTTTTTGAGTCTACTGTCCTGTGTCAAGACAATTCACACTTATACCTATATACATTGGGAAAAAACATTTTGAACCCATTTATGTAACCAGGCTCATCAGGCTACTTTCAGAATGGTCCCTCTATTTTCCGAAAAGCATTGTTGATTTTGATAGCAGGACGATTCTCGAAATCGAGTGTCCTTAAGGGGCTATACCAGCGTGAGCGCTGAAAATTTGGGTGATTTTCGGATTTTTTTTTGGAAGAAAAGTACTCAATTAAATGTTTTGGAAAACTAAGAATATATTTGGCTATATTTGACCGAAATAACATAATTTTTTCATAGAGAAATATTGAGATCCAAGCGACTTGTGCGCTGCCTTCGGAGGCGCTAAAAAAAAGTTCCTCCACTGCTGACATGATTCCGGCCAATTTAGTAGCAGAAACCGAAAAAGGAAAAAATGTCGTTGAACTGTAAGGTATTTCCTGTACAATGACGTAGGATTTTCGAACAATATCAAAATCTAACAAAACGGCGTAGTTACAAAAAAAAGTCTGTTTTCTTGCCTATAAAATGGTCGTTTTTTTCAATGCCAAATCTCAAATTTTCATCCAATCAAAAATATCCTACGTCATTGTAGAGTAAATATATTCAAGAGTACTCAGTTCAAATTTCAAATCAATCGGGTAATTGCTCTTTGAGTTACAATGTCAGCAAATTTGAGAAATCTCATTTCGAGAAAAACGCGTTTAAAGATTTAACTATCGATTTTTGCACAATAAATTGATTAGAGATACGGCATTGAAATTTTTACAGGATATTCTTGAAAGTATAAACTGTCGAAAAAGGCACAAAAAAATCGATTTTTTGAAAGTGTCTGACAAGTATAGCCCCTTAAAATCATCTTTACTCTCTCTATATATATATTGAGTAAAGATGATTTCAAAATCAACAGTGTTTTTTTGAAACATAGAGGGACCATTCTCAAAATAGTCTGATGAGCCTGGTTACATAAATGGGTTCAAAATGTATTTTCCCTTTGTATCTATCTATAAGTGTGAATTGTCTCGACACAGGACAGTAGTCGACTAGCGGACACACACACGCACACACATATATATATTTATATATATGGATAATAAAATTTGACAGGCTCTTGAAGAATAAACTTCTAATAAACTTTACGAATAAGTATTGGATATGTTTTTAAAATAAATTTCAATAAATTTGTACATTATATCAACGCTGCTTACGAAAAGTAGCACGGTTCAAAGTTTTTACGAAAACTAGTATGATTATGATTTCGCCCCGGAAACTAGCACGTTTCCATATTCACCGCGAAAACCAGCATGTTTCGGCTTTCACCGCGAAAACCAGCATGTTTCGGCTGTCACCGCGAAAACTAGCTTGTTTGATTTTCACTGTAAAAACTAGTGTAAAAGGAGTACGTTTAAAACCTTAAGGATCTCATCGCTCGTACAATGTAACCAAAAAGAGTTTTGGTGAGAATTTAAAGTCCTTCGTGCTCAGGTAAAAATCTGTATAAAAAAAACAATTAGTATTTTTCTTTAATACGACAATTTTTTGCGTAATGACAATTAAATTTTATACTCGTTGCTCTTGTTAACATTTTGATAATAATTATCAATGAAAATCTATAGTAGTAACTTTTATAAAAAAATAATATCGAAGTTGTATATATAATGAAATATTTATTGTGATTTTCTTTTTAAAAAATTACGTTATTGAAAATATCATTCAACAAATTTACTGTAATCTTACAGATGATTATCGTCGAATATGTTTGAAAAATCTTGCTGATGTTCGATTGGAATTACATTCGAACATCATCGATGTTTTTGTTTTTTTTTTTTTTTAAGATTTTCATCTCTCGTCCTTCTTGGTCAAAATCATATTTAACGCGGAGTGTATCGACGTAAGGGGGCGTCCATTAATTACGTGAGGTGTTTAGGGGGGAGAGGGGGTCGAGCAAAATCTCACCCAATCTCACGTGGGGGAGAGGGGGGCTTCGGCAAATATCACGTAATTTTAGTAATTTTAGTAGTTTTAGTAATTTTAGTAATCACGTAATTTTTATCACGTAGGGAGAGTCCCCCTATTACTTTACATGGTGGAGTAAATGGTACTACAACCGCAGTTACTTCTACTACAATTTATTTTCCGTGAACGTAAGCATTTTGAAAAATCTCACGTGAGATTAGGGGTGGGGGGAGGGGGTCAAGCAAAATCTCACGAGATCTCACTAGGGGGAGAGGGGGGGTCGAAAAATCGCCAAAATCACCTCACGTAATTAATGGATGCCCCCTAAGATTGAATGGATATTTCCAGAATACTTGCAATTTTAATTGAAGTCCAATTAAAAAATTTTGAGAGGTCTAAAAAAATCGTAAATTTCCGATTGCGGTCAAAGGAATTGGAGTAAAAAAATAGAGGCACGGCAAAAAAGGTAAAAAAGCATGGAAGAAAAATTGGACAATTCCAGTGTTACTGAAACATGTTAATTTTCGCGGTGAATATCGAAATCTGCTTCTTTTCGTGGTGAAAGCCGAAACGTGCTAGTTTTCGCGTTAAATATCGAAAGGTGCCAGTTTTCGTGGCGAAAACCGAGTCGTGCTAGTTTTTGTGTCGGAAGCCGCAACATGCTAGTTTTCGTGGTGATATCAAACGTGCTTGTTTTCGTAGAAATTCTAAAAAATGCTACTTTTTGTGAGCAGCGTCGATATATACATCAATTTTTAAAAAATTATAAGATTAAAAAAAAAATCACATAAATGTTTACATTATACGAGTACATACGTACATTAAAAAAATGTTCAATAAATTTTAATAGATTTCAAAAATAATTTTTTAATAAGCTTCGAAAAATCGATGTTTGATATAAATTTATATTTAAAAATATGTTATTGTTCAATATGAATTTTACATTTTACATTTTAAATAAATATTGATACTTTCAAGCTTTATTTTCAAATGCAAACTCATATTTATAAAATTTATGAATAATTTTATAAAATAAATTCTATATATACAATATCATTCCTATAATTTTAGTACTTTGTGGTAGTCCGCGAAAACATAACGCCAAGCCAAGAAACTTTAACAATCAATTCCGAACCGCGCGTAAAACGTGCCTTCAGTCAATATCGCTCTCGCGAATTTTTAGTACAAATTCCTACCGTTTCGACCGCGCGTTCGTAATCAGCCAAAAATGTACGAGCCTGCAAATTCTTCAACCTTCATCCGAGTTCAACAAGAATTTTTTTTAACTCATTTCCGAAGATGAATTCTAAAAAGTAAACCTAAAAACAGATCGCGGATCGAAGTATGCGAAAAAATAATGAATCCAAGTGTACGCTCGTGTACACAAAGAGAATATTTAGAACGAACGCGTGCACTGAGAAATCTCGCATGCATGTACCATGTTTTTCTCGCATATGTAATCATTCTTTTTTGCATAGCTTCAGATGCTGTGTAGCCAAATTTATGTCCATGTGATTTCTGCACGTGCATGCATGTCGAGCTCACGATCTTGTCAGTGTATGTGTTTGCAATGTTTGAATAATTCGAAAAATCCCAGACTGGAGTATACAGGAGTACAATAAAACTCGACGAGCCAGAAGATTTTCCAATTAAACCTTAATATTATATATTTACACACTAAAATATATATATTGTTATGTAATTGATTAAATCATTCAATTCAACAAGCATAGAATGTGAGAGGGGCATATGTATAAACACCCTTAAAGAGTATACCTTGGAAATAAATACTAATAATATGACATTTAATTATTTGATAAATTAAATAACTATATATAAATGCATATTAAGAGGCTTTAGATCGAAATTTCGCGTTATTAAGGGGCCAGTCCACTTTGGAGCCACGAAAAAGGCTATTTTCGCCATTTTTTTATGAGGATTTTATAAAAGATATGAATATAAAAGTTGTTGGGTTTGATAAATAAAATCTTGAAATACATTTTAAAAAAATGTTATTCTTTTTTATTCATTTTTAAGTACAAAAACTACAGTTTAACGTAACGCCTCGAAAATAGGTGGGCTGGGCAGCTCCATCACAACTCGGCAACGGCTTGTCTGAAACAGAAAAATCAAAGTCCATTAGATTCAGTATGACACCAGCTACAAAATAACCCTCGGATATAAAGTTTCATCAAATAATAAAAAATGGCAGACGAAAAACGAAAAAAGTATTAAAAACGCGTTTTTTCGCAAAAAAAAAGAGTAAAAATCAAAATTTTTAAACCATCGAGGGTCATCTTGTTGCGAATAATGTTTATAATATGGGGTTCAAATTTCAAGAGAATCGGTTTATTAGTTCTAGAGATACGATGGAGCTAGATTTTGAAAACGTTGTTTCGAAAAAAAAGCGTTTGAAGTTTATACGATGAAAAACTCTTACCTAAACTCAATCGGCAATTTCTGCACCGTACAAAATCCCTTCTGATTGCTTATCATCGTCGATTTCTTCAAGTCTTGCTTGCTTTCGATTTCTTGAAATTTTCAAAGTGGACTGGCCCCTTAATGATATGAAAAATAGTTACGCGTGCCTGTATACCTATCTAAATTCTTTTGAATATTCTTAATAACGTGATATTTTCGATAAAAGTCCCTACCCAATCCCCGAAATCTCCATGTCAGATTTTCTTCCAATTATCATCTCAACTATCTTCCTTCGTAGCCTCATTTCATCAACTGTCAGTGCCCAACATTACCTTCATTACGATCTCGCGTTTCCTGAAATGACAAACTTGATCGTGTATTTTTTGGTGGCCTGTGTTCGAATATTGCGCAATACGGCGAAAATATGTGGAGAAATTTCTGTGCGCATTTTAATTATTGTACAATGGTAACCTCGTTACATTTGGATTCGAGCTAATAGTCGAAATACGTTCGTGGTAAAAATGTTTCGTTATTTGGGCTAGTGAGCCACGCGGAGACCCATATTTAATAATGGCTATCCTCTTGATCGCGTTGCTTCTTCTCTTCGCCTCGTTCGGCCTATTCTGCTCGTTTGCCAGGCTCAATACTATTAACGGACTTGATATCTGATGGGCTGCTCGCCCGCGCGAAGATCTCGGTCATCAAAGAATATTCTTCCCTTTATATATATATATATATATATATATATATATATATATATATATATATATATATATATATATATATATATATAATACGCACACACACACACACACACCGGTCAGCCGGAAGAGTGATGACCGAAAGGAAAATCTAGATGCCTCATGAGCTTCCAAAGTCTTAAAAATCCGGTAAGGGGCTATACCAGTGTGTACGCTGAAAATTTGGTTGATTTTCGGGAATTTTTTTGGAAGAAAAGCACTCAATTAAATGGTTCGGAAAATTAAGAATACATTTTGCAATATTTAACGTTTATTACATAATTTTTTCATAGAAAAATATTGAGATCCAAGCGACTTATGCGATGCCTTCGGAGGCGCCAAAAAAAAAATTCCTCCACTGCTGACATGATTCCGGCCGATTAAGTAGCTGAAACCGAAAAAGGAAAAAATGTCGTTAAACTGGAAGGTATTTCCTGTACAATGACGTAGGATTTTCGAAAAACATCAAAATCTAACAAAATGGCGTAGTTGTGCCAAATCGTCCATTTTTATCCAATCAAAAACATCCTACGTCATTGTCGAGTAAATGTATTCAAGAGTGCTCAGTTCAAATTTCAAGTCAATCGGAAAATTGCTCCTTGAGTTACAATGTCAGCAAATTTGGAAAATACCATTTCGAGAAAAACGCGTTTAGGGATTTAACTATCGATTTTTGCAAGATAAAACGTTAAAGATACGGCCTTGAATTTTTTTACAGGATATTCTTGAAAGTATAAACGGTCGAAAATGGCAAAAAAATCGATTTTTGAAAAGTGTCACACTGTTATAGCCCCTTAATGTATGAAAAATCTTAACTTTTATATTTATTGTAAAATAATAATAAAAGATATTTTGAACTTAGCTGTGGTTTCAAAAGTTCTCTAGTTTATCCCTCTCCAACGGTATGCTACATTACATAGAAATCATTCATTATATGGTGAAAATAAGGAGAATAAGTTTTTATTATAATGAATTTAGGAGTTGACATTTTTCATACATTTACACATTTTTAAGGCTGAAAGCTCAAGAGTCACTTTCTTGAAACCAATTGTATCAAATAATGATTTATTTGTAATAAACGTACATTGCAGAATATAACCACAGTTTTTTCGTGTTATTAACACCACAAATTAAAAAGTTATGACGATATAGAGGCGAAATTTGGGTAATTAAAAAAAAATTTAATGTCTCATTTACTGTGACAATTAGGACATAGGGTCTAAGGGTGAAAGAAATAGCAAGTGACCCCCCCATTCCCCCCAAAAAAATGTGTTGGCCCATACACCAAACACCCTGTTTATATATATATATATATATATATATATATATATATATATATATATATATATATATATATATATATATATATATATATATATATATATATATATATATATATATATATATATATATATATAGTGTATTTTGATACTAGTAGATACGTATATGCTGCAAAGAAATTCCTCCCGAATTTCAGTAACATTGTAAAATATAAACGGTCCGTTTTCAAAATTGTATTTTTGTTTTTCTTTTGAAACTTCATTGACGGCAATCTCTCGATCGAAGCCCCACGCGGAAGTCGCGGGTGACAGAATCGTGTATATACAGCGACGCCGACGATATTTTTCGAGAGGAAAACAAATTTGGATCGTACACTCGTCTATCTCGATGCCACATCGAAACAGTACTCGATTCCGCCTGAGAAGTATCAACAGTCTCGGAGAAAACCGTGAACGTGAATTTCTCTTTCTCTCTTTCCTTCACACTCTCTCTCTCTCTCTCTCTCTCTCTCTCTCTCTTTCTTTTCCGCTCTCGACTTCGACGATGAGATTAGATACACAATTTATGGGAAACAGCCGGAGTTTCTCGTGCAACTCTTGTTCCTTCGACTCTCGTCGACGAAACGCGATTCTGCTCGTCACTTTCCCACACTGTTTATATATAATACGTGCTAAGAGAGAGAGAGAGAAAGATATCAAAAGAAATGTTTGCCGCGCGAATTAATCGAGAGAATCGAGCCGGTCGGTCGCCAGAAGTTCTTCACGTTTAGGGGAAATCCGTCTCTATATATAGAGTACTTCTTTCAAGTCCGCATATATCTATGAACTACCAGACAAACTATAAATCTCTCTAGACAAACTATAGATAGATATATAACATATAAACGTCTGGTCGGTTTTTGTAGAGAAATATATATATTCTTGCCTTCAAGTCAGTTGATACACAAGCAGGGGAAAAAAGCTTGATCATGACGTTTGAAAAATGTACTTGTTAAAACAGCATAATGTCAACATATATATAGAGAGAGAAAGAGAATGAGAGAATATATCGAATAGTTCATTTTAAGAGGTTAGGCTACTCGACCCGAAAATCAGGGTTGTTAAGGACCAGTGTGAACGCTGAAAATTTAGGTGATTTTCGGGAATTTTTTGGAAGAAAAGTACTCCATTAAATGTTTCGAAAAATTGAGAATATATTTGGCTATATTTGACCTATATTACATAATTTTTTCATAGAAAAATATTGAGATCCAAGCGACTTATGCGCGGCCTTCGGAGGCGCCAAAAAAAAGGTCCTCCATTGCTGACATGATTCCGGTCGATTGAGTAGCTGAAACCGAAAAAGGAAAAAAATGTCGTTCAACTGGAAGGTATTTTCTGTACAATGACGTAGGATTTTCGAAAAATATCAAAATCTAACAAAACGGCGTAGTCATGAAAAAAAAGTCTGTTTTCTTGCCCATAAAATGGTCATTTTTTTCAATGCCAAATCTCAAATTTTCATCCAATCAAAAATATCCTACGTCATTGTAGAGTAAATGTATTCAAGAGTACTCAGTTCAAATTTCAAGTCAATCGGATAATTGCTCTTTCAGTTACAATGTCAGCAAATTTGACAAATCTTATTTCGAGAAAAACGCGTTTAAAGATTTAACTATCGATTTTTGCAAGATAAAATGATATAAATGATAATGATATTCTTAAAAGTATAAACTGTCGAAAAAGGCAAAAAAACGATTTTTTGAAAGTGTCACACTGATATAGCCCATTAAACAAAAAATTTGAAGAAACAAGTAAGATGATCGATAAATCGTTTGGACATTTATTTGTATGTACATTAACAAACTTGTGTACGAAATTTCATTTAAAAATATTAATAATTAAAGAAGATTTCAACAGTCTCACGAAGGACCTTTAAACGTGAGGGCCTCAACGGTGTACTTCATTTTGGCCACCCAGTTGATGTGGAACAAAAAAACAAGTTCGTTTCTTAATATAAATAATACTGGCTAAGACTTGACCAAGCCTTTTTTCAGTAAATTGTTTCAATAAAAAAAAATCATGTTTTTTTCGATTTTTGGAGCAAAAATGACATTATTTTTAACAACTACTGAAAAAACAATGTTACGAAGGAAAACGACGGTCAAGACTAAACTACTATTATACTGAATAAGTGAACCAAATTTCAAGTCAATCCGTTCATGAGATGTCGATAAATCGTGTACACCGTATAGAAAAACAAAGTTTCGAGAAAAACGCGTTTAAAGTTTTACTACCAGTTCTATCATTCTAATCATAACTTTACCTTCAATCAGCGACTCGCGCACCATATGTCGCACCTACCTCTCCAATTTGAGTTGCCTCAAGCGACAGACGGAAGTTCATTTTTGCAGCAGCCTGACCCGTTAATTGATCTTCTGAGTTCCAACGTAGACCTTTGCGAGTTTTTACGTATTAGCCTTCCCAGTTGACCCCTTTCCTATCAGTCCCTACGCGAACTTCGTAAATCTGACCTATCTTCCGTTGCGGCCACAGTCGCAGTTTGTAACAGAATGAAAGTTCCGTTTGCAAGGCAAATTTTTGTTTCCATCTAAATTGGCCCCTCTTGTTTCACCTAAATGGTTTTCAGGGACCTCTACTGAAGATCGCATTGTGAAGTACGGAGAATGTATTTGGTAGGTCCTTTTTTTATGCATTTGCATTATTATTAACGAACCATGGACGTTGTACCTGTATATGCCTGTAATGTACTCGAAATAAAGAAAATGGAAATTAATAATAATGATAATTGATACTTCTTCGAACGTGGTTATATTGTACATAGACGGCGATCGGCAGTATGTTGGTTTGGCCCCATTGCAAAGTTTATATAAATTTCACATAGACCATTTTTATGTAACTTTTCAGTTTCCATGGGCAGTCGCATGGGACTCTTAAGGGGTTAGATAGAGTCTAGAGGCCCAAAAAGATTGATTTTTCAATAATTTTTCTTGAGAAGACCTTTGAATCTATTAACGTGAAAATTTGTACACATATTATGGTAACTTTTAACTGTATTTTACCATTTTTTAGTTGTAAAAATAATTACTTTTAAAGCTGCAATAGCTGATCTCCGGGAGCACCTCTAAAAAAGGCGATTAGACTATAAAAAAGGGATTATCTTGTAATTGATCGAAAGAATAAGCAAAATTATAATTACAAAAATACAAAAATACAAAAATGTAGGCCTCACATTTTTTATAAAATGGAAAATATTTATGGTGAGAAAAAACCTTCGATTAATTACTAAAAAATATACTTGAAAAGATCGCGTTAAAATTTGAGACTGATCGGTTCAGCCGTTTCCGAGAAATCTTGCTCACCGACTTTAAAAGCACAGTTTTGAGAAAAACGCGTTTGAAGTTTCACAAGCCCTTGCGAACGCTCTGACACGTCATTACAAATGTGCGTGTAACTTCGAGAATATTCGCCGGATTGACAAGAAATTTTCTGTGCGTGTACTCAAATATATGTACATTACGATTTAAATCGATTTTTCGAAAATTTCAACCGTATATAACCCCTTAAGGCGTATATAGAATCTTTGAGGATTTTACATTAGCATTTTTGTATAACAGCTTTATAGATTTTATTCTATATGTATTTTTTTTAATATATGTTTTTTAAAAAAATATACAGAACAAAATATATATAGATGATAGACGAAAATGAACGTATAGAATCCTCATGATGCTATAGAGAATTCTAGGTAAAGCTCTATGAACAATGGAGAATGTTATAAAAAGGGTGTCTCAAAATTACCTGATATTTTAATTCATTACTAAAACGTATTATTTATTTGAAAAGTACGAATATTTTTATTTTAATAAGAGGTACAAAAATGGAGGTTATGTGTGGAACACAATATTCGATAAATGGCATAAACAGCATGAACTTGGAAGACATATATACTTTAAACAAAATGGCGCAAGCTGCCACAGTGCGGGCGAAAGAATGCAGTTATTGCAGACGAAGTTTCATGGTCGTGTTATCTCGCGGCGTTGTGAATTGGCCACCAAGATCGTGCCATTTAACGCCATTAGACTTATTTCTTTGTGGCTTTGTGAAAGGAAAAGTGTATGGCAATGATCCACAGACCATTCCGGAGCTCAAGGAAGCAATTGGACGCCATTATGCCAAAATGTTATTGAAAATTTCGTCAAAAGCGTGAAGGATTGCAAACAGGGAAATAAATAATACGTTTTATCAATAAATCAAAATATCTGGTCATTTTGAGACACCCTTTATATATCCTGGGCAAATCCTACTACAAACCTATACAATTTATATATTGGGCGTATAAGTAAGTTTAAAATGACTTTTTATGAAAATTGGGGCTTTATTGTGCTAAAGTGGTAAAAGACACGGCTAAAATGGTAAAAGACGTTTATGGCCTTCTTTCACGTTCCTTATCCTCCCTCCGTGTGAAAATCACCACTTTTGAACCGTCTAAATCAGTACTCACAAGTTGAGATTGATAGAGCATGGTCCCCATAAGCCTCACACAGCAATCGATGACTATCAACTGTTTTTTTTTCAAAAGGAAGCGGAAAAGTAGAGCGTCCTGCGTTGAAAAGTAAAGCTTCCACACACACACACACACACACACACACACACACACACACACACACACACACACACACACACACACACACACACACACACACACACACACACACACACAGACACACGCACACACACGCACACACACACACACACACGCGCGCGCGCGCGCGCGCACACACACACACACACACACACACACACACACACACACACACACATATATATTTATAGGGTGCGCCAGAGAAACTTACTTATTTGAAAGGTCAATAAAAACAAAACTACTTCAATTATTGTTTAAAATTTTTTTTATTTGAGAATACAATATCCCAATTTTTTTTTCATGCAGTCTTGAAGATGACATCGGATAAATGGCGACCCCCATTGCGCATACACTGATGAAGTCGATTTTTGAAATTCGTATCCACTCTTTGCAGCATATCAATCGGTATGTTGGCAATGGCGTCGCGAATGTTGTTCTTGAGATGTGCTATGGTCCGTGGTCGATCGACATAAACCAGAGATTTCAAATAACTCCATAAAAAAAAATCGCATGGAGTCAAATCTGGAGAGCGTGCCGGCCATTGGAGATCGCCTCTGAGAAAGATGAGGCGGTCGGGGAAATGTTGTCGCAACAAATTCATTGAGTCTCGTGCTGTGTGTGCTGTGGCTCCATCTTGCTGAAACCACACGTTCCTAACGTTCATTTCTTCGAGTCTTGGAAGAAAAAATTCCTCGATCATGTTCCTGTAACGAGCTCCATTCACGGTAACTCTCCGGAGTTCTGATGGTCCGTTGAAGTCCATTTCTGGGTTTAGCGACACTTCCACACTCCCGAAATGAGTTAACCCACGACAGAATCGAATTACGGCCAGGAACGAGTCTGTGAGGAGGAATTTCAAAGCGAGCGCAGAAGGCACGTTGCGTAGCAACAAGTGAGCGACCGTTAGAAAAGAAGCTCTCGACTGCGAAGGCCCGCTGCTCTCTAGACCAGAGCATGATGGCAACTGACTGGAGGGAGAAACAAACTTGGGAACTTCCCCCTCCAGATGCGCCCCCTCTCGCCCCTCTACCCGCCCAACTCACCGCGCGGGAATTTTTTCAAATAAGTAAGTTTCTCTGGCGCACCCTGTATATATATTATATATACATACATATATATATACACACACACACACACACACACACACTACTATAATATATAGTATGTATGTGGCGATGGAATACAGAGACACACATATAATACATATATATTTATATATTTTCCAGTCGCACGTGTTTAGAGCGATGATTCAGGTTCACAATAAGGCCCTTGCCCATTCGCAAAGTCCAAAATGATAAATGATGAAGTAAAAGAAGTCACTGTCTAGTCGTCCGAGGTATGATGTTGAATCCCAAGATGTAGACGATCCAAATGTATACGACAGGAGACGACGTACGCATATTGTACAAAATTTACGACCCGTTGATTTCCTTCGTGGCTCGAAAGATTCTCGACACGAGTGAGACTCTGGTTCGTCGACGAACTTTGCTTTAAGAATTAAACGAAAAAAAAAGTAATCGCGTTGAAATCCTAACGATGACTTTTTTAGTGCGTTTTCGGCCCGATCAACGTCATTGAATTTAGCCTCAATTTTGAATTTTTTTTAAGGGGGGGAGATACCGTTAGGCGAGGAAAAATTCGCTGATATTCATAATTTTTTTTCCTCCACCTTTTTCTGCAGAAAATTTCTGCACCTTTTTGAGACTTAGGGTATGTTTCATTACTACTTTTGGCTGTCCTATGGTATTTTTTTCATTGAGGCAGTCGTGTGATTTAGAGGCCTAAAAAAGGTGATTTTCGGCGATTTTTTTGATAGGGAGAGAAAAATCGCAACTTTGGAAGTCTCAAATTGGTGAGAAAGATGGTGTGAGTAATTCTTGTCCGAAACATAAAAACTAAAAATATTTTCAATCGACATATATTTTTATCCTCGATAAACTAAAAAAAAACAGAAAAAACCGTGAAATTATATTAATGTTCGAGCTTGAACAAAAAAGCGACGATTTAAAAATTTTGTTTTCCTTATTGGTGCAATAAAAATGGTACAAAATGACTTTTTTAATCCATGTTTTTAGTTAATTTAGGATAGTTTTCAATACTCTAGAGAATGAATTTTGGTTTGGGTCGATGGGTCAATTTTTCCGCTATCACGCCCGCCAATTTGGAAAAATGATAAAAACGAGATTTCGAGAAAACGCGCTTTCAAGTTCTCGGTCGGTTCGCACACCTGCTCGATGCTTACCTGTTCACGGATCTCTATCTTCGAAAATACTTCAAGCTGACTTTTAAAACTTGAGAAACATATTCTCCAATAGTTAAACCATAGATTAAGAGGTAACACCACTCTCGCGGCCGAAAAGAAGGCCTAACTTTGACGATTTTTTTGGGAGTATAATAAGAAGAATGGGGGGTCTTTTTAGAGGGATTATTCAGCATATATTTAAGTACAGATATTTTTTTTATTATTTCTTTTGGACAAAATGACGACGAGGGAGCCAAACTTCGAAATGATCTTTAAAAAAAACACCTCCAGTTGCGGACAAATTTCTCGAGAAATATAAGATCTGGAACAAAAAATAACAAACAAAATGTAATCTATATACTGTTGGCTATAGAAGTACGTAGAGATTTTTTATTTCATCAATTTTTGTCAAAACGGTGCACTTTTGACCGAAAAATTCGATTTATTCCTTAAAAAATAAGCAGTAAATTGGTGATAAAATAAAAGGTTAACTTAAATCGAAAAACCCCTACGTCTTTCTATAAAAGAGGTAATTGTGAAGCTACTGTAAAAATTTTAAACTGATCCATGCGTGTGTTAGTGTAATGTGTTCGTTAAGATTGGAAAAAGTGGTTTTGAGAAAAACGCGTTTTTATGATGTTTAAGCATTGTTTAAGCAATTTAAAGAACGATTTTTTCAAAATCCTAGAGTGGTGTTACCCCTAAAAGAAAAAAAAACGATTTTGTGACCCTCTAAACCAGACGACTGCCTTAAGAAATCATCACAGTGTTAAATTGTCAATAAATCGATAATGTTTTTGCATTGTCCGATAGTATACACGGTTATAAACGTTCTGTCCAATTTTTAGATCCAAATTCGAATTATTTCACGTCAATTCTTATGTTGCTATGGAAGCTTTTTTCTAATCTTCCTATTTTATGAAAAACTGTCGAAAAAAAGGCTAAATTTAAGAGTTTTGGTTCAAAGCGCCGCTATTTTTTCAAATTTTACTAAAAAAGAAACACCTCCATAGAAACATAGCGGCTTACCTACAGATTAATAATGATTTTGAAATTTTTGTTTCAGATGAAATTTGCGGCCACAATCCTGACCACCATGGGACAGTATTTTTTTCCACACAATTTTCCGCAAATAAAAACAATGTTAAGCAATAAATAGAGAAATAAAAAAAAAATAATTTTGTACTCATTATCGGTGCTTCAATTTGTGAAAAAAATAGACCGAATAGCTTATCCTATCCACCTTAAAAATATCGCGAAAATCGGCTATTTTCGGGCACTCACACTGTGATGATTCCTTAAGGGGTAAGGCCACCGTAGAATTTTCAAGAAATCGATTTTTTTCGGTAAAACGGTGCTTTATCATCATAAGATTAAGTTACTATTCGATTTATAGCAAGAACATTTTTTTTTCACCGACTTTGAGCGTATAACATAAGCCCACCTCTGGCACGGCCGTAGAGTACCTAAAACTTTAAACGCGTTTTTCTCGAAACAGCTTTTTTCCAATTGGCATGAGAAATAACTTCAACAATTTTCACTCGATTTACTTCAAATTTAAAAGTTATGTTCCTAATTGCATTCCGCAGAGAAGTACGTACGGAATTTCTGATTAATCGAAAACTTTTCATTTTATGAGAAGTTTTATACGAAATTTTTCACTGAAAATTCATTCAAATACCTACAACTACAAAAAAAAGATAACAGAAGAAAATATTAGTAGTCGGCCATTTTGTACATCGAAAAAGAATATATATATATTTTCTAACAGCTTAATATTCATACTAAATAGATGTGTAATTAATTTTATGAGCGAATCACTTTTTCATACGAAAAAAAAATTGTTAAATTCGCACATGATCTTATACCCGTTACTGTGGCCTAACGCCTTAATCTTAAAAAATGACGAAGTTATGGCACTATCTTTTAAACGGGTTGCGGTGGATACTGTCAGACGGCGGGACACGTAGCCCCAGCGGCATGAATCCGAAAAAAACCAACGAAGATTTGTCTTTCATTAACACTCATACGCAGAATGTGAACCAAGAAAACGTGAGAAATGTTGAAAATCGATGAAATCGTACGCTTCTAAACAAAAAGATTGAATTTTCCGAAAAAAAAGTGGCTACATATTGCAATAAATTTTTTTTTTCAATAACATTCTGGGTCATATTTTAGACAATGAGGTTAGCAAGAAATATGCCAAATTTCATTAGAATCGGTCGATTAGTTTTTCAGCTATACGTCACGCCAGTTTTGAAAATGCAGTTTGGAAGACCGTGCCATACCTCCGCCATTTACAAAGATTAATAAAAAAAAATTTAAATGCCATGTGAACAGGCCAAAATTAGTGATAAAACATACCCCAAGAACTGGTGCGATGGTCTAGTGGTTAGCGTGCTCGCCACTAAACCAGCGGACCGGGAGGTCCCGGGTTCGAATCCGAGTCGCGTACATTTCGTCGTGAAATGTTTTTCTTCGGCATTTCGCGGCGAAATAAGACTAGTTCCACGACTGGGGGGCGAACTCGATGACCGGCTGTATTGGTATAGGTTTTCCGCAGTTTCCCTATACCCATGACAGAAATGTCATGATGAATATAATACAGAGGGGGAAGTCGGCTGCGGCCGCAACAGGGGGGAACAGGGAGAAAGATGGAGACAAAAAGGAGTAAACAGTAGAGGAAAGAACGGTCATAATGATGGGAAAGAAAATAGGTAACAAACGCGAAAAGCGCGTACCTAAGGAAAAAACCAATAAAAAAAACATACCCCAAGTCTCAAAGCTGGTAAAGAAATCGTTTAAAAAAAAAGTCATCAAAATC
>OY723392.1:36246343-36338208 GCA_963210295.1 Ophion ellenae
ATTTAATTAAGAAATAATTATTTCATATAATTATTGCCAATTTTCACAGGAAATGATTTAATATTTATGACTAATTGTTACAAATGAATAATGTAGTTATTTTATTATTTATTATCAAATTTGGCAACAATTATCTTATTATTTACTTGTGATGATTACTATTTTTGAAAATTATTATTACAATTATTATTGTTGCTGTTCTTATTATTATTTCCATTATCATTATTATTATTGTTTCTTTGAGGTATTACTTGCCTATTTGGCTTGTTACAAGACTTATTTCTATTATCATTATCTACTATTTACCAATTTTTATGTTTATCAAATTGATTATTAATAATATCACCATTAATTTTAATGACATTTAATAACATTTAAATTCATATAAGAGTGTATAAAATAAAAATTTTAATTCTTATATTCATTGTATGAATATTATCATGACAATTAAGGGGCTATACTAGTGTGACACTTTTAAAAAATCGATATTTTTCGACTTTTTCGACAGTTTATACTTTCAAGAATATCCTGTCAAAATTTCAAGGCCGTATTTTATTCATTTTATCTCGCAAAAATCGATAGTTAAATCTTTAAACGCGTTTTTCTCGAAATGAGATTTTTCAAATTTGCTGACATTGTAACTCATAGAGCAATTATCCGATTGACTTGAAATTTGAACTAAGTACTCTTGAATATATTTACTCTACAATGACGTAGGATATTTTTGATTGGATGAAAATTGACGATTTGGCATTGAAATAAACGACCATTTTATAGGCAAGAAAACAGACTTTTTTTTATACCTACGCCATTTTGTTAGATTTTGATATTTTTCGAAAATCCTACGTCACTGTACAGGAAAGACCTTCCAGTTTAACGACATTTTCCATTTTTCGGTTTCAGCTACTCAATCGGCCGGAATTATGTCAGCAGTGGAGGAACTTTTTTTTGGCGCTTCCGAAGGCAGCGTACAAGTCGCTTGAATCTCAATATTTTTCTATGAAAAAAAAATGATGTAATATAGGTTAAATATAGCCAAATATATTCTAATTTTTCCGAAACATTTAATTGAGTACTTTTCTTCCAAAAAATTCCCGAAAATCACCCAAATTTCCAGCGTTCGCACTGGTATAGCCCCTTAATGTTTGTCTTCACATCGTTATTATTATTGCCATTATTATTATACGTGTATACAGTGGAACGATTCATTACTCTTTTTCCGTCGCAAGGACTACGAAACACCGAACAAAAATTGTTTAGCCGTTGTACAGTCGCGTTTGTAAGCTCGAAGCTTTTAGTCAGCAGTCGATCGTAAATATTTCGTAGGTCTCTTAAAAATCCGTACCTATTACATCGTACATGGAGGCCTTATCTCCGCAGCTGAGATGGGCGCTGTCGAAGCTGATCATAACCAGACCACCGTTCACAGACTTGAACATCAAAAAAAGTACGTACACGGAGACTTGAATAAAAAGATACGTGATGAGAGAAGAAGCCTTTCGAAGAAGGAAATTCAGAGGGAGTTTTCAATGTCGAGCGATTACAATTGTGAATAGGGATCGGGAGCGAAGAAAGAAGAGTTGAGCGTTAGGGGGCAGTGCATTTAGGCGAAATAAAGAAATTCTGATTTTCATGATCTTTTTTTAAAGGAAAAATTTCTTCACCACTTTCAACACTTGGAGAATGTTTTATTACTACTTTTGGCTGTTACATGGTATTTTTTTTATTAAACTTTAAAAATGGCGGAGGTATTCCCCATGGAAATTTATGCATGTAAAATATATGCAGAAAATATATGCTACATATATATATATATCGGTCGCATATATAGTGACGACAAATAGAATAATACGTATATATTAAGTATATATGCACCAAATATATGACGCATATATGACCCATATAATTTCGATATATTTTTCTGACCAAAACGTATATGCTACGTATAAACGCTATATATGATGCATATATGAGGCATATACGACGCATATATTTTCGATATATTTTCAATCTATTTTTTTGTCAGAAAAATATATCAAAAATGTATGCGTCATATATGACTCATATATGTGTCATTTATGCGTCATATATGACGCATACATTTTTGATACATATTCCTGACAAAAAATAAATGCTGTGTATAAACACTATTACATTTAAACTTAATAAAACTTAAAACTTAAACTTAAAAAAACTTAACTTACAGTTAAAGTACGCTATTACGCTATTATGCTAAATATATGTGGTATATATGCAGGGTAAATGCTTCATGTATCATTGATATATGATACATCGATATAGAGTAATACCACGCATATACATCTCATACATAAAAACGTTACGAAAATGAGAATTTGGCACATATATGCAACATATATTTTCAATATATGGCATACATTTCACATGTATTACAATTATTAATAAAATAGATTTGCAGTATATTTTTGCGTATATAAATTTCCATGGGGGATGGCACGGTCTTCTAAACTGCATTTTCAAAACTGGCATAGCTAAAAAACTAATCAACCGATTCTGATGAAATTTTGCATAAATCTTTCTAACCTTATTGTCTAAAACATGACCCTAAATGTTTTTGAAAATAAAAAAAAGTATTTTTCATTATTTAAAATATGACACTGGACATTTTTTTTGAATGTGAATGTTTTTGAAAATAAAAAAAAGTATTTTTTTTATTGCGAAATGCAGAAATTTTTTTCGGCAAATTCAGTTTTTTTTGTTTCAAAACGTACCATTTCATCGATTTTCGATGTTTCTCACTTTTTCTTGGTTCACATTCTGCATATGAGTGTTAATGAAAGGAAAATCGTCATTTGTTTTTTCCACAAGTTTTTATTTAACTTGCTTCGTTGGTATGTCCGTCTTTCCGATTAAAAATTTGTAATCCATTTTTGCAAGCACTTGCTGGCATCCGATTGAGCTGAGATTTGGCATACCTGTGTAACTTCGGTGACAATGCAATAATATGGTACCATGGAGCTGACCTGATGATGGAGGTGGGAGGTGGGAACTGAAGTTTCCCAATGGCAAATGGTAGGACAATCGAGTTTGGGCTCAGTAAACTTTGATGACTTGGGCACTATTTATAATTACACTGTTATAAAGTTTCTCGCGAAACCTTTATAACCTAAGGCAAGGTTTTTTATTGCGTCGATGTCAGAATGGCATGGGGGTCTAGCATGGCAAATAAATAAACAAATTCTAATACTAAAAAGTATAAAATAAAATAAACGTAAAAAACCTTTTTAAAAGGAAGCTCTTATTTAAAAGGTACTGTACTAAAAAGTAAAAAATAATGTTCAGTAAAATTGAAAATCAAAAAAGTATAACTACTAAAAAGTGCCTTCCTTGGTCATTCATTATAAGTGCAAGTACTTAAAAGGTACATAAACGTAAATATATGTTTTTAAATATGAAATATAAATTTTAAAAGCTTGAGGCGTCAAACGTCATAAATATTAATACTACTTTAAAATGTCTGAAAAAGAGCTTCAAATTTTTTGAGTTTATGTTTCATATTTTTTAAAGTTCTACACTTATGTATCGTTTGGCTACTTGCACCTATTATGCGTGAATAAGGAAGGGATTTTTTCATAGTTATGCTGTTTTGATTTTCAATTTGATTGAACTTATTTTTTTACTTTTCCGTACAATACCTTTTAAATAAAAGCTTGTTTAAAAAGAGTATTTTTACGTTTATTTTCTTTTCAATTAATCCCGCCTTCGCTACGTGCCACGCCCTCGTTTAGAAGACTGTGCCAGACCTCCGCCATTTTTAAAGATTAATAAACAAAATACCATGTAATAGCCAAAACTAGCAATAAAACATACTCTGAGTCTCAAAGAGGGTGAAGAAATCTTTCCTTTTAGAAAAAAATCACGCGCACCATCAATTTTTCTTCGCCTAAAGGTATCTCTCCCCTTAAGGTAGTCCGATCGCTTGACACTAGTCATACCACTCATCATACTTGAGACTTGTACAATTTATATTTTAAACATATGCAAAAGAAATAATTTGTAATTACTAAAAATTTCCATGTGTAAACTGTTTAAGGGGGGATTGTCTTTTTTTTCGCAAAATTTACCGCTTTTTGGGAATTTTTTTGTGAAGAAAGTATACAACGGAAAACTTGTGAAACTTGGCATATAGTTTTATTGATCTGTTTACTACATACAAAAAAAATTTTAAACAATTTCATCAAAAAATCCCCCCTTAAACGCGTTTTTCTCGAAACAGCTTTTTCACAACTGGTGTGCACGATTTCTCAAAAACTATTCAACCGATTGCCTTCAAATTTGGACAGAATGCTCAGCTGACATCCTTTTATCGTTTGATGAAGCAAAAAAGCAATACGTTCAATTGTTTTTTATTTATAACAAAAAATCGATCAATTTTTTTCGAAAAATCGATACTTCAAGTTCAAAACGTCACCAAATCGTCAATTTTTTTTTTCCCTTCATCAAACGATAGCTATATGTGTCTAAAGTAAAATGCTTTTTGGTTTTTTGTTGCAGGATGAACGTGAAGGCTGTAATCGTGCACACCATCAAAAAAGGACCATCGCGCGTCGAGGGGGGTGGGAGGCGGATTTTTTGATGAAATTGTTTAAAAATTTTTTTGTATGTAGTAAACAGATCAATAAAACTATATGCCAAGTTTCACAAGTTTTCCGTTGTATACTTTCTTCACAAAAAAATTCCCAAAAAGCGGTAAATTTTTGCGAAAAAAAAGACAATCCCCCCTTAACGAATGTTCACATTTAATTAGAAAAATGAAAAAATAGGAATTTCAACGATTCGCGCGGTATTTCTAGGTTTGATATTTGGCAACATTGGTTCTATCTCCGTCTCTTTTTACTCAACCAGGCGAGTTTAACCTCCATGCTTGTCAACGTCGATCTGTCAAAACAATGTCAGGTGCGGGAAATATAAAGCATCGTATTCGGGCCGCGACTGGTAAAAAGCGTGGAAAATTTGTGTCGGCGAAATATGTCGGTTAAAAATGAAATATGTGTGGAAATTCGAATGAGTGAGATGAGGTTAGGACTACAGTCAGCTGTTGCCTTGCTGTCACGTCTCTTTGTCGTAGCAAGTGGTGATAAATCCAATACCGGAAGTTCAAATTAAACTTGATATTACATAAAATTTAGGTCAATGAGCGTAATTTTTTCTGAGAGCATTCGATTACTACAAGTGTAAAGTATGTAAATCTGATTATTTTTAAGAATCTGACGGATTCCCACTATTATATACACTTTTGTATCGACCGGAAATTGGGTTTTTGTATGTCGTCTCGGAATTCCTTTACAAAAATGCGCAATTTTAATATTTTTTTTGTCCCTAATTAGGTCGATAACCGACCCTGAAATTTTACAGATACGATTATTAATATGTTTAGCGAAGCTGAAAAAAAAATGCTCCTATGGATTGAAGGCTGGCGATAGGATTACCTTATATACGACGGAGCACGAAACGATGGATTGTGAGGAAAAGAAATTGTCACAGCTTACCAAATCTTGCAAAACGTCGTCGGGAACGTTGCTCGAAGAATTGCAAAGGGCTCTCGCGGCGCTGTGAGAAAATATCACCGGTGCTTTCGTTATCGTGAGCGTCTCCCTCATCGTTCTTAGAGAAACGTGTGAAAGATCGACGAGCATACCGAGCCTGTTCAGCTCGCGGACAACAGCCTTGCCGAAGCTCGAGAGGCCATCGCTGTGGAAGTCCATCGGTGCGTCCACGTTCGGATCCTCCACGGAACACGAGTCAGCCCTGATAAATTCATTTCCGCGTAGAAAATGTCTTATTATTCGTTGCGGCACAATCGCTGCGACATAATGTACTCTCCAAGGAAAGACCTCGTTCAAAATTTACATTTTCGACGAAAAGTTTCACCGTATCGGAATTTCGATACTTGGTGATTCGACAAAAATCTGAAAAAATTTGAACACATCAAGGGGCCTTTCCAGGTGACACTTTAACAACAAAAAAATGTTTGTTGCCTTTTTCGACAGTTTATACTTTCAAGAATATCCTGTCAACATTTCAAGGCCGTATTTTATTCATTTTATTTCGCAAAAATCTATAGTTAAATCTTTAAACGCGTTTTTCTCGAAATGAGATTTTTCAAATTTGCTGACATTGTAACTCAAAGAGCAATTATCCGATTGACTTGAAATTTGAACTGAGTACTCTTGAATATATTTACTCTACAATGACGTACGATATTTTTGATTGGATAACAATTGACGATTTGGAATTTAAAAAAAATGACCATTTTATAGGCAGGAAAACTGACTTTTTTCATAACTACGCCATTTTGTTAGATTTTGATATTTTTCGAAAATCCTACGTCATTGTACAGGAAATACCTTCCGGCTTAACCACATTTTTTCCTTTTTCGATTTCAGCTACTCAATCGGTCGGAATCATGTCACCAGTGGAGGAACTTTTTTTTCGGCGCCTCCGAAGTCAGCGCATAAGTCGCTTCGATCGCAATATTTTTCTATGAAAAAATTATGTAATATAGGTCGAATATAGCCAAATATATTCTTAATTTTTCCGAAACATTTAATTGAGTACTTTTCTTCCGAAAAAATCCCGAAAATCACCCAAATTTTCAGCGTTCACACTGGTATATATTGCATTAATACATAATTTGTTAACTTTTAATGAACAATCTTTTGATTTACCTGCTTCCATACGCGAATAAAAGCAAAGAAAACTTTTTCTATATCTGATCATATATGAAGCCATATAAAGATATATACAATTATATGTATTTCAATAGAAAACAAAAGTACTCGTATACAGTCATATACAATTTTATATACCGTAAATAACATTTTCACGTATATATATAATTATATACAACACTATATTGAATTATATATAACTGTAAATAGTATTATACCTAATTATATAAACCGTAGATAAAAGTTTCACGTATATATATATATAATTACATATAAACCGATATATAAATATATATGATTGTTTATCATTTTTATATAATTGTATCTAAGTATATACAAGCATTTTTACTCGAGGTTTGAAGTTTTTCGAATTTCGCTTTGAAATTTTCGGAAAATACTCTCATATGTAGTTCTATCGTTTGAAGAAAGAAAAAAAAATCGATTTTTTTATCGTTGCAAATGTACATCCCGCCTTAATCTTTAAGGCCTTAGGCCACAGTAGCGGGTATAAAATCATGTTCGAATTTAAGGGGCTAGTCCACTTTTAAAATTTCAAAAAATCGATTTTTTTCACTGTTTTCGAATGTACATACATTCAGAAATATTGTGTCAAAATTTTATGAAAATCCGAGCTCTCTAAGTATTCGACCCATAACCCAGGTAAGAATTTTTCGTAGTATAAACTTCAAACGCGTTTTTCTCGCAAAAACGTTTCCAAAATCTAGCTCCATCGTATCTCTAAAACTAATAAACCGATTCTCTTGAAATTTGAACCACATATTGTAAACATGATTCGCAACAAGATGAATTTTTTTTTTATTTTTACTCTTTTTTTTGCGAAAAACTGCGAAAAAAACGCGTTTTTTTACTTTTTTCGTTTTTCATCTGCCATTTTTTTATTTTTTAATAAAACTTTATATCCGAGGGTCATTTTGTAGCTGGTGTCATACTGAATCTAATGGACGTTGATTTTTTTGTTTCAGACAAGCCGTTGCCGAGTTGCGATGGAGCTACCTAGCCCACCTATTTTTGAGGCGTTACGTTAAACTATAGTTTTTGTACTTAAAAATGAATAAAAATGAATAAAATTTTTTTTGTGTATTTCAAGACTTTATTCATCAAGCTCAACAACTTTTATAATCATATCTTTTATAAAATCCTCAAAAAAAAATCGCGAAATGGCCTTTTTCGTGGCTCCAAAGTGGACTGGCCCCTTAACAATTTTTTTTCGTATGAAAAAGTGATTCACTCATAAAATTGATTACGCATCTATTTAGTATAAATATCAAGCTTTTAGAAAATCCATTTTTTTTCGATGTACAAAATGTACGAAAACTTTTCATTGTATGAGCAGTTTATGGGCAGTTGTAACGAAATTTTTCACTGAAAATTCATTTCTTAAGTTCAAATATCTACAACTTTAGAATAAAGCAACATTTTTTAAATTCCGTACGTACTGCTCTTGGTATTCTAATGTAAATTGACGAGAATTTTTGTTTTTTGTTCTAGGTAAAAAATGTTGTACATCGAAAAAAAAAAAAAATTTCCAACAGCTTGATATTCATACTAAATAGATGTGTAATTAATTTTACGAGTGAATCACTTTTTCATACGAAAAAAAAATTGTTAAATTCGCACATGATTTTATACGCTAAGTGGCCTAAGGCCTTACATATTCAGATTCACGAAAGGAATACCCTAATCTACGAGGACTTTTTTCCGTACCAGGGAGTATTGCAGCGATGTGTGAGAGTCATGTACCGAGCCCCGAGCAAATGAAAGCTCCTGAGTACGGCCATGGAGGCACCGATGCTGTGGCCCCCCTCGATCCCAACGAGGCTCGCCAGGACTCCGTCCTTGTGAGCTTTTTCCAGCTCCTGGCTCGACGTCACCAGTCGCATTCTCGTCGAGTACTTGGCGGTCAATCGTCTGACCACGTCGATCTGCTCGAGGGTCAGCTGAACAGCGTCGAGGAATTGGGCCTCGCAGGGCACGTAGGCCGACCAAAATTGGGCCCCTATATTGCCATCGCGTAAGCGCGACAGATCCGTCTGCCATTGGGGCCCGAAGGTTCCATTTCTCGAGAGATCCTCGTCGAACGGAAAGTCACGTATATTCGTGTTGCCACGATGCTTGCGCAGATTCCACGCGAAGTCGTTGTGGCTGAATTTCCCAAAAGTTCACACTCTCACAGTAAATTCTTGTTTTTTTAGAAAATAAAGTTACACTTTTTTCATAATAATTGTCTACTGCAAAGAATATTGGTAATTTGAGTTTGTTGCCTTCCGGTCGAAATATGTCGAAAAAATATTTTTAACCTGGCTTTTATTTAATATGCTAAATAGTAGAAAATAATTTGTTTACCAAGTCACCTATATGTGAGTATAAATAAAAGCTTGGGTCGCTCAACTTTTTAAATGTTCAATACATTTGATCAATTCAGTTTCATTAGCCGTATTCAATTTGGCACAATAGTAATTAGAGTAATTATTATTCTACGTTTATACTCAGATCAGGATTTTTATTTAGGGGGTTAGGCCAGTCTAGAGGCCGAAAAAATAGGCTTTTTGGTTTTTTTTTTTTTTTCAGAAAAAGTACAAAATAAATCGAGATTACAAGAAAGGGCGTTTATCATACATATCAGTGACTGTATACAGCAATTTTTTTGAAGTGATGAATTTCAAAATGGCGGCTGTGCTGCGTTTATCCCAAAACTGCATTTTTTAAGTTGGCCGGAAACATAACTCAGACAATTTTCAACCGATTCACTTGAAATGTTGAATATATCTTGAAAAATACTTTGTCTATGGAAGTACGTCGGATTTTTTTTTATATTGCATAGTTCATTTGTTATTAACAATTATCTGACGAAATTTTTCACTTTCCAAAAATTTGCCTAAAAAATCGTCACATAATTGTTAATAACAAATAATCTATGCGATTTGAAAAAAAAATCCTACGTACTTCTATAGACGATGTATTTTTCAAGATATATTGAACATTTCAAGTGAATCGGTTGAAAATTGTCTGAATTATGTTTCCGGCCAACTTAAAAAATGCAGTTTTGAGATAAACGCTGCACAGCCGCCATTTTGAAATTAATCGCTTCAGAAAAATTATTGTATACAGTCACTGATATGTATGCCAAACACCTTTTTTTGTAATCTCGATTTATTTCGTAGTTTTTCTGAAAAAAAAAATCCCCAAAAAGCCCATTTTTCGGCCTCTAGAGAGGGCTAAGGCTTGAAGAAATTTAAAGTTGTTTTACAGTAAATCAAATACAGTTGATATGTTGACGGATTTATGTAGATTAAAGATTATGCGCCTAAATTTTGAGGGCTCAAGCTTTTATTTATAGTCACATATATATGACACGGTGAAAAAAATTATTTTCTACTTTTTAGTACATTCGATAAAAGCTTGTTTATATATATATATATATATATATATATATATATATATATATATATATATATATATATATATAAACAAGCTTTTATTGAATGTACCAAAAAGTAGAAAGTAATTTTTTTCCCCATATATATATATATATATATATATTTACTTTAATTTCTACTTTTTAGTCTTTAATTGACTTTGCTAGTTAGTTGTTACTAGTAGTTTACTAGTTTATGAGTTTGTACGTTAGGAACATGGAATGCTTGTAAAAGATAACAAAGACTGCAATTGGGATTGAACTCACGACTAATTGCTGCATATAAACTTGCCACATACAAACACAGCCGGCTACGAATTTGTTTGTATGTCTGTTTGTATATTTGTTAGTGAGATTTTACATGGACAATTAGATATCGCTAATTTTACATGAAAAGCTGAACATTTTATGGATATTTTTTTAAATCATGAATTATGCATTGTCACCTTTCAGATGCATGTTTGCAAAATGTCAGAGTTCTAAGTAGTCGGAAAGTGGGTGTAATATCGATTTTCCGTTTTGCATCTCACAGAAAGTCAAGGTAGATGTAAAGATGGAAAACAATGTTAGAGAATAAAGAGAAAAAAACGTTAAAAAATGTTATACCCATCGACGAGCGGCATCTCCGACAGAATTCTTCTGACAACCCGGAGCCTGGCCTCGAGCAAATGCGAGCTCCTCAATTCGAGAGCTAGGGGAAGTCCAACCCCAGCTACGAGGGCACATCCGAGAAAAAACAGGCCCACCATCACGAGCCATCGCCGCACCAGACTCCGTACTGTTAATGGACAAACAATTCAAACGTTTGATAATAACCATAACAAAATATACAATAATAATAATAACAATAGTGGTAGTATGAATATGTGCATTTTTATATTCCTGAATGTATTTTGTATACATAAATGTATGGATGTATATGTAAAATGTAAAAATGCAAAATGTAAGAATGAGTATCATAATGTAGGAGATTAAGAAGGTTGGAGCCATTCAGTTGAGTCCAATGACGGTTTATTCATTTTTTTTTTTTCATTGAACCTCAAAAAAATGCATACGAGGTGCAGATTTATTCTGCATATATTATTTTTTTTAAATATATAATTAAAGGGCAAAATTATGCATTTTAATATTTTTATTACGTAAAGTAGAAAAACTTTTGTGTTACTACCAACTTGAAAAAGTATAACATTATCGATGATTATTATGAAAAAACTACGACAACGAATGTTTTATACAATTCACAATGAAATTTGGAGTAATTTATAATTATGCCTATTCATATTTACGTCACGAGATTATTGGCCCATGGTTTACGATGGGCAAGATGAGGATTTTTTTCTTCCAAATGTTTACAAAGGGTCAGTTCGCGTTGATCCGTTGTTAGAAATGGTTTATCTTGGTGCTACATAACAAAAAAAAATTACATAGCCTTTAGTGTGAAAGTCTTGCCCGTCTAACCGCACGTTAAGGGGCCAGTCCACTTTGAAAATTTCAAGAAATCGAAAGCACGCAAGACTTGAAGAAATCGACGATGATGAGCAATCAGAAGGGATTTTGTACGGTGCATGAATTGCCGACTGAGTTTAGGTAAGAGTTTTTCATAGTATAAACTTCAAACGCGTTTTTCTCGAAACAACCTTTTCACAATCTAGCCACACAATCTAAAACTAATAAAACGATTCTCTTGAAATTTGAACCACATATTGTAAACATGATTGGCAACAAGATGACCCTCGGTGGTTTTTAAATTTTGATTTTTACTCTTTTTTGTGCGAAAAACATGTTTTTAAAACTTTTTTCGTTTTTCATCTGCCATTTTTTTTCTTTTTGATAAAAATTTATATCCGAGGGTCGTTTGATTTTGATTTTTTTGTTTCAGACAAGCCGTTGCCGAGTTGTGATGGAGCTACCTAGCCCACCTATTTATGAGGCGTTACGTTAAACTATAGTTTTTGTACTTAAAAATTAATAAAAATGAATAAATTTTTTTAATGTATTTCAAGACTTTATTTATGAAGGCCAACAATTTTTATATTCATATCTTTTATAAAATATTCAAAATAAATCGCGAAAATAGCCTTTTTCGTGGCTCCAAAGTGGACTGGCCCCTTAAATTACGTACATAAAACTATTTTTTATCTCTGGTGTTTGGTGGTGGAAAAAAGTTAAAAAAAATTCGTAAAGACTCAGTATAGTCTAAACGATAACGTGTATTTTTTTAATTAAATTTAACCGTGGATTGTGGCTAACGCTCCAACCTCCTCAAACGGGCTACATCTACCTAGGTGGGTAAAAAAATTGCATTTTCCAAATATATTTTTATTCGATAGTATCACCTTTTAGCTATATTCCCTGAAAATTTCATTGAAATATTCCTAAAATTGAATGCGCTACAGCTTCTAACAGTAGGCCGTGCGAGCGGTAGCAGCGCCATACTTCAAACTTTGACCCTTCGAAGCATACATTTTTCTTTACGTGCAATTGGCCTGAAATTTTGTACTCGGGGGTTTTCGGGGTCGCTGATTACGAAAATGCACACAAAAATTCGGAAATTCAAGATGGCGGACCAAAAATGCAAAACGTCGTTCGATGATAGCGAAAGTTGGTACTCGGGGGTTTTCAGGGTCGCCGTTACGTGGTATAAGCTCTCCGAAAAAAAAAAATAGATCATCAAATTTGGAAAGAATCCTATCGTTTTTGCCATTTACAGCCGCCATATTGGATCCGCAATTTTCAATTTGACGGTTTAAACTTCGGGTTCGTATTCAGTGGATCAAAAACCAAGCTTTTACCTATTTTTGGTTATGGTTTTCCTGCTAGATTGGTCGCAATCAGATTTATGATGGGAAAAGTTTGTTTTTTTGCACTTTTGTTATTGATGACACCCGCTGCGTGAAAAATAAAAATTTAATAGCAATGTTTTAGTAATTATTGAAATCCTAGGAACCTTGGAACGCATTTACGACCGCCATATTTAATTAAAAACACTTTTAAATTGTCAAAATCTGAATTGAATTAGGTGTGACACCAGTGTTACACTATGCCGCAAAGGATTAACGGGCTATACCAGTGTGACACTTTCAAAAAATCGATTTTTTTGCCTTTTTCGGCAGTTTATACTTTTATGAATATCCTGTCAAAATTTCAAGGCCTTATTTTATTCATTTTATTCATCAATCAATTATCCGATTGACTTGAAATTTGAACTGAGTACTCTTGAATATATTTACTCTACAATGACGTAGGATATTTTTGCTTGGATGAAAAATAACGATTTGGCGTTGAAAAAAACTACCATTTTATAGGCAAGAAAACAGACTTTTTTTTTCATAATTACGCCATTTTGTTAGATTTTGATGTTTTTCGAAAATTCTACGTCATTGTACAGGAAATATCTTCCAGTTTAACGACATTTTTTCCTTTTTCGGTTTCAGCTACTCAATCGGCCGGAATCATGTCAGCAATGGAGGAACCTTTTTTTTTGCGCCTCCGAAGGCAGCGCATGCGTCGCTTGGATCTCAAAATTTTTCTATGAAAAAATTATGTAATATAGGTCAAATATAGCCAAATATACTCTCAATTTTCCGAAACATTTAATCGAGTGCTTTTCTTCCAAAAAATTCCGGAAAATCACCCAAATTTTTAGCGGTCACACTGGTATGCCCCTTCAACGCGTTTTACTCGAAGCACTGTTTTTAAAGTCGGTGGACGTGATATCCCGAGAACCACTTGATGAATTGTTTCCAAATTTACAGGAGATACCATAAGAAATATTTAAAGATCGTTGACGATCTCATTTTTTAAAACTCGATCTTCGTTTTTTAATAGTTACGTAAAAAAGGTGACTTTTTCATAAATTTTGTATGCTCGAGTTTCAAATCGTCGCAACGTTGTTAAAAAAAATTATTTAAACAATCGACAATCGTCAACGACTTGGATTTATTGTTAACTTGAATAACCCGTGTGGTTTTTAGTGTTCAGATGCACCGTTCAAGTTAGAGAGTGTCCACCGCCAAACGTCGCGAAAAAAATTTCAACATCCGCTGGTGGTCGTGTTTTTGTTTTTTTTTCTGTATCTTTTGGTGATTTTTTTCAAAGGTCGCGTAAAACGTTCTATGTCAATAACCAATCAGAACGCTGCATTCAGCTGATGCAATACGTCACGTGACCCAAGCCGCAACTTTTCGATATTGCAATAAGTTTTTTTTTGCTCTCTTGTAAAGTCGTCCGAAAATCACACAGAACGAATTGCAATATCAACGACGTTACGTAACTTCGTGTAAAAAAAAATGCGTTTTCTTTTTCACCAACCGTTTCCTAGAAGAAAAAATTGGCAATTCTGCCATTTTTTTCGAGCCTCTAGGTAGATGTATCCGCTTCGCGAAGTCGGAAGATTTCAATCGAGCCCAACTCCACGCTCGGGCTCGTCTCATGGTGCAATAACATTTCACAAATTGCACGTTGAATAATAAAATGGCATTACGGAGTGCAAATTAAAAAAAAAAAAGGCCCGTAAGCACCTGTTGCGAATAATTCTGAGGATAAATTGAATTCGATGCTGGATATAGTTGAGTCCCAGAGCAGATGAGAAATGAGATCGTTCATCCATAAATAGAAATTCAATCGAATCGCGGTGAATCTTGTATCGCGGCGTTTCGGTGCTGTGACTTTTATTTTATGTAAGCACGATTGTAGCGGTTTTCGTACAATTATTCGCTTCCTAAACGCGAGACGCGCAATCGAACGAGATTGCTGTAATTTTTAGAAAGTATCTCATTGACTAAACAAAAATCTTTTCTTCCTCACATAGCTTATTGTTTTTTTTTTTTTTTCATTTTTCATTTCACGAAGCCGTAATATTGATATGTACGTGTATATACAATATACACAAGTATGACGATAATTTGAATCATTCATACGACAGTATGAATAAATAACGCAATAATATATAGATATACGTATGCCTTGCGATGGTCTCGACTGAGCGATCGACGCGGCAGTAAGATATATCAGCATTGCTTTACAATAATAGCCTTGTAATATAATGATATAAGATTGGCTTGCGAATATTGGCAAATTATTAGTTGTCCTCACTTTTGGGGCAGTATTACGATATTTGTAGCCCCTAATTCTGGCTACGCAGTCATCATATTTGACCCAAAATAAGACTTTTTTGAAGAGTGGTAAAAATCGAAAGTCTACCCTTAAGGGGGGGGGGGGGTTTAAAGTTAATATGAGACAACATATTTTTTGGTCACATTTGCTTGAAACTTGGTCTAAATACACGCCAATACAAATAACTTAACACGTATTTCAGCAATTTCCAAAATGTAACCTTTAAGGGGGTAAATTGGGAGTGTTGAGGTTTGTATGAAAAAATCTATTTTTTGACCAGATTTAATTGAAAGTTACTAAATTTATTTTACATATAACACTACACCATGTTTTCCTCGTTGTGCGGTGCGTGTAGACAGTCAAGTAATGCGTTTAACTCCTTAACTGTGTATGCCGCACATATGTGAGCATTTAAAAAAACCTCCAAACAAACCCAAACTTCAAAACCCCCGTTTCACCCCCTTAAGGGTCGAATTTCGATTTTTACCACTCTTGAAAAAGGTTTTGTTTTGGGTCAAATATGAAGGCAGCGTGGTCAGAATTAGGGGCCACAGATATCGTAATAACCCCACTTTTGATATTTTTCATTAACCCTACGTTTACACACTGGGTCATTTGGACCCGGAATAATTTGAAACAAAATGCTCACCTTTCCGAAATTGAAAATTTTCAATAATTTTTTACAGCCAATTAATTTGCTATTTTCCGAATTTTAATTATGCAGAAATATTAGGAAATGTTTATAGTTTATCCCGCATTTTTTTCAATAAAACCCGACCGGAGGGTTTTTAATCGCAGATGGATGAAGTACTATCCGGGTCAAATTGACCCAGTGTGTCAAAGTCGTGGCCAAACATAAGTGTGTCAACCGAGGATTAAAATTACTATCATCAACAATCGCATTATATCATTAACAAATATATAATAATATATTATAAAATATATAACAATAATAATATGAATATAATAATGGCAATAGTTATACTATTCCAGGTACACGTCTTTAGGGTGCTTATACCGAAGGCCCCATACACAGGGTGTCCTGTTCTGAATGCATAATCCTACAACTGTCGATAGGTCACATCATGTCCTATATGCTGGAATTTCAGTTTAGTAAAAGTCCCACGGTTTTCGAGATTTTGGGATTTATGTTTTTTTAAAGAAATTCTGCATAAGATCTTTTTTCATAAAGTTTCCTTAACATTTAAGGTCAAAAGGAAGGCTTTTCTAGATGAAACAAATAACCAAGACTATCTTTTAAAAAAACGGCTAAAAAAGTTAACATTCGTAAAACTGCCATGCGAAAAACCCAAACAAACAAACGCAAGCACGCAACTAAACAAACCCAAACTTCAACCTTCCCGCGGTAAAGTGCGTAAGTAGATTCAGTCGAACCTCGATATAACGAATCTCCCGGGAAGTTCGTCATATCGAGTTTTCGTTATATGGAGATCAGGTTCTAAAATGTTTCAAAAAAATATATATTCGTACTATAAAGATAGGGATATTTTTTAAAAGAAATAAAGGTTTAAATTATACCATTTTTTACAAGCAATTAGCAATTAGAGCATAATGTATATTATTATGTTGTCGTATGAAGGTTTCTCGTGTCTATCGGAAAGGAATCCACAAATCTTCATTATATCGAGGTACGACTGTTTTATTATTATTGTTGAAAGTGCGTAATAAAAAAAATGTTTATATATTATTGAGTATATTACATAATAATAATGACAATAATAATAAGAAGAAGAATAGTAATTATGATATTTTTTTTCAAACAAGTATTATAATATATTAATATATTATATAATAATAATAACTAATAATAATAAGCATAATAATATGGATTATTATTCTTATTATTATTATACGATATGGTATATAATATATACCATATCGTATATGTGTACTACACAATAATAACGCTATGATTTATACAACATATTGTTATTATTGAAATTATTATCATCACCACCGTTATCGTCATTATGATCATCATCATCGTCATTATCATTATTAATATTATATTATTCGTTAATTATTGTATTACCAACGATCATATCGTTAATAAATATGTACTAACATTAATCACAACAACAATAATAATAATCACAGTAATACCGCTCAAAGAATACTTCAACTTACCCGTTTCTCTGGAGTTCCCTTTCTCCTTATCGTGCGAGGATTTAACGACTGTATTTTTCACGTGATGTATAGCATCGCCATTCGGCAATTTTCTCATTAACTCCGGCGAGGACAATTGAAGACACGTCTAAAGAAAAATACATGCCTACGATGTATATTTAATTCGCTTGGTGTAATTGCGAGTTAATAATTCAATCCGCGGAATGTTCAGTGATTACTAATTTTCCTTCGTTTTTTTATGTCAGATTTATCATAAGTAAAAAAAAAAACAAGTGATAATGGACCTCGAGTATGTCGACTTCTTTTCGGCGCGGTGGCGGCGAGTGATAAACCATTCCGTCTTTGCCAATTCCATAGAGTTCGAACATCGCACACAGGACGATTCTCCACTCGTTTATTGTTATTTTGATTTGTATTTGTGCGTACGGTAGGGTGGAGTGAGAGAGAGTGAGAGGGAGAGAGAGGGAGGGTGAGCGAGAGAGAGTGTGTAATTTGGGGCGCGAGTTTTCTTCTCGCGGGATATGCGAATATACGAGCGCGATATGAGGTTGAAATACTCGGTAAATAGTGTGTAGTACGCGCTATATAAACCGCGAGAAGGGATATATGTTTGTCAGCGTCTGCTCCGGTTGGAGTTGAGGGAGGCGCGCGTGCGCGCACAATACCCCCATATATTGATCGAATATGGGAACGCGGATTTTGAATTTCCAGCCGAGGGCCCTTTGGACGTTGGCAATCAATTTGGGACACTGCGAAGGATCGATCATCAATTTTACAAATGGAATTCAACTCGGAGCTAGCCGGAAATCCTGCTCTGTCGATGGCTGGCGAGGGAAAAGATTGGCCGTAAACGTACACCCGGTGGGGTCACTTTGAGCTCTTTTCTTTACGGCGCCAGCGACCGAGGCGCTGCTGACAGATTTACGTTGGTCAAACGAGCGACCGTGTCGTTGAAAAAAAAGTACGTTATTTTTAGTTCAGTTTTAGTTCACGCAAGTTATTTGGCGCGCTTTGCCGCTGGCATTTTTATTCCGGATAAGTTGTCTTAGCAGAAGATTGAACGATTTCCTGGATAGAGATAATTGTTTTTTTCAGCGTGTTGCTATTGGGATTTAAAAATAAAATTCTCGCACCGGAAGGCTGCGGGGGGGGGCGACGGTGCGTTTTAGAAACATAAAAAATGGCGGTGTTTTGCGTTTGACCAATTGGAGGTTAACTTCTCCGTTGATGACGGGATATTGATCCTTAATTGGTATATAATCTTTTTCGAGTTGCCTGATCGAAATAATCGTGCTGTACTCCCGCTTGATTAATGAACTTGTAGAACAATAATGGAAAAACGGAAAGAGCATGTTATTTGTTGGAGGACGAGAAGTTAATGACTTATTAACAAGCTTATAGTGGAAATCTTATTTTTATTGGCACCGTGCTTTTCTCGGATCTGCGTTCTCTCACGATAATACGCGAGAGCAAGTATAAAAGCGAACTTCCAAGTATTTCTTCCTCAATTTTGTTCGAAATGTACTGAAAAAATATACTCGACAGGTCATCCGCTCGTTTGACACGACAATGGCCCTTATTATTCGCAAGTCGTAGCCCTTAGGATTAGCCGGTGCGACTATTGTTTCGAATATGCGCGCGCATCCGCGAGAACGCGACATCCGTGGCGTAACTTCCGGTTGACGCGCTAACGCGATTGCGCGTACGTATTTGTTCGCGCTCAGCGCGCCGCCGTACGGCCATATTGTTTGCGGTTTGTTTCTCGTGCATGCTCGTCACTTCGTGAGGCTCTCGAAGCGCGAGACGTTAATCCTTCGCTGTTCGTCGTAAAGTTGTCCGTGGGGGGAAAGAAGATAGCGCAGTTTTTTTTTCGCCCGCGCGTCGCGTTCGTTTCTCGACACGTTACTAGTTATTTGCGCGAGTGCTCGTGACGGTGGAGACAGCAAAAATTTCGCGCAAAGGCATCATGAAGAAGACGAAGGACGTATCGGACGAGGACGAGTACTCGGCGGACGATCCCGAGGAGGTGGAAGGACCATCCGAGGAAGACTGGACGGGCGAAGCCGGAGCAGAGGTCGGTTCTCGTTACTTAATTATCGTCTCGCTCGTCATTTCTTCCTCCACCCCCCCCCTCCCCCTCTCTTATAAAAATGAGAATGTAATCTCGGAAATTTCGTGTCGCGGGCTGACAAAAAAATCGCTCGCATATTCACGAGAAAGATCGAGACGTTCGTTGCGTTTTGCGAAAAGTTACGACACGAGATAGGGAAATATACTTTGCCGAGCGCTCGGCAAGAAACGCCGTCCTCGGCGTCGATATTTTCCAAACGCGTTTGCATCAAACCGTTCGGCCTGCAAAAAATCCGTCTCCTTCTCCGGTTCGCGACAAAATGTGGCGAAATGCTGAATTATTCGTGCGCTGATTTTCGAGGCGGCTAGAGTGCGCGCGCGTCGTTGCAACGCGAATTTTTCTATTTCATTCTTCATTTTCCCTCTCTCGTGCACACAGAAATTCGAGTGTTTCTCGTACGGAACACGCACATCCGCTTCGGAAATTCGTTTAACTTTGGTCGCGATGAATATGACGTATACTTAGAGAGACTTATTTCTGTCCCGATATAACATTGTTCTCTTTTTTTTTCGTTCTCTCGTTGCGATACGCGCCACGCTCTATTACGAGATAGAATTTTGCCGGCCGGCCAATGGCGCTGGCGAACTCCATTATTTTGAAACACTCCACGCGTTCCCTCGGCTCGTGTTCCGCGTGTTCCTCGCTCCTCTCCCGTCATCATAATAATTCCAATTCGCGTCGATATTTTATCAAAACGAGACGGCACGCGGGCATTTTTCCTTTTCGCTGCCTTTTTTTTATTTCTTTGTTTTCGCGATAGCTTCGACCGACCTTGGATATGCGGGATACAGAGCCAACGGCGCGCGTATTCGAATAGCGAATTTTATTTTGATTTTTCAATGCTCCGACTCGCATTAGAACCTCGAGTGTATACAATGGTCATTTACAATGAATTTTATTCACACCACATAATCGATCTGTGAACCGCTGTACGATAAAATTGGTGGGTTGTTTTTTTATTTCGTTTTTTTTTAAATGTAATTTACCCAGGACAAGGAAAAGTCGGAGTAAATAAAAATACGTCAAGGTCCATCAAAATCATTGGCGAACTATTAGTAGGCGGGTTGATGGAAGAAAAGCATTGAAAATCATTTGCTCCGTATTTGGATACCTCCTAGTATTTATAGTCCCATTTCATGGCACTATTTTGGGAACATGGCGTACTCGCACAACACTAGTAGCAATTGTTTGGGTTAGAAAATGTTACAATAATATAGTATATACATATTTATTCACAAAAACGGCTTTTCCATTTTCCACGGTTCATTTTGAGCCAAAGCTTCTTTCAACTCGCAAGACGATGTTGGAATGCAACATCTTTTTCATTTCTTAGTTTTTATCATTATACAAAGCCTTTTTTTGCAAATGAAGGTCGTGAATCTCCGCAAAGCATACGTAAAGACGTTTAAACCAACTCCACATGCTAAATCGGCCAAAAAAAGTTGTGTGAAGTTAAAAACAATCAATTTCCATTGCATTCCAACTATGCAACCTTTAACATCTTGCAAGGCACAATTTCCAATCCGCTCTCCAATTCAATCTCCAAAGCGGTTTGGAAATCATGCCTTGCATAATTGGAACGCAACGGAAATTGATTGTATTTAATTTCTCGCAACATTTTTTGGCCGATTTAGCATGTGAAGTTTGCTGAAACGTCTTTACGTATTCTTAGTAGAGATTCACAGGAGAACATTGAATTCATATAATGTTCCCTGCAAAGAGCGTCCAGACGTTTGCTCCTCACCATGAAGCGCGCATGTAACTCTTAAAAAGCCGGTTAATCCGTGACAAATATTTGGAAAGAAGCAACTTGAAATATAACGGATGTTCGATCAGGGTGAAGCTAAGAAGAGGCCACAGAGAGAGTCGGCGAAGAAGCGACAGCATTCCGAGGAGGAAGAGGACGAGGAGGAGGAGGAGGACGAAGAGGAAGAGGAGGAAGAGGAGGATGATGAGTCGGATTCTGATTCCGGTAAGAAGCCCAAGAAGAAGAGACGCTCCAAAAAGGACGAGGAGGATGACGAGGATTCCGACGATAACAGCTTCAACGATTCGTTCGAAATACCACCAAAGGATTACACGGTAAGCAATGAAATATCCGCTGCCTAATGCGACTTGTCTTCGTTCATATCCCAAATCCCTAACGATCTTTCTTTGCCTCTTTCGCCCTCGAAGTCAGGAGCATTCGTCGTTGCTAAATCTGACGTTGGAGGCAGTACCGACCCGACTCTATGGAGGATAGACGGCAAAGCGCTGTTACAAAAATATTTGCCCTTCAAGGAAGAAGGCAAAACCCTGTACAAAAGCACATCCACGGTAAGCACTTGTATCTCCATTTTTTTTTTGGCTCCATGCCGTGAGCTCGTGGTCGATGGCTGAAGGTTTTTTCTGCTTTGTTTCAGTACTCCGGATGGTCGATCAATCACAAAGACAAGTACTTAGCGGCTCAGGTAACCTTCAAGGTTCAAAATAGAATGGAGACAATCGTCGAGCTTCATCTTGACGAACAGCAACAGCAAGAAGTCGTAAAGTAAGCCCCTCTTCCTCGTCCCGTATCCCTTGCCCGTTTCGTACCCACCTCTCCCCTATGAATTCATAAACCCCTACCCGAAATCCTCATACCTTTCGTGAAATTAACATCGTAACGAGAGCAAGAGACCGAATGAGAGTGCAGAGAAAGCAACGACGAGATTTGGCATCCTGAAAAAAATATTTTCTTTCTGCTCTATTTCAGGGTAGAAAAAGAGGACTAAATAACGTAGCAGGAGTTCTGTCATCTGTTTATATAAGTTTTAAGATACACCTAAGAAAAATGATAACACGGATGGAGGAAAAAGAAGACGAAAGCAAAAGGGAGGACGAACACACTCGGTTTGCGATTACACGGTGAAACGATTGCGGTACCCTGCGGGATTCGTATTCAATGAGAAAAATTGATCTGTGAATTGTGGATTCGTGTTTGAAGAGGAGCGCAATAGCGTTTTAGGATGACAATTTTTTTTCGGTGTTTTTTTTTCTTCAATCTGGCAAATACGTAAACTCGTTGAATTGTAATAATTGGAGACTAAGAATGAACGGTCGAGCTTCGCTCTCGACACACCTACAATATTCATCCCTCCCCCATCCCGCCCTTAAGCCCAAGGTGAAAAAAAAACAAGAACTCGCGGCACTTATTCCCCACAAACGATTAGTTTTAAAGCCATTGAAGTCCCTTGCCCTCGGTCCTTTAACGTTACATGTTTACGAGGACAAAAACGAATTGGAAAATGCGGATGATTGTGTTATAGAGATCTTTTTTTTTTAACTTTCTCGCCGTGTGAATGCTTCACTCTAAATGTAAGACACAAGGACCGAACAAGAAGAAGACAAAAAAAAGGACACCTGTAACTGTTTCAATTATTGACAAAGAAGAAACAAATGGAAATCATGATTCTGCATTTATACGCAACAGATTTCGTTTTTCGGCGTGCCGTACACGCGATGTGCGACGTAAAGATTTATTTTTTTTGTCACCTCAAAATTGCGTTATCACAAGTCCGAATACCATTTTTGTAATTATAAACGGTAAATTAATCGTAAGTAAACCGGTCGTCCTTTATTTCCGTTCTTATTGATAATAATAATAATAATATTGATAACGAATAATCACTATTGAAAAATTGAAGGCCCGTCGAAACGTATGAATTATACACGACTCGTGTCCCAAGTAACATTTTCTGCATAAAATATTTGTGAGAATAAAATCTGGGTTGTTGCCGAAAGGCAAATGAGTAAAACGCTTATTTCCTTTCGTTTCTTTGCTTTTCTTTATTCTTTTATTCTTAAGATGCTCGCATAAAGTTGTATTAATGTAGACACGTTCAAAAGTCGATTAAAATTTTCATACGTAGTTTGACGATTGTTCTCTGTGTAACGAACGTTGTAAGGAAGCAGGAACCCTTTTGGTAAGTAACAAAAACGAATAATTTGATCCTCCAGGCCCTGAGATTCATCAGTACTCGTATTCAATATATGTATATAGATATAAATATATATACACTAACGCACACAAAATTGTGTGAAGGAATTTCAAAGATAATATCATTGATACGTTTCTCGGAAAAAATCTTCGAAATTTAAACGTTGGCTAGTCCTCGTACAGTTTTCACAGACCTATATTAACCTAGATCACATTTGAATTGAAAAATACGAAGTCACGTTCGCTAGCGAAACTTGCCTAGAAACTTAGACTTCCGTTACAATGATAAAGCCATCTGTTGAAACGAAAAAATCATTAAGTCTTTGCTGAAAAGAAATGCATAGTCGCGAACGTACTGTGCTTACGCACCTCCTCGTTCGAAAAAGTTCTAAAGGTCCGTCGTCTGTTACGCGCACAGCGCGCAAACGCAGGTATCGTTATTAACGGATAGCGCGTAATTCCGAAGATGGGGAAAATTTGGAATTTTCCTAGGCTCACACGTATTCTATCATCTAAATTATATTAATATTTTCATTCGAAGAACTGTCTAACGTCTAATATAATAATTCTCTGCTCAAATAACGTCAAAATAGACTATATAAATCGACAACAGATTTACCCGGGATATGGATCTAGGTACTTGTTTGAGAAAGGAGAATTCATCTCCTCCAGGAGGCCGATTGGCTGCGCAATCGCGACATTTGCGGCGACAAATTTCAACGCTGCTTCACCGACGTTTCCATTGCTACCTTGTTGGACATCGAAAAAATGCCTAGCAAAAATAACTTATCGACTATTGGCAAATTGGAAGCTCAACTTAAAAGGCTAAAAGTATGCTGCCCTTTTTCTACGAGGAATGAGATGATCGATTCGTGGAAACGTCTTTAAGGGGAGATACCTGAGTAAACGGCGAGAAAAACAGGTAAACTTCAGGAATTTTTATCCCCAAAAATAATGTTTCGATTGGATCCGGGTTTTTTTATTGGAGAATATGTACATTGAGGTATGTTGAGGAATTTTTTAAAATAATTTCATTGACTAAGCGATTCAAACGCGATTATCTCGAAACATAGTTTTCAAAGTCGGTGCCAGATGTATCTCGAAAACGGCTTGTCCGATTTTGTCCAAATTTGGATACAATATTCTTCGATAGTTTTTCTCGTTCGCCACGTAGGGGTTTTTCATTTGATTGAACCATTGATTTTTTATGCAATGTGTATGCAATTCAAAAACGTCGGTAATGGCGAACGAAAAACGAATGTTAAATTAAAACGGTCGCAATTCCGTCAAAAATGAAAATATCAAAAAAATCCTACGTGGCGAACGAGAAAAACTATCGAAGAATATTGTATCCAAATTTAGACGAAATCGGATAAGCCGTTTTCGAGATACATCTGGCACCGACGCTGAAAACTATATTTCGAGATAATCGCGTTTAAATCGCTTCCGGGCAACGAATTTATTTTAAAAAATTTCTAAACATACCTCAATGAACATATTTTCCAATAAAAAAAACCCGGATCCAATCGAAACATTAGTTTTTGAGATAAAAATTCCCGAAGTTGACCTGTTTTTCTCGCCGTTTACTCAGTTACCTCCCTGAAAAACGAGTTTACGAAATACAGTAGGACGTCAAGAATCCGGATTCGATTTTGGCGAAAAATCGCATGAATTGAATATTTGTTTAAAGCATTTTGTGTAGAGAAGGAAGTGGTAGTGAAGGCGTGAGCGTCAAGGTCCCTTTTATGGGTACCTTTCGAAAATCCGGAAGGGATCGATTAATCCGGATTATCGACGTTCTACTGTAAACATTATTGTTGTGAAAGCGTGAAGTTTTTTCAAATATCAGACCTCTCCATAGTCTTTAGTTTCGTCTGCACGCTCACAAAGTACACTGGCCCGTGATGTGTCGCGAAACGTTTTGGCATTGTTCATAGTGCACTGATTCGTGAAGACTCGCGGTGTAAGATACAGGCGGATGCAAGCGTAAGAGAGTGTAGCGCTCGAAGCGGACCGAGGCAGAACCGAAAGTACGTTTGACATCGAGTTAAGCTTGTTGCCGTTCGCACCGTCAAATTCTCCGTAAAGAAAATCATCGAGGCTGAACAACTGTGTAGTTCGGAAGTATCGTAATTCCGTGCCATTCAATATTATCGATAGGCCTGCATTGAATTCCTCTTAGGTGGAGACTTGAGCTTTGTAACCAGCGATATCTCGCGATTTTCAAAACCCGGGCTCCATTCTGACGCTCATTGCGGAACTGTACAGTCCAAGAACCGACGACAGCCCGTGTCGTTTCTTTCCTCTGTTGTTGGTCGGTGAGCCCTGGACCTCTACGTTTTTCGTACTCGGTCCGCCGTTCATCTCCACCGGAATGTCGATATTCAATGACGAAAGTTGTTCCCTTGTTGGCTCGATCGACGTTTCTTCCACATCGATCCTACTTAATCTATCAGATCTGTTGTTTCTCCTGTCAGTCTCATCGTTGCTTTCGCATTTGTCCGCGTTTGCCGCAATTTCCGCGTCCTCTTCCGGTTTCTCGTTGAGCACGGAGGTCTCGTCACTCGGCGAGTCGGTTTCGCAGTATCGTCGGGCTTCGACATCGCTGATTCTCGACTGACGTTTAAGGCTCTTTCGCCGATTGTGGAGGCCCGATTCTTGTCTCATCGAGCCATCGCTGTAACGACGACCCGTCTCCCTGGACAATCTTGCCCACGGAAATTTATTCGCGTCCCATGAGTCGTGGCTCGATCTTCGATTGTTGCTCGACGCGCCGCCATCGTCCTCGCTGTCCTCGCGCCGACTCCTCCAGAGCTGGCCAACCTCGGAATCTCGCGGTCCGCGAGAAGCTACCAATTCATCGGAATGAGAAATACGATCGGAAAATGAGTCTTGTTCGCCATCGTCTATGGCCGATTGTTCGGGGAGACCCGTTTCTGTTCTAAGTTTTGACATTGCGCTCTTTGTATCACTATTATCCCTGTGTGCCCTTGCGAGATTGAGATTCAGCGTCGGTTCGCCGAAAAGAAATTTATCCTCGACCTCGTGATTGTCCGTGTTGCCGTTTGTGCTCGAAGTCTCGGACTCTTGACGGTCCAAAGAGTCTATCTCTATCAGGTCACCATCGCACCCAAACGCAAAAGACTTTTGCCCTGAAATCCAAAGCCAAACATTTTCACGTACTCCCAATCAGAAGTTTTCAGCAACAGTTATGTAAAAAAAACGCAGTGACGTAAGATGACGAGGTAAAACACCGAAACCTTACCTATGATCATCCGTTTGTTACGCATGTCCGGGCTCTTGGAGCGTGGTCTCTCGAGAAACTGGCGATTGTCCGGCGAGAGCACCGATAGTCTGCTGGTGTCCTGAAATATCGGACTGTAGGGCTCCGTATTGGTGTTGTGAAGTATATAGGGATCCTGCTCGTGACTCTCGTGCTCTCGCAGCCGCTCCATGATCTTCTGTACTATCTCCGATGGAGCTACATATGGCGAACCTTTCGAGAACACACGAAAATCACGATCGAAGAACACAACAACGAAGCAAAAGAAAGAAATGAAAGAAAACCACACGCATACACAAGCTGAATAATTAAAAACTGGCGAAAAGAAAGAAAGAAATATCGATCGGACATTGGAAAATAATAATTGAGGACAAAGCATTTTGCATGCGACTGCAACGAAGGAACGAGAAATTTCGTTCGCCCCGCGCAGTACATTCAACACACGATAACACAAAGTATCCCTACTTGGATGTAAAAGGAATATCCTGACTCTTGTTTAGTGGCACTTAGCGACTGCTCGTTACCTACAACGAATCTGTCGAACTGAAAGAAAAACCGATTACTCGCTGTCTTTCTTTTACTTCGGTACTACTATATTCCGTGAACACCGACTCAGATGGAAATACAGTGGCGAAATTGGACAAAGTCAATCTACCGCTGAGTCAGTCGAGCAAAAGATTCCACTTGTTGTTATTATGTCTGGTGTATCGCTCAAAATTGACAAGACGCGTAGTCCGTCGAGTCTTCGCTTATCTCTCGAGCTTCGTACACAAATTACCGAGTCTCTTACGCAATCGGCGTGCGACCGACAAACTATAATGGAAATTATTCGAGCTGAGCATTTTTAGGGGTAAAATCTAATAAAAATCGAAGTTTAAAGAAACTAACGATTTTGGGTGAAAACGAAAATAAAAAGAGCTTGATTTGCATAAGAACGAAGAGAATTGGGACACGAGGACTTACTAAGTCACTAGGTCCGGAGAGTCTACGATGACGAACGCGCCCTGGCACGCTCAGCGTATCGCTGCTACCTACAAATCAACACAATCCACCTCATCCACCGTAGTCACCGAGACATTCTTGTATGCTTCGAGATTAATCGTAATACCGAGCCGCCGCAGTGTCTCGATGCCGAGTAACGCAAATAAATGTCTAAACGAATCGCGAGAACACGTCACTGCATACTGTGCTTTTTTGAACGAAGAATGATCATAATTCCAAGCAAGAAACGACTCAAACCGAGTAACATTTCGTGCCGAATAACATGTGAACGTAATAATTAATTTGTAAAGATAAATATTACAAATATTCGCTGCTAGCACAGTATCATTTTTGATAAATGTATGGCAATCAATATTTATTTCGGTCCATTCGTGGCCTCCATGGTTTTTCATTGCACCCACCCATTTGAATTTATTTTCGACTAGAACACGTATTTTTAGCATTGCTTTGCACTGGAATCGATATTCGTAATATTCATATTTTGGAGTGCCCAAACTTACATTCCAAAACATTTTTAACTGGAAAGATCGTCATGAAAAATGACAAAAGTTGTTTTGAAAAATTTAACTAATTGCCGCGCCGACTTTATGGGAGCGTTTTGAGCACTTTGGAAATACTAATTACCATCAAGACACTGCGCCATGGCGCTCTATAAAATATTTTGAGAAGATACAAAATTATCAATTTTATTATTGAGTTGTCAAGTAATATTCATAACTTGGTACGTTCCGTTGACTCTGTAATAAATATCGGTACCTACAAACAACGTACAAATATTCGATTGAGAAAAGGTCATTACAAAACTTTCGGTAGCCTTTTCGCTTATGCAACACGCTCCGTTTCTAAAAAAGATTTGTAAAAAAACTTTTTCACCGGTATTACGGACGATGCGATTACGCTACGTCAAAACGTCGAGAAATAAATGACTTATTTTTAGAATCGAGGGAAGAGACACCTGTTCGTCTCGCGCCTGATTCGTTGAGAGATATCAGCGAATAAAAAAGTGGAGAGAGACTTTCGAGTGAATGTTACGAGTCCGAAGTCTTGAAAATTCTTACCCGTGAGTCCTCGATACCCAAGTGACGCGGAATCGAGCGACTCGCCCGTCTCTTGCTCGTGCTTGACGAAATCGTTTATAGTGATGCCCTGCAGCTTCGAGGGTTGCAAAAATCTCTTCGGTATTCGCGCGAGCGGCCCGTTCTCTTGCAAACTGTGGGAACAACCGCCGAAACCGAGGCCGAGAAGGACAGCCTCGGGATCGGCGCGGCGCAGCTCCAAGAGGCTCTCGACGCTGCTGCAGTGACTGCTGTCCGATTGAAAACTCGGATCCCTCGCCAAGCGATTGTGGCTGATCGGACTGTAAAATGGACTCTGATTAAACACTTTCCAATAGGGAAAATGATTTCTTCCGACACGTACAGTCGTTTCCAACCACAAACGTTTCTACGCACCTGGAGACGCCGGTCTTTGTAACGACCGGCGATCCGGGCACGGATATCGGCGTCGATATAGTCATAGTCGGCTTGACGAAAGCGCCAGCCCTGGAGGAGACAGGAGTGAGCGGGGGCGTAGGATTCTCCTCCAATTCGGATTGAGCCTCCGGCGTCGATTTGGTAGGCGAAGGTATCGAGTCTACCCATTGTTGAACGGGGCCCGTCTTTCGTCTCATGTTCCAAACGCCTCTCAGCCAATCAGTCACCTTGAGGATAGCGTCTCTCCCCACGTTTTCTGTGAATATCAATGGCACCCGATGATTTCGGATCTAGGGCTAGTTTTTTATACCAAGACAGGGTCTAACGGAACGATAGGCAGGTATCGTCACACCAAGGTTGCTCGACAAGCTCAGACAAAGATTCTTGCGACGGAAGAACAGTTCTGTGTGATACATCGTGAGAAAGAACGTTAGAAGTGGCAATGTAGGTTCGTCTAGCAGCATTTGCAATGTTACATGTTTGGCGGAGACTTCCGGATCGTGCAGAGTGCAAGGAAAAAAATTGCATATCAAAGATATAGACATTCAGACAGGAAAATAGTTTTTTTCGCCAAATCGTTTCAGGATCAGAAAATGATGAGATCGTGATCAATCGCTAATCTAAATCACACTGTGTACATCAAAGTGCTCCTTTCTTTCCACACAAATCTCGTCGAAATATTCATTTCGTGACACCTTTTTTTTTCGTCGTGTATACCTGGATCCATAATCCTGGCGGCATAAACACATTCAATTGCGATAAAGTATGCAAATAAAAAAAGGCAACACAAGAGATAACACGCCAGCTTAAAATAACGTGATAATTATTTTAATTGTCAGCGTTTGCACGTACATTCATTTCGAGGACACGCGCGTTAGTCGAGTGTTAGACATTTCGATTCATATGTAATTCGTATTGACAACCGCTTCGACTGAGGTCGTAATTGTTTATTTTTATTTACTCACCCGTTCGGTCGATTCAACGCGCCGAATGAATTCGTGACAATTCGCGGCTCTTATTTTATCGTTATCCGCACGAACGGTCGAGCAGAAGCGCGATTGTGTAATAAAACAAGAAAATAAAAAGAAAAAAAGTTTTTATGCGAGCAAACGATTCGTGTGTCCGCGTAGCGATTGAGGTACAACTGGAGGCCCCCTGCCACTTGTTAAATGCCACCCCACGTCGTGGACATCGCGACAGGGCCGTAAACATCCTGTAGCCCACCCTCGGCTAGGATTTAATCCACGATATGAACTTGTGACGTAACAATGAACGAAACTATGCGTCATTTGCTCGAGTGAGGTGCGAACAAGTGCCAATGTTATCCTGCCCCTTTAAGGATGAATTTTTTGTTGATGTTTCGCGACCGCAGAGAAACTTTGACGCTTGGGGGGTTTGCGTTCTTGGAGAGACGCCACTGATACATTATCACGTATACGTATCGAAAAAGCGACAATTGGTCGCGGCCAGTCGGGACACGAGCTCTTTTTATGACGATGTTTATGCGCGAAAGGTCATAACATAACCTCGCAAACTCGGGCAAATTGTTTACCGAGATGCGGTGAGCATTTCCCGTTCGAGCAAAGCGTTAATCCCTGCGCCTGTTGTTTCTGCAGGGCATCGCATATGCTTTGATAACCATTTTTATGATAGTAATTTTTATCAAAACGTCCGCTACTCTTCTCGCACGTACGCCACTAAATATTCCACCTTATTGCCAAAAGTAATTATGATAAATATTATTGGTTAGGTGTCTCTTGTTTTTCTATTGTTCATTCGAGAGTTCGGTCGGGTTAAAAAATTGCATAAATCGTGGGGAATTTCATTCAGAATGGGAATCCTTTTTTATTGCCGAGCAACAAGTTTGGAAGAAAATTTCAAATATGTTCCGCAGAGTATAGTGAGTGTTTCAATCGCGTTACACAAAAACACGCAACTAAAATGTCCGGTGATGATTTTAGAAAGGCGCAGCGTATCTTGACACGAACGCAGACGTAAATAGACACTCGCATTTGCTCGAAGTGCTTTCGTGAGGCAATCACAAGAGAGTTAAAAATGTCCGCTAAAGGAAAAAAGGGCAAAGGCAAGGTGTTGGGAAGACGACAAAGGCACGTGGTCGGAAAGGAGGAGAGATATCGACAGGAACAGGATAGGTCGGACCCCGAGGACGGCGAAAGCTCAGGTTAGGATTGAACGTAAACATTACATTTTTTCTCACGGTTTTTAGATACACTATTGCACAATTTTCCGTACTCCAAAATTCGTAAAATTTCTTACGTGCGGTTGCGAGCGTAATTTTAAAAAATTCGAAAAGCATATTGGAAAATTATTGAAAACGATTTGTTGATTAGCTTCAATATGACTGAGACTTCGAAGATAGCGATTAACAATCAACTTGCGTGATGACAAGCAACAAATCACGATATTTTTGTTTAGTTTTCGTCATGGCTTCAATGTATTAAAAAATCTCACTTTTTTTTCAATGAGTTCCAAAAACGTTAATACAATTTCTCGATTTTTTTGTTACATTTTATTTATTTGATTTTATGGACAAGCGTTTTCAACAGTCGTCAACATATTTCTGTTCGTTGTGTTGATTAGAAAGTGAGAAGGAATGGCCCGTACCCTTTCCCATCGCTATGTGGGATCTGGAGCACTGCGATCCGAAAAAGTGTTCAGGCAGAAAGCTCGCACGGCACGGCTTGGTGAAGACACTGAAACTGGGTGCGAGATTCGCCGGTTTGGTTCTGACTCCTATGGGCAAAAACGTGAATATCTGCGATCCTCCAACTTCGCCGAAACAAAGAGATATCGTTGATAAATTTATTTTCTCCGTGCACAGTGCGTATCTCCCACGGATCGCAGGATCGTTGAGGATCTCGGCTGTGCCGTTGTTGACTGCAGTTGGGCCAAACTCGACGACACGCCGTTCTCCAGAATGCGAAGTCCGAATCCGCGCCTGTTGCCGTTTCTCGTCGCCGCCAATCCCATAAACTACGGAAAGCCTTGCCAGCTGAGTTGCGTCGAGGCGATAGCGGCGACCTTGATGATCACCGGGTTTCCCAAGGAGGCTGAGTTGTATCTGGGAAAGTTTTCCTGGGGCCACGCGTTTCTCGAGCTCAACGCTGAGCTGTTAGCCGCTTACGCGGGCTGCTCCAACAGCGAGGACGTCATAGCGGCGCAGGAAAAATTCTTACGGGACGCCAGACAAGAGAAGAAGGAACGACAAGGTTATCCCGAAAATCCACTTTGCCCTTTTAGCTCGGAACGAATTTATGTGACAAAAGCATTTTTTTCAGCACTGCCAGATTTTCCGCCGAGCGATGACGAGTCCAGCGACGAAGAGGACGAAATCGCGGAAAAGCACGACGAACGTACGGATAACGCGATAAAGAAAGAAACCTTTGATACAGCTACGAATATACCTAAAGACAAAGAAAACGAGGACCCATAACGCAAGGATGCGTTTAGGGTTCAGTAGCGATTGGTGAAATCAATTTGGAGAATTTGACTAGGATGCTGTAAATACGTTGACGAAAAATGGCGAAACGTTCGATCTAGCTCATTAAGTTATTGTCGGATGGAGAATTAAAGTGAATCATGCATCAGTTGTTTTTTTACGAGAGCCCTGAAGATCGCACGAGTAATTCATTATTCGTGCAATGACATGATAGTTCATTATTTTTAAGGTATTCCTTTCACGAACCCGAATATTCAACAGTTAACTGATTTTTGTCTATAATTAAGTACACATCATACATCACAGTATGCTGGTAAAATTTCAAGCCATGCTACCGAACTTTTAACGAAAAATTACACATTTCTATCTAATAGACTAAATAACTCTAGCTGCCTGATATAAACTGCTCACGCGTGTAAAAATTCGAAATATTCCGTAACGACAATAAAAACAGGGGGTCACCGAATGTTTTTTTTTAATTTCCGGAGCCGCATCTTTTTTGAGAAAATGTAAAAATGTTTAAATCTACTAAACTTGCGCAAAATTTTGTATTCCTGTTTATCGTTGGATATAATGATTGGGTTTTATTTTTATTAAGGGCCACTGTACTTTACGAATGAATCAGAAGGGCCCGCCTTATGTCCCCTCAAAATACGGCCCTCCGCGAAAGGAATATCTTCAGGCGGGATATAAATTTACAACGATAAAAAAATCGATTTCGTTTTTTTTTTCTTTACACGATAGAACTACATATGTGGAAGATTTTTCTAAAGTTTCAAACGAATTTCGAATAACTTCAAACGTTGCAGCCCATGAATGCTGTGCCTCACCGCTTGGATTTGGAGCGGGCGTAAACTTCAAATGCGTTTTTCCAAAACTGCATTGTCGAAATTGGCGAGCAGGACTAGTAAAAAACTATTAAGCCGATTGAGTTGAAACTTGGTAGAAATATTTATAATATCACTACTTTCAACTTGACGAGAATTTTTTCTGATAAATTAGAACACAAAAACTACTTTTTTAAACCAAATTGTACAGAATTTTTTTGTGGAATGTTGACTTTTTTCGTTAATGCATGCCATTCTCTTATATTTGCATTTTCTTTACTTCAGATACTGTCAAATAGGAAAACATTTTGCAACTGAAAACATTTCTGCATTTTTTTTGCAAATCAAAGTCTACGGGAAGCTAGACTTCACGCCGATTTGCAACTTCCGCGGCAACCTTGCTGTAACATTCTGCCACAGTTCCACCATTTTGATGATAAATTAATTTAAAAAAAACTATTTTGTGTATTTAAATATAGGCAGGACAACAACTCTATCCTTTATTGCTCTATTCTCAATCATCTCTCTCCTTAAATATCTCTATTCTGAAGCAGGTTTAATCAGAAACATTTCCATTCCAAAATATCTCATGTCGAAAACATTCCTCTGCTGGAACATCTCTTAATAGTAAAGATCGCAATGTCACAATAATTCAGTTATGAAATATTACTGCTCTTAAATATCTCCATTCCACAATCCTTCGTATCTGAAACTTTTCTATTCTTAAATATCTCTATTTTTCAAAATCTCATGTGACATCCAAAACAGCCGTACTCCGACAATTTCATCTCACAATATCTCTCTTCCGAAACATCTCTATTCCATTCGTAATATTGTATTTACTATATTGGCCATGAATAAAACAAGTGCAACGCAGAGGCTCTTGAAATAGAGATGTTTTGGAAGAGAACTATTGTGAGATGAAATTGTCGGAATACAGTTGTTTTGGATGTCACATGAGATTTTGAAGAATACAGATATTTAAGAATAGAAAAGTTTTGGATACGGAGGATTGTGGAATGGAGGTATTTAAGAGCAGTAAAATTTCAAAACTGAATTATTGTGGCCTTGTGATCTTTACGTATAGAGATGTTACGGCAGAGAAATGTTTTGGACATGGGATATTTTGGAATAGAGATGTTTCTGATTAAGGTAATCCTATCGCTTCACATCAGCCATACCACTGATCATACTTGAGACTTGTATTATAAATATTTTTGACATGTGCAAACAAAAATAATTTGTAACAACTAAAATTTTGCATGTGTAAACTGTTTAATGAATGTTCACATTTAATACGAAAAATGAAGAAAATAGTTATTCCAACGTTTCGCGCAGTATTTCTAGGTTTGATATCTGGCAACATTGGTTCTATCTGCGTCTTTTTTTACACAACCAGGCGAGTTTAACCTCCATGCTTTTCAACGTCGATCTGTCAAAACAATGTCAGGTGCAGGAAATATAAAGCATTGTATTCGGCCCTCGACTGGTGAAAAGCGTGGAAAATTTGTGACGGCGGAATATGGCGGTTAAAAATGAAATATGTGCGTGATATTCGAATGAGTGAGATAAGGTTAGGACTACAGTCAGCTGTTGCTTTGTTGTCACATCTCTTTATCGTAGCAAGTAGTAATAAATCCAATACCGGAAGTTCAAATTAAACTTGATATTGCATGAAAATTAGGTCAATGAGCGTAATTTTTTTCTGAGAGCATTGGATTACTACAAGTGTTAAGTATGTAAATCTGATTATTTTTAAGAATCTGACGGATTCCCACTATTATATACACTTTTGTAGCGACCGGAAATTGGTTTTTGTATGTCGTCTCGGAATTCCTTCACAATAATACGCAATTTTAATTATTTTTCTCTGTAACCAGGCCGATAACCAACCCTTAAATTTTGCAGAGACGATTATCAACATATTTAGTGAAGCTCAAAAAAAAAATTATGTAAATCTTATGTATCGAAGCCTGGCGATAGGATTACCTTGAACCTGCTCCAGAATAGAGATATGTCTGCCCTGGCAGTTTACATAACCACTGGATAACGGTTAGATTTTTCGGATGATTGGAATTGGACAAAATTCTGCCGACTTTCTAACCGTGTTTCTGACCACTACCCGTGATTTTCTTAAGTTAGAAAGATGGTTAGAAAATTGGTTTCAAATTCGAATTACAATTTCGCCGAAAAGCAATCACTCGTAACCGAATTTGTAACCGTATGTATAACCACTATCTGTGATGTGCTCAAGTTAGAAAGATGGTTAGAAATATGGTTGGAAATTTGAAATATAACCCTGCCGAAAAGCAACCACTCGTAACCAAAATTATAACCGTATTTATAACCACTATTCGTGATTCGCTGAAAGCGAATAGTGGTTATAAATACGGTTACAAATTTGGTTACGAATGGTTGCTTTTCGGCAGGGTTGTAATTCGAATTACAAACCAACTTTCTAACCATCTTTCTAACTTGAGCAAATCACGGGTAGTGGTCAAAAACACGGTTAGAAAGTCGGCCGAATTTTGTCTAAATACAACGGTTAGTTTTTCGGTTATAAAACCGGTATGAATGAACGGTTAGGCAAACTGCTAGGGTGAGAATAGAGAAATGGGGATTCTACGATAACCGTGGTACCGAGATTTAATTACGGATTCTTGTGTATCTCTAGTATAGTGTAATACTAGTTTACGAAATATCTAATTTTTAAATTTATTCTTAAAAATATTTTTTGTCTACTTACTGGAACGTATTTCTGTGGTGTGATGAATGGGGGAGGGGGGGGGGTGAAACCCCCTAATACAATAATATACTGTTTAAATGAATGGATATCTGGGATATATGTGGCTGAGGTATACAGGGTGTCCCAGAAGTAACGTACACCCTTCTAGCATCTGGTAGGAAAAAAAATTCCGAGACGAAAAGTCCTCAGTCATTTTTTGATCAGACGTATAGATAATTAATTATGAATCAAAATAAATAGCCAATCAGGTGCGCGCTAAAGCGTAGAGGGGAGAGATAGGGGAATGCGTGCGCGTGAAAATTGTGCGGAGGGAGAATTCCGAAAGCATGTGTGTGTGTGTGTGTGCTAGTGTGAGTGTACGTGCGCAAATGCTTTCGGAATTTTCCCTCCGCACACATTTTCAGGCGCACGCAATTACAACGCATTCCCCTACCCCTCCCCTCTACGCCGCCTTTCCGCTGTAGCGCGCACCTGATTGGCTATTTATTTTAATTCATAATTAACTATTTATGCGTCTGATCAAAAAATGACCTAGGACTTTTCGTCTCAGAATTTTTTTTCATACCAGATGCTAGAAGGGCGTACGTTACTTCTGGGACACCCTGTATATAGTTAAAAGAATTAATATTTGGGACATACGTGTGTCTGTGTGTGTGTTTGCGCGTGCGTGTGTGTGTGATTCGATAATTTACTATATTATCTAAAAAAAAAAAATTATTCAAAAATTCGATATCTCGAAAACTAATATCGATATCGAAAAATTGTATTCTTAACTTTCGATTTGTCTCATCGAGATACTCAAGAATCCATCATTAAGTCGCGGCGCCACGGTTATCGTAGAACTGCCAGAGAAATACAAAGAGTTGTTGTCCTGCCTAAATATACTGTTAAAGTATACCTACAGTTTGATAAATGTAGAGTAATTATTTCCCAGTTTAAAAAATCCCTCAAAATTGCTTAACATTTTCCCGTCTTAAGATCTGCCTTAAGATCTCGGCTAACTGCGGGCTATCTTTTGCCTGTTCCGTCTTGCATTCTACTTCACATGATTTCAGTGGCGCGTCTGTGCTGCAAAATTCGTTCGTGTTCAAATTCCTAAACATTTCGATAAATTTAGCCAGAGCTTCGCAGTACTCTGGTCTCCGTGATACAAAGATTGAACTCTGATAAAAAGTCAGAGACACACCGACGTCTTTCCCCCAAGCGTGGCCATCTCGCGATCTCGAAAATGAAATATTTGCTCTTTTATTTGTGTACAGCGTGTGATATCGCTTGAACCCCCCAATCAAAGCTGAGCGATAACGGGGCCGCTTATCTGCGAACAATTCGGTAAACAATTCCGAATGAAAATTGTAGGCTGTCAGTCGAGTCTGGAGACTTTGCCACCAGAGAACAAAAATTTCCCACGATCGCGGAGCAAACATGGTGCACGTTAAGATAAGCGAAACTAGCGTCAAAGACATAAGATTTCCAACTTCCCTTAGCGCCGATGGTAGCGATGCAATGGTACGAAAAAAAAACAATAGAAACTAACTCACAGCGCGTACGGACAGTAGCGTCTTTATTGAATCGTTGCTTATAACTCTGTACAAAATTCACCCTAGCATACGGACCCCGACTATTCATGCGCTTACGTGACGATAAGAGCTCGTCTCGGAGTAGAAGTTTTCGAAGGTTCCGGTCTCACTTTTACACTCGGCAGAGGAACCGAAATTGGTAAACTTCGAATGCGTTTAAACGTTTAAAAAAATGCCGTACAGATGAATAATTGATGTGCGCGCAGTGGTCAAGGCTTGCAAGACCATGTTGGCTATGGTCGAGGGTCAATACATCGACGAAATATATCGCGATTTCGCCGGATTTTGGACGAAGCTCACCAGCGAGTCGCAGCTCAGATGGGTAAACTCAGAATTTACCGTCGAATATCGTTTGCCCATGTAAAAAAATCGTCATATCCCTCGATCCAAGTATCGCCATTGAGGATTACATCGCAAAATCCGCAGATAGGTCCGGAGAAAGGCGTTACTCATTTGGCGACCGCTGCGATTGTGAACGCACTGTGGGATCTGTGGGGAAAGTGCAGAGGGCAGCCGGTATGGAAGTTGCTCGTTGACATGTCACCGGAGGAACTCGTGTCCACGATCGACTTTCGTTACATGTGAGCAGGAAGGAAAAATCATTTAAGGCCTTAGGCCACTCTATAGCCCGAAAAAATAGGCTTTTTGGAGATTTTTTTTTCAGAATAACTACAAAATAAATCGACATTACAAAAAAGGGTTTTTTATCATACATATCAGTGGCTGTATACAATAATTTTTTTGAAGCGATTAATTTCAAAATGGCGGTTGTGCAGCGTTTATCTCAAAACAGCATTTTTTGGCCGGAAATATAACTCAAACAATTTTCAACCGATTCACTTGAAATGTTAAATATATATTGAAAAATAAATTGTTTATGGAAGTACGTAGGATTTTTTTTATATTGCATAGTTCATTTGTTATTAACAATTATCTGACGATTTTTAAGGCAAATTTTTAGAAAGTGAAAAATTTCGTCAGATAATTGTTAATAACAAATGAACTATGCAATATAAAAAAAAATCCTACGTACTTCCACAGACAATGTATTTTTCAAGATATATTCAACATTTCAAGTGAATCGGTTGAAAATTGTGTGAGTTATGTTTCCGTGCAACTTAAAAAATGCAGTTTTGAGATAAACGCTGCACAGCCGCCATTTTGAAATTAATTGCTTCGAAAAAATTATTGTATACAGTTACTGATATGTATGATAAACACCCTATTTGTAATCTCGGTTTATTTTGTAGTTTTTTTTAAATATCTCCGAAAAGCCTATTTTTCGGCCTCTAGAGTGGCTTAACCCCGTAAAAAGAAAATATGTCTCTAGGGACACATAGGTGTCTTGCAGAAGTGCCAGCGTGGCATAAAAATTGGATCATTTTTTATCCAAAATTGCTAAATATAACACATAACTGGTCGAAGAGTTCTAGCACCCGTAAGGTATTTCTCTTGCGAAGGGCCGTATTTTGTGGGGGCCTGGCAGTGGCGCTTAATAAAAAAGATAAGTTACACTTAAAGGGGAAAACTCATTTAGACGCCCGAAAATGAATCACTTTTCATGATTTTTTTTGAGGTGATAAAATAATCGCTTCATTTAAATTTGTTTACATTATCTTATTACAGCTTTCGAGTATTATTTTTTTTTCCTTTTTAGGCAAAACAAAATGGTGGCGTTATAAGATATCCCTTTAGGCGTATTTTGAAAAAGTGCTAATGTTATAGCTCAACAAGTTATTGATCGATCTGGCTGAAATTTTGCAAGGTTTCTCACTACAACATTATTGGAAGGATATACCTATAACATTTTTTTTAAGTATAAAATTAAAAATTAAGTAGGCTTCGTAATCAAATTTTCATATTTATGACCACTTTCTCTACAATGTTTACCCCAAAACAGTAATTTATTCACGCGATAACCTTAAAACATTAGGTATATCCTTTTATAGTGAAAAACCTCCCAAAATTTCAGCCAGATCGATCAATAACTTGTTGAACTATAACCTGAGCAGTTCTTCAAAAGACGCCTAATGAAATACCTTATAGCGACGCCATTTTGTTTTGTTTTTAAAATATTTTTTTTTGAACACAAAAGTTGTAATAAGATAATGTCAACATTTTAAATTAATGCCTTAAATTTTATCACCTTTAAACAAGTTCATGAAAAAAAACTCATTTTCAGACTCTAAAGGGACTCCTCCCCTTAATTATTATACCCAACGATAAACTGGAAAAAAATGTCGCGCAAATTTAGTATATTCAGACATTCAGTATATTACATTTTCTCTGAAAAGTCGCGACTACGAAATTCCTGCTAGTCACATTTTTTTAAGTCTTATCATTAATATTTCCTTTAAGCATTCCGCGACATCCTGTTTTTATGGTCGTTATGGAATCTTTAGTTTTCTTACACGCATAGAACAGTTTGTATCAGACATCTAGAATGATTTACTGTATCAATTAGAGTCGTTATTTTCGGTTAAAAGTTCGATAGCTTGGCTTAAAATTTTTACCAGTATACTGGGATGTATTTTTACTTCGGTGCAGACAAAAATCATAATTGTTAAATATTCGGGTTCGTGAAAGAAATACCTTAATTTGCTCGGATATTAACTTGCAGATATTATGAGAAAAAAAGAATTAAAACCAGTACGGAATGGTTGAGATTTTTGTATCGGGCAATAGCGTATGAATATTTTGAAATTTTTTACAATTATTCACTGCATCATCGTGGTGTAATTAATTGCAACGTACTGTAAATACTCTAGCGAGTCAAAAAATACGATAGTTTAGAGCCGGGCACATTCACTCTCAAAAGTTTGACCTCAATAAATTTCACTATTAACGAATACGGTCTGAGCCAGCATTAAAAAGAATTCAACTGAAAATTTAAGCCTCGGTCTTCACATTAGCCACTTACGACTGATTATACTTCACAACTAGAACATACATCCGCAAATTTCAAATTCCGGCTACGTTTACCAATGAATGTCTCCCGTACCTCCTAAAAAAATTTGCGCAGTACCGACGTGATCACGAAAGACGAGGCCATCGCGATTCTTCAGGATCGTCAAACCGGAAAAGCCGAACGTGAGAAAATATTACGCGCGGACGGATTACCGGCGTACACGACCCAAGTAGCGTGGATGGGATACACGGACGAGCAGGTTCGGAGGCTGTGTCGCATCTACATGAGCCAAGGTTTCACCGCGTTCAAGGTCAAAGTAGGAAGAAACTTTCAGGACGACGTCAGACGTTGCAAGCTCGTGCGCGCCGCAATTGGCAATGAGAACAAGCTTATGCTCGACGCTAATCAAGTCTGGGACGTTGAACAAGCGATCGAGTGGACGAAGAAGTTGTCGGAGTTCAATGTTTACTGGATCGAAGAGCCAACATCACCCGACGACGTTCTCGGACACGCGAAAATCGCCGAAGCGCTCCGCCCACTTGGAATTGGCGTGGCAACCGGCGAAATGTGCGCCAATCGCGTCATGTTCAAGCAATTTTTGCAGATGAAAGCCATCGACTTTTGTCAAGTCGACTCGGCGCGGATTGGCGGTGTCAACGAGATTCTCGCCGTGTATCTGATGGCGTACAAGCTTGGAGGTAATCCGCAAGACTTTTATAATCGTTTAACAAGTCCCTCGGGATCCAGGCTCTGAATTAATACAAAAAAGTAGTTAGGCATGTTTCGTAATATATTTTGATATTTATGGGAAGTTTAGTCCAGCCCCACCATAATCAAGGGGTGAAAATATGAGGAAAATGAAGATGTTTAAAAAATTAATGAACTTTATCGAATTTACGATTGGTTTTTCAAATTATGCCCAAAAAGGTGTACAAAGTAAATTTTCGAAGATTTCATTGTGTACAAAATCGTGGTATACTCGCAGTCGGGCTAAAACCATCATGGGTGGAATTTCTTCGATTTTTAGTATTGAAGTCGGAGCAGAACATCTAAGTGTTTGCTAACCCTTCATTGACATATTTATATTCGGTCACGATTTTGACACACTGGGTCAATTTGCCTCGGATAGTACTTTATCCACCTGTCATTAATTCCGCGGCCGGTTTGTATTGAAAAAAAATGGGATATACACTTTAATTCACATTTCTCAAGATGTCTGCATAATTGAAGTTGGGAAAGTATTAAATTGAATTATTCCAAAAAATGATTGGAAACTTTCCATTTTGGGAAAGTGAGCATTTCACTTTATATTCGTTCGGGTCACAATGACCCAGTGTGTCAACGTAGGGTTAATCTAGATACAAAATAGTAGCCCAGAACCAAAGATTTTCAGAAAGTATACTTTTTTGAAGAACCGATTTGCATCATTTTCATCATACACACTATTGCATTTTTTTCGAAAATAAGTAGTTTTATAAAAATGTTAATCGCTAAGAGATTTTTCAACAATTTGCTGAAATCTTTGCTACCGTTTTAGTGTTCTGTTTCTTGAGGAACGCCTTGGTATTTTTCTTCAGATCTAATGTCCCTTTAGTGTCCCTTAATAAGAATAAAAAAATCTTAACATTTGTTCATACATTGCATGTATATATTTTAACAAATCAATTCTAAATGTTCTATAAAATTCATTACTTTTTCAAAAATCAATTTCAAAGTCCCATACTTGTTTTTGACGTACCATGGGGTTACCCGTCACGGTGTTCGTACAATATTTCCACATTCCAGAACCATAATAGTCATCCAATGCTCGTAAAATTTAAACTTTTACCTGCGAAATTTCAGCCAACGATCCCACAGCGATGGTTTTCCTCCTTACATTTCCTTCGTTCTTATCTTTCTTCGAATAATATTCTCAGTTCCCGTTTGCCCTCACGCCGGCGGTGTGGGTCTCTGCGAGATGGTCCAGCACTTACAGATGTGGGACTTTGTCTCTCTGAGCGGTACAACTAACGACCGTATGACAGAGTTCGTCGACCAGCAACACGAACATTTCGTGTATCCGGCGATCGTTAGAAAGGCTCGCTACGTCACGCCCAAAGCTCCGGGCTACTCCACCGAGCTAAGAGAGGAGAGTATTCTCGACTACGAGTATCCCGGAGGGAGAAAATGGCAGAATATGTTCGATGAGGGTATTTTCCCAAGGCCGCGCAATTAATTTGCTCCTGCAATTACGGCAACGCCGCTCAAACATAATTTCGAATGTTTTATTGCGTTCTTTGCACTTCTAGACCCTCCTCAATGGAATGTAACAAATATAATAAATACGAATAACCGTTAAAATTCACGTAACAAATATATACAACAAAAATAATCGGATGTCTCGATTACATCCTCGATAACAATTCCCACGTACTGTACTCGGTTCCGTACCACTCGTACTCTTCGCCTCAACGCCGTACGAAGAAATTCGACGTTTGGAGATCCCTAATTAACTTGGATTCCTGAAACGCGATTTCACATAGTCCGTCTGCGAACAGAAAAGCGGCTGTGTCATTGTACTTCAAGTATAGTTCAGCGAACGTACGCGGGGATTTACGATACTCACGCTTACGAACCATAGAGAGTTCTCCCTGAACATGATTCTATGAGCGAAGTTCATGCTTTCTATGGGAGCGATAACATGGAGATGCAGGTGATTGACGGTTGTCCAGGGCGGCCAGTGAAATCCTGTTCGAACCGAAGCAAGGTCTATTCCCTGCTGGGCGCACACTACCTCCACCGTGTCGACGAGCTTGTCGACTGAACATTTGGAAATATCATTGCGGATCAGGTAAATTTGCGAAAAAATGGAATAACGATCTGAAGGAATTTAATCAACGTACAGAGAGGCTCGTCGTCCGGCTTCAGCGCTTTGGCATTGGCTATATGATTTTTCGGTATAACTAAGTAATGATGCGTCGAGGCAGGCTTGATGTCTTTGATGCACATCACATCGTCGTCCTGAGAAGAATAATTAGCAGATGTTCACTTGACATCCGAAACGAGGTGTCGAAATACAATCGTTCATACGTTTTGACGAAGGAAACATTTCTTACCTCGTAAATACTCTCTGAGGGAGCTTCCGATTTGAGAATTTTGCAAAATATGCATGTGTCGACGGAAATGACCGCCATGGATGCACGTTGGACGGCAAGTGATGAGATACGAAGGTTATTACGTGAAGGATGAAACACAGAGCGCCTAGATCGCAGTTTTAACGCAACGAATCGTCATTTATGCAAATATATATATAGTGTACATTGTCACCAAGAAGAGTCCGAAGACTGCAGTGACTGTCAGAGGATGCCGTTCGACTTGGGCGCTTACAGCGCTCGCGTTTATCAGCGGTGCTGTGGCACGTTCGAGTCGAACTGTGCGCGCTTCGACGAGCTAACGCTTTCCGGAACTCAAATCGAGTTGGCATTATAAGTAACAAGATGGCGGACGAAGCAGGAGCTTTTGTTGGCTTTGAAATTATTGACGAGTTGATTAACATGATTAACAATCAAACTGATGAAAGATTACGGTCTAATAGAAAATAGTAATGATGAAGAGATGAAATGGGAACATTTTTGGACATCTTCCTTAAAAGCAATCCTCCAACTGGATTCTTCCGGATCCAGAACTATGTTGGAGGTTATTTTATTAGAAATAGGGTGCCCGAAATTAACTGAAAGCAGTTTGCGTGAACCTGTTGCTCAATTCTCACAACGATCTGGCAACCCACTTGGCCATTTTCAAAAAGTGTACCAGATGTCCGGAGGTTACTTTCGAGTTGACCATCCAAAAAGATAACTGCCATGTGTTGGGTACATTATAATTTATCGGTAAGTTCCAACCGGACATTTCGTACACATTCAGGGGTAAGGCCACAGTAGAGCTTTCAAAAAATCGATTTTTTTCGCTAAAACGGTGCTTATTTATCATCATAAGAATATGTAACTATTCCATTTATGGTAAGAATTTTTTTTTCACCGACTTTGAGCGTATAACGTAAGCCCACCTCTGGCACGGCCAGAGGCATATGTAAAACTTGAAACGCGTTTTTCTCGAAACAGCCTTTTTCCAATTGGCGTGACAAATAACTTTAACAATTTTCACTCAATTTACTTCAAATTTAAAAGTTATGTTCCTAATTCCATTACGCAGAGAAGTCCGTACGGAATTTCTGATTAATCGAAAACTATTCATTTTATGAGCAGTTTTATATGAAATTTTTCACTGAAAATTCAAGTTCAATTCAAATTCAAGTTCAAATACCTACAATTTTTTAATAAAACAATATTTTCAATTCCGTACGTACTTCTCTAGGTATTCTAATGTAGATTGACGAGAATTTTTGTTTTTTGTTCCAGGTAAAAAATTGTGGATGCTAAATGTCACGCCGCGGAGCGCCTAAAAAAAGATAACATAAGAAAATATTAGATGTCGGCCATTTTGTACATCGAAAAAAAATTATATATTTTCTAACGGCTTGATATTTATACTGAGTAGATGTGTAATTAATTTTATGAGTGAATCACTTTTTCATACGAAAACAATTTGTTAAATTCGCACATGATTTTATACCCGTTACGGTGGCCTAACCCCTTCAGGCAACTTCTGGGCAACTAAAGGGTGTCTCAAAATATCCTGACATTTTTTTTTATTAATAAAACGTATTATTTATTTGAAAAGTGCGAATACTTTTATTTTAATATAAGATGCAAACATGTAGGTTATGTGTGGAACACAATATCCGGTAAACTGCATGGACGTGGAAGACAATTTTTTTCAACAAGATGCCGCCCCCTGCCACACTGCGGGCGAAACAATGCAGTTATTTCAGAAGAAGTTTCATAGTCGTGTTATCTCTTTGTTTCGGATTTTCTGAAAGGAAAAGTGGATGCCAATGATTCACAGAGCATTCCGGAGCTCGAGGAAGCAATTGGACGCACCATTAATGAAATTAGCCCGCAATTATACCAAAATGCCATTGAACATTTCGTAAAAAGAGTGAACGTTTGCAAACAGAGCCATTTATAGGATATTGTGTTCCCCACATAACCTCCATGTTTGTACCTTATATTGAAATAAAAATATTCGTACTTTTCAAGTAAATAATACGTTTTATTAATACATTAAAATTTCAGGTCATTTTGAGACACCCTGTATTTGAAAATTGCTACCTGGGAAACCGTCGCGTTCGTTGTGCTCACGTAGCGTCCGTTTCGAAAATACGCGCGCTTTTAACGCTCACGTTTTTGCTTGAGAGAAGCGTTTGTGAGCACAATATGGGAGCGGTAATGATGTCACGCGTGACGTCATAAATGCTTCTCGTGTGCACAGCGCCAAGTCAAACGACATGAGCGATGCTCCCAAATGCGTGTCAGCGCCCAATAAGTTGACGCACCCATAGTGAACCAGAGGCTTCCGGAGCCTTTGGCATTGCCTTTGCGCATGCCCAGTATGGACTTAAGGCTATAAATGACCTGAACCTATGGCAGTAGATTAAAAACTGTAAAAACTCCTTCAGATAGAGCCGAAAGTAAAAAGTAGCAACCGGAAGTCGATTGTAGTGGCCATACGGGCCGTGAGAAAAACTGAAGAGCAAATTATGCGTTATCTTTATCTGGATCAGAGATCAGGTAAACGATCATCGCGATCTTGATGAGAAAACGGCCATGGTGACGATTACCCAGATGAAAAAAAAAGCGAAGGTACATCCGGTTGGCGCTGAAGTTTCTTCGGAGATTCCGTTCAAGAGATCAATGATGATGGACAGAAAAATGCGAAAACGACATGACCAACGCCACCAACGGGATCTTTGCGTCAACTTTGACGCTTTTACACGTGCACATCACGTGTTCCATCTCCGAACGTAATCCTATTTTTTTCATAATTAAACAAACCCACACTTTGGCAGAGTCCTAGCCAATCTATACTCCTTCGAAACATCCCTACATCCGACGAACCGCTGAAAATAAAAGTTGGCACCGGCGATCATAATTTTCCCGGACGTGCGACACGAAGCATTTCCGGTCTTTCCTGCAGCTAATAACGTACCCCCGAGGCTTTTTTGCGCCGACCCGGTGTCTTGTCAATTGCCCAAAATGAATTGCACGAACGCGGAACATCACACGGAACGTTTAATCAGGTACAATAAATACAACAATAATATATAATAAATATATTATGGAGTGTAATAAGACTTGCCTGGCCCTGCGGCCCGTGCTGCATCAAATAAATGCGCTAAACTGAATCTATTGAAAATAGAAAACCAAAAGCTGAATTAATCAAGAAAACAACAAAAATGCCAATGTACAATTGAATGCGGTTGAAGACACGTAGCGGATCCCTAATGACAGCTCGCGTAATTAAAAAACCGGAAGTAGATCTCAGTAGTAAGATACGTGGTGTGCAATGCGATGATGGAACGGTCTCGTTTTACATTCATAAACTGCGTTTCTGAAATAATATTCATGCATCTTCGAGTGTTAAAATTTCAGGAAAATATGTGCTTTTGTTGGAATTGGCAAAAGTGAGCATCAAAGTGCGCGAGTGTGTGAAAGCGCGAGACGTTCTCGTTGCGAGGAAATCAAACAAAAAAACTTGCGACACGGTACAGTTGCATTAAATTTTAATTTAAAATATATAAACTGTACATTTATTTATCATTAATACATATATATATATGTATATATATATATATATTCAATTTATATATATATGTGTATATATATATTTATATTTATAGATTTATGTGTGTATTATGTTCTTATACAATATGTAGTAGCTGTGAGCATGATAAATTAATAGTGTTGTAGTAAACGTATATCGATACGCGTGGCAGTTGAGCCGCGTGGCGGTCGTAAATTTTTTTCCCGTACGGAAATAATAAACGAACGAAAAAAAACGCCATTTGGTACGACCGTTCATTCCGGATACGTTTTGCGATGCCCTGAAATTCTTTCGTTATAAAAAGTCGAAAAATGGACGACTGATCAATTTCCTCGTACCCTACTCAGTTCATTCTACCGTATGTAAAAGACAAAGAAACAAAAAATACGCGCAACACGGACGCGTATTATTCTTTTCTCATTCTCCATTATTTTCATGTAAATGATTCTCATGTTTTCTTCTCTCAGAAGTCGCTATCGTAAAAATTGCCGTTTTGCGGCCAATCGGTCTGGAAGACGATCAAATAAATATTTAAAAAAAGAAACGGCCGGCCTCAAATCGTGTATTTTGCACTAGTGCGCTTCGTGTCTGTAGAAAAAAATATCTTTCCGTGTGATGTGTTTTTTCTTTGTTTACGATCGAATCGTGCCATTCACTCGGGCTCGGTGCGCGCATCCTCGAACTTTCTTTACCCGCGAAATATCAGTGAAAAAAAAAAAACAACAGAGTACGCGATTACTGCCTAGGAGTCGACGAGTTTCCGTGCGTCAAATTGAGCGCAAATAAAACGTACATCCTTTCTCTTTTTCGTTAAAGTAATTCATGCTCGTAAATGTGTACCACGGCGGTAAACGCTTCGCAACTCATCTCTGGACCAGTCTCTTTTGTACAGTCTAGTCGAGGGAAATAATATTAAAATGAAAAAAATAATTGAAGAAAAAAAGAAACAAGTAACGAAGAACAATAGTGTATAAGTTATTTGCCTTGCTCGTAAATCCATGCTTCGTCTCGCCACCCCCTCCCCCACTCCCCTAGGCACGAATTATATTCCACTTTAAAAATACGAAAAAGACTGTCGCAGTGACTCTCTCTCTCTCTCTCTCTTCTCTTCCCACCTGTACAAGTATTCCGTGTTTCTTATTTGTTGTTCTATTTTTTTGTCTCTTTTTCATCTCTTTTATTATAAATAATCCTTAGATTAAGAAATTAATTTATATAATTCCTCACCGCGATCATGCATCGCGGAATGTATACACACATGCACACATACATCTCGCGTCGCTCTTTCTCTCTCTCTCTCTTTCTCACACACACGCAAACAGTTATTCCTTCCTAATACTGCAAGTGTATGTAATATACACCGTTATTCTCTTTTTTTTGCATTGCGATGTCCAGATAACGTGTCCGAGCACCAGCCGCGGTTGAACGATGCATTTTTCTTTTTCTCTCTCTCTCTCGTGGGATCACATCCCCTTTTCATTCAATAGGAAAAACTTATAAAATGCGTTCTCGTATATATTGTTTTGCTCGTTCTTTTCTTTTTTCTCGTCCTTATTGCGCGAAGCGAATTCGTAGAATTCGTTTTGTTTCTCGATCCCGTCCGTCTCCGTTCACACTCGCGAATTTCGTCCAGAAAGTACGAAAAGAAAAGAAAGAAAAGAAGAAAAATAAAAACGCGTTCCGAGAGATCGAACGAGGCGTCGAGAAAGAAGAATAAAAGAAAACTCGTCCTCGCGGTTCGAGCGATCCCCGAGCGAATTGATCCTTCTTTTTCTTTGTTTTCTTTTGCCGCGACGTTATATCGCCGATTTTGATATTCGCGACTGGACCGAGTCCGCGCGATCTGCTAGTCCAGCTGTTCTGGCCTAGTACAGGGGCAAGTTTCAGCTGCCCTGATAAGGCATTTGATCGGGTAGCGACGAGGAGTGATTTTGATGCGGACTCTGATGCGAATGAAAGTGAGGATTGCTGCCGTCTTGTGACATCTCGCTCACCACCGGATCTTCGTATTTGCCCCTCTTGAAGCGCCCGTAGAGAGACGAGTAAGGTAGATTGTAATGTATAGCAGCTTGATTGATGCTCATGTGACCCAATCTGGATGACCCAAACGTGAGATAATTAGCGTCTCGAGGGGGGGGGGGGACAAGGGGGGCGGCCCTGTTAGGGCTTATGGACAAAAGTTGGCGAGAATGCGGTTTTTGTTTTATTGTTATTGTTTTGTTTTGTTGTTTGTTTGCTTACAAATCGGAAAATCGCAGATCGTACCTGACGGACTCGAGTGCCTCTGTCATCGCGTCCTCGCTCCAGGGTGTGGGATTGCTACGGCTCAATTCTATGCCCTCTCTCTTGCATCTACCGTACAATGTACCCGTCGGAATACCAAATTCCGTGGACGCTCTCTGTACCGAAGTCTGACCCGACCTAATCGCCTCGAGTGCTCTGTCGAGATCGGCCGGTGCCCAAGTAGTCGGGCTCGCGTTGAACGGCGCCGCTAATCTGATGCCCTCTCTTCTCGCGATTTTGTAAAGCGTGCTGGACGGTATGCCGAATGCTTTTGACGCTTTGTTCGCCGATATCGTGCCGGTTCTCAGTGCCTCGAGGGCGTTGTTCAGGCTCTCGTCGCTCCACGATTTCGTCGGCCCGTCTTTCTTCGGTGTGTCGATACCGAGCCTGTGCGCCCTCTGCCACAGTGTCGTCGACGGAATTCCAAAGGTTGCTGCAAACATTAATCATGATAATACACGCGTACAAGAGGGCGTGTGAACGAAAAAAATATCTTCTTTGATCCCTGCAAACAACGTCATTGGGTAGAAGAAAAAACCATGGCAAATTTGAGCCTAAGCGCGAATCATTTTTTCCGCCCGATTTACTCACACGTGACATTCTCTTCGGACGTTATCGATAACTCCGTACGTTGAATAAGTCAATGACCAATCGATTTTTCTCCAGTCTGGTTGAAGATTCTCAAAGTTGACTTGTGCAACTTTTTTTAATTCCGTGTCATTATCTTTAGACAAATCGCAGCTATTTTGAAAATGCGCGTATTGTTTAAATTTGGAAAGGCCTTCAAGCCTTTCGCTTGGAAATAATTATCTCAGGATAAAAAAAAAACGATTTTAACGCCGTAAGGGTCAACTTCGAGGATCTCGAACCGAAACTAAGAAATGAGTTAGAAGTGTACTTATTCAATGGAACGAGGGAATTTCACGTGTTAATCAGAAGGAAAACGAATACCCCGCTACAGACTTGAGACAGAGACCTCAAACTAGGCATGAATTTCCCTTTTGCGTAATTTGGTTGACAAGGAGAGATTTTTTTTCCCTACACCCTGATGTACATTCCATCGATGGAACCTTAATTAATCAATGGAACTTATGTCGAATGAAAATTGTAGGTTCAACTCGAACGAATAAACTGTCTGGCAAAAAATCGCGCTAATTTCGTCGCAGTTACCGCACGAATAAAAGTTAAGGGGCTATACCAGTGTGACACTTTAAAAAAATCGATTTTTTATGCCTTTTTCGACAGTTTATACTTCCAAGAATATGAGATGAGATTTTTATACTTTCAAGATTTTTATACTTTCAAGAATATAAAATGAGATTTTTCAAATTTGCTGACATTGTAACTCAAAGAGCGATAATCCGATTGATTTCAAATTTGAACTGAGTACTCTTGAATATATTTACTCTACAATGACGTACGATGATTTTGATTGAATGAAAATTGACGATTTGGCATTGAAAAAAAACGACCATTTTATAGGCAAGAAAACACACTTTTTTTCATAACTACGTTATTTTGTTAGATTTCGATATTTTTCGAAAATCCTACGTCATTGTACAGGAAATACCTTCCAGTTTAACGACATTTTTTCCTTTTTCGGTTTCGGCTACTCAATCGGCCGGAATCATGTCAGCAGTGGAGGAACTTTTTTTTAGCGCCTCCGACGGCAGCTCATAAGTCGCTTGGATTTCAATCTTTTTCTGTGAAAAAAATATGTAATATAGGTCAAATATAGCCAAATATATTCTTAATTTTCCGAAACATTTAATTGAGTACTTTTCTTCCAAAAAATGCCGGAAAATCATGGAAATTTTCAGCGTTCACACTGGTATGGCCCCTTAACGAATTGAACTTGTGCCGAATGAAAATTGTAGGTTCAACCCGACCGAATAAACGATCTGGCAAAAAATCGCGCAAATTTCGTCGCAGTTCCCGCACGAGTGAAAGTTAAGGTGTCACGCGAGGGTTTCGTACCTGAGGCTTTCGTAAGGCTCATGTCGTGATTTCTCAGTGCTTCGAGGGCCGCATCCATGTCTTCCTGAGTCCACGATTTCGAGCCGTGATGATGAGAACCGGAGCCACCGCCTCGGGAGTTGTTCTCACCCGAGTCCGAGTGTACGGAACTACCGGAGGGCATCAGTCCCAAGAGTTCCGGTGTTATCATCATCATGTTGTCGTTGTCGGCCGCGTGTTTCGAGCTGACGCTGGCCCGATCGGACATGTGACTGTCGATGTCGATCGTGTCGGAGGAGTCCATCGTGTGCAGAGTCTCGAATTTTATTTTTACGCTGTCGCAATTTTGTATATCTGGAAACGAGAAGCGAAGTGATTCTTTAGCGCGTCGGACGAATGGAAAATTATATTTGCAATTGAGGACCACGAGCAATGAGCGCGTTCTCTACCGCGCGTTACGGCAGCTTTACCGAGCTTGCGATGGTGAACGCAACTGAAACTCAGTGAAAATGTAGCCGCCCATGTCGCCACGGGTTTTCCACAGTTTCCCTGTGCCCTCGTGCCAATGCGCGACGATAGCGCGTTAGGAGGCGAGCCGCTGTGCGCGACATTCCAAGGGGTCTCCGAAGAACCGAAAATGGCCAAGTCACAAGTGTGAGGGAAAGTTGACAAGGGATGCGATCGTGGAAGCTCGCAGGGCCCATACGAAGGATTTCATTCACTCGAATACGTTTCGAGCCCAAGCCTTACCCTCGTCCAAATTTGTTCACCGAATTCATTTGATCCGCTCGACTCGCACGAAAGTTCAAACGTCAAAATTGCGACCCAACGAGCTTGCGAGCAAGATCAGCCATTGCGGCAAAAAGACGTCCACTCACGTGGGCAAATCAATCTGTCGGGAGTTTGTTTCTCACAATTTAGCGACACGATCTGCCCGATCGAATCACCCTCTACGATACGCTTGGAAATAGCATAATCGGATTTGCGCGTCGAGTCCGGAACGACGATCGAAAACTTCTCGGGATTAGAAATAGTGCACTGGAGGTTGTGACGTTCTCGGTCATCGACGAACGTCCGATTTACGTCGTGAAACCCTACCGGTCGTCGGGAGCCGTTAAACAAGACTGCGTGGGCCGTTCACCAACGGAGCAAAGCAAATCTAATCACGAGCAGTTAAGCCTGATTAGACCAATTATTCCGATTCCTTCCCCCTGTCCACCCGCCTCGCGACTAATGAGCGGCTCCGCTGTCCGCTCCGCTCGTCTTTTTAATCCTTATCTTCGAAACTACTCGAGCGCCCTCGTAACACCCTCAATTTTGGTACGACGCTCCGGAACGAAGCGTTCCGAATGTTCCATTGATCTTTGACACACGTACCCGTCGAGTGATGGTCGGGGTCGCGAAGATGCGTTATCGTTGTGCCGACGAGTGTGGCGCTCGGTGGCGTTGGCTGTGTTTCCGGGGGTAGATCTACCTCTCCAGGATCTGGATGATGACCGTAATGACCTAGACCTGTGTGACAGAACATGTCACCTTTTTATTCCAAGTGAAAAGGGTCTGTCCCCACGGCCCCCGCAATATTGCCAGACGCCCCGTACCTGAGTCACGTCCGAGAGACATTCGGCATCGGGGGGAAAAAAAAACATAAAAATGATCTATCCCGGAAGCGGTTGACCAGTAAAAAAAGAATCAGGAATATCGGAAGCTCAATGAGATGCATCGATACTTTCAGTGGCCCGAACGTGCACCGTATAGATCATTTTTTCATTTACAGTATTTTGTCATTCGCGTTGTCGTTGGTTAAAAAAAGCAATGTCTGCTTTTATAAGAGACTACAGATTGCTTTGAAAATAAAATGAAAGATAAAAATAGAAAAGGGTGAGCGTTTTGAGCGTTAAGGGGTTGGGCTACTGTAAAAACGACGAAGACTCGTTCGTCGTTTGAGGCAATTCACTCAAGATGAAAGGAAAAGTTCAACATATGGTACATGAACTCCAGATCGAAGGGAAACTTATGATTACGGTAATAGAACTGCTAGTAAAACTTTATACGCGTTTTTCTCGAAACTATGTTTGCCAAAACGGTGTACACGACTTCTAATGAACATGACATCTAATGAACGGATTGACTCGAAATTTGGTACACTTATTCAGTGTAATAGTAGTTTAGTCTTGACCAACATTTTTCTTGACATTTTTGCTCATGAGTTATTCAAAATAATGTTATTTTTACTCGAAAAGGCGAAAAAAAATTAAATTTTTTCTTTTATGTTTGAAACGCGATAACGAAAAAAGCTTGGTCGAGTCTTAAATGGTCGCGGGGTCGAACTCTCCGATTTCGACGAAATTTGGCATGTTTGTAGAGTGGGTAAATATAGGCGACACTTTTATTTATATCTGCGGAACCCGCAGGGGTGAAACGCACCCTCGAAAATAGGGGTGTTTTTCGTTTGAAATTTGTTGTTATCTGCATTGTGCTATTCTCTAATGTATAGTACAAGAAAAAACGATTTTGCAATTTGAATTTTTTTTTCATATCTTGTACCGTTAAAACGTTATCGAGGAAAAACGAGAATAAAAACCCTATTTTCGAGGGTGCCTTTGGGCCCGGATTGAAATTCCGAACTTTGAATGCTCCAACGGTTTAAAATTCCGAATTTTAATGTTCCGAAATTCAAGATGGGGCCGGGTTGAAATTCCGAACTTTGAATGGTCAGAACGCTCGAAACTCCGAAAGAATTTTACAAGAAACCCAAAACTTCGAAAATCTTAACACCGTTAAAATAATTCGGCTATGGATGTTTAATTTTTTTTTCATTTTCAATAAATCGACGAATTATTTCACGAATTTTTTTTATTAAGAAGTAATTTTGCGTTTAAAAAAATGTATTTTGAAAGTGTATTTATCAAGTGTTACAACTTTTATATCAATATTTATAATATAAACATATAAAAAAAAATGGGGCCGGGTTGAAATTCCGAACTTTGAATGGTCAGAACACTCAAAACTCCGACAGAATTTTACAAGACCAAAACTCCGAAAATCTCAACACCGTCAAAATAATTCAGCTATGGAAGTTTTAAAAGTTTCAAAATTATTAATAAATCGACGAATTATTTCAAGAATTTTTTTTTATTAAGTAATTTTGCGTCAGTTTTGAAATTTGTCTAGACAATGTTATACGTTCTACATAATTTACAGTCAACTGTGAAGACTTTCGCTGGCATGATCTAGAAATGAGGGCCGGGTTGAAATTCCGAACTTTGAATGCGCCGACGGTTTAAAATTCCTAATTTTAATGTTCCGAAATTACAAGGTTCGTCAAAATTATGCCAGTGAAAGTCTACACAGTTGACTGTAAACGATGTAGAACGTATAACATTGTCTAGACAAATTTCAAAATCGACGTAAAATCACTTCTTAATAAATAAAAAATCCTTTAAATAATTCGTCGATTTATTGCAAATTTTGAAACTTTTGAAACTTCCATAGCCGAATTATTTTGACGGTGTTCAGGTTTTCGGAGTTTTGGTCTTTCGTGTAAAATTCTTTCGGAGTTTTGATCTTTCGGGGTAGTATATTTTCGGAGTTTTGAGCGTTCTCATCATTAAAAGTTCGGAATTTCAACGCGGCCCCGTGCGTTTCACTCCTTTAAAGTCGGGTTCCGCAGATATAAAAAATACGTGTCGCCTATTTTTACCCATTCTACAACCATGCCAAATTTCGTCGAAATCGGAGAGTTCGCCTCGCGACCTTTCCTTGTTAGCCAATATTGTCTATTTTGAGAAAAAAAAACTCGTTTTTTTTTTGCTGTTTTAGATCACCGGCTGGCCATAATGAAATACATCGTTGAGCCCCTCACGTTCAAAGGTCCTTCACGTGATTGTTTACAACTTCTTCGATTATAAAGATTTTTCAATGAAATTCGGTACACAACTTTGTCAATGTACATACAAATAAATGTGCAAACGATTTTTCAATCATCTTTCTTATTCCTTCAAATCTAATTCGTTCAAATAACCGTTATTTTCGGATTGTCACAGTAGCCTAACCCCTTAAGGAGGATCGAACACTTTACCAGCGAGTATTGAAAGATTTTTCGAGACATAGATACCTCCGACGAAATTTCAACCTCGAGGTTCCAATAAATTCCACCGCATCGTTTTCGAAAAAGAAAAAAAATTTTAACCGAGCCATTTGGTACAACTTCTTAAAGAAAATTACGAATCTTGCCGCAGCTGACATATTCATTGCACACATTGACAATAAAATTCCAGCCCGATTGGCGATTCTTCGTGCAAAACTTTGTTGATTCGTCGAGATTTTATTATTTATTTCTCGAAAATGATGCGATTGAAAGGAAACTTCGAATTTGCAATTTTATCGAACGTAATGTATCGAACGGAGCAAGTGTACTTCAACATTGATCGGTGAAACGTCGGACCCGCCTTAAGCAAAACAGATACTCCCGTACGATATTGGACCACGTTCGTGGCTAATTCAAGAGGAAGGCGTATCTCTGCGGAGTTTAGCGACCAATCGTGACTCGATGTTCGTTCGTATCTTTGACTTTGCCCTCGGACTCAGGTTCGGGGCGCAACTTGTCGCGCCCGATTGGCTTACCGTTATTGTTGTTTGTACCGTTACCGTTGTTGCTGTCTCGCTGGCAGGATTCCAGGACTACTGATGCTGCCTCCGCTCCGCACTCCTCATCCTCCGTCTGCCAGTCACCTCTGTGATTCTGCGAGAAACAATTAGCTTGTGAATTTCCGACTCTTCACCCTCCCTTACTACCGCGTCACGATCATTCGAACGGGAGGGAGGGGGATAATTTTCCAAAACTTGAAAAATGGCTCCCTTGATAGTCGGATATAAAAGTATATTTGGTACAAAAACTTGGTTTGCTTGTGTTTCAGATAATCCAAAGAGGAGCTACGGGGTACTTTAGGATCTTCGAAAAAAGGTCTGGCAGCTCGGCACCCTCTCACATCGACATTTACGATTAGTTTTAAATAATAGTTATTTTCTAAATAATAGTTATACTCTTCTCTCTCTCTAAATAATAGTTATTTTTTAAATAATAGTTATACTCTTATTTTATAATATACTTAAAGAGGGTGCAAACTGAACGGATGTTTACTTTTTTACGCATCGCATCTGAGAAACAGACACTTTTTGTGCCGTTGCAGTATTCTTTTTCCCTGAGGCAGTATTCTAGTATAGAAATTTAAAAAATATTCTTTTTTGGATTTTTTCGAAACTACCCATAGACACTTAAGGAGCTATACCAGTGTGACACTTTCAAAAAATCGTTTTTTTTTGCCTTTTTCGATAGTTTATACTTTCAAGAATATCCTGTAAAAATGTCAAGGCCGTATCTAAAATACTCCCCGAATGGCAGCCTTCCAAAGAGCAACCGCTCGTAGGTATAAAATGTAGGATCAAAATCTTTAAACGCGTTTTCCTCGAAATGCGATTTTTCAAATTTGCTTACATTGTAACTCAACGAGCAATTATCCAATTGACTTGAAATTTGAACTGAGTACTCTTGAATATATTTACTCTACAATGACGTAGGATTTTTTTGATTGGATGAAAATTTACGACTTGGCATTGAAAAAAACGACCATTTTATAGGCAAGAAAACAGACTTTTATCATAACTACGCCATTTTGTTAGATTTTGAGATTTTTCGAAAATCCTACGTCATTGTACAGGAAATACCTTCCAGTTTAACGACATTTTTTCCTTTTTCGGTTTCAGCTCCTCAATCGGCCGGAATCGTGTTAGCAGTAGAGGAACTTTTTTTTTGACGTCTCCGAAGGCAGCTCTTGGATCTCCATATTTTTCTATGAAAAATTCTGTAATATAGGCCAAATATAGCCAAATATATTTTTAATTTTCCGAAACCTTTAATTGAGTACTTTTCTTCCAAAAAATTCCCCTTAACTCAACCATCCACGAGATCACTCCGTGCGAAAATTTCCGAGCTTGACTCGCTAAGCTCAGTCCTCTGTACAATTTTTCTCCTTTTTCCAAGCAAAGCGAACAGTGAAAAGAAAAAATATCACCTCTTTCACCATCTCAGAAATCAAATAAAACATTAAATACATTATCGCTGATTTTTGGAGTGCGGGCGCTCGAACTTCCAAGTCTTTTGCCATTTTTTCACTTTTTTCTCCCTCCTCCCCCCGTGTCCCTCTGGCTCGCCCATACAAATGACTCGAATGAGTGACTTTGTCGTCGTTGGCAAACCTCTTTGTTGTTGTCACGGCCGAGGCCTTCGATATTGTGCTCCTCCTCTTTGTACTTGTCGTAGTTGCGTGAATCCGCGGACGTTGCTCGCGGCTCGAAGCTCGTTCTTTGTCTCTTGAAGCGGGGATGATGCCTCTTTAGTTTCGTATAGTTGAGCCTCGTAGCCGTCGAGTCCCGCGGCGGCGGCGAGCTAAGGCTCACTGACGGTGGACCTTCTCTGCTCTCGGGAACCTCGCAGAGGCCCTTGATCTTTAGCTGATCGGCCGTCTTCAGCAGCGACTATATTTTTTTTTTTCCCCAACCGGAAACAAACAAAATCTAAAATTAGATCGTGTCGAGTATCGCGTTGAGATAAATGCGAAACATCTTATTACAGCTGTTCGAGATTCAGTTTCAAATTATGTTTCGCGACCCCAGGATTGTTGTTTACGTCGGGAAGAAGAAAAAATGAGCTGCCCAGCGACAGTGCGAAATACGGTGGGAATGACTTTCTTTTTTAGAGAAATACTCAATTGGTCACAAAGATATCCAGTGTAGCTGAATGCATGAAGGGGTTGAGGCGGTAGGCTAGTGTGAGAATTTCAAAACTCTCGTTCGTCGCCTGACGCAACTCAAATTGAATAGAACGTCCAGCCTATGGTGCAGGAATCGCAGATTGAAGGTAAACTTATGATTACGACGATAGAACTGCTAGTCGAACTTTAAGGGGGAATATACCGTTGTAAATTTTTTGTTTGCATTTTTTTCTACATCTTCCAGAAAAGAAGAAGAGCAAGAGAATGTTGAATCAGAAGGACAATTGTATGGTCCAGGCATCGCCGATTAAAGGTAAGCACGGAATTTCTATGATTTCACAGTACTTAAGGGAGACTTTGTCCTTCGGCAGGAGATGTTAGCGGCTCAACATGAGCAGCTGGAAGAAGAGGAGGGATGCCTCTATGGACCAGGCATTGCCGATTAGCGGTAATTATAAACACATTTGTGTAGACACATTACAAAACTTTAAACGCGTTTTTCTCGAAAACACGTTTTTAAAAATGGCTGACATTCTCCTGACCGCTGTAATTAACACATCGACCAGAAATTTGGAGAGCATACTCAGAAAATATGTCTTCACGGAATGACGGATCGGTTTTTCGATAGATACATTTTTGCATTTATTATTTATCTTTTTATGCGAAAAAAAACGCGAAAATTCGATTTTTTTTTATTGCCGCCGTTTTCCGAAATTTGTACTAAACGAAAAACCCATCCGTCATTCCATGACCAAAGGGTCACAGATTGATATGCTTTGAATTTGTGTTTCAGATCAACAAAGAGGGGGCAGTGATGTCAGCCGTTTACCTCCCGCGATTTGAGGACCTGTTTTCGCGGAGGTGCAACGGCCGTCATTTTGGTTTTTTTTTCAAAAAAAATTTTTTTTAACGTTCTGTATATCATGAATAAAAGCAAGAAAAAAACCGCACTCAAAAAGCTTTACTCGTTTCCTTTAAAAAAAATAAAATGTAAACATCAGAAATATGGGACTCCAAGGACAAAGTCTCCGTTAAAACTTTGAACGCGTTTTTCTCGAAACTATGTTTTTAGACACGTATGCGTAGCGCCTCGAGTTTTCAATCGATTGACTTGAAATTTTAACTGTAGCTTCTTGACAACATTTTCTAGTCCAGTACGTAGGATTTTTTCGATAAGTTAAAATTTAAGTTTTATGATCGATATTCGACCGATTTTTTTTTTCTTCATATTAACGCCATTTTTTTCAATCAATATTTTGAAAAATCCCTACGTAATGGACTAGTTTTTTATATCTACTTTCGAAATATTTGTCGTTTTTTGTTCTAGCTTGAAAATTATGACCTGTGCGAATACGCCCGTAGAGGACTATGAAAAAAGGAGTTTTCTTTCATCGACTACTGCGCCGCCATTTTGTTTCAAAATAATGTAATTTTTTTTTAAATATTGTTTTGTTGTTCTTACATAAATTGTCAAAAATGACCCTTGATTTTGCCTCCACAGACGTATGTTCCCCCTTAAACGCGTTTTTCTTGAAACAGTTTTTCAAAACGGAGTAGACGATTTCTCTCCATCCAATGAACGGATTGACTTGAAATTTGGTACACTTGTTCAGTGTAATTGTGATTTAGTCCTGACCGACGGTTTTCTTCAGATCATTTTTTTCGTTAGTTATTAACAATCATTTTTTCTCGAACAGTCGAAAAAAAAACCTAATTTTTTCTTCAATGATTGAAGCACGATAACAAAAAAGCTCGCTCGGGTCTTAGCCAATATTGTCTATTTTTAAAAACCTCGTTTTTTTGCATTATTACGATATCTGTGGCCCGTAATTCTGGCCACACAGTCGTCATATTTGACCCAAAATAAGACTTATCTCAAGAGTGGTAAAAATCGAAATTCAATCCTTAAGGGGGTCAAACCGGGGTTTTAAAGTTTATATGAGGCATTTTTTGGTCAGATTTGCTTGAAACTTGGTATTGCTTGGAACACTCCAATCTAAATAATTAAACATGTATTTCAGCAATTTATGAAATGTAACCATTAAGGGCGTTAAACGGGAGTGTCAAGGTTTGTATGAGAAAACCTACTTTTTGGCCAGATTTACTTGAAACTGACCAAATTTGTTTTATATATAACACTATACCATATTTTCCTTGCTGTTCGTTGCGTGGAGACAGTCAAGTAGTACCTTATACTCCTTAACTGTGTACGCCACACATTTGTGAGCTTTAAAAAAAAAACATCCAAACAAACCGGAACTTAAAATCCCCTGTTTCACCCCCTTAAGGGTCGAATTTACATTTTTACCACTCTTAAAAAAGCCTTATTTCGGGTCAAATAAGAAGGCTGCGTGGTCAGAATTAGGGGCCACAGGTATCGTAATATCCGCCGTTTTTTTTCCTTTCAGATCAACCGGGAGGCCAAAGTCAAACACACCGTTGAGCCCCTCTGGTTCAAAAGTCCTTCAAAAGCTTTGTGAATGTACACACAAATAAATGTCTAAACGATTTTTTAATCATCGTGCTTATACCTTCAAAGTTAATTTGTTTAATAACCCTGATTTTCGGGTCGTCATAGTAGCCTAGCCTCTTAAACCTGGTTCGTTACTCTGCAAGGCATGAGCAATAACAGTAGTAATAAACAATTGGATTATTATAATTACTGAGTAAGTTATCATTTGTTTGATAGAGTAATATTAATTCGTCTACTGGCATGTATTCGTATATTTATAATTATAGTCTGGTATTGTTATAATATAAGTGACATGTCAATGCGAAAAAAATCATCACGTATCTTAAAAGTTACTACGAATTGAAGGAGTTCGAAAAATGATGAGATTGCATCGTTGAAGCGCAATAAAAATAATATTCCTAAATTGCTTCAACGTTTTAACAGATTTTACTTGCAAAAATTCCTCAACTATTTATGAAGAAACTTATTTAGAGATGTACAATAAAAAATTTCCAAAAAGATTCTGCATAATAATAAAAATAAGGAAATGCGAATATAAAAGGGAACTTTCGTTGCATTTCAACCATGCAAAATTTAACACCATAAAAAATGATATGAACCGTAAAAATAATAATACTAACATAGAGATATATGTGTATATATAAATGTATTTTTATAATATTATTTTTGTTGTATAAAACATGCAATTATAAAATAGGCATTTATTATTATTTCTATATATATATGTATATATATATATAATTTTTTAACTCATCAAACTCGTAGCAACTGGCGAAATCATATGTGATTACTTATTTATTTTTTTTATCAATATGTCAGCCGTTTTATAACGCTACTAGACATTATTCAGGTTTACAATGATGAAGTGGTCATCCGTTTTATAAGGGCTTGGCGCGGTGATTTTGCGACTGACAAAAACATTAAACATTCTGGAAAAAAATTGACATTCCATTTTTAGTTACAGCACACTGTAGATGATTCAATTCCGAATACGAAACACTCTTGAAAAAACTTTTCTTGTGCCTCTCGTCATCAAGAAAAAAATTATCATAGATACATGGATCTCATAGAATGGAATTTATTCTATTGAAAAAAGTTTTTTAGGAATATTTCGTATTCGGAATTTAATTATCTTCATTCTGCTGAATTCAAAATGGAATTTCGATTTTTTCCCAAAATGCCTAACTTTTTCTGGCACATACAACTAGACAAAAAAACGCTACACTTTTTTTCGAAAAGGACTTTAACCCTCAAAGTGTGAAGGGGGGTCGAATGTGTCCGGGCCCAAATTACTGTTATAGTGTTTTTTCCGCGCATTGCTTTATATTTGTTTAAAAAAAAACATATTAAAAATAACAATATCCGAAAAATTCTTGTTCGTACTTCGAAAGGACATCCTAAGGATGAACCATGAATTTTTACCGATTTTTTCATCAACAATTGTGTGCTTGGTATCGCGCCGCCGGAAACGACCCCCCTTCACACTTTGAAGGTGCCAAAAACCCCTTCACACTTTGAGGGTTAAAAACCATTAAATATCATACTTTTCTCGGTCGCAAAATCTACGCGCCAGCTCCTACAAAAACACGGCGAATAAGAAAACTTATTCGCCGGGAGACAAACTTCTTTGTCCTTAATCCATCTTTTTTCTGAGTGTATACCTTTCAGAATCAACACAATCTTTTTCATTAACCTTCGCAAACGAATCTTTAAAAAAAACGTACAATTAATGTACCTCGTGCACAATATTCTTTACCAGCCTTCGCAAAAAACCTTCCAAATAAAAAACGTAAAGTTCACGACCCCACAGCATTTTCAACTGATGACATTTAAGTTTGCGTAGTTGGAATGCAACGAGATTTTGTTTTGATTTTTCCTTTCTTCATCTTGATCACTATCCAAAGCCTTTTTTCGCAAACCGAGGTCCCAAATTTCTAAAAAAAAATACGTAAAAACGTATCAGCAATTTTCACAGCCTGAGCCACCAAAAAACCTAGAGTTATTAAAAATAATTAATATTCATTGCATTTCAACAATGCAAACTTCAACGTCATTTCGAACTTCATTTTTCACAATATCGAGACGAGCGATCCGACGTTGCGTCCTCGATTTGTTCCCGGCTTCGACGCGAGTCCAATAAAATAAAAGACGACAAACAAAGTAGTGCGGCCGCCTTTGATACGCAGCGTCTGTGCGCATCGATGTATTGAACATTTTCGCGTTTTCTACGTGCGAGCGAGGACTCTGTTAATCTCACTTTGTCGTTTCGTCCGTATGTCTGCTGTCGATTAGAAACGAAGGAGAGATTGGTCGACCGGTGCAAATTTCGTTGCCAAATTTCTCATCTCGTCGCGACGTCGCGCGCCCGCCCCCTCCCAGGTGGCGACCGGTCGCTCGATCAAACGCGGCAATGAAGGGGTGGAATAGGGTTTTAAAAAAAGGGGGTTGGGGGGAAGAAAAATAGAGAGTGAGAGCCGATGCCGACGACAGCGGAATCATGGCCGAATGCCGGGAAACGGGATCGCGGGGGTTTGTACCGCAGTCGTCGCCGCCGTCGTCGACGTCGTCAGGCGTCGATGCAACCCAAACAGGGTTCGCGATCACTGTGTGCATAGACGAGGGATACTTCGGAGCCGTGATATCGGCGTAATGTTGGCTATCAGCCGAGCTGGCTGTTTTGACGACGGTCCTCAAAATTATTTCCAACGTATCGTTTATTTTGGGGACAGTTCGGGTCCTTGAAATAACCTTTTTCATGAATGTGCTTATATTCATCGACAGGGGATTTTGGAGACATTGGGGTTTACATAATGTTGAGTATGGGGACAAGCGGCTACTACGAGGATGCTCAACGCAGCTGGCTGTTTTGAGGACGGTCCTCGAAATTACAACCGACGTATCGTTTATTTTGGGGACAATTCGGGTCCTTGAAATAACATTGTTCTTGAATGTGCTTATATTCATCGAGAGGAGATTTTGGAGACATTGGGATTCATATAATGTTGAGTATGGGGACAAGCTGTTACTACGAGGACGGTACTCAAAATTGGATGGTCTCGATCCTTTTTGCATATATGTATATATATTTATATTTGTATGCATGTATAAGTATAGGGGGGAGGTTATAGGTGCAGATCAGACTCGTCCTGCGGGGAGGGAAAGAGGAATCCCGTCGACCACCAGCCAGAATCTCCAAGCTCACCAATCAATACTTAGGGTTCAAGGGCATCGCCCGCACGACCAATTATTCCCGGACTAATTGCCACGCGAAAGGGAAGCGAAAAATTCGCCGAGTACGAACATTTTTTTTTCGTATTTCGCGTACGTGAGAACAAGAGAGAGAGAGAGAGAGAGAGAGAGAGAGAGAGAGAGAGAGAGAGAGAGAGAGAGAGAGAGAGAGAGGGAGAGCGAGTGATGAGCAAACACTCGCATTACTTCCGCCATTCTCGTACATCAATGTACCATCTTCTTTTCTTTTTTCTTCCTATTCACGGCATCCTCATTCGCGCGGATGTACCTCCGTCGACGTTAACGAGGTTTGCGAGAAAAAAAGACGCAGAATCAGCGAAATTTGTCGAATGAAGCGTTCGGTGAATTTGGAGAATCGATGATAAGGATTAATGGCATTATCGGGGCTGAAATATGATTTATTTGGTACGTCGCGCGAAGGGGAACATTTTTTTTGTAATGATACGAAAAAGACGTTAGGAGGAAAGAAGGAACGCGTCGAAAAAATAGTAAATTATAGCCTGTGAAATTATAGGAATCGAAATAAAATTAAATGGCATAAGCGAGATGTAAAATAATGAACATTATAGAAATTATAAAAAATTGAAGAACAAAAATTATGTGTGATCATAGAAATTTAAATGAAATTAATCGACAAAAAAATTGTAAAATAATGAAAATTATGGAAAAATTATCAAAATTATGTAAAATGATAGAAAGTTACAAAATTTCAGTTACAGAGAAGTTACAGAGTTCGAAAAGATTGCTTCGGAACGTTTGTCGCAATTGTCACTAGATAAGGCTGAGCAAAATGGATGGGAAAACGTGGCAAGGATTACTTCGGGTACTAGGGCTAAAGGAATCCAAAGTCGACACATTTAAAGGGGGTGATAACTGATGCGGGGAAAAGATTTGGTGATTTTTATATTTCTTTTTAAAATAAAAGATTTCTCCATTTTTGAGACTCAGGGTATACTTTATTACGACTTTTGCATGTTGGATGGCATTTTCAAAATTAATCTTTAAAAATGGAGGCGGTATGGCACGGTCTTCGAAACGAGATTTTCTAAACTGACGTGACGTATAACTAAAAAATTAATCGACCGTTTCTGATAAAATTCGGTTTAAATATTTCTAACCTTATTGTCTAAAACATGATCCTAAATGTTAAAAGAAAAAAAAATTGAGTATTTTTTATTGCAAAATGTAGCCATTTTTCGGAAAATTCAATCTTTTTGTTTCGAAGAGTACCATTCCATCGATTTTAAACATTACTCACTTTTTCATGGTTCATATTCTGCGTACGAGTGATAACGGAAGAATAATCTGTTTTTTTTTCCAGATCAACGGGCACCACTAGTGTGACTACTCCAAAAAGGTGATTTTCGAGAATGTATTGAAAGAAAAGTATTGCATCGAATGTTTTGAAATTTCGAGGATATATTTATGTATAAATTATGTATATATAGTATTTTTTGTATGCAAATATTCAATTTTCAGCAACTACTGCGCCGTCTCCCGAGTATCCAAAAAAAAGTTCTCTCACCGCTGCAGTGATTGCGGCCCTCAGTGTGCGTGAAATGAAAAAATAAAAAAGTCCTTCAAAGTAGAAATGCCTGCACAATGACGCGGAATTGTAAAAAAAATTAAAATCCAACAAAATGACGGAGTGCTGAAAAAAAAGTTCCAAACTACGCTTAAAAATCTGATGGTTTTTTGCATGGAAAATTGGCATTTTTTATCCACTCGAAAAACTGGAAGGTCATTGTATCAAGAAACAAATACTAAAAATGGGAATCAAGTCGATCGGATGATTCGTATTCGAGTCCGAACTGCAGCAAATGTGAAAAATGTCGTTTTGAGAGAAACGCGTTGAAAGATAAAAATATCCTATAGCCTGCTAAAGAGCAGCTGATCTTTAGAAGACTGTAGTAGTAGAAGAAGCAATATTCGAAAATTGAAATGATATTGAAAATAAATAGCGGTCATTCCGAATGCTTCAACGAGAATGCTGTAGGTACCGGCAGCGATTAGTCCGCATTCATAGGACTTGCTCTGAGCCAAGATAGTAACGCCGCAAAATTCGGGAGCACTGATTTATTAGCCGTGGCAAATCATGACGCGAGAACGACCGCCCGAAAACGCAACAAAATCCGTGAAATACCTCCGAGAATAAATCAATTTGCAAATTTATAGTCGATCGTGAAATTCCCACAACAATCTTGCTGCGTTTAAACACATTTTACAGCTTTCATTCCGCGGTCAAATTTTCATCGCACTCAATCAATGTCAAAACTTCTCCTGTCTGCTGATTTCATGCCCGTGCAAAATTATACTTTATCGTATAACGATTTTTTGCACGTTGAGATAGTCGGGTTCGAACATTTTCACGGAGAAACTTTCTCTTTCAAATTTAGCACGTACTGGACGGCGGGAAAAAAAATTACTTGGAGCAACGGGAATTGTTCCTTCACAGATGGCCAACGGAATATTAAGACGAAATATAAGAAGATTTTATTATTCCGAGTATTCGTTACTTCGATGAAATCAATAAGTTATAAAATAAAGTGATATTCCATTATTTTTTATAAATAATTCGTAGACATTCTTAGTTTGCTTGGTTGTACACACTGGGTCTGTGAAACCCAGCCAACTTTCGAATGACGTAGTTTCCTTGAGGTTGTTATGGGGTTAAGTCAACATGTTACCACCGAGCTGAAATTTTGTTTTGACCTTTATAACCTCTTTGCTGATCATCCTGTGCAGTTTGAATTCGATCCACAGTACTGTTTTTTAGAAAACAAATCGACAACTCGCCGTATTTCGTGGGCTAATTACATAACGCTTATGAAAAACTCCCGATCATTTTTCAGTACATTATTAATATCTGCTAAGTGACCACGGAGCTGAAAAAATCGGTACAGTTCGACTAATTATCGGACTAACCCTTGGTACCGTGGAAATGAGAATTCACAGTACTGTTATAAAATGATTAATGTTTTTGATAGCGAATTTGTGCAAAAATCAAGCACACAAAATATTAGAATGTGCAATCATGGCAACGTCGTAGACGGCACAAATGCTACCTATCTTATCGGTACACTGAGAAAAAAAACCAATTGAATCAAAAAAATATATTGGTTGGATTGATGAGATTGTTACAATACTATCAAATATTGGAAAATGTGATTGATTTAAATAATATATTATTTTATTTAAAAAGGCTCTTCTGTTCTCTGAATATCTACATTATCCTTTAAATAAAATTATATTCTATTGAAATCATTCTATATACAATCCGTTGATGTATGAATGAAATAATTAAGCGGTTGCTACAACATTTTTTATTTCGTACAAAAATATAATCAATAGAATTAATTATTTCTTTACTGCATCGAAACGAATATGCCATGAGACGTAAGTTTTGCAATTTGTTTTAAATCTTAAATAAAAAGTAAGCATTAGAATGATCATCCACGATAATAGTGGAGAGAATATCAGATATCCAATGGAATATCAATGGAGAGAATATCAGATATTCAACTGATAAGAACATATACTACACTTTGATCTTAGCCACAGGCCAAGAAGCGATACTCTTTAGAGTTTCTCCGGCGTTTAAGTAGATTTTCGGTTCGCATTACGCTTACGAGAAACGAGCGCGCGTGCGGCTTCTAGCGGTTACTCCGAGAACTACGGGTTTCCTCACACCTACAATTTCGGTGGCGCTCGGCCATGATTTGGTTAAATTTTTTCAACCAAATGCGCAAGAAACCAATTTTTGCATAATTTTCTAACCAATTCAGACATTTGCTCAATATTTTTCAATCAAAATAAAATATTAATATTTTAACGAATAATGTACTTGGAAATCAATATCGGATATGGTGAAAAAAATAAAATAACATATTTACTCAATAGAAATTTGATCTGAATCAAACGAGCGAAATTCAATTTTTCTTGTGTACTTGAATCAACAATATTCATGTTATGAATTGAAGCGCTTTTTTTGTTCGTTGCAGAAAATGCATTCAAAACTATATAATTTATTCGCGATAATTTTTTAGATAGTTTCAATAATATGTTGTTCTCGGCTAACAATATATCTTTTGAATGAAAGAAAACTTTTAATTTTATCATGTTATTAAAGTCAATATGGTTTTGTTTGGACTAATAAATCCGATTATTCACACCAACAATGCTAAAATTGAATCAACGAAATTTCATTCAATAACACCAATGATATTGGATCAATGATCTTTTTCCAGTGTATTCGGTAATTATGCCCGGAAACCTCAAACTACTCGGTCAGGATAATTAACAATGAATATTATTGGTGCATATTCTCTTAATTGGTAATAATTACTTAATATTAAATGGATAACTATGTTCAGAAATTATACATTTATAGACATTTCTAGGCAAAGACAAAATAACGCGGATTATTTTTCATCCATAAATGTTTTTTTAGAATATCGGAAAATCATTAACGTTTTTGATTTCTTCGAGATTACACTTTTTCTGTCTAGCGTATTTTTTTTTACTCGAACCGATATTCATTGCTGACAGCTCCTTGGGCCGATATTGAGGTTACGAACGGGGCGCATGTGTCTCTAGCATCGCACCACTTCTGCCAACCTGAGCATTATGATATACCATGATTCACGACGTTGTCAATTCGTTTCGCGTTAATTAAACGAGAAAAAGTTATAGAAAATAATTATACAAAGTAATGAATACACTTAATGTAATCACCGACTGTTCAGAAAAGCATATTTTTTACAAATAGATGTAGAAAAATAGTTCGAAAACGCACGTTTAATATGACGATTATTTAAAAGCGAACAGTTGGTAACAGTCAATCGGTTCCTTGCAAAAGCATAGGGCGCTCCCCTCGTACTTCGCCCCCGATGGTTAAACCCCATAACAACCTCGAAATTACGTCCATTCGGATGATTGTTTTTAAGAAAGAGCAAACAGTTGGGGAGCTACTGTGAAGAGAATATCTGTGATGAAAATGTTTCGCGAAAGAGGAAAAACGCGAGCTTTGCACTTTTTAGGCGGGTCTGTGAGACACAAAAACACGAGAGCACCACTGACCTAGACAAGGACGCAGCGATATGTCTACTCCGCTCGCACACGCATCAAACCCGAATTTTCGAGTCGTTTTTGTGCCGCTTTTATCAAATATAAGAGGTTGGACGTCAGATAACTTTATACAAATTGTATTATTCCAAACAACTTTTGTTGAAACCTTTTTTTAATCGAGCTATTTATTATCGAGATACGGCGATTTTTAAGTTTTTAACCCCTATTTCTTAGGGTTGGGGCAAAGTTGAAGGGCAACAGTTTATTGGGGTTACTTTCAGTATGCAACCATCTACCTTCAGTCAAAAATTCATATTCTACGCTAAAAAGTGCTGGGTTTTCGTCTCTTTTATCGGACTCCACTGTTCTCTGGGGTGCACTGCAACGAAAGAATGACAAGACTTTTCCAGTGCCTATGGGTACCGCAATGTTAAAAAAAATCGTACCAGCGGAAAAACAAAGTGAGAAAGGAACGGCTCAACCGCTCACTCGCAACAGGTGAAAATCCGTGCGAAGAACGAGACAGAGATAGAGAGAGAAAGGCTATGGATGCGTCGTGGTCTCTCCTTCCCTCGCTTTTTGTCCTCTCTTCAAGAAACTCGGCCGCTCTTTCCAGGTTAGGAAACCCCCGAAAGAAAGAACCCAATAACGCGTATGTATCCCCTCTCTCTCTCTCTCTCTCTCTCTCTCTCTCTCTCTCTCTCTTTCCCCTCTTTTTCTACCTCCAAATATCATGGTACTGAAGTATACATCGCTGGAATGCAACGAATTTCTGTTTTCTTTCGCCCAATTCTTCTTGCCACATTTAGGCTACAAAAATCACTGAAACATTTTTAAACAGTATTACGGTTGCCCACCCAAATTAACCCACTTAGGGACAAGTTGTTTGAACCGTAATTAAAATGAACAAATGAACAAAGTTGAGAATTTTCGTTGCATTCCAACGATGCAAATTTTAAGGAGGTTGGAGCGGTCCAGTTGAGTCAAATGACGATTTACGATTATTTTTGTCAATGAACTTAAAATAAATGCAAACGAGGTATAAATTTATTCTGTAGATGCTAATATTTCATTAAATATATCATTAAAGACTCACGATATTTTTTATTGTGATGTTGAATGAGTTCTCGGTGTTTTTTTTTTCGTGAAAATTAATGCTTTGTTAAAAAAAAATCATTCCTAATCTTTCAAACGGTTCGAAACTATTGTGTAATCAACTCCTAATGATTCTGCAAGTTCAGCTAGCGTCTGACATAAGTCTTCATGAAGTTCCAATTCAACACTTCAGTCTTTCATGAAGTCTTCGTGAAGTTCCAATTTAACCTACAATTCAACACTTCAAAATCATTATTTTTGAAGCGTCTAAACCAATTTCTGTATGTTGTTTCCGACAGAGCATGGTCGCCGTAAGTCTCGACAAGAATTCGGTGTGCTTCAGCCGGAGATTTTTAAAAATAAAGTAGTGCAGTAAAATTGCCCGCAAATAAGCTTTTTCGCACGAAATTTAACATATTCAACACTATGAAAAATAAAAGTTGTGTACGCTTCAGCGAAATGACATACACTGGATTTCAAGCTTGCTTATAGTACTTCTTTATAGATGCGTTACCAACTTAAACTATTTTTTTTATTGCTATAACAAAATGTGCATGAGAGAACGCTTTGGGATACAATGTCCCATCTTAAACTACACGCACGCAGTTTTGGTAACGCCATCTGTTGGAAAACAACGAGAACTTATTCACCGTCCTAACATTATTACCATTAATTAATATATTGAGTGTTGCCGAAATACGGTAACTTCGTGGACATTGAGATTGACAGCAATGCTCTTCTATGGCCAGCCAAGATTCGTAATCTTTCATCAAACCTTGATGGTTCAATATTGAATATCTATGTTTTACGATGGGCAAGATAGTTGTTTATAATTTTGGACAATTTTTTATCATACCTTTTTTTCCCCTAGAATCAATACTTACGGTCGTACCCCAACGGTAAAAGAAAATAGCGAATGGTTCGCGAAATAATATTATCACGCTTCTTGTTTTTTTTTGTTTTCGTTGGCGTACGACTTTAAACGTTAATTCTAGGAAAAAGAAGGTGGAAACAAAAATTGTCCAAAATTTCATTTTCTACAAGTTTGTTCATGTTCGTTTATGCCCTAAAGTTAAAAATAAACGAGTTAACGCAATAGCCGCTTTTTTCTGGTTTAATTAAAAAAATATCGATTATAGAGAAAAAACTGTAATTACCAAAGTTGTAAAGCACTCCATTTCCTACAAGTTTAGTTGAAACCATTTTTTCTTAAAAATTGTAAATCGCCGAGTTATTCAACAAAAACAATTTCCCATTAAATTTAAGACGACGATATTAACTGAACGCAAGCCCAGCCCAGAATGAAACTTACACATGTCGTTTTACACTAATAAAAAACAATTCAGTGTAAATTTCAGCAGGATCAACCTAGTCGTTGGGGTTAAAAAATTAAAAAAGAAAGATTTTTCGTTTTTTTTAGTGTTATAGTATTTGGGAAATTTTTTTTCACAATATTTCATAGACAAACGCATCTTTTTTTGCAGAGGACATTTTTTCGTACAACGAGAAGATCACTACGACACGATCACTTGAAATTTTATAACGTGTAAAATCTTGTCTCCGAGTTAGCCGAGTTAGCGAGCCGATAAAAATCTGACGAAAATGCCACGTACTCAAAATATATGATACAAAAACATCACCAACTTTGAAAAAGATTGAGGTCAGGCTTTTAGGCCGTTCGAAACCACCTAATATATATTCCAATCGTGGATTGTGGCTAACGCTCCACCCTCTTAAAACCATCCAAACATCATCTCAACGAACGAAGCAAGGAAAACTGAAAGTCCCCTGCCCCCTATCCTACCACGGTCAAGATAAGCGCAAGGGCGGTTCGCTAAGCACGCGATGCCTTTTCCTCGCTATCTGTACGAGACCACGAGACCTCGCGACGTCACAGTACACGCTGGTAGTGTAGTAGAGCAGTAAAAGTCGTTCGTTGAGAAAACGGACGAGCCGTATTCTCCCGGTAAAGAGAGACAAGAAAGTAGAGTAAAAAAGAAGAATCAAAAGAAAATGAAAAAAGATAGAAAAGCAAAAGGAAAGTGAGAGCTAACGGGAAAAGGACGAACCGAGGAAGTAAATGGTCGGGGCGGAAGGGAAGGGTAGGGGGGGGGGGGGGGGTAAAAGCGAAGAGGAAGGACAAGCTACGAAGATGGCACAGTCAAAGAATTCTAGGTGTGTGTGTGCATACACACAGTTACACCCGTCTCTCTCACTCTGCCTGCCTCTCTCTCTCTCTCTCTCTCTCTCACTCTCTCTTTGCCCTCTTTCTCGTACTCTCGACTATTACGAATACGGCGTCATAACGGAATTGATAATGTAACAGGGAGAAAGAGAGAGGGAGAGAGAGTGAAGAGAAAACAATCTTCTCGCTCTTTCTCACTTCCTTTTTTCCCTCGTCCTTGCCCCTCGCCCCTGCACCCCTTGTAGTCGTACACCGAGACACGGGATGTGTAAACCTTCTTACTGAATGAACCACCGTCGACGACGACGACGACGGAGACGGCGAGGATGGCGACGACCCCTTTTGCAACCACGTGGCTTGCTCGGCCACGCAGCAGGGGAATGCGCGCAGCGAAAGCCTCGGAACAAGCCAGTCTATCGGGGACCATTTTTTGGATTCATCTAAGAGTATTGGAGTGGCGTTTGATAAGTATTCGTAGTCGAGCATTTGTTCGAACATTTCCTCGATATTGGTCGATTTATTTTTTATACAAATATTTGTTTTCGTCGTGCAGATTGCACGCAGAAAAAAGATTTATTATGCTCTAATAAATTGGCACATTAGAACATGATTTATTGTAAATTAATAAATGTTTACTCGTATGGAGACAGCTTTTATGTGATTCTAACTACTGCATTTATTCGGCGTCACTAAATATGTTTTTTTACGAAAGTGAAGAATGATTTGAGTGTAAGTAAGAATATAAAGTGAGAAAAGAACGTTCAAGTGAGAAAATAATGACGGACGAAATGACACAATTCCTCGAAAAAAAAACCAGCTGGGGGATTATGATGAATACTATTAGATGTTAAAAAAACTCTTAGTAAATCTTAAACATAAACTTCAATAAATGAATAAACTTCGCTGTTAATAAAATCGTAATAGGCCTACATACGAATGAGAAAACTTATTCGCCGGGAGACAAACTTCTTTGTCTCTTGATCTTCAATGAATCTTTATTCTGAATGTGTGCGGGAAGAGAAAAGAGAATTTAGGGCATATAAGGCAATGTGAGAAATTCTGGAAAATGATCAGCAGCGATGTGAGGATCATTGTCACATTTTCAGGAAAGAAGCAGATAGGATTGAATGAGCTGCTAAATGGAGAAATTAGGCCCGCGTATGTGAAAACGTGAGAATGGTCGAGGAAAAGATGCGGACTGGAGAAAACAAGAAGTAAAAAGAGTATAAGATGATAATTCATGATGGAAATTTATGATAAGGAAAAGAGATTAACGTGAACCAAAGACAAGATTATAAGGGTGTGTCAAAATGACCTGACATTTTGAATTGCGCGCCATTTTGTTTGTGGTGAACATAGGCTAGTAATCTTTGACAACTGGCATCAGGTTTAGTCATGGAGAATTACACGATCGAGCAACGCATAGAAATTGTTATTCGCTGCATTGTTGCTGCATAGTTATTGCAGACGAAGTTTCATGGTCGTGTTGTCTCGCGCCGCGGCGATGTGAATTGGCCACCAAGATCGTGCGATTTGACGCCATTGGACTTCTTTCTTTGGGGTTTTTTGAAAGGAAAAGTGTATGCCAATGATCCATTCGGCATTCCGGAGCTCAAGGAAGCAATTGTACGCGCCATTAATGAAATTAGTCCGTAATTGTGCGAAAATGTTATTGAAAATTTCGTAAAAAAGGTGAACGTTTGCAAACAGGGACGAGCCGGCCATTCATCGGATATTGTGTTCCACACATAACCTCCATGTTTGCACCTTATATTAAGGGGTTATATGCAGTTAAAATTTTCAAAAAATCGATTTTTTTAAAGTAATTTTCGCAATGTACATATATTTAAGTACGCACAGAAAATGTCTCGTCAATCCGGCGAATATTCTCGAAGTTACACGCACATTTGTAATGACGTGTCAGAGCGTTCGAAAGTGATCTTGAAACTTTGAACGCGTTTTTCTCAAAACTATCTTTTTGAAGTTGGTGAGCAAGATTTCTCGGAAACGGCTGAATCGATCGGTCTCAAATTTTAACACAATCTTTTCAAGTATATTTTTTAGTAATTAATCGAAGGTTCTTTCTCACCGATAAATATTTTCCATTTTTTAAACAATTTAAGGCCTAATTTTTTGTCAAAAATCAATTTTTTTTAAAGCCGCCATTTTGTCAAAAAATATTATTTTGCCTATTCCTTCGATCAATTACAAGATAATCCATTATATTAAGGAAATATTTTTGGTTTTTTTTTTCCATTTTAGATGATCCAGTCCAGGGATATCGTGCTCACCGTAAGGCGCCTTTTTTTGAGGTGCTCCCGGAGATCAGCTATAGCACCTTTCAAAATAATTATATTTGAGAATAAAAAATGTTAAAATACAGTTAAAAGTTACCGCAATATGTCGACGAATTTTTACGTCAATAGATTTAAAGGTCTTGTCAAGAAAAATTCTTGAAAAATCGATCTTTTTGGGCCTCCTGACTGTATATAACCCCTTAAAAGAAAAATATTCGTATTTTTTAAATAAATAATACGTTTTATTAATCAATTAAAATGCCAGGTCACTTTAAGACATCCTTTATGTAGACTTAAGAGCACTATAAGAGAGAACTATGTAACCGCTGTAGTTTGATGTGATATTCTTAAGCCCGAGAGGCAAGAATGGCTAAATAAATTTATCTATCTATGAATATTTCCTTCATTTTGGTCGATTTATTTTTCATGCAAATATTTCTTTGATATTAGTCGGTTAATTTTTTATTTGAATATTTATTTGATTTTAGTCGATTTAATTGTCATTAAAATATTTCTTTGATTTTTATCGATTTATTTGTTATTCAAATATTTCTTGGACATTGATCAATTTTTAAATTGTTTTCTTTTATTTATCTTTTATTTTGCCTGCGCTATGAAAAATCGTGAATTTTTTGACCCACAACGTAACCAAGCCCATAGTTGCTAAAACGACGAATAAATATTTGAACCATGTGGAAAAAACACCGGAACTTCTAGAAACAAATAATTTTAAAATCGTATTTTCCGTGGCAACGATATAGTTTCCTGCATGAAAAAAAAAACGAAAACTGAACTATGATAATAAAAACTGCCTTTTTTTACTTCCTCGTCGTTGCATCGAGCTCGCGAAGTTCGCCCCATGGGCCATTCATTCACCGGCGGCTTTCCCGAGGAAGCAATGTGCAAGTTTCTTCTCAATGACTCGATTTTATTTTTTGCACCATTCCTCGATAAGGGTCTATTGATTTAGTGAACGAGAAAAACTTGGCCCGACATTCCGAAATTTGAGAAAGAGCCCGGCGTTCTCCGGAAATGCGAAACGGAAAGACCGTTTGCGATACTTCGTTTGGGTAAAACTAAAAGTCGCCCCGCTATCTCGAAATTTAACATTTCCGAATGCTAGTAAAAAGATAGTGAAAAGATTTGGAACTTTCGTCCCGAAAAATGACGATTAAAAAAAAAACCATTCTGCCAACACACTCGAAAAAATATTTATTAAGGACAAAGAAGTTTGTCTCACGGCGAATAAGTTTTCTTATTCGTATGTCGGTCTACTACGATTTTATTAACAGCTACGAATTTTTTTAAATTTAAGTTTATGTTTAAGATTTACTAAGAATTTTTCTTAACATCTAGTAGGATTCTTCATAATCCCTTAGCTGGTTTTTTTTTTCGAGGAATTGTATCATTTCATCCGTCATTATTTTCTCACTTGAACGTTTTTTTCTCACTCTATATTCTCACTTACACTTGAATCATTCCTCACTTTCGAGTTTCTCACTTCCGAAACGCAACACTGACACTTGTGCCAAAAGCATTGGCATAGGAAGAAGCTACATGGTAAGCGTATGCGTGAGCTACATCTGACGAGCGGCCTGCTGTCGGGCCCGTCGCGTTGAAGGGCAAAGTGCGCATGCGCGCATTAGTATCATAGTCGCGAAATAAGAGGTTTTCGTGTTTGGAAAGTAGTATTTATTTCATTTGAGGAAATATTTATTCTCATTTTCTATTTTAAATATGGCTTTCAATTGATGTGAAAAATCGGCACGTAAAAAAACATATTTAGTGACGCCGAATAAATGCTATAGTTACAATCACATAAAAATTGTCTCCATACGAGTAAACATTTATCAATTTCTAATAAATTATGTTCTAATGTGCCGATTTATAAGAACATAATAAATCTTTTTTCTGAGTGCATCAATTCAAAATATTTTCATGTTGATAATTCGAATTTTCCAAGAGTTCCCAGAGATGAAAAGTGATTCAATAAAATGTCCACTTTTTCGACCAGAGGGTAACAAAAAAGGGCAGACGGAGTCGCGTCGAAACGTTGCGAGTTCTTAGTGTGGCCACGCGGAACCCTAAATACGAGAGACCACCAGTCGTCGGGCATTCCGGCATAGGCGGGAGGTCAAGAAATTCAGTATGGCCGTGCGGAGACTACACTTGTGCCGAGCCCCCTCTCCCCTCTCCCGCGAGTCGTATCGATACGTGCGTCGTCCGTCAAATCTCGTTGTTCGACGTCCGAAATTTTCCCGACCCGCCCGGATTCACTGACGGATATATTTCCGCAACGGAAAGTTCCTACCGAACGGGCGTGGTGAATATCGCATCGCGACCGAATCTCGTAGCCGCTGGATAACGAAATGTCTCGTCGATGTGCGATACGCGTAACGTAATGAGAAAAAAAGAATTTAAAAAAAAATCCGCGAAGCAAGAGAAAAAACGAAAAAAAAAATGCAAAACAGTAAAAAAAAACAACAAACACAAACGAAGAAAACAAAAAGAATGCAGATAAAAACGAATAAAAGGAAGAGACAAAAATAGCAAAAAAGGGCAGAGGGGAAAACGATGCGAGAGAAATCGAAATAAAAAACAATGCAAGGACGCAACGATTTTCAGAGGTCGATATCTAGAGTGCTGTGTGTATGTAACACAAACCCAAACAATATTTTTGCCTCTTACCCAACTGTCCGAAGCTCATCCGCGTATTGCAAAGCGGCAGGCAAATCGATCCCGAAACGACGTTTCGACGAATATGATTACTCTTTTATAATTTTTAATACATATTTTTTCCAAATATTTATATGTATTTTTCCATTTTCATTTATTATTACAGCGTTCGAGTCTCGTTTTCAAATTCTCGCACAACTCACAAACTCGGGTCCATTTTCCCGTCCGTTGACCGCAATTTAGGCTCACTCGAAAAAAAAGATTAGAACGTTCGCGTCCAGAGGCAACGGTGACAGAATCCCCGAACTGCGTGAGAATCAACGTGCAAGAATGTTTACGAACGTGCGAGAGAAAAAAGAAGAATATAATAATCCGCGAGAAAGAGAGGGAGAGAAAAGATTGTCGCGAAGAACGTGAAAGAGGAACGGAAAAAGGCGAAGAGCGTATCGCGAGAGGAAAGAGACGCGAGCGAGACTGCCGAGGATGGCGCGAATTTCGTGCCGGGGCCTCTCGCGCGAAGAGGCAGAGACGTTTCCGAGGGCCCTCGTAAAGTCACTTCCTCGGCACTTTGGACCGCTCGCGCGGTCCTGTATGCGAGCCGGGTGAAACGCGAGAGGCAAACGAAAAAAGAAAGAAAGAAAGAAGAGAAAAAGCGAGCGGTCGCGACGCGGAGGAACGCCGGTCCGGGATGAGGGGAAGCGAGGGAGGGGGCGAAGAGGCGCGAGAGCCAACCGCCTCGCCGTCGCAGGTCTGGCTCACACAGGCTTTCGCCCGAGATGAGACAAACGCGCGGGGGACATCGTCCGATCGCGGCGTTTGCATGCACTCGCTAACGTACCCGCGCGTAGATCCGCACGAAAAATTCGTCCGATACTTTATATATACTTCTTTCGGAACACTCCGCCCACTGACATGTGCACCGACCGTCTCTCTCTCTCTCTCTCCTTACTCTTTCATTTCACTCGCAAACACGAGACTCGAGGGCGCGCGCGCGCACGTTGGGTTCACTGTGAGAGAAAGAACGAACAAAAAAACAGTCTCCACACCGCACCAGATTTACGTAAACCCGGTATCGAGGGAGGGAGAAAGAGTGTAGAAAGGAGCTCGAAAAAGTTTGACGAAATCACTGGCACACGAGAGACCTCGGTAGGTCTCGATGTCCACGATGAGAAAACAAAATGCGCACCACTTCGTGTTAATCCGTGTTTTTAACGAGGAATAATAACTAAATCGGAAAAAAGCTCGTTGCGTGTTATTTGTTCGTAAAAAAAATACAAATCTCGAGCCATCCGCGTTAGACGAGCAGCAGGGGGGGGGGGGGGTCACGTCGAAGCACTAGGCGCGTCGAGCACACGCGGTACCGCGAAGAGGGCAGTTCGCCCGATCGCGTAGCAAAACAAAAAAGAAAGTCGCGCGCGTAACACTCACAGTAGCATCGTTGTGCGTCACTTTGCGTTCAACGGCGCGAAGAACCAAAAATGAAGAAAATTGCACACAACCTCGGGGTATCTGACGAAAACAAAGTACGCGCGCACACGGAGATCGCGAGATAACGTACGAGAGAGCGCATGTGCGTGACCGGAGAAGAGTAACGGAAGAGAAGATGGGAAATAGGAGAACGAGAAAAAGGGGGTGAGAGAGAGGGCGCGAGAAGAAAACGAGAGCTCGCGCGCGAAGAAAGTTGTATCGTTTATCACTCACCTGGGCACGACTCCGTAGGCGTACGACGGTGTCCCCTCGCGGGGCGCCGTGGAAGGAAAGACGAGAAGAGACGATAGACGTGTGAGACTCGAGCGACGGGAGAGAGGGGCGGAGGGGGCCAACACGAAGCCGAGTGAGACGGTGGGGGAGCGGCGAGTTCGGTAGTCGAGTGGAGGGATGCTCGGAGATCGTAAGAATGCGAATACAAAAAGAAAGAAAACACGAGAGAAAGAAGAATAGAGGGAGGCGAAAAAAAATAAAAACCGCGTGCTCGCGAAGAAAGTCGGTGTGAAGACGGAGTGAGATAGAGAGAGAGGGGGGGAGGCGAGAAAAACGAGGATACGAAGGAAACAATAAAGAGGTGCGAAAGATTCGGAGACGAGGCAGCGGGTATAAAAGCCGACGGCGTCTTACGAGGCTTTTGATGCGCCTGTCCCGCGACTTTTCCCCGCACGTTTTTCACGTTTATTCCGCGTCGCTTGCCAACACATCGGCTACATAAAGCGTCATTGTCTATATGTATATATATATATTTAAGCAATAAGTCCGTACGGGCGCTTAATCGACGATTCCTTAGCGGCCTAAAATCTGTCAGTTCTCTCGGTGATTTTTACGTTATTACGAGAGAACGATCTGGTGCGATGCAAAACGAGCGAGTGAAAACTGTAGGATATATATATAAAATAATCAAAAAAAAAAAAAACTCGTGGCAACGACGTTGACGGCGAGAACTATGGTAGCCTGTAGGAAACCACGCGGGGCTCGCACGGCGAGATAGGGAGAGACGTTTGGGCGTACGGACGACACAACGACGACGACGACGACGACGACCACCACCATGAGCATCGCCGCCGCCGCCACCACTACCACCACCACCAAGAGAACGGGAGGATAATTCCTGGCGGCGGCAGCAGGGCCCGCTCTCCTCCGTGGCGAAGACCAACGAAAGTGAAATGGCATTCGGCGGAGCGGCAGCCGCGACGAGGCCTCTCGCTCTCTTTCTTTCTCCGACTCATCTGTATATTCCTCGCTTTGTCTGGTCTGTTACCCCTGGGTTAGTACGGAGGGCGGTCGCATCGCGACGGGAGGACGCGGAGAGCAGCGGTGGCGACGTGAACTGCGAGAGCAACGAGCGCGCCCGCGAGACCGAGAGGGAGACAGAGGGAAGCGCGCGAGAGCGAGCGAGACGGAAATATATCGTCGAATAAAGAGGAACAGTGGAGCAGGAGACGAAGTCGCGCGCTAGAGTCGAAGAGACGAAAGAGAGTGAGTGAGGTTAGGCAGAACATTTTGCGCGACGAGATGAACGAGGACGGAGAGCGACGAAAAGAGACCCAGAGAGACGAGGCGCGCACGCAGAATGCTCGGTGAGGTTGCCTCTGTGTGTGTGTGTGTACGCCGGGAGGTTCGCGTACGTAACCTCATCGCCGGCCATGTTCGTATTAGTGCTCGAGTGGAGGAGTAGGACGAAGGAGCGACGAAGAGAGCGGCGGGCTTCGCGGTACTGCAAAGTCGCGGGTTTGTGTGTGCGTGCGCGAGAGTTCGGACAGAGAACGAGTAAGACGTAGACGCGTGGGTGCGACGAGGACTGTGCATGTACCCCTTTCCTCACTGTATCGGCGACGCCGGAGGAATACAAGGAGCGCAGGAGGGGGGAGTCGGAGGCGCGGCCAATGAGGACCCGCGGGGTTCGGGCGGACCGTTGAGGATTCCGGGAGTGGGGCGGGGAGGGGGGAGGCTGCTTCTCGCTACAGTACTATTCTCGTGCATGCTATAGCACCCGTATCCGAGTGCCTAGTCTCGCGTAAGGGCCAGCCTCGCCATCTTTCGGCACGTAAAATCCTACGGACCTTACGCCCTTACGCCTCGAAGCGACCCGCGATATCCCCCACGACTGCGTACGCGCCGTTTCGGCTCGAGAACACGAGCATCCAACAGTAGTTGCTTACGATCATTTATTGGCACGTATATTCCGATGGATCGAGTGAGAAACGAGAATGCCAACGACCGTGCGTCTCGCGGTACGTCCCCGCGGAAAGGCCAATGGCTACGAGATTTTCGCCGGTATTATTTCGCCTCCACGTGTGTGCGTATGCATGTGTGGTTGTACAGTTGCGTGTGATGCGCCGGTCGACGAGAGTCTGCGGGTTTAGACCTGCGCGAAAATCGGACAGGGGGGAGAGCGAGGTGGCCGCGCGGTGGGGGCCGCGAGCGAAGGGGTCTGCGGATTCGCTGATAGCCTAGGCTTGAGAAAGAGTAGACTGTGCGCTATAAATATCTATATACAGAGTGGGCACACACACAAATGTAGTTTTCGCGCGTATGCGCGAGCTTGTGGGCAGTGTAGACTGTACACGTACACGTAGCAGCGGAGTGGGAGCGAACGGACAGGCGTCTGTGCGCGCTGAGGTTACAGAGTTTGAGGCGCGGGTGTGAGAACGGGACGGGACGGGGGGGGGGGGGACTTCACGAAAGGTATGCGGGCGACAGAGAGGATTGATCTATCGGAACGTGGATAATCTCGAGGACGGCGACGTGAGGAGGAGGCGGAGGGGCGCTGGGGGAAAGAGACCCCCGTTGTTTGGCTGTCTGCACGGGTCTTTGCCTCCATGATGATGGTGGTGTGGTATGATCTGGTGAGGGCTGCCTCCTGCCGAAAGAGAGAGACAGCCGCGGGGGCATCGTTTATGGAGTATGCGTTATACTCCTCTGCCGCACTCTGGACTAGCCGCGCTATACTGCTTTAAATTCTTCGTATGTGTATGTGTGGGTATAACACTCTTGCGAGATTTTTCGAGGGTCCGGACGCCCAGCCGTCCCGGTCGGACGGGCTCTCTCTCTCTCTCTCTCTCTCTCTCTCTCGGCTCGAGTGCCACTACCGAGAATTCGGCTCCCCATCATCGGTCCGTACGATTCGACGTGTTTTAATGCATCAGCAATGATCACGCGAGAGTTCGACGGAGGGGATTTTACTTTCTGTTATTTTTGAAGATTTAAATTAGACGAGCTATCGGTAGATTATTGGTTCGTGGCAAATTCAGCCCCCTTTCCACAAAGTTCTTAGAGTCCGTTTCCGGTCGAATTTCCAACCGCTCAAGGACTTGACGAACGCGTCAAAGACCAGAGAGAAAAAAGGCAAAAGAGAGGTTCTGGGCGTCAATGCATGCGCCTCCAAAGTGGAACGAAGCGGCACGTAAGAAGGATAGGAAGAAGTGAACGACGAGGACGCTCGTTTCGTTCTCTGCTTCCACCGGTTCATCTTCTTACTCAAGCGTCCGGTACCTGCATTCATTCTTCAAGCTCCACGCTCCCAAAAAATGGGCCATTAGCGGGCGATCGTTTTGCACGATGATCTTTGGGGTGCGAGAACACCTTTTTCTTTCGATTGTCCATTTTTTTGTTGGCGAATTTTGAGAGACGGGAATTACTTGAGCTTTTTTTTGGGATCTTTGTTGGAGATTTGCAATCTGAGGGTGTGGAAAAAAAGATTTGGTGTAATAAAAGTAAGGAAAATAAAAAATTCGGCCACTTTGATGCTGTAGGCAGACATTTTTTGGACGGTCGATAAGCAAACGATTTTGGCTGTGGTATCAAATTGTTTTGGGAGTCTTTTTTGGTTGCCCTTTTCGAACTTGGTGCGCATCTTTTCTGATGGCGAGCAGGCTATTGGGCGATTCGTGGATTTGGGCGTGCAGGGACGCCAGACACGATGGGAAAGAGCGGGAGAATTCGGCTCGCCCAAACCGCGAGTATATACACGGTGCCCCGTTTTCAAGTGCCACTCAACTTTCGTCTTTCATGCTGGAGGGCCGGTTTTTTTTTCTGGCGCCACATTCTTTTCCAATCCAACTTATTTTATACCCAAAACAAAAACTATTTTTTACTCATTTATATTATATTTATTCAACTATTAACAATTTGTGTTGTTTTTCTCTATTTTTTGGTGATTAAAAAAAAAATATTAATATTACATTTTCCAAAAATATTTGTATTCAATAGTATCACCTTTTAGGTATATTACCTGAAAATGTTATCATCTGCTGGCGGCCATTTTTTGTTGTTGGTTTTCTGTCTTTTTTACGATTTTTTTTAAGACGTTCGTATTTTTAAAAAATGCATTTCTTTTCGCAATCGTTTCCCAGAATTATTGTTTCGGAATTTTTTTCAGGCCTCTAGGTAGATGTAGTCCCTCTAAGTGGATACATTGTGTAGACGCATGGCCCTAGTACTCGCATATGCACACGCACATGTCGATGCGTTGGAACCGAAAGGGCGCATCGACTGTCTCCGAGAATAAAGCCACGCATTTGAAAATCGGCCACCCCGTATCTACAGAGACAGTAAATGCATATGGGGTAGTCCAGCTCAACATCACTTGAGTGTACGTCTTCGGTTTTGTTGAAACTCATATATGTGCTAAAGCACTGAAAACCATTAGACATGCATTATTTATATCGGCAGACAAGCGGTTTTGAGGGAGGAAACCCCCCTCAAAGACAGGCGTGTCGCCCTTTAATTTTTATTTTAATACTTCTATAGTGGATTTTTCATCGCTTTACATTGGAAAAATTTCGGTTTTTGTTTCATTCAGATCGGTGGACTGTTTTGTCGGTGAAACTGCATAATTACCCTTCGACACGCCTTTCTTTGAGAGGTCGTTTTCCCCCATAGAAGGGTTTTTCGGCCAATAAAAAAATACGCGTCTAATAGTTTTCTATGTCTGTTCTATAATCGAAGTCTACTTGAGCCGTTTTTTAAACTCTGGAAAAACTTAGATACGTTTTAGATCTATTTTGTGCATTTTTCACCAAGGCTCAACTTGCACTTCCGATGTTTACTATTTTTTTGTGCAGTTTCGATCGTGGGGATGATTATTCGACAGTTTGTGAATTACAAGAGTACTTTTTCGGTCTTACGGGTAAAAAAAACTTTAAAAAATGGCTTTAAATGAAATTCAATTAGGGTGGGATGTATTCCATTCTGAATTCTTCTTTAATTGTCTTAAATCCTATTTTTGCTATGTTATCTATCCAATTTTATATATGCCAAGTTATCTAGTTCTTTCCCTCTTTTCCTCTCTTTTACGTTGTGCTAGTAATTAGAATGTACCTGAACAGAAACCGCTTCGATTCATTTTTTGAGCTCATCCCAATTCTCCACCGGGCATTACAAATGTTACATACGTTCTTTCTATTTTGAAAACACGTTTTTAAAGTTTTTTTTTTTCACTTCATCCAAAAAGTGCTTTTCCGACTTCCAAACTGTCAAATAATCATCCCCAAAGTCGAAATTTCACAACAAAAAACCAAATATCGAAAGCACAAGTTGAGCTTTGATAAAAAATGCACAAAACAGGTCTAAGTAGTATGTAAATGTTTTCAGAATATTACAAACCGCTCGAGTGGACTTTGCGATTTTTTGCAGCCGCAAGGAGCAGGGGGAGGGATGGAAAATTGAGTGTTTTTTTGAAACCCGGAGTGAGGTATTCCAGTATGGAAATCTATCGTCAACGATGGTGAGAAGAATAGTTGCTGAGTCTAGTTGGAATGCCCCATATACATCCATACATGTGTTGATGTGCCGAGAACGAAAGGGCGTAGGAACTGTTTCCGAGAATGGTACCGATGCCCTTCCGACATTGGATCACCAATATACACCGGACCGCCATAGCAAGAGCGAGGAACGCAACCCAAACGATTTAGCATGCCAAAGCGTTGCAGGTTGTGTCTTTTTGTTCTTAACAGTCAATATATATATATATATAGGTTCAAGACGATTGCACGCAGCAACGAAAATCTGCGTATGTATACGAAGAAGGCTAAAAGAAGAGAAGTGGGATAAAGACGGACCGCGTGGTTTAGGCGAGAGTCGAAAGAAAAGGAAGAAAATGTGTACGGGGCGTAGTGGAGGGGGAAGTCGAACCGGCGAGTTCGGCGTTGACGGGCGGGCAGGCGTTGGTGGGGGACGAGGAGAGAAACGGCGATACGGATGAGAGAACGAGGCACAACGCGAAGAAGAACGCTATAGTGCAACGCGGAGACAGAAGAGGGCGGAGAGGAGAAATTGTTATGTGTGCGTGTGGCTCTCTCTCTCTCTCTCTCTCTCTCTCTCTCTCTCTCTCTCTCTCTCTCTCTCTCTCTCGCTGTCGCAGCTATGCCGCTAGAGTTTGCGGGAACAAAGGGAATCTGCGGGCTCCAGTCGTCTACGCATACCACGCTGCACATTGCCGATTCCAACGACGTTTCTCGTTGCACGCACGAAACACACGTACGCGTATACGCGGTCATATAAACACGAAGTCTGGGTGGCTCGTGTTGCAGAAATCATGAGCTTCGCGGCGCTAGTTGTACAGTCGGGGTCCAAAATCTCGCGACTGCGTAATCTTCGAGCGATAGCAACTAATGGCGCGAGCCGTTACCGATGGTCGCCCATCGTCGTTTGATCGGCCAGAATTGAGCAACGCGTCGAGTACTCAGCTTTGATAATCGTCTTGCGTTTTTCGGAGGACTGGATGCCGCGGTTTTTTTGTCTATATGGCGATTGAGGCACGTATGTCGAAGAGGGAGCGATAGCTCAGTGGTTTAAGTCTTGGGCTAGTAATGCGAAGGTCGCGGGTTCGAATCCACCCTGGCGCCAATCAATTTTTCTGCGTGCTTTTTCTGCAATCCCACGTATTTCGATTTCTAACTTCGTTAAGGGTATATACTACTTGGAGAAAAAACAATTTCAACTCGAACCCGGTGTTCCAGATGGCGCGCCCTCGCACGGGGGCGTCCATTGAGTTGTGCACATGCGCGCGCGTCTTGAACCTCCCGTGATCGCAGCGATTGTGCGGTGGTCGGAGGGACAGGCTATCCCAAAATCCATTGCCAGTGAGAGCGTGTCATCACCCTGATAGAACGAAGAACGTGTGTGTGCAACAAGATAAGTCCGTGATTTCGGGTATTCTATAATAATAAATATGTATATAACGCTACGTGGGTAAACTTCGAGCGCGTTTTCTAGTAAGGCAAAACCACCAAATGTGAACTATACTCAAAATGTCTTCACGCGCGTATTCGCGGCATTGGACGATTTCGGGGCGCGTAAAGAGGGTCGCCGAAATGGCGAACGGGGTTGGTACAGTCCCCGTAGTAAACTTAGACTGCGCGCGTACATTTCAAATCGCTTAGAGGAGGAAAAGTAAGAGCCCCAAAAACGATTCAGGGTTACCGATTTATCATCGTTGTATACGCATTTGAAGATTCATACGAGTATCAGATTTGACCCCAGGGGGTAACCGGGATCATCGGTCTCGCATAAGACGCAATAACGACCTGGAAACGACTGCAAATTAATTCGAAGATAATAATTGGGGAAACCCGGTCTCTCGCTTCAACGAAGCATGTCTCTTCCTCTCGCACTTTGGGCCACGAGCAAAAGTTCAAGGTCGCTAAAACGGTACTGGCAATCTGCGCGGGGAAGCTCTTTCCTCGTAGCAGACGCAACAGTGCTCCACATAGATACATAAATATGTGTGTTGAGAAAGAGAGGATGAGAGAGACAGAGAGAGAGCCGAAGAGATAGGGAAAGAGAACAGTGTGGAACCTATGTATGAATATATAGACAAGAGTGTGTGTTGGCATAAAGAAAGGGAAGAGCCCGAGAGAAGAAGAGTTCCTGGTCCGGCCAGGTGTCCGAGTTTCTCCGTAACCGTTGCAAACCAGCAACGAAGCAAGTCCAGGCGAGCAAGAACCTGTGCGCTGACTGCACGCGGGAGAGATAAAGAGAGCAAGCGCGAGAGCGAGGGAGAGAAACGAGTATAAGAGGGAGAGAGTATAGGGAACGAGGTCACCACCGGCAACTCTATATCCGACTCCTTCGCCTTTCCTCCGTGTCTCGAATAAATACTCCATATCGTTATACATGTATACATGGGTCCGTTTCTAAGCTTCCACGGGGGAAATTAATTTGACTCTGATTCGTCTTAGATTATTAATGTCCATTGCTTTCAATTGGTATCGCAAGTTTGGAAGAAACGCTTTCTTTGTCCGTATGCCCTCGACGCCCTCTGTCGAGCTATTTGTCTCCCAGTTGTAATGAAGCTTGGATCAAATATATATTCAGGCACCGGTATGTTAACTGAAATACGAGAAAATCAAATAAAAAATTCTCCGTGTAAGAATGAATGAGAAAAAAAGTGAAAGAAAAACGGCGCAAAAAAAAGAAAAAAGACAGGAGAGAACAAAAAAGCGCGCCACTTCGAGGAAGGAGGTCATTCGCGCAATATTCGTTCGCTCGCGGATATCCTTCCTCCTTTCTTTCTATACAACTACATGCTTGCGGGGGCCTCTCCACGTACCCCCCACCGCTACTTCGCGTCGCTCCTCCACAGCGTTCGGTCGCGGATCGTCTGTGCGAACAGAATGAACGGGAGCCGAGGAAGACGAAAGAGAGCGAGAGAGTGAGAGAGAGAAACTGTGTGTGGACCAGACACGGGTGCACCGAACCCTTCGCTTTCGATTCGTTTCTCTCCCCCCCCGCCCCTCTCTCGCTCTCTTACTCATTCCCTTGAAAGTGAGAAGACAAGTATTCTGGCTATGACCCAAGAAACATTCTTTTTTTCATGATTATTGTTATTCATACATTATAATATCGACCTGTTGCGATCTTTTTTTGTTTTTCGTGCCAGAAGGGTTCGTGGATTCTTGAAGGACCGTGTATCAATGCAATGGCAAACGAAGAAGTCAGCATGTGAATAAAGTACGATGCATTCCTCATATATTTGGGTAAAGGTGATTTTGAGGACATTGGATTTTGGAGAGGGAGAATTCTACACAGCAGCCCTTATGTAGTACAGTCTCCATTGTCCCCATACTCAACATTACGTACAACGTAATGTCTTAAAAATCATCTTTATATAAATGGAGACATATTTATATTTGTAATAAGGGCATTTCAAGGAGACTCCTGTGCCCAAAAGGCTTGTTTATGGGATATTTTTGAAAATATCGATTTTTGGTTTTTGACGGATTCTCAAAATATAATATTTAAAAATTATTCTCTCAAAATTTTAAGTCGATCCGTTCAAAATGTGGGGGGATTTCATGCAAAAGCCAAATGCGTTTTTCTTTCTAATTCGAATGATTTGTTCCCGAGCAACAGTGCTACCACATTTATAAATATTTTTCAATACAAACATTGCAAAACATACTTAAGGCGGTCATCCCATGACAGATTCAAAAAATGGAAAAAAAATTCTGCACATATTACAAAAAATATGTGCGTGCTATATAGACCCGGCATAGCAGACTAATGGTGAGTCAACTTTTTCGTTGTGTAAATCGTACTTGAACTTTTAAACGCTTTTTTCTTAAAACTGTATTTTACAAATTGGCTTTCATCATATCTCAAAAACTGTTAAACGTATTTCGCTCAATTTTTTATGGTATAGTTAGCACATTTATAGCTCTCACCCGAACTAGAATATTTCTGATATCTGTCATAGTTTTTTGAACCTGAAAAAGTCGAAAAAAAAATGACGAAGCTTGGAACTTAACTTTTAGAACCGGGCCAAAAATTCAATTTTTGATATTTTTACTACACTCTAGTTCCGGTGACAGCCTCAGGCCTACAAAGTAAAGTGCCGTTTGATTTTTTTATTTCAGATGATGAAAACCTCCGGTATCCATGGCAGCCGACAACCAACTTTTTTTTGCACATGAGTGTCTTCCGAACGGTGTAAAGTCGATAAAACTAGTTATTTTTGTTTGATAAAATTCCGACGGACTGTAAAAACGTCGATAAATGTGTGGTAAAAATGCAAAGATAGTGTGTTTTAAGGGGTCTTCTCACTCTAGACGTTAAAAAAGGCTATTTTCATAATTTTATTTTCATAGGTTTATATTATAGATATTGATATACAATTTGTTACATTTATAAATACACTTTCGTAATACATATTTAAAAAAAATATTTATTCATTTAAGTCACTATTTATACACGACAATGGTAGTTAAAAAAATTCCTAAAAAATTGTAGGTCTGCGCTGTTGATGAAATCTCGAAAATCGATCGTCCGAAACGAAAAAATCGAACGGTTTTAGATTCAGTATGTTAATGGCTATAGCGCATATCATACGATTTTTTATATATGCAAAAACAACAAAATGGCGGACATATTCCGAAAAAAACAACAAAAAAACGTGTTTTTTTTACCGTTTTTGGCAAAAAAAATAGTAAATTTCAAAATAAAAAAACCTCGATATACGCTTTAGCTATGGTTGTAAAGAATATGTGGTTAAAATTTCGTAAGGATCGGTTCAGTAGTTTCGAAGAATTTATGAACAAGCCGTCGAAAAATGTTTTTTCGAGAAAAACGCGTTTAAAGTTTGTTTGGGTTACATAAATACATCAAAATTTGTTTTTAAATGTATTTCGAAAGTGTATTTATTAAGTGTAACAACTTTTATATCAATATCTATAATATAAACCTATCAAAAAAATTCATTAAGATAGCCCTTTTTGAGCGTCTAAAGTGAGAAGACCCCTGATGGTGCATAAAAAAAAATCCCGAAAAAAGCTGCCACATGGGTCCGTTAAAACCATACTCTTTAATGCAAAAGGAAAAAAAAAAATTAAAAATTGCACGCGCTTCACCAGAAAAAAATCCCTGAAAATTCCTTTTTTTTCTGGACACGAGTTAGATGTAATCCGTTAAGAAGCAGTAGCTGCGTAGGGCGTCCACCTGTTTCTCTAACCACTCGAGACCCGTCTCTAAAGCAACACCACTATCCCTTCTAGATGCAAAAGATTTGAGTGTGTCTCGATTTCTCTTTAGATCGGCGATCGCTGCTTTGCCAACATCACAAAGGCGTACTAGATCTGCGCAAGTTTCGCCCTTGCCTGACTTCGAAAGAATTTCCAGTTTTTTTCTCCGACGTAGGAACAACACGTTTACGCTTGGACATCGAAGGACTTTGACTTGAAGTTCAGGCACGTACGGATAACGCGAAGTAAACGGGATGTAAACAATTGGCAATAATTTGCATTTGTCTGTGCGGGCTGCAAGGAAGAAATTAAAAAATTGCCGGCAGAAGCCACCGTGCAATCGGTCTAACATTGGAAGACGAAAAACGCCATCGAAGCCGCGCTACACAATTCAAATTTCGCGCCAACGTTCGGCTAATTGGTCGTTCGGATAGACCAAACCATGATCAGGATAATTGAGGTTTGGATAATCGAGATTCTACTGTACATTTTTATAAATTGATTAAGGGGTTAGGCCACTCTGGAGGCCGAAAAAATAGCCTTTTGGGGATTTTTTTATCAGAAAAACTACAAAATAAATCGACATTACAAAAAAGGGTGTTTATCATACATATCAGTGATTGTATACCATAAGTTTTTTGAAGCGATCAATTTCAAAATGGCGGCTGTGCAGCCGTTATCTCAAAACTGCAATTTTTACGTTGACCGGAAACATAACTCAGACAATTTTCAACTGATTCACTCGAAATGTTGAATATATATCTTGAAAAATACATTGTCTATGGAAGTACGTAGGATTTTTTTTATATTGCATAGTTCATTTGTTATTAACAATTATCTGATGATTTTTAGGCAAATTTTTCGCTTTCCAAAAATTTGCCTAAATAATCGTCAATGACAAATGAACTATGCAATATAAAAAAAATCCTACGTACTCTCATAGACAATGTATTTTTCAAGATATATTCAACATTTCAAGTGAATCGGTTAAAAATTGTCTGAGTTATGTTTCGGGCCAACTTAAAAAATGCAGTTTTGAGGTAAACGCTGCACAGCCGCCCTTTTTGAAATTAATCACTTAAAAAAAATGATTGTATACAGTCACTCATATGTATGATGAACACCCTTTTTGTAATCTCGATTTATTTTGTAGTTTTTTTTTTTTTAATCCATAAAGCCTATTTTTTCGGCCTCTAGAGTGGCCTAAGGCCTTAAACAAAAATCAGCAGGGTCAATAATTATTGAACTGCAGACAATGAATTACACTTTCGCTTAAGAGGGTTACGTGGATCCGACCATTATGATCTTGTACGACTTGCCTACGGCCCTGGATCCATACTCTCTTTCTCTTACTGTCTCTCTCTTTCACTCTTTCACTCTTTCACTCTCTCTCTCTCTCTCTCTCTCTCTCTCTCTCTCTCTCTCTCTCTCTCTCTCACTTTTTCTCTCCGTCTCTATGTGTGTCGCCTCTCTCACAGCAGTCGTGTCAAGGCCACCCGGAGCTGGCGGTAGAAAGAAATGAGAGTTCTCGAGAAGACTCGGTTATGAGAGCTTCGAGCTTCGTCGATTTCGAGATGTGACGAGAAACGAAAGAAAAAAAATCGAGCAGCTCTCCACATGCTCTATCTCGTAATTTTCAAAACATTCGTTCTCCTGATTTATCTTCACTTTATATTCAATTCTTTTTCGTTAATTGTTTTTACAAACGTCGTTTTTTACACATAGGAATAGTATTTTTTATTTTAACGTTACTGTACTTCAATACGTGACCTTGAAATTCAATATTGACATACGCGGCTCCGCGAGCTGGACGATTTCGAACATAAAAATTCGAATTCCATCCCGTTTACACCCCGAATGGGGGAAAGAATTATTCTGATTTTTCGAAAAAAG
>OY723392.1:36338408-36769906 GCA_963210295.1 Ophion ellenae
TTTTTCCAGATAAAGATGGATTAATCCTAGATCTCAATGTATTATACAAGAAAACTTGAGCACTGATAAAAACAAAGCAAAAAAATCGTTTTTTGTAAATTAACGGGGTACCCTCTCTGGATGCCCAATTGATGACGATAAAGGGTCAGAATAATGCATTTTTTTTCCAGCAACACATTGGTTGGAATAAATTAATTTTTTCTCAACATGCCGTACACATGTTTGTGGTTACAATGTAATTTTTTTGGAAGAAAATCTTGCAAACCCCCATGAAAATTTATATACGCAAAAATATACTGCAAATTTATTTGATTAATAATTGTAGTATATGTGAAATGTATGCCATATATTGAAAATATATGTTGCATATATGTGTCAAATTCTAATTTTCGTAACGTTGTTATATATGAGATGTATATGCGTGGTATTACTGTATATCAATGTATCATATATCAATGATATATGTAGCATTTACCCTGCATATATACCACATATATTTAGCATATATGTTGCATACACACTGCATACATACCACATATATATTGCATAAATGGTACATATATGCCACATATGTACAGATATGCGTAGCATATCTGTATATAGTGTTTATATGTAATAGTGTACTTTAACTGTGAGTTAAGTTTTTTTCAGTTTAACTTTTAAGTTTTATTAAGTTTAACTGTGATAGTGTTTATACACAGCGCATATTTCTTGTCAGGAATATGTATAAAAAATGTATGCGTCATATATGACGCATAAATGACACATATATGAGTCATATATGACGCATACATTTTTGATATATTTTTCTGACAAAAAAATAGATTGAAAATATATCGAAAATATATGCGTCGTATATGCCTCATATATGCATCATATATAGTGCTTATACATAGCATATATTTTTTTGGTCAAAAAAATATATCGAAAATATATGGGTCATATATGCGTCATATATTTGGTGCATATATACTAAATATATACGTATTATTCTATTTTTCGTCACTATATATGCGACCGACATATATATATATATATATATATATTACATACATAAATTTCCATGGGGGAAGTGTTCGTCGTGCTGCAGTTGGCGTTGCAGTCCTCCAGCGGCGAGGCCCGAAACGGCGAGATCTCTATCAGGCTCAAATGTAATTTGAAACGAAAACAAAATTTTTTTTCTCTAAATATGGCAAACCGGCTATGGGTTCACGATCCACTTTTCGAAATTTCGCAAAATACGAAAAATGACAGCTTCTCCAAAGAAAACCTCATTTGTCTCTTGAAAAACAGCATGCTGAAGTCATTGTTATTGACAAATGGTTCGTCCAATTAAAAAATGTGATCGTGAACCGAAAATGACTACTCTTTGAACGCTAACTGTGCAAATTCAAGCGAATAGTGCGAAAGTTACTCAAGATATCAAGTTCCACTGAAATAGGTGTAACTTCGTCAATTGTTAGAATTTCCGGGTCCAGTTGGTCTCAAAATATTCTTGAAACTTCATACTATAATATGCAAAAAAAATGACTTTTTTAGTTTCCAGAGAGGGATACCCCCTTAACATGTAAGATTGATCTAATTTTTTAAATTCCTTTACTTTATCACTACTCAATCTTTTCCGTAGATTCAGATCGAAAATCCAACTTGGATCTTAATCTACAACAAATTTGAGTAGTGATAGAAATGAAGAAATAAAAAAATTAAAAATCAGAATAATATTAAATCTCAATCTACAAGAAAATTTGAGTTGTGATCAAAATAAAGTAATAAAAAGATCAAAAATAAAATAAAAATAAAAAAATAAGAAATAATCTTAGATTTTAAAATACAAACAAATTCAAGTAGTGATGAAAATAAAATGAAATTCATTCCGAAAGACGAGAATACGAAAAATTTCGAGTGTTTTTCCATCCAGCCAAAAAATGTGAACAATTGAGAAAAATAATTATTCCATTATATTCCGTTATATTCCAACAATGGAAGCTTCAACACAATATTTTAAGCCCCTTACATATCTTTTACACCGTCCATCATCTGGCTGTTTCAAGGACACTTCCCACAAAACGTTATCGTCGATCTAGATGGCAGGGCCTTGAAACGTCATTTATCTCAATATGCCTACAATTGTCTAATTGTGATTTCAAAGACAGCAGGGTTGACGCAACGTCGAGTTTGGGGACATTTGTCTCGCGAGACGTCCTCAATGTCACGTGTCTTCAAAATCACCTGTCCGCGTACATGGCCACGCGTACATATACACACATACATCAAAGTACAAGTATAGAGCACGCGTCCGAGAGGGCGACCAGAAAGAAAAGAGCCTGGGCATATCTTCCATGCTCGGGTGCTCATTTCTCTCTTTCATCCACACAACAGCAGCGGGACACACGCTCGCACACGTATACGTGCACGAAGCGGCGGGAAATCGGCGCGGAAAAAAGAATACGCCTGGTACAGACTCACGACGGAGAGCACAAGAGAGAACGATCAAACTGACACTAAGGCAGCAGCGTTGCTTGTGTGTGTGTGTGTGTGTGTGTGTGTGTGTGTGTGTGTGTGTGTGTGTGTGTGTGTGTGTGTGTGTGTGTGTGTGTGTGTGTGCGTGTAAACGTACGAGCAAAAGAGAAGAGAACCGAAATGAGGACAAAGAGAAAATGACAAAGAATCAGGCGAGAAGGGGACTGCAGCAACAGCAGCAGCAGGAGAGCTCATTCGATTGGATTGGAAAGGCGAATGCTGCGAATAGAGTACACTAGCAGTAGGAGCCGTAGAGGAAACCGCTCTCTCCCTGTCTCTCTCTCTCTCTCTCTCTCTCTCTCTCTCTCTCTGTCTCTCTTTTTTCCGCAGACTCCGAAAACTTTTTAATTCGTATTTTTGATCCCGACGATTACCTATTTTGATTTATTATAGTCATTCAAAACTTTGCCTGATTCTATTTTCATTATCATCGGTTTCAATAACTTCGTCAAGAATTATAGATTATTATAATTAGTCACACATTATTATTAAGTTTGTTATTAACATGTTTGTTATTTATGATTACTAATAGTATTGAGTTTTATATGCACTACTTTTTCGCAAAGCTTTTTACAAAACCTGACAATTTCACATACATACTTTCTACGTATGTGAAATTGTTATTATCTACTCCCTACATTCTTACATTCCGCATTATTTTCACATTCTCCCGTTCTTCATTTATTCGTCCACTTCGTCGATCTCTCCTCCCCCCGTGCTCCTTACTCATCTTTCCTGTATTTCCCTAGAATACCCGCATATCCCAATTTGAATTTTTCCTCCCAGCATATTTATGATTTCCCCCTGCCAAATCATCCATTCCTTCCATCCACTCCTCTGCTTTCTTCCTGGCTTTCTCTGATACTAACTCCTTACCTTTTTTACATATTATTCGGTGCTCCAATGTCTCATTTTTTTCTTTACGTATCCTGCACCTCCAATCCTTTTCCCCTTTCTTTCCCGCCCTTCTTATGTGGCCACATCTTAGCCTCGCCCATATTTCCTTGTCCCTTCCCTTTACTCCCTCATCTGACCAATATTTCCATGGCATCTCGTCCTTTTAAATAATGTATTTACAGTAGAACCTTGATTATCCGAACCAATTGGGACCGAGACTCGTTCGGATAATCGAAACGTGGGTTTTTTGGGACAAGATTATAAACAACACCTTTTTACATAAGAAGAGTACATACATATATATTAAAATTTGACATACATATTAACGTTGATATATATATATCATCGTCTGACGTTGATATATCATAACGTTGTCATAACGTTGATATATATATATCATCTGAAAAAAGTCGAATGTAAAAAATATAAAAAATATAAAAAAAGCATTCGACTTTTTTCAGATGTTTTATATATATATATATATATATATATATATATATATATATATATATATATATATATATATATATATATCAACGTTAATATGTATGTCAAATTTTAATATATATGTATGTACTGTTCTTATGTAAAAAGGTGTTGTTTATGATCTTGATCTTATATATATATATATATATATATATATATATATATATATTAAACACCTGAAAAAAGTCGAATGCCTTTTTTTATTTTTATTTTTATAAAATCGTCCATTTTTAATGGACGAACGGGCGTAACGCGTTTTTGAGCGGCTAGGTCTCGCAGCCGTTTGAGAAGGAGAAGTTGCGTTGGGTTGCTTATTGTTGCTCACGGCGGTGGCAGCGAGCAACAATGTATCTTTCGCGCCAACGTTCGGATAATTGAAGATTCGGATAATCGAGGTTCTACTGTATACTTATCGTTATACGTCGATTTTCTGATTTTTTCCTCTTCCCTCCTTAAAATTCTGTTTTTCAAGTTTTCCATTCCCTTTTCTATTCTTTCGTCTATTTTTTTCACTTCTTTTCGCTCCCTTATCATTGTTATTATATCTTCTATCTCCAGATATAATACCTTCACCGGGTTTTTCCCCCATTCCGACGGGTCACCGTTGGTTATCGCTCTAATTTCGTCTAGTAAGCAAATTTTTGGCCACCTTGTCTCATCCATTTTCACCACTTTTCTAATATATCTCGACGCTCTTTCCCTTATCACATACGCCGTAGTAAGCACTCCTAGCTGTCTCTTCCATATATAATTTGGCATCGTTCTGTCCATCCCTAACGCCATCTTACAATACCTGCTCTGTATTTTTTCAAATACGCTTATTTCTCCCATTCCCCATATCTCCACTCCATACATTGCTCCTGCTTTTACGATTGAATCTAATAAATGGAGTCTCTCCTCCATCATATCTCTCCCCGCCCTCTTCGAAATTCCCCACACCATAGTCGCGCTTTTGCGCTTTGCCGATCACCTTTTTTCCATGTGCCCAATTTATGATTACTATTGTTGTTGATAAAAATAATGTTTTAATTTAGAACTATGGTAGTTTTCAATTTCGTTATTATTAAAACATTTCATCATTAATGGAAGATATTTTTTAATCTATTATTATTATTGATTACACTGAGTTTTGATTAAAAATGATTTGTCAATTGATGAAATATTCTTACGCCCGAGGGGCATGAATGGCTAAATAAATGGCTAAATAAAATATTACATAGATTATTATTAGGACTGTTATTAACATATTTGTTGTGTATTATTACTGTTACTGTTGATAAAAATAACTTTTTATATTATTACTATCGTAGTTTTTAATTTTATTGTTATTATTGAAAAATGCAATCATTGATGGAAAATATTTTGAAATCTTTTATTATGATTGTCATTTTTATTATTTATTAAAATAATTATGAAAAAAAATATGATTCGTCATTTGATGTAAAATTCTTGTCCGAGAGGCATGAATGGCTAAATAGATGTACAAAATAGTTTTTTTTTCATTATTATTATTCAAACAGGTACTTTTTTAATAAACTTTTTTTTAAATTCCTGCTATCTCATTTGTTAATTTCATTGTTATTGTCAAAAATTGGTATTATTAACTCAAAATATTTTCTAATCTATTATTATTATTCTTAAAAATTATCATTAACACAAAGAACTTTTTGGGAAGCACGAACGGGAGGTTATGAAAACCCGCAAGATATACACGTGGAATAGACAACTACCGCGAACTAATGTTTTAAATGATCCTTATAAAAAAAATGTTACTATTACTAAAAAATATATTTTTTCAAACTATTATCATCACTGTGGAATAATACCGCTGGAAGGTCTTCAACCATTATTATTATCATTATTATCGGTGTTGAAATTTATATCATTATTGATATTGTTAATCTTATTATTTGAAATACTATTATTATTTTCATTACCGCAAACGTTATAATTTTTGGTAATATTATTAGCATTATCATTGTTATTATTACACTTCCCACTCGTATCACTGTTATCATCGTTATTTCCATTGTCATTGCAATTTTCACTCTATTTTCTGCTACCTTGACATTACTATTGTATTATGTTGTCTCACGGTTTTACGAAGACATACATCTAACGCTCCATCAATCAATCTCTCTCTCTCATCCTTCTCACTCGTTTATTTCTTTACGTTTATCAGTATCTTTTATATCTTTTTTCCTCCGTGCTTCTTCCGGTTCTAATGGGACGTGTATACATATATGAAGGCGTTTCAGAATGTGTATAGGAATGCGTGTACGTGAGGCCCTGGTATATATATATATATATAAAACACGAAAGCATTATCATCATTATTGCCGTACATTATATATACGTGGGTGAACGGGGAAATGTTATTCGTATCTTCACCTCTCTCTCCCTCTACCTCGCTCAAACTTCTCAGCTCCGTCTTGCACCGTCTTTCGTATTCGCTCAGAAGGAACCTTTCTAGGTCGCTCTCGATCGCTCTAGTCCTGTCAAGTTCAGGACACTGTGCCCCGAGAAAAAGAGAGAGAAGGCGCGAGAAAGAGAGGAGAGAGAGAGGGAGAGAGAGAGGGAGGGGAAGAGAGAGAGAGAGGGTGAGAGATCCTACCGTTGATGGCTCTCGCAAGGATCCAGTACGTAGTTTTCCTGCTAGTAATCTTCGATACTCTTTTCACCTACCATGCACCTACCTCCCAACAAAAAAATGGAGCGTTCCATCATCAAACCCTCTCTCTCTCACTAATGCGTGCGATATATATATATATATATATATATATATATATATATATATATATATATATATATATATATATATATATATATATATATATAGAGAGAGAGAGAGAGAGAGAGAGAGAGAGAGAGAGAGAGAGAGAGAGAGAGATTTGATTTTGATTTGAATTGTGTTTATTATGCCCTCGCACGCTATGGGGCAAAGTGGAAGATACAATAGAAAAGTAAAAAGTAACAGAACTTAAAAGGTAAGAGGTTAAATTTAATTGAAACGAGGCTGTATGCGGAAAATGATAGATCGATGACTTGTCGGATGCAGAACAGAATCGGAAATAAAAGTAGCATAACTTAAAACTAATAAATACAACTAAAACTTAAACTCAAACTAAAAATAGAAAGAAAGAGAGGCGCGGGGGGGGGGGCGGGGGTGAAAGAAGAATGGAATAAAAGGGAAAAACAGCAGTCGGAGAGATGGAGAGAGAGAGCGGAGAGGCGAATAGGCTAAGAAAAAGTAGAATAAGGCAGCGGGGAGGTGGGTCGTGAGCTATGAGGGGCTGGGAAAAATGTCAAAACGGAGTGTAAATAAATAAATAAAGGCGAATGGACGGAAGGAGAGAAACAGAGGGAGGCAAATAGGATTAAGTAGAATAAGAAAAATGTAAATCTAGGCACAGGAGAACGGAAGACCTGTGTAACCCTTCAGGGATCAAATAAAGAATACATACATACATACACTAATGCGTGCGCCATATTCCTTTCGAATTTCTTATCAACGATGCGAAAAAAAGCGTATAACGAGTACAATAGAGCCCCCCCTCGTCGCGACGAAAATCAATGAAGAAAAATCATAACCATAATGAACGATGGAGTGGTTGGTAGGTGGTAGACAAACGCAGGGAAGTTCGCTTATGGAGCTGTAATGAGAAACGACAGGACGAGAGAACGAGAACTAATACGGTAGAAAAGGGAAAAAGAAAGAGAGAGAGAGAGAGGGGGAGAGAGAGAGACAGAGAGAGAGAGAGAGAGAGAGAGAGAGAGAGAGAGAGAGAGAGAGAGAGAGAGAGAGAGACAGAGACAGAGATGTGGAAGAATGTATCCATTTCTCTCTCGCGTTGCAACAGGCCAAGAAAACGCGCGATGTTGATGGCGATGCAGAGTTAGAGAGAGAGAGAGAGAGGACGAGAGAATAAGAGAGAGGGATAGAGAGACAAAGACAAAGACAAAGAGAGGGAGAGAGAGAGAGAGAGAGAGGGAGAGAGAGAGAGGACGAGAGAATAAGAGAGAGGGATAGAGAGACAAAGACAAAGAGAGAGAGAGAGAGAGAGAGAGAGAGAGGGCAGCTCGCACCGGAGCAAGCGGCGCAAATGCAAGGCCGACATGAGTCAGGAGAGAAGGAACAGTAAAATTGTGGAGAATGTGCATATAGTACGTGCCCATGTACATGGGTAAATATATAGACAGATGTGTGTGTGTGCATCTCTCTCTCTCTCTCTCTCTCTCTCTCTCTCTCTCTCTATATATATATATATATATATATATATATATGCGCGCGCGAAAAAGTAGCGAACACTACGGCAAGACAGCAACATCGCGGGGCATCGGGCTCTCTGGCCTAGATTCGAGCCCAGAAGACCTGCTTTCTAGGCAGCATTTCTCTTTATCACCGCGAACGGACCATACACTCTCATCCTGCGCTGCCGCTGCCGTTCATCTACCCTATACGCATACGTTTATATGTGATGAGCGCTCACAAAAATGAGTATGGTGACGTCTAGGCGAAATCGCTAAGTGGGCCTGGTGAGCCTTGTCAATTTTGGTTGGTTTTCGTTTCGTCTTCGTTATTTGTATTTTGGCCTAGTAGCCACGTGAACTGGGAAACGGGCTGGAATATCCATTGGTCTGGCTGAAATATCCAGTGGAGCTAGGTATAAGAAAACTGCCTAGGGAAATTCTACTCAGTCTGATGGAATTTTGAACAGCTGGTGAAAAATCGCAAATACGTGGTTTTCGGAGCGTTTTACCGGATGTGAGATTGACGAAGAAAATTCTTTTTGATTTTCTTCATTCCTTTAGTTGTATGATCGAAATTATCTTTTTTCAGGATTTGTTTATCGACTTTCCATTTTTTTGAATCCTTGAAAATATGACAGTAATTCTTGTATTCTAAATGTGCTGAAAGAAAAATCAGCAACAACAAGAAAATCTATTTCCGTTGCAGTCCAACGATGCAAACTTCAACACCATGTTTAAGATCATGGTCGGTGTTTTTTTTTCTTCGCCGGTATTGGGGAGGTTTTTTTTTTTCTATTAATTTGCTCTGCATATGCCGCAGCGAATTTTCGTGATCGATATTCACGTATATGGATTATATTACACTTGCTGCACACATTTTCACCGTTAAACTTTCCATTAGCTTTCGAGTACGTGTAGGTCTTTCTCTCCCCACCCATTCCCCACCGTGAAACCTTCTCTCTCTCTCGCTCTCTTTCGGAAAGCGTGTGTCCATGTGCATGTGCGAGGATCGCGCGCGAGCACTCCGGGGCCTTGTTAAACTCGTTCTCTCCGGTTCCGCTTTAACGGTACTACACTCCCTCTTCGATACATGTATGTATACATATATATGTGTGCGTGTGTGTGTGTAAATATATAATACTAGATATTTTGGATACCTAAATATTATACATTCCATTTATCTCGAGCTTGACAATGTAATATAACAATATAACAATATAATTAATAAAAAGAAATTATAATATAATAAATAACACAATGTATCTTTATTATAATTTTACGTAGATACATATCATTCATTGTATCTATACTCAAATTGTAAAAGAATTATGTATGCTTATTAATTATGTATCGATGTTTCGTATGTATGAATATCATTGATTCTGTTTTTTTACTTGAATTTTTGAATTCTTTAAAATAAAAAAAAAGTCAAATATAAAATGTGCATTCAATTTTTTTTTAATTTAGACAATATAATGCATTATTATTATTATTATTGTATATGTATCAATCAATCAATAGAGTTTTATTTGCATAACTTTAAAAAAGTTTTTTACAAAACTTATATAATGTCAGACAATTATTGTACATGTATATAAACATGATAATTTTATAATTTTTATAGATGAATATTATAGGTGTACTATCAAAAGTTGAAAAAGGAATAAAAAATCAAAATGGACGAGGGCAAAAACGACTGGTGCAGAATTGACACATCGACTTACTCCACAAAGAATATAGGAGCAGAAAATGAATCGCAGAAATGGAAAAATACTGGTGAATAAAGGAGCTCAGTGGGGAAATCAAGGAATTGTGGGCAAGGATAAGGGAATGTAGGGGAAAAACGTAATAAGGGATACGGAGACAATGGCTGCCGGATGCGTAGGGAAGAGAAGGAGAGCTTGGAACAAATTTGTGGCTGTGAAGCGGTGAAGGCAGAAATCAAAGCGGAAGTAGTGGAAAAACTGGAAAAGATGCTGGAATACAAAAGGGGGGAAGGGGGGGGGGGGTAAGAACTAAGAAAAAATTGGAGAAACTGGAGAGGATAAAATGTTACTAAACAAATGTACATAATTTGTAAGAACACATGCAAAGGAGAAGAGTATACGAGGACGTTGGAGCGGTCCAGTTGAATCAAATGACGGTTTAGGAATTTTTTTTTTTCAATGAACCTTCAAAAAATGCAAACGTGGTATAGATTTATTCTGTAGATGCTAATTTTTCATAAAATATTATCAAAATTTATTAATTTAAAATAAAAAAAAAATGATTATCAAAAAACTGTGTTACTTTTATAATAAGCGTAATTAATATAAGCATAATTTATTAATAAAAAAAAGCGAATGTTTTATACAACTCAGAATAAAATTTTGCGTGGTTTATAATTATGCCTATTCGTCTCTCGAGATTATTCATTATTACCATTAACTAATTTTAAGTGTTGCCGAGATACGGCAACTTCGCGGTCATCGAGGTTGGCGGCAATGCTCTTCATTCGCCAGCCAAGATTCGTAATCTTTTATCAAACCGTGATGGTTCAATATTGAATATTTATGGTTTACGATGGGTTAGATGGGCGTTTCTTTTTTTTAAATGTTCACAAACGTTTAGTTTGCGTCAATCGGTTGTTAGAATGGTTTATCCTGGTGCCAAGTAGTCAAAAAAAATTACATCACTCGTAGCATAAACGTAGCCCATCCAACACCACGTAAAATTACATACATCAAACTATTTTTTATCTCTGGTGTTTTGGGATAGAAAATTTTTGAAAAATTCGTAAACCCCAGTATAGTGTAGACAATAGGATATATTTTTTTCCAATTTAATCTTGGATTGTGGCTAACGCTGCAACCTCCTTAAATGTACCCTGGAAATAAAGACTACTACTCTATTAGACGTGCACTATCTATATTTTGCATATAATAGGATGTATTAATATTATATTATATATATATATATATATATATATATATATATATATATATATATATATATATATATATATATATATATATATTAGAGTGGTTAAAAATAAATAAATTCGCGGTACTCAACGGAAAATGTTACTACGTTGTGAAAAAGTAATTCATACAAAATTTGAGAGGTCCAAACCTTTTTTTAGGTAGTGCTCAAACGACTTTTATTTTTTTTTCTCGATTTTTCGTCAATTTTTTTTCCCCGCCAATAGACATAATAATATAACTTTCTGAAAACTTTTTATGCTCTGTAGCATTTTCTAAGTTAACATAAACAGGTCGTTTTCATTTCAAGTAGTTTTAATAAAAATATCAATTCCCAACGATGTTTAAAAAAATATGTATTTTGGATCACGGTATGCGATTGTTGAAAAACTTTCGTAATTACTCCAAAGATCGAGCCGAATAGTAATTTCCCTTCTCGCAAAAAGGATGGGTTTTTCTGTGCTCGCTCACAACTTGCAACGGATATTGTTTTTCGTCTTCGTTTTTCGTAATCAAACCGTTGAAATCTTACATCAAAGAAACGGCTCGCTCAGCTATGTCGTTCACAACTTGCATGTTTTAAAAAGGTAATCAATCACGTATTATAATCCTGATTAAAGTCCCAAAGTGAAGGATTCAAGTCGAAAAAACTGCACGGGAGCTCAAATCGTTCGAATAAACTTTTTTACATTTTTATTTTTACGTGCACTGTGACGTACCTCAATACAGCAACAACTGGAAACAGTCAAATGAATCGCGAAAAGAACTCACGGACAGTCAGAGAAACAAAGGTGCAGTAGCGTCAGCAGCGTCGCGGTTTGCAACTCTCGAATCCGTATGACTTTGTTTTCTTACTCCAAAACAACATATTACTCCAAAAAAACATGCATACTTGTTGCACGTTCAGTGATGTAAACACCGTGTTCTTGTTCATCAAGTGGTTGATAGAATTTTCACAACCAAATTACAGATATTGATTCTTCATCTGCAAATACAAATTGTTTATTGTAAAAAAAATATTTAAATAAAAATTGTGTATTGTTACAGAAAAAATTAAATCAAGACTCACATTGGATCACGCACTATCATTTTCTGCGTCGAGATTTTAAAAAATTAATACTCCGATAAACATGAAAAAAGAACATGCAGAAGGCGTTCGGGCACTAACTAAAAAATTGTTTAGAACCCGAAAATTTTGCAAAACTTTCTTTTTCTTAACATACTTCAATTTTCGATTTTTTAACCCCCCCCCCCCCCATATATATATATATATATATATATATATATATATATATATATATATATATATATATATATATATATATATATATATATATATATATATGGGGGGGGGGGGTTAAAAATATATGGGGGGGGGGGGTTAAAAAAATCGAAAATTGAAGTATGTTAAGAAAAAGAAAGTTTTGCAATATATATATATATATATATATATGTGTGTGTGTGTGTGTGTGTGTGTGTGTGTGTGTGTGTGTGTGTGTGTGTGTGTGGACATTACTCTATCGTATGATAATAATGCAGACCCTACAAAACTCTCTTTCACCCTCGCACTCTTTCAACCCATTTATTTATTTATTTTTCTATTTTTTTCCGTTCTCACCTATTACTATACTTTTTGCATGCATTTAGCCCCCCCCCCCCCTTTCTGGACAGTTCCGGTGTCCCGTATGGTGTACCGGAACTGTCGGAATGGCCTTGACGCAGAGACGGCGGCGATTGAAACGTACGAGCTACGCTTCGTTACGACATCGATTGCGCTACAGTGGACGCGTCAAATAAAAACCTACATTTGGTAGTATTCGTGACGGAAATTTGTACTCGCGCCTCGCACGGAGGCAAATTTGTCAGTGACTTTGGCCTCCTGTGCTCCATCTTAGAGGTAGCGAGTGCCTCGTTGGTATCAAGCTTCGCGTGTATTCCTGAGCTCCCATAGAGAACGCAAAAAAAAAACAAAAACAAAAAGCAACGTTAAGTCTCGCCTGTGAGACACACATTGCACGACTCTGCGCAGGCCTGTATATTCGTGATAAAGAAGACACGAAAACTTCACATGGCTCGTGGTAATTAATCCTCGAAAGTGGGACTGTCGTGCGCGCGTTCGAAATACCATTGTTTATGCTGCCGGCTCTCATCCGGTTTTCATATTTTGCGCCGTGGTGGAAAAGGTTTGTCGTGACGTTTTTTTTTCCTTTTTTTTTCCAGATGACGAAAATTGCATTGTCGTTCTAACGGGAAAGCACGATTCATTTTTTCCCCCTGATAAATTTGATTGATCTATCTTCAAATGTTATCTATTAATTTTTAAATTCTGCTTATTTGTATTTGAAAATTTTGTTGATTATTTTTTTCAACTTTATGTATTGTTTTTTTTAATTTTATTGATTAACTTTTTACATTTGATTAATTATTTTTTAAATTTTATTTATCTATTCCTAAATGTTTATTTATTTATTTATTTTAGAATTTCTCCGGTTGCTTTTCACGTGCGGTGTTGTTGACAATGGGATTGTAATTGTATTTCGATATCCTGAGAATTTTCCCCAGCATTGGCTGTCCGCAAAAGTGTGTGTGTGTATAGGGGTGCGTCGAAAAAGGGTCAACCCTTCATCATTATCCCTTCAAACAATAGAATGACGTATAACGAAAAAAAAGGCGTACCGTCTTTGAACTTCCTAACTAAAGTGGACGTGGCGTGATCAATAATTGTTTATGTGTGATTTCATTCGAATCACACGAAAAAATTACCTTTTTACGTTCAAACTTCAGTAACTCAATTTCAGTATCAATATTTGCAACATTTTTAAGGCTGGCCTTGGAAAAATCTTTTTTTTCCTCTCAATTTCGATATAATTATTTTTCAGAAATTACAGCCATTTGAAAACTGACATTTTATTTTAGATCCATGCATCGACGTAAGAATTTTTGCAATGTCGACAAACTAGGGTGACTCATTGTTCGTAAATATTGAAAAATTGTTTATATTTTTCGGTGTGAATAGACATATATATCCTCTGCTGCTTGTTCCTTTTTTCCTAGTTTTTGGTTTTTTTATTTTCATTGGCAATAGGACTGCTTTGTGTGAGAGAGAGTTTATTATATGCCTTGGTATAACCTTTAGGCAACAAGGTACAAGCAAGAAAAAATAAATGAATGAAGTATAAAAATTATAAAAAAACCATTTAGAGTGGTTAAAACAACAAAAACGACAAATAAAGTATAAAAAGATGACAATCATCTAAAAAGGAAAAAATCTGATCGAAATCATAAATGGCATGGCTTACTATTTACATAGTAATATAATTAAAATTGAAATAAACATAAAAATGTATAATCGGAGAAGCGATATCATCCAAATAAAAGTAACACAAAAGTAAAAATGACAAAAAATAATGCAATGTAAAAAACATAAGTAGAATTACATTAAATTAAAAATTAAAATATTCGGATGCAATGTAAAATAAACAGTGCACCGGAGACTAGCAGACTAAGAGACTAGTAACTTAAGGAGTCTTCTCACTTTTGACGCTAAAGAGGCTATTTTCATGACTTTTTTGATAGGTTTATATTATAGATATTGTTATAAAAGTTGTTACACTTAATAAACACACTTTCGAAATACATTCAGAAAACAAATTTTTATGTATTTATGTAACCCAAACAAATTTTAAAAGCGTTTTTCTCGAAACAACTTTTTTCGACGGCTTGTTAATAAAATCTTCGAAACTACTGAACCGATCTTAATGAAATTTTAACCACATATTCTTTACAACTAGAGCTATAGCGCATATCAAGGATTTTTTTAAATTTTGATATTTACTTTTTTTGCCAAAAACGGTGAAAAAAAACGTTTTTTTTTGTTTTTTCGAAAAATGTCCGCCATTTTGTTATGTTTGCATATATCAAAAATCGTATGACATGCGCTATAGCCACTAACACACTGAATCTAAAACCGTTTCATTTTTTTGTTTCGGATTATCCATCTCCGAGATTTCATCAACAGAGCAGACCTACAATTTTTTTAGGACATTTTTTAACTACCGTTTTCGTCTATAAATAGTGACTTAAATAAATAAATGTATTTCGAAAGTGTATTTCTCAAGGGGCCAGTCGACTTTGAAAATTTCAAAAAATCGAAAGCAAGCAAGACTTGCAGAAATCGACGATGATGAGCAATCAGAAGGGATTTTGTACGGTGCAGAAATTGCCGATTGAGTTTAGGTAAGAGTTTTTCATAGTATAAACGTCAAACGCGTTTTTCTCGAAACAACGTTTTCAAAATCTAGCTGCATCGTATCTCTGAAACTAATGAACCGATTCTCTTGAAATTTGAACCACATATTGTAAACATGATTCGCAACAAGATGACCCTCGATGGTGTTGAAATTTTGACTTTTACTCTTTTTTTTGGCGAAAAATTGCGAAAATAACGCGTCTTTTTGAAACTTTTTTCGTTTTTCATCTGGCATTTTTTTATTTTTTGATAAAACTTTATATCCGAGGGTCATTTTGTAGCTGGTGTCATACTGAATCTAATGGACTTTGATTTTTTGTTTCAGACAAGCCGTTGCGGAGTTGTGATGGAGACTATAGTTTTTGTACTTAAAAATGAATAAAAATGAATTAATTTTTTTTTATATGTATTTCAAGACTTTATTTATCAAGCCCAACAACTTTTATATTCATATCTTTTATAGAATCCTCAAAAAAAATCGCGAAAATAGTATTTTTCGTGGCTCCAAAGTGGACTGGCCCCTTAAGTGTAACAACTTTTATGACAATATCTATAATATAAACCTATCAAAAAAATTCATGAAAATAGCCTTGTTTAGCGTCTCAAGTGAGAAGACCCTTTAACACATCTTGTTCGAAAAGATGCGCAAAAAGTCTTTCCTTGAAAATCATAAGAGTGGGTGATGATCTAATTGTTGGCGAGAGAGAGAGAGAGAGAGAGAGAGAGAGAGAGAGAGAGAGAGACCCTCACGTACCTCTAGCCAAATCTAGTAATTGCAAACAAAGAATCGACAAAAATTATGTAAATTGTGTAAAATTATATTAGGGCGTACACATACATAAAGTTTCGCCGAACACAGGACGCGAATTCACGTCTACGATGCATCGTCTGTATATTCTCGATCGCGAGTATACAACTGGGTCAGTACAAACCGGACGCGAGAGATCGAACGAGCATATTCTTTCGCGTCTCTCGATCCTCCTCAGGTGCGAATCACGTACGCGCTACGCTCTCCCGCATATACACGGGTAAGAGTACAATCCGTGAAGATTACAAAGAAATGACCGAGTTATGACGATTTTTGTGAAGGGTCAGAGCTACGGCGAACCGCCCCGCTGCGATTTATCCTTTTTTCCGTGCGTTTTTTTCTCAAAACTATGTTTGATAAAAGCGTGTAAGTCCCATCTCAAACCTATTCGTCCGATTCACTTGACACTCACGGTGCTGAAGTTTGCATCGTTGGAACGCAACGAAAAATTCTCTTCAATTTCTCATTTCTTTATTTTTATTATTAAATCTAAACATTTTTTTGCCGTTTGTGGTTACAAATTTTTTATAAGAATTCTCATAAATGTTTCGCCGATCTTCGTAGCGTAAATGTGCTAAAAAACAGGAATAAGATTTAAAAAAAAAACATTTTTCTTGCATTCCAAATGCAAACTTCAATACCATTGAAATTCGGACTGTACTACGACCAGACGATTTTTTCACATGTCTATCTATTTGTTAATAATATATTATTAAAGTTCTTCTTTTTGTCGAAAATCGTCGAATTTTTATTCGACGATTTTTTTTATGAAAAAAAATTGTCGAATTTTTTTGTATGGTTGTATGGTTATATGACAGTTTTACTAGTATACCAAAAGTAATTTTTTTGATTTATCATTACAAATGTCACCCTAGTTGCCAGAACCACTTGCATTTTTGATATTATTATTATTTTTAATATTATTAATATCATTAGTTTATTATCGATATTATTAGTTTGTTAATGGTTTACGGCAATTTCTTTAAATAACAACTTCATCGTTTATTATTATTTTTCAATAAAGAAAAAACGCAAACTTGGCAAGACTATGTATTTATTGTGTATAAAATTTCGACCTCGTCATCCCAATACTCCCATCGGAAAAAAATATATTGAATATCGCCCCGTGGTTTTGGCGCTAAGCTGATGCAGACCCGACAACGTGCGTAGGAGAGTAAAATTCATTTATATTTATTTTAATTCATATTTTTATGAATTAAATATAAATGTATATTAACATGCGAGGGAGGGGGGTGGGGGGCATATGTGCAAACACCCTTAAAGGGTGTACCTTGGACGTAAAGACTACGTCTATAAATGTATATTAATATTTATTTTAATTTATTTACAACATTTATATGCATATAGAGATGCGGCTGCGTCTTGACGCCAAGTAATACAAAAAAAAAGTCGCCGCCACTGACAACGTCACCGACGAACTGACGACACGCCGCGACTCTTTATACAGTAAGACGGCTTTTCAGCAGACGAATTTTAACTTTGTCTCGACATTACGCGAAAACGCGGCAGCAAATCGAAAATCTAATGACAGTTTACCAATGTAATGTGATTTGTGAAAAAAATGACATTACATTGGTAAACTGTCGATTTATTCTCCTAGCGATTTTAATTGGGCTATTTTTCGATTTATATATATATATATATATATATATATATATATATATATATATATATATATATATATATAAATCGAAAAATAGCCCAATTAAAATCGCTAGGAAAAAATCACATTACATTGGTAAACTGTCATTAGATTTTCGATTTGCTGCCGCGTTTTCGCGTAATGTCGAGACAAAGTTAAAATTCTTAAATTAAATATATATATATATATATATATATATATATATATATATATATATACGCAGAGGGTGTCCTGTTATGAATGGATAATCCTGCAACTGTCGATAGGTCAGATCATGCCCTACTATATGCTGCAATTTCAGGGCACTAAAAATCCCACGGTTTTCCAGACAAAAATCATCTCCTTCTAATTTTCCTCATGCCATTTCTACAAATGATAACATTTTTTACCTGGTTTTTAATAACATACTCTTGGTTATTTGTTTTATCTAGAAAAGTCTTCTTTTAAACCTTAAATGTTAAGGAAACTTTATGAAAAAAGATCTTGTGCAGAATTTTCATACAAAAAAATTCGAACATCTGACTCTGATAGCCTGCGGTGTAAAAAAAAGTGGTATTCCACGTGAATCCGGTGGACTTTTCCCCTAACCCCCGCCAATTCGATTATTTTTTTTTCATCTCATTCCATTGACTCTAAAAGACACCCTGATTTTTTTTTTACATTTTTCGAAACAAACCTTAGTAAAAAAAAAATTCTCCGAAAAAAACGCCCCGATTCAAAAATCTGAAGAAAATCCCAAAAATGCGTGATTATATGTAAACATTTTCAAGCTATCACCTGCAGTGAAAGTATGATTTTGTCTGTGCTTTCTGAGCGATTAACGTTAAAAAAAATCCGAAAAATTGACTGCTAACTGAGTTTTAAAGACAAAAATAGTATATTATAGTTATGTGTGTGTGTGTGTGTGTGTGTGTGTGTGTGTGTGTGTGTGTGTGTGTGTGTGTGTGTGTGTGTGTGTGTGTACATAGGTATAGACGTTTGGATTGGAACGAGATCTGCGTTGCGGCCATGGACCTCATCGTAAAGGCGTTCGCGGCGTGTGGCTCATTCACGATTAAGTATTGGATGAAATCATGCACGTGACCTACCGTAATTCTCGCGGTGCGTCTCTCTTTTTTTTAACGCGACAAATATATACCTCCATATATATGTGTGTGTGGTGTGTGTGTGTGTGTGTGTGTGTGTGTGTGTGTGTGTGTGTGTGTGTGTGTGTATATATATATATGATTCATATCTCAATACGTACGCGTACGTATATATTCGTCAATACGCGTGTAGATCCCGCGACTCCCCACACGAGATGGTGCGTTTAAAACGCGAACGCGGGAATCGAGTGTGCACAACCACTGACCCCGATTCCTCGCGGCGTCCTCACTTGCCGTCCGAAAAATATAACTTGTAAATAATTCACGACGTTGAGCGCGCGGCGACGATATCGAGAAGCTGAGACGCGAAGGATAAAAGATTGAAGAAAAAAAAGAGAGAGAGAGAGAGAGAGATTAATTGTTGCAACGAGCGCCATCTACGTTTTGGTTATCCGATAAGAATGGAAATGATAACGATTATTATCGTTCTCGGTGAATCCGTGCGTTCAGAGTTTAACGACGATGGTCGCGTACGCAAGCGATACATCGATATTCCCGCGTCGCGAGGTTTGCCTCTCGCTCGTCAAATCAAAACAAGATCCAGCACGCTGCCTGTCAAACGTGCCACTACTCTCTCTCTCTCTCTCTGGCGCTAGGCGAATTGCAATGCGCCGAGTTAGTTTTACGCCGTTCCTCGCTGGACAATTCGTCAACGGAACTTCCGTTCTAAACGAGCAATTAGCCGGGAAAAAATAAAGCTGTCTTACCTTACCATGACCTGAGCCACGAGTGACTCGATGTTTGAGATTCCAGGACGTCTTCGACGTTCACCGCTCCGGTATACAGCCCCCGTACTTTTAATCACGAGAAGCACGTCCTTACGCGTACGTACGAAGTCGCGAATTATTTTCGTCTCGCTCTCTTTTCCACGATCCTTCCTACCGCGGGGGCGCGCGATCTTTTTGTCGCCGAAACGCTTGTTTTTCCCGCGAGTACACAAGGCAATTCACTCGAGACGAGTCGCACTCGATTGTTCGTGGCGATAATCCGCTTTTTATCGTTTCGCGCCAAACTGTCAGTTTTCGACGACTCGAGAAGACGTGGAACGTCGTCTCGTTATTGTCGCGGGAAAATCGCGGACTTTGCGGGATCTTCGACTCGTGTTTATTGTTGGTTTGAAATAAAAGCAAGTGACACGCACGTACACAGAGGCGCACACACACACACACACACACACACACGCACACAGGTGGATATACACACACGCAGGGGACAAGGGGCAGCACACACGGCGCGTGTGGGGCTCAACCCCGTGATGGCGGCTAACAACAGTGCGGAGGAGGCGCTGCTGACTACGCGCTCCGTGTCGTCCCGTCAACGTGAGAGAGCCTTCGACGAGACTTTGCGGCTCGCGTACAGGAGCGCGGGGACTTCACCGTGTGGAGGAGCAGCAGCAGCAGCGCGCGCGCGGCGTTTTCTTCGCCTTCGCGTTTACGTGTGTTTGGGGGCACACCGTGGAGCGTTTGCGGACGGTGGCGCAAAGCGATTAAGCGATTTTGTTGTGGACCCCGATTCTCTTCGAGGCTCGCGCTCCGTCTCCCTCCTGCTTTTTCTCTCTCTCTCTCTCTTGCTCGCTATCTCCCCCTCCCTTTCGCGGCTTTCCACTTCTCCCGCGCGCGCGCGCGCGCCCCGTCCTTTCGACATCGCGACGCGCGGTTGCGCTACGCGGTGAACGACGCGGTGAACGGAAACCGACGATCTTTACCCCCACCCACGGCCGCCAATCGTCCAGCGCGTAGGCGTCTCCATCTCGCGAGAAGAACACGGAAGCTTCGAGCGACCCTAACGCGCAGGGCCGTACGGCGAGCTGAAAATAAAATCATCGTGCCATACGAGCTAAAACGATCGACGATACTCTTTGTTTATTCGTAAGCGGAACGAAAGTAGGATAATATTGTTCTCTGATGAAATTCGCAATTTCTCATTCACCATGCGCCCTCGAAAACCTCGAGGTCTCGACTGCTCAGCGAGGGAAAGAAAGGAGCCGAGGGGGCGCCTACGCAGCTAACGCCGCTACTGTGCCACACTCCCGCGGCTGCCGCGCTCCACTCCCCCACTCCTTCGCTAGCGAACTGCGCAGCAGCCCGAACAGCGTTCACTGCGCCGCGTCTCCCCACGCGAGCGCCACGGTTTCCGTTCATCCCGGCGTACGCCGCGCAGAGCCTCCACGATCGTTAACGCGTAGCATCACGGCCATTGTGCAAAAAGAACCCACGACGCTCGGATAGTGCAAGCCGAGGACCGGACCAGCCGGACGCGTAGTTTTTCCTTTAAGAATTTTCCTCTTGTGATATTTAGACTGTGCCAAGGTAGGTGAGTACCGTAGTAAAACACACACACACACACACGCGCGAGACGCTTGCGTTATAAATACGAAACACGATATTTCGATATTCGGGCTATGGTGTGCGTAGAGTGGCGATTAAGTTTTGTGGAAAATTGAGGTCGCATCGCGGCGTAAGCGTCGTCCCCACTCCCTATCGATACAGTGAAGTTTCTCCGCGATAGTGAACCACCATCGATCCATATGAGAATACGGTTTTTTTATACCACGATTTCGTTTTTTTTCGTCAATCTATGTCAATTCGTTACGCGATAGCGTCGCTTTTTTCCGCCTCGCGTCCTCGAGCTTTTCTCGTCGCCATTTTGTTTCTCAACGTGCCCGCTACGTCGGCCATTGTGTACGTGTCCTCCGGCTTGTGATTTCACGCAACGTAGTATAAATCGAAAGTCGCGATTCTCGTCATCGCGGTTGACGCCTAGATTTTTTCCCACGGACGTGTACGCGTAAGTGCCGAATCTCGAAATTTCCGCTACCCCTCCCCCCCATCCTCCGTGTGAAATACGTGAATTTTCGTGCTGTAGGAAAAGAGGAATGCGGCGTCCCACGCTTCCATTACTAATCGACTCCCCCTCCCGTTTCGCGTGCTTTCGAGCGTTCTCACGTTGCAGTCTGTTCAATCGAGCTTTGCCGAAAAAAAAATGTCGAAAACGACTTTATCTTGTACGAGGAAAATAACGTTTTTCAAAATGGCGCCTTTCCATTCGCCTGGAAAAATCCTGACGCAACGTGCGTTATCGATGCATCTGCGCAGTGATGCTCAGCCGCGCGGACTCTTCGGTCCGCCCGTCTCACGGTACTATGTATCTCGTTAATCGTGTAACATTGCAAGAATAACGTGTAACGCGCACGTCAGAGGTGTATCTTAGTTATCGAGCGTTCACGAAGCGCTTTGAAGGGCCCTTTGCTCGGTGGATATATTTTGGCAGGTTTTTTTTTGTTCGCCTCGCGTTGTCCCCCTTTCCGTGGAGGCTCGCAGCCGCCGCTGGCTGACTGCGCGCGCCCTCTAGCGGCGAGCTTCGGGCGTTGCTCGCTCACGCGCAACGCAACGGCGCGGCATCGCGCCATTGTCGAAGTGGGCAGCGCTCGAGGCGCACACGCCGTGTGGCAACTGCCGAGTTTTTTTTTTCCCTCCCAGCAGACGAGACGCGCACGCCAACGGTTTATCAATTATAATTTCGTGTTTTCGTTTTCTCGCACGCTCGCAAGTTTTACACCCCCGCTACGCTGTGATACTAAGAGTTTTCGTTTGTTTGTTTTCGTACTGCACGGGTGAGTGTTACTCTCAACATTACTCAATTTATCTCAAGTGTTTGGTAAAGAGTATCTTAGAAAGAAGCACGCAGGGTGCTCGGCGATCCCGAAGTGTCGAATTCTCATTTTTATACCGAATTTCGGAAATTCACTGCGTCTCGACGAAATTGAGCGACAATAGTGCCCCCCACTCTTTTTGCCCGGTGAAAGTGGACGTTTGAGATCGCACGCAAATTAGTCCAGACGACGCTCTTCACATGGCGAAAAGCCCGTAGACCAGTCGCGATAGTTTATCCCTCTCGAACTCGAATTTCTCCGCTGTCGTCTCTACGAGGTTCGATGATTAAGGACTTTTGTCGTAATGCTCGTTTTTTTCGCCATCTTGTCCGGGCGCGACTCGGTAACCCGCCATGTTGAGTGCCCCCGATGTCGCGGCTTCCAGTCGGGTTCGTTTGTCGACCGGTTGCGAGCGACGCTCAGCCCGCGCAGGGGGGGGGGGGGGGGCGACGCAGAGGGGAGCGAGAGAGAAACAAACAACGGGCAACTGTCGAGTTTCTCGTCTCGGGTGGGGCAACGCGATCGAGACGACTCACAAAAGAGAGCGTCTACAGAGGGGAGTCGCCGTAGGCTAAGCCCGAAAAAATAAATTCATTTTTTTCTCACAACAATTTGTTCTCTGATGGCGGAGAATAAAAACAGCGGCGTTGCCAATCGTTCTCGACGCTATTAGCCTCTCACGAGATAATATAAATAGATTATGCAATTTGTACCGCGACCCCCCCCTTGATGTTTTTGCAGTTTATCGCTGATGGAATGAACACCCCCCTCCCGTTCAGCGTCGCCTCGGTAATCCACCACCCTTGTGCCTTGATCAATCTTTGCGCGGTTGCGCGTCCGCTTCTCGTTCGATCGATTGCTGCAAATTCGCCGACCCCCCCCCCTGCTACATCGTGTATGTATTTTTTATAAAACGAGAAGGGTAGAATCAGTGTGGCAACAATAACATCTCATAATTATTTTCCTGTCGAGTTTGCTGAATTTTTATTTAGTCGATTTTTTCAATGTGCATTGTTTTTTTTACGATGCTATGAATCGGCGCGGGCAGAAGGGCGGGGGGAAACGGGGGCCCGGAAGAGGCTCGTGTTCGTCCCTGCTGCCCACGGAGTTTCTCTCGGAGTTGCGCGCACGTAGCTTGCGCAGCAAAAACCTCTCTTCTCTCCGCGTACTTTCTTTCTCGCCGTTGGCCCTCTCTGTCTCGCGCGCGCACTGCCGGCCGACTAACCGTTCGCTCGAGACCCGAGCGCATGCGCGGTGGTCGCCGCGTCCTCCCGCATCATCCCCACTCCGCGGCGCGTTACAGCGAGACGCCGGAGGCTTTCTCTCTCGCTCACGAGATTTTGTACCGTTAGGACACGCACAAAGGAAAAAGGCCAGACGATCCGCGCGACGCGGTTTGCATCGTACCCAGCCATTTTGGAAGCTTCGCCGCATCGTCCAGGAGCTTTTCAACTCGCTCCCCGTATCTCGCTAACGTTCGTTTCAAGCAAAATAAAAACAACGCACAAAGTTGCGACGTATAAGGTGGCTCGATATTTATCGCGGATTTTCTTACTCGCGCACGTAAACCTCGACGCGTTAACATACCCCACCCCCCCTCTCGCCACTGAGATTCGCTCGAGGCAAGGGGAAAAAAACGATAATAAAGGAAAAGCACAGGAAGTCTCGGGGAAATCAAATAAATGAATAACCGTGGGACAGTCGCGACTCTGGCGAGGAAAAAGTCTAGCACAGTCGCGTCGTCGTTCAGCACCCCCGCCACCCACGCGACACCATCGCCCAGATGTACGAATTAGAGAAAAGAACACCAAGCTTTAGGACATAGCCAAAAAAAAAAACACATTTGTGCTCGAAAATCGTCGCTCGACGACTTATCGTGTTTCTTTTTTTCCTTTTCATCTCTCGACTTGGAAAAACGACAACAGAAACGAGGGAAGGAACAAAAGATGGAGGACGACCAGCAGTTCTGCCTAAGGTGGAACAATCATCAGAGTACGCTCATCCAAAACTTCGACACACTCCTAGAGAGCGGCACGTTGGTCGACTGCACCCTGGCAGCGGAGGGGAAATACCTAAAGGCCCACAAAGTAGTCCTCTCCGCGTGCAGTCCGTACTTTGAGGTAAGAACTCATCTTTGCGCGAATTGTATCTTGCGTCTACGTACACCTTTGTAGGCACAAAATATTGGAAATATTTCGAACTCGTATCCATGTAATGTTGACTATCAGCCCTTTCGGCTGTTTCGGGGACGTTCCTGCACGTTTGAGCGTTTCGTTGATCTCGGAAATAGAACGGTAGTTGAAATTACCTTTGTATCGAATTTACTCGCGGGCAGAGGCGATTTTGAAGCCTGGGGTGTACGTAGTGAATACAGGGACTGGCTGGAATCGAAAAACCTTCGAATTCACCTTTCCCGAGATATATATACGTATATCGTTTTCCATTCACGTCTGAGCGTTCGACCATCTTGCAGACTCTCTTTTCACGATTATTACGAGCCTCCCCGGTCGCGGGCGAGATATATTGTGAAATAATGATAATAACGATGAAGCCTTATTTACGATATCTCGGTTTACAACGGGTGAAAGTTGCCCCAAACGAGGACGAATTCCCAGCAGACGTTCTCGAATCCATTGTCACGATAGCATCAAGCTTGTTTGTTTTTATCCCGGCGATTTTGTGCGTTTATCGCGGGCGGAACGAGCGAAAGGGTTGGGAAAACGATGGCCGCCATTTTTTTTTTCAGGGTTGAGAGATTCCGGGTTATTGATGGCCTTGGTTGATTGTTTTATCGAACGACCGGTTGATTCGCGATCTTGAGCAGTTGCGTTTCGGTTGAATTGTACATTTGAGTGGGCGTAGCTGAACCTCCACAGTGAAGACTCGAGCGCATTTTGTTAACTTTTCAATCGAGTACTCTTGGGCCTCTCGTCGTTGGCGACTGCCTAGCAACGAGTTCGGGTCTCGGTCGCACTCCATTCTACGGGGCATTTTACGTATTTGCAACGGGGGGGAAAAAAACATTCGTGTGTAATTGTTGACAATATGGAGTTTTGTGGTAGTCTCTGCGACCCACGCGAAAAGAAATCCAGCGCGTCTCTTGCGCCTTTCGTCTGCCCTGCCTCTTTTCTCCTTGGTACAGGTTTACTTCTTCTAGTCTGGGTACGAGTTAGATCAATACCGAACGGGGCGAGAGAGAGAGAGAGAGGAAGAGCAGGAGAGGTGGCGCGATCGAGCGGAGAAGAGATAGGGAGATAGACAGAGAAAGCTCGCAGGAGGAAGAGAGAAGGGTCACGCTGAAACAAGATGGCAGACGCCGACAGTCGTGTTCGGTTGGCCGAGAACAGACGGGCGAAAGGGGCGAAGAGGGGGGAGCACGGCCGACAGAATGAATCCCTCCGTTCCTCCCTCCTCTTGAGTTTCCCCTGATCAATACAGGGAAAGCAAGATGGCCGATTTCCAGGGCACTCGTGCCCTGGGATTTTTGCCTGTATATATACACCGCCGAGGGAGGGGAGAACCGATGCGGCCGTTTCCACCACTCAAGCGCGATTCAACTTGCTAATGTCGACACGTTACATGCAATGTGTACACGCAGAGATTCTACTGACAAAAGTTCAGCTTCCTCACTCCAATGCAATTGCTATGAAAAATATGCTTGAGGAAGAGATGAAAAAAAAAATTAAAGTAACATTTTTGGAATAATTCGAAGGCTCTTGACTCGCGTAGGAAACCGGAAACGCGAGGGCTCGAAGGAGGGGTCGAAGAATAATGTTGTCGATGGAAATTAATGTTATACTCGTTTTTATTCTTTGCTTGCAGGGCCTTCTCAGCGAACACTATGACAAGCACCCTGTCTTTATATTAAAGGACGTTAAGTTTAAAGAACTGAAAGCCATGATGGACTACATGTACAGGGGAGAAGTGAATATCTCCCAGGACCAATTGGCAGCCCTCCTTAAAGCGGCCGAGTCGCTGCAAATAAAGGGCCTCTCGGAGAGCAAAACGGGGGGCAACAATAACGGCAGCAAAACCGACTCATCCTCGTCGTCGTCGAGGCAACAACAGAAAGTGGTTGCGGCGCAGCCTACGGCACCGTCGTTGGACATTCCACACGCGTCTTCCGGTCTCACAATAGAAAAGAACAATAAAGTTCCTAGGCAGAGTATGGCACAGAGCTCGGTCGGCGATCTACCAGAAGACTCGGCAAGTCCTCAACTACCCAAGGGGCTCTCCTCCAGGTAAATATTGTTCCTCGATTAAGAGACCGATTAAAAATCACTTCGCCGATATTAACGAGGACGTCGCTCATCCACTGCAAAACTGCCATAACACAAAGAATGTTTTCAGATATTTCTTTTTACACTCGTGACGCGAATATTTAACTTAAGGGGCTATACCAGTGTGGACGCTGAAAATTTTGGTGATTTGCGGGAATTTTTTCGGAAGTAAACTCAATTAAATGTTTCGGAAAATTAAGAGCATATTTGGCTATATTTGACTTATATTACATAATTTTTTCATAGAAAAATATTGAGATCCCAGCGACTTATGCGCTGCGTTCGGAGGCGCCAAAAAAAAGTTCCCACACTGCTGAATTGATTCCGGCCGATTGAGTAGCTTAAACCGAAAAAGGAAAAAATGTCGTTAAACTGCAAGGTATTTCCTGTACAATGACGTAGGATTTTCGAAAAATATCAAAATGTAACAAAATGGCGTATTTATGAAAAAAAAGTGTTTTCTTGCCTATAAAATGGTCGTTTTTTTTTTCAATGCCAAATGGTCAATTTTCATCCAATCGAAAATATCCTACGTCATTGTAGAGTAAATATATTCAAGAGTACTCAGTTCAAATTTCAACTCAATCGGATAATTGCTCTTTGAGTTACAATGTGAGCAAATTAGAAAAATCTCATTTCGAGAAAAACGCGTTTAAAGATTTAATTATCGATTTTTGCAAGATAAAATGATTAGAGATACGGCCTTGAAATTTTTACAGGGTATTTGTGAAAGTATACTGTCGAAAGGGAAAAAAATCGATCTTTGATGTGTCGCACTGGTATAGCCCCTTAATTAGCCTGTAATGATTTCAATTGTTGCGATATTAACATTTTTGAGAGTTATGAATAATGTGTAGCCAATTGCAACGAAAATCAAATTTTTCTGTGTTATTAAAGTTTTTTAAAGAGGATGGGCGATGTATGGGAATCGTGCAGAAACGCTAATGGCGATGAATATGCATTGTCCGCTAATTTTTGCATGAAAAAAAATGGGAAAATTTTCACTATCGTTCGTTACACGATTGCGCCATAATTAATTAAAACATACTGGAGTTTTGCTTTTTCCGCTATACACCCTTACGAAATTGAAGTTTGCATCTTTGGAATGCAATAAAAGCGATTCATTTCTCATTGCTGGAACTTTGGCAGATCGTAGCTGCTGAAATTCCTTGAATTTTTTTTACGTTGCTCATTTGAAGATTTATGCGTGCAAGAAATATTTTGTAGAACAAAAATAAAGGACGTCAAAATATGAGAAAACAATTTCTGTGGCATTCCAACGAGCAATTCAAATCGAAATTTAAATTTCGCTGTACTTATCATTGGCGACTGGTTGTACGACGTCTACGACGTATATTTGAGAATTTAAAATCGCGGCTTTGCATTGGTATCTCCCATACATCTTCAACTATAAGAGAAAAAGAGAAAGAGAGCGGGCGAGCGGTGAAGTAACGTCTTTTTTCTTCCTCTCTCGACTCGGTCCATCACAGGGAAGGCTCGCAAAGTCCGACATCGAGAAAGAGAAAGAGATTCAGAAGAAGAAGCGTCGGGGACGACAACTCGATCGAGAATCACGACGCCTCGAACTCGAGCGATATGCCGCAACAAATGAGCGTACCCTCACTCGGTATCGCACCAGTTGCAGACGAAAAGACTCACACCGATCAGGCCGATCCCCTCGGCAGATCCGCGCTTATGCAACAGCTGACCAAACCCGCCGAGGACATGTTACAAGTGAGTTGCTCAGCCAGCGAATGTTACTCAACAACTACCACAAACCCCCCACCGTCTCCTCGCGTTGCTTCCGTTCGACGACTATGTCGAAGGTTGCGTCAGGTCGCAAGTGAAACTAAGCGACGATATTTTCTTCGATTTCGCTCAATTTCTTTTTTCCCGATTTTGGCTCCGATGGAGTTGCTTTTGGTCACCCTCTCAGGGACGAAATCGGCAAATGAAAAAGACTTTGTCTTTCTAATAAAAAAAAGTTAAATCATTTCTGGCCAGGTTTGTTTGGGGATCTTTTATTTATTAAAAAAGTTTCCGACAAGTTAAAATATAGTTTTATATTTTCAATTTATTCTCGTAAACTAGATATATATATATGAAAAATAATAAATAAACAATGGACTCGATGTCAAATGGAATGAATGTTTGGCCAACGTCTAATAGAAGTTGGCAATGTGCTCGTCTTCTTTCGCTCGTTGGTAGAACAAACTTCGGGCACTAATCCTACTGACTAGTCTTACATTTTACTGACTCTTCAGTGCGGAAACGGCTCGAGACAGTTGAACCCTCGAGTGCTCGGTCACATCAGGAGTGATTTTCCACCTAAAAAATCTTCAAATGTGCAATTTTTTTTTTTGAAAAAAAAAAAGCGACAGGATGGAGTCTCGTTTTTTCAAGCTCATGAATTGAATATCGACGCCGAAAAGTCGTGAAAAATTTGATTTTTCAAGACACTGAGTCTCGATGCTAAATACGATGCGGTTTTATTCGATTGCCGTTTTCAAAGCGCCCATTTGGTTCTTCTGGAGTGGATTTTCATATTTTTACATAATTACATAATGATTCGGTAAATAGCAATTGCAATATTCTAATTTCACTCTGATATCAGACTCGAAAAAGTAAAAAAAACCCAGCTCTTCAGACTTCCAGATAGAAGTGGAAAATGAAAAATTAGCTTATCGAAATGTGACCCTGCACTCGAAAATTCGACATCACGCATCAGCGATTTGAAAATGAGTTCCAAAGTTAAAATTTGCGACAAATTATTTTTTTTCAAATTCTCTTCACCGCTTATAAATATTATCTACGAACGATCTATTTATTATTTACGAGTCTTTTTTATTTATTTTTAATTTACGAATCTTTTTTATTAAAAGTTTATTTTTTATTACAAAAGTGTTTTTTAAAATTCATTAAAATAGCTTTGTTTCCCTGTTTCGATAATTTATTGGCCTCGTCGGAGCGGAAACGACGTTGATAAAAAAAGAGATATTCCATTTTAGTTCGTTCCTGAGATAATCCGTTTGTCATTCTGGTTTTCTTTATTTCTTTTTTTTTCGCCGGAAAAACTATAGTTACCACTCGAAAAACCTGAGCCTACCGAAAGCCTGATCGAGCCAAAGTCCGAGTACCTGGAGGATAACGAGGAGAGCGTCGAAGATCTGACGCTCGACGACGATATGAACGACCTCAATGAAATGGAACAAGACAACAACAGAGCCGGCCCGTCCCACGATCCCTCCCAACACCCCGGTAAGTCGCATACACTTTTCGTAAGCCCTCGCGTATCCCCCCCCCTCCCCCCGTTTTTAATATCGTTAATCGCGATTCCCGGTGCAATGATTTTTCGGCTCGCGAACGGCGGGAATTGCGACCAAAAGAAAGGACAATTAAAAACGTAAAATACCAAGAGAGAGAAAAAGAGTACACACGCGCGCGGTGGGGCGTTCGGACAAAACGAACGAGAAATTACGCGGTTAAAGAAAAATAAAGAGATATGAATATTCTGTTTCCTGCGTGTCTGATATCCCGTTTGTTTTCGTAGTTTAAAAGGGTCGCGAACTAATTCGGCCGGACACACTAGAGCTTGGGTTTCCTCGTTGCAGGTGGGGGGTCGATCTCGCGGTATCGCGGCACGAGTTCCGGCGTAACGATTGCCGCCGTCGCCGGCACGGTTGCCCGCGTCGGCGACGACGACGAAGCGCGATGGGCGTCCCATTTCCTCGATTATCGTAATAAAAAGTACACGAACACGAGACGTCCACGTCCGGACGTCGACGTAGGCGCGTTGCTCAAATCTCTCGCCAACAAGCAGGGACGAAAGTATAGCTTAGACTCGGTTAAAATGTCGCTGGAGGCCATATTGCTCCAGGGCGTTAGCACCACCCACGCATCCGAGATGTACGGTATCAACCGTTCGACCCTACAGTTTTATCTGAAAAAATTGAACGTCGTCAGACGAAGATGGAGACAGCCCGCGAAACTCGTACCTCAAGGACAGTCCTGAATCTCCACGAACCGGAAGACACGCACAGAGAGATTAAGAGAGAGAGAATTGACCGATAAACAAGCTTTTCGACATCCGAAACGAAAATCCCTTCGTATCGAGCTTGATAATCATTTTTTAGTTTCTGTTTATAATTTCATGAAGTCCCGATGAATATCGGAAAGACCGCAGTGTCAAATCAATTGAATTTTTTATTTCGATTATTCTTCGAGTCGCGTGGAGAAAAAATCCTGAGCGAATCAACGCAAATGATGAAGTTCCTTCGGCGCGCTCATTTCGCCCTTTCTCGGTCTCTCTTCCTCTGGCAAACGTTTCGGGCCCGCGCGACAAACTGACACTTACCGATTCAGTATTCGTTCGTATGCTTAATCCCTAGTAAATTAGCTCGCCGATCAAATGTTCTGTGTGAACTAGGCTTTGTTGCTATCAAACAATAAAAAAGCAGGAAGAACATTTCGTTTTTGGTTTAAGAGGCGCTCCACGGAGAGCCTCCCCGCCGAACGCAAGTGTGTACTCTCTCGTTGTTTGCGAAATATTGTGTCCCGTAGCAAATAAACCTTAATCGTATTTATTCTGGGAAAAAAAAAAACGTCCTACGCATTTCGACCGATCGCGAGCCCGAAAAAATCATCTACCGACAAATTAAAATATACTTTTATATTTTCAATTTATTCTTCTTGTAAACTAGATATATATATATATGGAAAATAATAAATAAACAATGGACTCGATGTCAAATGGAATGAATATTTGGCCAACGTCTAATAGAAGTTGGCAATATGCTCGTCTTCTTTCGCTCGTTGGTAGAAGAAACTTCGGGCACTAATCCTACTGACTAGTCTTATATTTCACTGACTCTTCAGTGCGGAAACGGCTCGAGACAGTTGAACCCTCGAGTGCTTGGTCACATGGAGTAATTTTCCAACTCAAAAATCTTCAAATGTACAATTTTTTTTTCGAAAAAAGAGACGAGATGACCCGTTTTTCCAAGCTCATAAATTTAATACCGGCGGCGAAAAGTCGTGAAAAAAAATTGATTTTTTAGACACCGAGTCGTGATGATAAATACGACGCGGTTTGATTCGATGCCCGTTTTTAAAGTGCTTATTTGGTTGTTCTGGAGTGGATTTTCATATTTTTGCCAACTTTGAATACTGCAATAATCATTCGGTAAATAACAATTTGCAATATTCTAATTCCACCATGATATCAGGCTCGGAAAAGTAAAAAAAAGCAGGTCTTTCAGACTTCCAGACAAGTGGAAAATAGAAAATTAGCGTATCGAAATGTGACCCTGCACTCGAAGATTTGACATTGCGAATCAACGATTCGAAACGGAGTTCCAAAGTCAAAATTTGCGACAAATTATTTCTTTTTTTTTTTTTAATTCTCTTGACCGCTTATAAATATTATCTACGATTACGAACGATTTTCTCATCCGGGCACGCTCCCGTTCTCTGTTCGCCGTTGCTTCTTTAATCGGCGGGGAACAACGACAGGTCTCGCGGCGTGGCACGTTACCGGCGACCGAAGTAACGCGGGCGGCGTCGTTGGCTCGGTGGCGGGTGCCCCTGGTGCCACGGACGAGGTCTTTCTAGCTGCCCAGGAGGCCGCCCAGGCCCATCGCGACTCTCAAGGTAGGCTCATCCTCGTCAATTATCAATCGCCTATGGCCCCCGTAACAATAGGCACTGCGCGAAATTCGAGCAACAATTACCACGTGTCGATTCGAAGAAAACGAAAACACGATTATCGTTTTTCCGTCGCTTGAACAAATCGCCTTAAATTATCGCGAATCATTGAAAACGCCTGCTATCGCTTCCGGTCGCGCTCGTGTCTCAATGAGGGCTCGTAAGCATCCGCAAAATTCCCAAAAGATCGTAACGATCCTTGCAACTAAAAAGAAACTAATTTCCGTGGAAGTGGCAACAAAAAAAATAGCTCTCATTGGGCGTAGAGCGTTGTCCGCGAAATATTCAAAATCCATCGCTCACATGTGTGTGTCCGGGTCGTGGTGTCGATAAGAGGCACAAACTTTTTTTTTTTCACCGACCTCGGATCCTCAAGTGCCAATTGCGCAGGTGGGTCTAGGCTCTATATATTTATAAATAAATATACATTATATATTGCGAATAATTAAATTCGAACGCTGGCAAACAACGTGGCGCAATATCGAGACACATGGAAAGTTCTCTCGGTGTACGTTCAAGCGTAGCACGGTCTCTGAAAGCAAAAAAACAAAACGCACACACACACACACACACCTTCGCAAAATCCAGCGGAAAGAAAAGCGACCATTACGCAGCTCGATATCAGTAGAATATTTTTCTTCCCCTTAGCCGTTTAAGGCCCCGTGACCAACACATTGCATTTTGTTCTCTGGTATATCTGTACACACACGAAAACGGTATTTGCTTCCTTGTACTGCCTTGAGAAGGCAACGCGACCGCGAGGCTTTCGGTGAACACCCGCTGCGCAAACTCCGAACCCTATTCCTTTTTTTTCAACTCGATTTTCATTTTTATAAACACCTCTGTGAATTGAAATATTCGACAATTGCTCGGGAAAATACTAGATAAATTAGAATATTCGATTCTCGAACATCCGTCGAGTCTCGTGAGAGAGACCATGTTCGCCATTACCGCAGGCCTCGCAGCGCGTACGTCTCGGCCTCTCTCTCCCACGTGAGGGCAACACCGCGATCGCAACGAGGATCGTCGTCCAAGCCACACCGAGTGTGACTAGAACCAGAAGACTAGTAGGAAAGATGAAAACAACGCGCCCTATTTTTCCCTCCCAGCGTTAGCGCGACAGGGTATCTCTATAAACCACCCTCGTGACCTCGGTATTAAGGTCGGAATACCGCGAGATCCTCGAGAACATTACGAGCGGCTCGTAATCCACGTAACTTTTCGATACTTTCTGTCCCCAAGACACTACTATAGAACCGCGAGAGATATTCGTCCGGTAACGCGTTCCCACGGAGAGAAAAGAAAAATCAAACGAGCCAAACGAACCCACTGGCCTTGAGCTTTGCCGGAACTTGCGCACGGTCGTCTATACGACGCCTGAACGATTTCCGGTGCGCTTTCAAATATCGAGCCGAACGAGAGGACTATCGGGCCGAATCCGCAGCGTTTATTCTTATAGCGTTCTCGATGAATACCAAACGCGTGAAATTTTCGAAACTAGGAGCAAAAATATTGTCGGACCAGGAGCCGCGCGTTGGAAATTAAATTCTAGTCCGGTATATATATATTTATATTTTATTACATATGTCAATATCTGCGTAATATGTTACAATTTATATTACAATATTTTGTTATATTCATGATTTTGATGATACAAGATAATTATACATATACATATTTAATCTTATATCATCAAAATCATAAATATTACAAAATATTGTAACAAATTGTTATATATATATATATATATATATATATATATATATATATATATATATATATATATATATATATATATATATATATATATATATGCGCGTTAAAAGAGGGAGGTACAAGGAAAAGAGACACTCGCCACGATAAGAGAAAATCTCCCGCGCCGGTGACCCAGATTACAAAGCGAGCGTCGTCGACGTGGCGACGAGCTCCTAAGGCCGATGAACCCTACCGCGGCGCTGCCCGTTTCGCATTACATATTATACGAAACGCAATACGTCCATTGCGCAATTGTTATCGTCACAAGCGATAGCAATTCTTTTCCCGTTTTTCGACATGCCAACAATCGCGTTACGAGTAAAAATTGCCTTGTAAAGTTGGACGATGAGAAGAGTAGGGGAGAAAAGCTAACGTATTTCGAGGAAGAAAAAAAAAACAACGCAGGCGATAGAGATACAGAGAGGGGAGAGAGCAGCTGCTGCCGCTCTCCCTGCCACCTGCCACTCTTGGGCCGGTTTTCGCAGCTGTTCGTTATTAGCAGATGTTGGCCTCTCGCGCGCCTGGGAGACTGCGGATTTTAGTATCGCGGAATTTTACCCGTATAGGTATATTGAGAGGGGGGATTGGCGTATTGAGGTTAGCCGGGAGGATTTAGGCGATCGCCTCGGGTGATCCAACGTGGGAATAGTCAAGGTAACTCGGAGAGAGAGGCGGCGACCTCTCCGTCAATGCCAGCGTGAAATGCGATCGACTCGTCGAATCAATCAATTACGCGTATCAACGTATATAGGCATACACACGCACACATACACGCATGCACACGCGCTCGTACGTTCGACTAGTCAGGCCACGTTTGACACACGTGAAAGATGATAAAAAGGGGAAAAGTTGGGGCAGAAACACCGAGGATGGTGCGCGATTACGATGTCGCGGGACCTCGCTCTTCTCGAATGGCTCTCGTACCGCGAGAATTTTCATTTGACGTTTCGCGTTAGCTCGTCATGTGCGAGGGGAACGGAGGACTTCCGGACGAACTTTTTAGGGTTCGCATGGGAATCCTGGGAATTTCGTTGCGTTCTTGGTGCGAGGGGGTCGGGTTTTCTTTTTGGACTGAATAGTTTCAGGGGAATATTGGCGGGAAATATATCACTTGGAAAAATCGTGAAAATAATTCGGGGATAAACACGTAGGGTTGTAAAATTGTAGCGGAAAAGGGGCTCAATTGTTAGGAATAATAACGTGGCAAATTTTTTCACAGAAACTGGTTAAATTTATCTTGATATGAAAATATTGCAAAATTGTAGTGATAGAAAAATGAGGGAGTCTTTGGAAAAGTATTGTGAAATGTTGAAAAATAATTACGAGACTAGAAATTTTTTTTTGCAAAATATATTAGACCTAAAAAAAATCAATGAACTTTTTTTTGAGTAGAGTGACCTTGAAAAATATATGTGAATTGACATTTTTTGGAATTAGACTCGAATATGTCGTGTGTGTACGTGTGGGTGTGTACGTTTGAGCATTCGGCGTGTTCCAGTCGGGAAACGTCGCGAGTGCATCCTGCCGTGTCGTGTACACTCTTCTCCACTGGGCTACAAGCTTTCCCACGCTCGCGTACGCGGCCATTTTGAAAGAAAAAAAAAAAAAACCAAACGATTCGTTCGACAATCCGCGAAAGAAATTAGCGCTCGCTCGCTCGCATTGATGGCGATGGTCGTTTCTTCGTCACGATCAGAGACTTGCTGTTACCTTGAATCGAGCGTTCAATTTTTATTTCACTTTCGAACAACCGCGCGGAATTCGAAAATTCAACTCGCAATCCGTTGCAGGAAACGATCCTTTTACTCGCGATTTTCTCTCTCTCTCTCTCGCTCGACGATAATCGAAGATAAAGACAAGAGAGCGGAAACATTATTGTTGTTCGAGCAGCGAATCCTCTAGAGCACACATTGCGCCACGTTGCGTGCAGCGACGTAGAGTTTGGACCGAGATTTGAAGAAAAAAAAAACGAGGCATAAACCAACCAATCTCTATATAACATGTTCGAAATATCTTTTCTTCTTCTTTTTTTTTACGTACATTTTTTTAATTTATTTCGCGAAGAAAGCTCGTCGACGAAGGAGGCGGCCTTTTTCCACAGAGGGCGCGTCCTTCGTCGCACGTGCGCGCACATTCGATTTCCTCCTCGAGTTTCCCCGCAAAGACAAGCAATGAACAAAAAAAAAAGGAAAAAGAAAGAAAACAGAAGTATATCACATGAGAATGAGAATCTCAAGCCCCGAAACTCCCCACGTAGTCGTGTTCGTGTTTTTTTTTTTCTATGTTGGTAGCCGATACATATTCATTTTGAACGTGCACGCGTACGCGTACACGTGTATACGCGTGTATGCATAAATAACACACGTCTATACGTATACGTGCTATATACGCACGTGTACGCGTGCACGTTCAAGCACTAGATGATAAAAGGAGGATACTCTTGGATAATCGTGACGAGTCACGAAAAATCACACGCTAAGCAATATCCGTTCACACACCAGATAATAACGTTGCATTTTTTTTTTAAATCGCTAACGGGATCGTGAATTTGGCAAAAACAAATGCCTGGTCGATGGGACATTCCAAATATTCCCGCAACACCTCCATCTTTTTTTTCATCAATCTTCTCTTTCGCACGACGAGAAGACCCCCCCCCCTCCAAGCTCCACACAGATCGAGCCCAAGCAATTATTCGCAAATTCATCGACCCGCGACGTATGGCTCGAAATTAAATATTTTCACCGCGACACGTGTGTCCTGCGTCGCGCTGTTGTGTGAACGGCATATCGCCTATACTTATCCATTACGTGGTGCCATTATTGTTTTTATTGATTCACCTTTTTTTTTTTGGATACTTGATTTTTTTTTTTATCATCTTATTTTTGTATATTTTTTTTTCTTTCGTTTTACGTATCTCGTCTTGCATGTCACGCTTCCTTCGGTAGTGTAACTTTTACAATCTTAACTCACAGAGGCACGCGCGTCTCGCAAGGGCACGAATTAAGTTTACACAGACGAAACGGGCCGTGCGTCCGTGTCGAGAAGACACGCGCGCGCACATACACACGCTCACTCACACAGCGAATACACACACACACACACACACGCACACACGGGTCTCTTTGAGTATGTGTATTATAATGGTTGGTGGTGGGTGAACTATTGATACGAAGGCAAGTACGAAAAAAAACAGACATTTTTTTGTTGTTGAGAGAAAAACAAAAAGAATCGATAACGAGAGTAAAGGAAAAATTGGTCCTTGTATTTGTCCTACGAGATGTGTTCCCCGTGATGAGTTCCCTTGTTCGAGTATGCACACGCGCGTGTCCTCGTACTCATTTACACATTTACATATGCATATATATATATATATATATATATATATATATATATATATATATATATATATATATATATATATATATAGTGTATGTACATGCATATGTATGTTTTATTTTTTACTAACCCACGTGTACATAACTCGCTTCTTTGTTCGTAACGCATATACATAAAAAAAACTGTTTAATTAACCCAAATCACAGCTTTCTATCTACATAAATATATATATATATATTTATATATATATATATATGTATGTATTTATAGAATAATAATACCTGAAAATGATTCCATACGAGAGTATATTCGTATACATATCTCCAAATATGTGTATGTCGATAAGATAAAGACAGAAAAAAAAGAGAAGGAAAAAGAAAAAAATGCATACATGATAATGACAGCCTGAGAATAAGCGGGACGTCGTATGTGTATATTGCACATTACTCGACGATACAATGTGTGTGTTTTTCTCATTTTAATGATAAAATTTCGTACATCTCGCTCTCTCTAATATTATATAATTCTCTACGTACGTTCTTCTCAGTTTTTTTTTTCGTTTTTTTTTCTTTCCTCATCGTACACCTCGAACGATGTTTATAATGTGAACGGTGTTGTAAACAAGACAAAGAAAAAGAAAAAGAAAATGACAATTGTAATTTCACCTGTTTACGTCGCGCGTCTGATCCGCACGCATATTTTTGTTCTTTTCATCATCACGCAAATCACATGTGCCCTACCATCTCAGTGACTTTGTTTTCTGGACGCGCGTTTCGCGCGATGTTTCTCTCTCACCCTCCCCCCCCCCCCCCTGCTGATAAATCCCCAAAGTGTTTAGGACCGAAAGAAGATGGGAAGATTGCTCGTGGAGGACAATGGCGGAGGGACGACGCGAGCGCTCGGACGAGGGTGTTTCAAGGACACGGGCGAGCGATTTCTCGTTCGGGTCCGATCTCTCGCTTGCGCGCGCGCGAGGATTCCTTCCGCCGTGGACAAAAGAGAAGAGCGAAGAATGAAGAGAGAAGAGAACGTACAGCTTTGCACTCTTTTTTTTTCTTTTCACTTTCTTTTTTTCGCAAGCTGGACGAGTGAAGTGCTGGTTTTATTTTTTTCGCTCGGTGAGCGCGAGCGCGATTTGCAGTCTTGCAAAGTACGCGCGTCGCGACGCTGAGCACAGTGTTTTTTTCGCTTGCTGGCCGGGCTAAGAAGATCGAAGAGGAGCGGGGCGTTTCGAGGTCGACGCCACTGAGGAGGGGCCTCGTAGTCTTCCTGGGGACTATGAGGATCGAAGGTATCAAGAGGTAACGAGATGGAAATGGTATGAAAATGGTACTTGAAGGTATGAGAAGGTATAAAAATGGTAAAAAAGGTATAAAAATGGTAAAAAAGGTATAAAAGGTAACCAGGTATTAAACAAAGGTAAATTCGTCGGTTTAACGCCTATATACATATATGTTTTGAGAATAATTGCCACCACGTTTGTGTTGTGCACTTGAAAAATATTTGCAACTCGTACCTCGTATACACATTATATGCATTTTTGTATTTCAACGGTATTTGAATGTTCTCCAATGTTAATTTTGTTCCCCTGTCAAAAATTGATGCCCAAAATGTATTCATGGCCTTTCTCGTCAGGACTGCTGACGAGAAAGATTCTTCGTTCGACAATTTGCCCAATTATTCGCGAATGGGAAATCGACTCGTCCCGTCTCTCGGAGTCCTCGTGAGGACCTTTGGTAAGAAGGACGAACGTTGCTCCGAGGACGTTTTTCCAACGAGATCATTCCTCATTCGCAAATTTTTCGGCCTCACTTTGCCTCCCGAAATACTCAACCCACTCGTTCTTTGTCAACTTTGATCGGTGCGTTGAAAAACGAATCGACTTGTTTTTTGTTTGTCGCCGATTTTGAAAATTCTGCCGTTGCTTTTTATTCATATTTGTGCTGTACTGTTCATCGATATTTTCTCGGCTTTTCACCAGACTTGCATTTTCAGCTATATTTTTTCATCCGTCAGCATTTTTCTCGCTTCGCAATACCGATTTTACTGAATTTGTGTTTTTTTTTATGTAACGACTCGAGTGTAGCCGCGTCGAAAGACTGATGTTGCAAAAATTCGTTCGCGAATTGCGACGACATTCTTCGGCCAGCGGTCACCGAGAACGTTTCGGTGTAACGGTCTTGCGAAACGATTTTTTCGATGTCCCCCCCCCCCCCTTTTTTTTAAACGACGATCTTAGGTATCGAGGCGCAGAATAAATCCGTCGAAATTGCGCGTCTCGTTACCGTAATCGCGAAGGATGTCAGGCGTAGCAGCGATTTCTGTTACTGCTAAATCGTTGATTCCGATCGGTAAGGATTCTCGTGATTTTGGCTGTTTTATTTATCCGAAGGTGATTTCGTCGGAAACTACGAGATTGCAGGAACGACCGATATTTTCATTCGTTTTTTGAAATTCCACGAATGAATTTTGCTCCTGACGACGAATTAATTGTTCGGTGATTTGTCAATGCACAATGCCTCATTTTTTCTTCCAATTTCGATCTGTTTTATTGTCTTTCTCGTCAACGTGCACCGGACGGCCTTTTTTTCAGTCGCTGTCCGCGAGGTGGCGCGTTCACGAAATTCGAGTCAGTGAGTGATGAATGAAATGGTCTTTCAACGGGAGGAGCTCCCCACGTTCTTGGTCGCCTCGGCGAAGTCGCGACCTTTAGAAGCACTTGGCCGAGGCACCGGACGGACAACAGTCGGAAGACGAAGATGACGCCCGGCCTCGCACAGGACGCCACTCTCTTTTTTCTTCGCAAGCTCAGCATTTTTCTGGCTTGCGAGGGTTTAGAGAGGGATCGAAGAACGGCGCACTCGGTAATGGTAATGGTTATGGTAACGTATTGGTAAAGGGTACATACACGAAAGGTTAAAATGTTTGAAAGCACTCAATATTATGTTTTTCCTCCGTTGCGATGTTGATGACACTTCCAGCCTTGATGAATCACGATTTATGCTCCCTCTGCATTTCCTTTTACCACCACTCACTTTCGTACGTGAATTTTTCTTCGACAACTTTTTCTCTCGTCACGTCTTTACAGGTCAGCAGCAAAGAATTTTCTCCAATGATCGACGGTGTTTGTTCAATTCTTTGATCATTCATATTTGAAAAAAAAATCGTTGATTCTCGATTTTTAGCGTTCCGTCGGGTACATTTTTTATCCGAGGATCTTATCTAAAAATCGGGAATTACGAAAACAAAAGAAAAATCGACGAATTTCACGTGACTTTGAATAAACGTTGATCAATTCGTTACCGAGGTGATCGATGATTATCAACGTTCTTTCTCTATATGATGAATCTTTATTTTATCTTTCAGGAAATTGCAGTCTTTTTTCAGCAACCTCATATAATTTGTAGTTATATATATTGATTACTTGTCTTTCCAGCACCGCCGATAAATTTAATTGTACGTTTTTTTTTCATCAAACTTCGATTTTTTTTTACACATTCCATGCATCTTTGTTTTTTTTTTAAATACATATTTTCTTAATTTGAGGGTCTGCGAAGTTTCGAGTGTCACAAACATTCGATAATATTGCCGATCGAACGATCGGGACCTATTTTTTGCGAGATCGCCCGACAACGCGATACTCGTTGGCAGTATCGAGATTTTGTCCTCGCGGCTACAATACGAGTGATAACAGAAACAGTGCACAACCGGAATCATTTGCTCCGACCGCAAATTTCTCATCTCTTTTTTGAGGTTTGCGGCCGGACGCGCTTTATACGAAGAAAAACAAAATGGCAAACGAACGAAGACCAGTGGGGTTGAAGAATGGTTATTGGTAAAGGTAAAATTGGTAAATCGCGAAATAGCGAGAGTGATAATGATTGTTGTAAAATGAACGTAAGTATTTAATTCTGCGCGTTGTATCGGCGCGCAGGGTGACCTTTGATTATTTTACTTAGCTCGTAATCGTCGCTCGACGAGAATGGCGACAGCTCAATGACAGTAACGTCAGTTCTTAGAGACGTTTCGTTCGATTTCGTAAATTGAGGCGTCGAACGGGCGCGTTTCCGGTTGCCTCGGGTATTCCGACGCAATCGGACACCCCCTTGACAGCATTAAATTTCAAGCAGAATTATTTTTGTCCAAGACGGAAAAAACGAAATATCGGCCGCCATTCTCGACGCGACGTAGTTAAATATATATTTCAATATTACGTCGAGTACATATCGTGCCTCCCCAATGTTTGTCCAGCATCGTGCCCTCCTCATCCTTCTCCGAACTTGAAAGAAATCAGGATGACCCCCCCGAGTAATACCACCCTCCGCCATTTTATTTTGTGCCCCTTGAGTTCGTTATTTTCAGCTTTCGTGGCTCTTCCTCTTCCGTCGACGTCGTTGATCTTCTCGATCGCACGTGTGTGTGTGTGTCTGTCAGAGAACTAGGGGGGGGTGGGGGCGAACGTGCGCGCGAGCTTTTCCTAGGATACTTCGAAGCTGTAGAAAAGAAAATGGCTGCATAGGCAGGATAACGAAGGTATGGGAAAATAATTGACAAAAAAATGGAAATTGTCGGATCGTCGTTTTCTCGCGGAGACCTTGAGTTTGCCGGATTCCCAAGGCGCCTGGGTCCGTCCAGCATTCTCAAGGTCACCCCGAGGTCGACCACGATGCCGATTTTTTCCTTCTCCAACTGCCCTACGATTTGCCCGCTCGCGCCCTCGCGTCATCGAGAAACATTCGGCTGCGGGTCTCGCACGAACTTTTCTCGAAGACGATCGGCAAAGATCGGCAAAGATCGGCAAAGGATCCTCTCGGAGACTTTTATCAGGAAATCGAAAAGTCTCGCCGCGCTCGCACGAATGAACGACGAGCGAATGTGTTCGGGCTGAGTGCGTGTGTATGTGTCTCGCTAATAAAAACGAGTTCATCTCGTGTGCTCGGAAAATCGTCACGTTGGCTCTCGGCGAAAACTGTCCAATTTTGCCCACGGACCCAACGTCGGGGCGCGAAGAGGTCGAAAGGATATCGAGCACCTTTTTGTTATCGGACTCAAGAAATCTCAACCGCAGCTCTCAACGTCGCACGCACTTTTCAGAGACGAAAAAAACGGCTATTTCGTTGCTTGACGTTATTTTTTTTTAAATATATTTTTCACACGTCTGTAAATTCTCGCGCTAAAGATTGTCAGAGTGTGTTCCGAGTCACGACTACGAAGTACGCACACTTCAACTCATTTTTCGACTTTACCTTTTTCGTGCTTCGAACACGTTTATTTTGGCATATTTTTTGTTCGTTTTTTGTGAATAATTCTCGTATCGTGACGCAGAGTACACTCGTGCAAAAAGCTAAATTTCGAGAAAAAGAAAAATAAGAATTGAGAGTTTTGTATAGAATTTCGCGGTGAGAGGCGCTGCTCGGTTTTTCGCTCGCACTTTTCGCACAAGTATGAGACTTTGCGCAAAGTCTGCTTGCATTTGTTTACCGGCATCGCTCAATTTTTTTAATCGCATTTTTTTTCTTTCGATCACGTATTCTTCACGGGCTATCATTTATTATTGTTATCGTCATCGTCATTATCATTACTGTTATTATTGTTATTGTTATTTTTGTCTTCGAACATCCATGTAAACTCGCAAAATTGAAACATTGTTAAAATAAGGAGAAACGTTTGTTTTTTTTTTGCATTTTTTTTTTTCGTTGACTCGGCGATACATCAAGCGTAGCCGCGGCGCGGACACAGTATGTTTTTCATTTTATGTCGAACGAATAAACAAAAATTGTCAAACCGCAAGGCGAGAGAGAAAAGAAAAGCAAGTGGATTTAATTCGGTGTGCGCGAGTCTTGGCTCGTGCTCTGCCCCTGTTTCGAAAGAATGCTTTTTTCAACGATATAAAGTAGGCAAAAATGGTATAGTTACTTTGAGTTTGCAAAAGTTTATAAATGCTGGAAACCACAAAAAGTGTGATTTTTTAAAAACACTTCGAGTTATGAGGAAAAGAAACTAATTTGGCCAATGCAGTAAGCGAATGTTTTTTAAAAGTCATTTTATTCACTCGATAGTTAAAATATCAAAAATACCGTTTTAGGCATCGATACAGGTTGCCGGTAGATTTGATTCAATTGATTTTATTATTCTATCAAAGGAAACGAAAAAAAGGCGACAATTTGGAGATTTACTTTTCCAGTGACTGTCCGATAATGTACAGATCAAATGACAAATTGGCCAACGTAGCCAGTCGAGTTTGAAAGATATATATATATGTATACGCATATACAGCACTTCGTCGGCATCGGAGGGTCCAGAATGTCCTCAGGAAGGACATCCTCTGTCCCGCACAGAGTCTTCGTGTTGATCTTCCACGCTCGCTGACACCTTGCACACACATATACAAGAACAATGAGGGTGCACACGCTTTTCAAGGTCTTAGCAGCCTCGAGTCGAATGTTGATTGATCCGCAATTTTGACAACGAAATTGGAAAAGTCTCCCTTCTGGAGAAAGAATAAAAATAAAATGAAACTAGTACAAAAAACATTGAAAAATATAAAGTTTCGAGAGTAAAAGTATTTGAAAATAGCTTTTGAGTAGAGAACATTTAAAAAAAAAAGTATTTAAGTATAAAAATTATGAAAAAATAGTGTTCAAGTACAAAGAATATGAAAAACAAAGTGTTCAAGTACAAAAAATATTAAAAAATAGTGTTCAAGTACAAAAAATTGAAAAAATAGTATTCAAGTACAAAAAATGTTAAAAAATGGTATTCAAGTACAAAAAATATTAAAAAATAGTATTCAAGAACAAAAATATAAAATAAAATTCAAACATACATTTTTTTTAAGTATCAAAATATTTTTCAAAAATGTCCAATATATTTGAATATGAAGTCTCGAAGCTGTCAGTGACGCTCCCACAATCGATTCAACGATTTTCGTAGGAAAAGCGGAGAAAATAAATGAGAACAAAAAAAAACCATCGAAATCGACGAAGCTCCAGGAGAATTCAACGTCAGCTTCCTCGCGTGTGTTGCGAGCTCTCCGTCTTTCTTCTATCGATGAAAATGAATAAATAAAGACATAAATATGAGAATAATCCATTTCGTATATTTGATTCAATTTCGAATCCCTTCCCGCTTTCAGGAGGCAGCTTTGTAACACCGACGTCTGGAGCGCAGATATGCCAATTGACTCGGAGAGAAGTTTGAAAAATATGCAAATTAAATCATTAAAATAAAAATAACTTCCATTTTTCTAAGACGAATAACGAGAAACGTCGCTTCTCTCCTCGCGCAATCGGCGAATCTCCCCGATACTGTCGTCTTTACTAACTCCGAAAAAAAAGAACAAAGAGGGTTTTCGAGACGTTTTACATCAGTCGGGGGATCGCGAACGTTCGCGTGCCTAGAATAAAAATAAACGTAAAAAAAACAAGGGTAAAATCCATTTCGTGTCGAAAAAAAGAGAGGAAAATCGACAAAGTTGATTTGTTATTCGCAAAGTCGATCCTCCGCTGGTGGCAAACGTCATCGACGGTGCGTCAAGGGTTGTCTGTCATGTCCTCTGTAATCCGCTTTTTATTTTTATCTATTTAATTTTTGTATATTTTACTATCTCGAGGTCGCACGAAAAACGTTAAAAATCAAAGAGTATGGATGAATTTTTTTTTTGTCTCAAAATACTATTATCCGAGGGAGTACTTTCGGGCTTGGCAAAATTAACGACTGCAATTGACATAACACGACCACGGCTAACGCGATCGCTCGATCGACGGAGAGAACGAGAATTAAAATCCGAGCGTTTTTTTCTCGCTCAATTGAGTTTCTAAAAAAAAAAAAACGGAGAATTCGATGCTCAACGAGAAAGTACTTCCCGGTAATTAACGAGAGTATATCGAGTACGCCTCCTTTTTGCCTGGTACCGTTTCTTTGTTTGTTCCTTCTAGAGTCACACTTTTTCGACCGATCGGTAAAGAGAAGAAGAAAAAGAGCCACAATTTTTGTTCTTGTTTAATTGAGAATGGTGTATTGTGTCGCGGTTGGTCGCGGGGGTGATCTTTTGCGCCGTGGATGCTTGCAGCTGGTGATTGGTACGGGATGACGAGTTTTAACGGGATCGGCCCCATCAACGCGAGCTTGACCAGCGGCGGCGGCGGCGGCGGCGGAAGTAGCGGCGTCGTGTTCGATCGTCGCGCAAATCCACCAGCCTCACATCCGATGACCGATTATCGTCGACTCTCCTGTCCAAGCTGCGGACGAAGTTACAAATATCGCGGTGGTTTGCTAAGACACGTTGCCGAGTGTTTCGCCGACGACGACGAGACTATCCTCGATCCTCAGCCAGGATCGGCCAATCCTAATAGACCGCTCACCGTCAAGGATATTCGGGTTCTTTATAAATTCTGGAAAACTTAGATCCTTTGCAATGCAAGAATAAAAAACAAAAGAGGATATTCGTTCATGGAAACGCGAAAATATTCGGGTCCTTCCTTCCGGCGCGACCTGCATTCGGATAAAATATTGGGATATACTGTCGATTTTTACGGTCGAGACATTTTAGTATGAATTATTGAGTGACAAATTCTGCGGCTAAGGCAATCTTGGAATTGGCAGTTGAGGGGCTATACCAGTGTGAACGCGGAAAATTTGGATGATTTTCGGGAATTTTTTGGAAGAAAAGTACTCTATTCAATTGTTTCGGTAAATTGAGAATATATTTGGCTATATTTGAGCTATATTACATAATTTTTTCATAGGAAAAGATTGAGATCCAAGCGACTTGTGCGCTGCTTTCGGAGGCGCCAAACAAAAAGTTCTTCCACTGCTGACATGATTCCGGCCGATTGAGTAGCTGAAATCGAAAAAGGAAAAAATGTTGGTAAACTGGAAGGTATTTCCTGTACAATGACGTAGGATTTTCGAAAAATATCAAAATCTAACAAAATGGCGTAGTTATGAAAAAAGTCTGTTTTCTTGCCTATAAAATGGTCGTTTTTGTCAATGCCAAATCGTCAATTTTCTTCCAATCAAAAATATCCTACGTCATTGTAGAGTAAATATATTCAAGAGTACTCAGTTCAAATTTCAAGTCAATCGGATAATTGCTCTTTGAGTTACAGTTTTTGAGTACAGTCAACTTTCAGTTACTATCGATTTTTGCAAGATAAAATGATATTGATATAAATGATATAAATGATAATGATATTTTTGAAAGTATAAACTGTCGAAAAGGACAAAAAATGGATTTTTTGAAAGTGTCACACTGGTATAGCCCTTTAAATTGTTTTCCATTAGACTCGAGGCATAGTCGAGGCGTTTCAGGACTCATTCGATTTATTTGGAATGATGAACAAAAATCAGCCTAGTATTGGGTAATTATAGATCAACAAAACTCACCGTGTATTCTGACAATTTGACAATTATTCGACATTTGTCTCACGTAATTGACACGCACGATGGGCGTATTCGAAAATCAATTGGAACAATGAAAATTAAATTGTGAACATTTTTTAAATTGAGTTATTAAAAAATTACAATTAAATTTATTAGAAAATTGAGATGAAATTGATAAAATAATTGAAATTAAATTGATTAAACAATGGAAATTAAATTCATTGGAAAGTTGAATAAAATTCATTGAAAAACTGAAATCAAATTCATTTAAAAATTGAAATTAAGTTTATTAGAAAATTTAAATTAAATTGATTAAAGAATGGAAATTGAATTAATGAAAAAATCGGAATTAAATTGAGTTAAAAATGATTAAAAAACTGGAATCAAATTCATTCAAAAGTTAAGATTGCGTTAATTGGAAAATTGGAATTGAATTGAGAAATTGAAGTCACATTCATTGGAAATTGCAATTGAATTTATAGAAGATTTGAAATTGTATTCATTTAAAAATTGGAATTCAATTAACCGGAAAGATAAAACAAAATTGAAAGACTGAAATCAAATTCATTAAAAAATTGAAATTGAATTGAAAAATTGAAATAAAATTCCTTAAAAAAATTGAAACTGAATTGATAAATTAAAATTAAATTCGTAAAGATTCTAAAACTGAATTAATTAATCGCAAATCCAATGAATTGAAAAAATTTATTCAACAATTTAAAAAATCCACGTTCTTTCCTCACGGGTGCTCTCACATTCCCCTGATCCGGGATGCTTTTTCTCGACACTCGGTTCTCTCTACTAGACTAATTCGTACAATGACAACGCTTTGCCAGCCTCTATACGTACGTACGAATTTGCTGGAGCGCGCTACAATATCGAGGCGACGGTTCGATCGTCACGATATACGAGCTCCACAGAATTTTGTTCATTTACTCTCGTCGTCCCTTGGCTACTCGACGACACACGGACGTACGAGAAAGAAATTAATCGATTCGCAAACCGTTGTTGCGAATGTGTGTGCGAGTGTAACACTGTACAGGGCTGCGTCCTCGCGAGACTTCCGGCACACGAGCGCGCTGAATGTAAATGTTGTGCGGGTGTGATATATCGGGATTATCATTTGTACGTTGGGTTCTGTCTAAATGTTCCAGGTGTAAAAATTGACGAAAAAACAACAACAAAAATGACAGCACAGATTAAAGAGCCAAACTAATGAGACAGTTGAATAATTCTTTTTTTTTGTTTTTTTTTTTTGGGACAGCATGTAAATAACAGCCTGAATAATGAGGGATTTCGCACCAGAATCGCTCGAGACTAAAAATAAGCCACAAATTAAAACCATCTTTTTTTCTTGGAGCCTTTGAATTAAACTCGTTGCCTGGTTTTTTTTTCACATTGTATTGTGCAGTCTCGAGATGAAAATTCGTGCGAAGTCGAAAAAAATGCCTTTTTGCGTCGTCGCTCATCGCTTTCGAGCTTTACGGAGGAGGCAAAAAATTCGAGGAGAAACAACAGAATGAAACAAATAAAAGTAAAAAATAAAAATTTGCGAAAAATCGATCCGGTACAGTGCTTTTTCGAAACGTGTGATTAATTTCCGCTTATTTTTTTCTCAAAAAAATTTCCCTCTTTTTTTTCACGTCCCCGGTGGTTCCTTTGGTCGTTTCTTCGCGGGGGCGGTTTCGAACACGATGACGAGCCCGGGGGCGACACGTGGTGTAAAAAGATTTTCCTCCCTGTGTGTTCGCAGCTAGTCCGGCATTGGATGCGGGCAATTCGTCGGTCGGTGGTTTGAGATTTCGTTGCGTGATGTGCGGACGGGGCTACAGATCGCGATCATCGTTGACACGGCACTCGAGATACGAGTGCGGCGGCCTCGGCTCACGTTACACCTTTACCTGCACACTGTGCGGCAAATACTTCTGCCGACCGGATCATCTCAAGCAGCACATTTTGAACATACACGGCGCGACGCTAGCGAAATAAAAAGAAGAAACAAGAAATAATACAATATGAGGAATTTAGTCGATTTTTTTCGATGTCAGATAAACGGGAGGCAATTTATTGGGAGGGATCAAAATTGCCGATTAAGGGCCCGCGAAGTCCACGCGGATATGATCTCCCGGTGAACGGGAGCTCATGTCCGCGGAGCACGATCGAAAAAGCGTCGATAATCGGGAGGAACGATTTTCATTTTGGCGGCTTGGTTTGTTAAGGGCTCGATCTTTTTTCATGATATTTTCCGAGTCGAAGTCAAAGTGCTGCTTTTTAAAGATTTTTTTTTCCTTTCTCGTTATGCGATAAGAACGAGACCCAAAAGAGTTCAGAGAGACTTCAATTTTTTTCAGTCAATTTAGCAGCTTGAGGATTTTTTGGTCGCTTAAAACTGCGGCGAAAAATACGTAATTCGACTCGAAAGTGTCGAGTTGGTTTTTGGAGTAAGATCGAACAAAATGAACAAGCAACGTAAGGAATATTCTCCATCTGTGTTGGTTCTATGGTTGAGACACTTTGATATTTGTAGAGTTGGAGGAATCGCGAATTTCGAAGTTGAAAGTCTTGTTAAGTTGCCAAAGTGGTTTGAGCGAAATTAGGGAAAAAGTATCTCGTCTCTTTTATTACAGTTTTTTTTCTTCATTATTACGTTCTTCAATGATTAAAAAATTAGAAAGTTTCCCGGACAATTCTAATTTTTGAGTATAATTGACAGAATCTTGTAAAATCTTTAAAAAATCGTATTCTTATTATTATTATACTTTAATTCTTAATAGAGACGTGGAAAATGATCGGACATTTATTAAATTTTTTTGTGAAAGATTATGAAGTTCTTGTAAAATGATCTGAAAGTTATGAAATTTCTCGTGAAAAATGATACATTTCTTAAAAAATGATCAGAAAATTATGCAATGTCTTGTAAAATTATCAGAAAATGATTAAGTTTCTTGTTAAATGATCAGAAATTAACTAAATTTCGTGTAAAATAATCAGGAAATTATTAAATTTCTTGTAAAATAATCAGAAAATTATTAAATTTCTTACAAAATGATAAGAATTTATTAAATATCTCGTCGAAAACTATAAATTTTTCGTACAACGATCAAAATAGTTTCTAGCTAGCGTAGGCAACATTTTGCCCACGTTCACCCTCGTTCAAGAGTTCTCTCGTGCAACAGGATTTCAATTATTTCCCCGAAACTCGAGCCCAGACGAGCACAAATCGCGATTGATCTAATATTGAATAAATATTGAAAAAAATCGATCGTACGATCAAAGAATTCCCTCACTCGAACAAAGTGTCATTTTAATATTAATTCGTGGGCTCTCGAAATGGACAAAAAATCGTGGAATGATTTTTTTTCGTTTCTGCTCCGACCAGTCTCCGAGCTCGTATCGTGGTATCGAGTGAACGGGTGTAAGGGAGAAATAGAGAGCGAGGGATGGTCGAGGCCATCCACAAACGATACTGCCAAAAAAAAAAAAGAGTCGATAGGAACGCCAAATGACAATTATTCCTAATTCTTAGTGCAATTATACGTACATTAATATTCTCGTTAATATTCGCACAATTGTCGCGCGAGGCGAACAAGAAATTGCGAAAGTCTTCGATTGGGACCCTGTTAAAGTTGTATATTTTCGGGGATATATACCCATATATATATATATTTACGAGTCGTTGATGAAATATGTTGATATCTGTATACTTTCTGTACATTTTATATGACGTTGATCCGACAATAAAGAAATATCGTTGAAATAATTCACCGAATTAATATATTTATACACAACGCTCACCGATGAATAAAGACTATACAAAATGGGCTACAAAGTCTAAACTTCCTTTTGTATAATGACGTATATCATTCCTGAAGTAAGAAACCGTCGATTCGGAGCCAAAAACAAGTTCCTGTTTTATTCCCATTTTTTTCTCACGATTGCAGCGATTACTTCGAGGCTACCGCGATTTTTATCGCCTTCTCTCTCTCTCTCTCTCTCTCTCTCTCTCTCTCTCTCTCTCTCTCTCTCTCTCTCTCTCTCTCTCTCTCTCTCCCTCTCGTTGCAACGATGGTGCATGTGGTCTCGTCTCGACGGAAAAACTAAAAGGCTCCTCCCGTAGCACTCGTAATTTTCACGTCGAATTGAAACAACCACCGATCATTGTATCAATAATTTGAGACGATGAACTTTTTTAATAGCTTTTTTTAATTAATAATATTTAATTTTTAATAAAAAATATGGCGGATATTTCAGATTTTTAGACCACGGGGTATAGGCGAGGGGACGCTGTGACGGACTCGACGAAATTACGATCTGGGTGGCTGCGGAATCCTGAAGGGCCCACGGTACTTAAGGCGGGTTGGGCGCCTCACTGATTAATGCTAGATACTGATTTTTTCTTACACGTAGAAACATTTAATTACAGTTCGACTTCGAAGTTTCCGTAAGTTCCGGTACATCGTGGGCGAGAAAAAAGTCATTGAGGTCTGGTCGATTCGACGCAGCTTTTTTTTAGGAAGAATCGCGAATTGAGCGGATTTTGTAGCCAATGGGCAATGCTCATATGTCAGCGAGAAATATCAACAGCGGCCAAACTCACGATTTTTCGTAACAAATTGTGCATTTAGCTATCTAGAAGGTTTTCAATCTATTTAAGGTTTTGACATTTATTTAATAAAAAAACTGTGCTATATTATGTTTTAATTTTGTTTCATAAGAAACTCTGCTAAATTGGATTTCGAATTTTTCTTCATAAGAATCTGAGCTGAATTAGATTTTAATGTTTTTCTTGTTATAAGAAACCGTGCAATATTTGGTTTATCTTTAAGATCTTGAATCTATTAAAAATTTTCAATATTCATTTAATTTCATATTTTCATATTCTTTTAATGAGACACTTTGCCAATGTAGACTTCAATATTTTTTGTTGTAAGAAACTGTGCTAAATTGGATGTTAATATTTGTTTTTTTTTTCATAAGAATTCGTGTCAAATTAGATTTTAATATTATTGCAAATTATTATAAACTTATTTTCTAAAATAAAAACTGTGCTTTATTAGATTATAATATAAAAAAAATTAGAAACTGTTACATTAAATTTTAATATTTTTTTAACAAGAATCTACGCCAAGTTGCATACAATTTTTGGTATCAGCAACTGCGCTATATTAGATTTTAATTCGTTTTTCTTTTCACCAGATAATTTGCTAAATTAGATTTTGAAAAATTGATTCATGAAAAACTGTGCTAAATTACATTACATTTTTTTTTTCATCAGAGACTGCGCTACATTAGCTAAAAAAAATCACAAGAAACTGTACTGAATTAGAGTTTAATTTATTTGTAACAAAAAAGTAGCCGAACTTATAAAGACTTCGAAGTCGTACTTTTACCGGACGTAGCCACGTCTGAAAAAATCAGTATTCCTTCAACATTAGTCGACGAAGCGTTCAGCCGTCCGAAAACGGTAAAAAATAAAAGAGGATACGATTGTCCGGTTAGGAAGTTAGGGCTCTCGAAGTGATCATCCGTACGAGGATCGCGATTTTTTTTTTGGCGCCGTCGAGGCCTCGCGTGCGCCGTCGTGATACCATCGACTGACAAGTATTCTCTTTTTCTTATCTCGTTTCAGGGATGTACGTCGAGTATCGTTTGTCGATCGGCGGCCACCGTTGCACGGAGTGCGGCAAGGTGTACAAAAATATGTCGTCTTTGAACAGGCACGCGAAATGGGGCTGCGGCAAGCTCAAGTGCGTTTGCCCATACTGCGGTAAATATTATTCGCGTCCGGACAATCTTTCGGAGCACGTCGCGAGGATGCACACGGGAAGATCACAGCACTCCTCGTCCGAGCAGGATCTCACCTTCGATACGTCCACGCTCTGATACACGAAGATATCAAATATTTCGGATAAGGCTACGACAATCTCCAACCTCCGATCGAGCTGAACATTTGCACAAATCTTCCTTTTAATATTTTAAGACAAAGCCTTAAGCGATTTTTCTCGACTCGCAATCGTTTTTGAGATATTGAATTTTTAAGTTTTTTTTTCTTAACGCGCGCCGTCTATATCTATATATGCTATGGCTCCGTTCATAACTATATATGTTATCGCGCTCTCCGTTTTTTCCAAACAAACCAAAACCAAATCCAAACAAACTAAAAACAAACCCAAACAGACCCAACCAAATTCAAACCCAAACCTACAAACTTTTGCGCGTCGTCAAAAATCCCTTCAAGGGCTGTCTTAAAATATTAAATGGGAGGTCTGCGCAAAATTTCAGTTCGATCGGAGGTTGGAGATTTTCGAAACCTTACCCAATATTTCTCTCACCGAAATCGATTTTCTTTCCTCTTTCTCTTCTCTCTTTATCTTTTTTGATCTTTTTGTTCGACGACCAATGTAGTAGCGGGCTGCAAAAAAACAACAACAATTGTGCCGAATGATTTTTGTTCTTTCGCAACTTTTCGCAATTACAAAGATTGAGATAAATTTTCGTGTCGTTTGACTTTCCATCGTCTTCGAGAAAATTCCTTAAAGAAAACTTCGTCGGATTTTCTCGTCATATTTGCATAGGTGAGAGCAAAAAATCAAACGATTACGAGACCCCGATTCCGACGGGACCGTCGGAGTTCGATGGTCGGCGAATAACTTTACGAACTGGGGAGGATGATCACTTTTCTTGGCTCCGGCATTCTTATTCGCCTCGAATGACAAAAAGATTCTTGTACGAAGTCTCTTTTATTATTCGCTATAAGTACGGTAGGCTTGCTCGAGATCCACGTATTTATTCTCTGCGTTGCTTCACGGTCGGAGCTCAAATGAGAGAATATACAATTTCGCCGAAGGCCACCTCACTGAAAGCGGAACTTTGCTTACGTCGCGTAATTTAAGCTTGTGGAATCTTGGCTCGATTGGCAACTATTCGTCGCATCTTCCTCCACATCGCAACCCCGTTGAGACCGCTCGGAACATTCGATTTTTTTTAAGATCCTTGTTAATTTAATTTTTTAATGTTTTTTTTTTGCTGTTTTATTTTTTTTATTTTAAAACAATTATTTTTATTTCCATATTATTTTATTTTATGTTTAAATGTCTTTATTATTTTTTTCATATAAAATAATTTTGCGAGACTGAACGAAACCGCAATATTCCATAATGGTATCTCAGTCACATTTATAAAGGAACGACTCATAAAATTTAGTACAATTTTGTTCAACGAATTTTTAATCTTTCATGAGTTGATTCAATTAATTTCGAAAATACTTCAAATTCTATATTATATAGGACATATTTTCACAGGCTCCGGCTAGATATTTTTTTATAAATATTAAGACAGACTTCGTAAGGAATATTTATTTGTTGTGCTTTCTGCTGGCAAGAAAAGTCAGCGAGATATCAACTGCGCCTTATAATCGTCACGTCACACCTTTCGACGATTCATCGGTCGAATGGTAAAAAATTGTGATATGGTCAAACATTGGATAAACTTCGCGAAATACTTACGTATGCTGTCAGCATACGGAATTTTCAAGGTCTCCGTAAATACATTTTTGACCAATTTCAGCGTGCGTATCAATAATCTACTCGAGTTGGCGGAAAATTGATCCGACCTCGATTTAAGAAAAAGGATTGCGAAGTGTTCACACGTATTTTGGTGTGCACATATATATAAAATATATAAGGAAGGGAAATTTTATATAAGCATATGTCGGCGGTATCATCTTCGGATGAATGCAAGCATTTATCCAAAGGTTATATACTTTAATTTATTCAAAATCTATACGGAATTGATAAAAACTTTATTAAAAAAATTAATGAACGTAAAATAAGTTATTTTAATTGATTTAAAAATCGCCCTCACATTAATATAAGCATTTACCTAAAGGTTATTCATTCTTATTTATTCACAATCTATTCAATATCGATAAAAAAATTATTTCAAAAAATTGATAAACGTAAACTACGTCATTACCATTTACTTAAAAATCGCCTTCAGATAAATGTAAGCATTTGTCTGATGGTTATTTCAATTAATTTGAAATTAATTTAAATTTGATTAAATATTTATTTTAATAAATCGATGATTTTTAATTAAGTCATAAAAATTTCTTGACAAATCATCTTCAGATAAGTGAGCATTGTTCTAAATGTTATTCATTTAAATTTATTTCCAATCCATTAAAAATCGATTAAACATTTATATTTAAAAAATTATATTTTTGAAATACCGTTTAACAATTTATTAAAAAATCACGTTCAGATAAATGTAAGCATTAATCTAAAGATAATTTTGACACCATGGTATTTCCCGTAATATTAGGTATAGGGAAAATACGTACCTATGAGAACGATCCTCGAAGTTGAAAGCCCTCTGATCCACCTTCCCCCATTTACGAACCCGTCGATATATGTCTCCACACGAACGCACATGTATTTCCTCATTCTCGAAGACTAACCAATAAGGAACAGCATGTCAACGATAAAACCGTACGAACGTTGTTGCAGAATTCGGGATCGATGAGGATTTGTATGGTGCGGGAGCGGGGCCTGACTCGAGGCGTCGTTACACCTGTCGTTACTGCTTGAAGACGTTCATGCAGATCGGTCATCTCCGCAGTCACGTTGGCACCTCCTGTTACTGGAATCCTCAATCCAAGTGTCGCCGAATACCGAAGAATCGTCCTCACATGTGTGCCCAATGCGGCACCAGCTACACCAAGCGCTCTCATCTCATTTATCACATACGTCACGAGTGCGGAAGGACCCTGAAGTGTCTACGTTGCGACAAGACATTCCTCCACAGTAGCAGCCTCCGAAGGCATCAGTTGAGATGCGATCTCGCCGCGCAGGAGTCGAAAAACACCCACCCAAAACGCAAGACCAAATGAGATCTTGCAGCCGAGGACTAGGAGCTTCAACGTCGGTAGCCGTGTCCAGACCGGCCGAGGCAAGAACCGAGGCAGCGTCGCGCGGCATCGCCTCGCACTATGTGGACGTGCCTCGCATCGTTTTTTTGGGTTACCGCGCACGAAGCATACGTACCGAGGCTGCCTCGCGCGGCTGCCTCGCGAGGCAGCCTCGCGAGGCGCCTCGGCCGGTCTGGACGCGTCTCTGGAGAGATCGGCCTTTGAAATGTTTTTCCAGGACCAGTCCGTATAATTTGTAGCAATACTCGTACTTTACCGATAAATTGATTCACCAGGACAAGTTTAGCGATTCATTTATCCGAGTCTCGTTGATAGCGTGTAGAAAAAAAAGAATCTATCGCCTTCTCGATCTCTGTGTGTTTCTCACTCGTCCTCTCGTGATTGCAGGTCCGAGGACAGGGCTCGCCCGTACGTCCGGAATGTTCACTCGCCTCGCGCGAGGCTACCCCGTCAAAGCGATCAACGAGCCCCGCATCAGACGCACTTTCGCCTGCCGCAACTGCGACGTCAGCTTCGGTACAAAAGCCTCGCTCACTTATCACATGAGGCACAATTGCGGCAAGATACGACAGTGCGGCTATTGCGGCAACACGTACAAACGATTGCAGGACATGAAGCTCCATTTCAGACGGCAACATCAATCGCTACCCTTTCAGGTCACGATGTATCCGAGCTCTTTGCGCCCGGTCAAATTACACTACGCGGAATAACGGCCCGGGTCCACTTTTTTTGTTTGTTTTTTTTCCTCATCGCGGACTCCGACGATTTTCGGCCGAATTCTCGTCGTGCTCGGAATGAAAATGGGACTGGCGGCTCCGTCAGTTTGTATCGAGGTTTTTATACGTTGTGCGCAATAAAAGGGAAATTGATGCGAGATTGAAGGCTGTGCATGAACTCCGACCCAAAGTTGTCCTTTTTTGTGTTATTTTTACGATTGAGTTGGTTTGGCGTATTTGGACTTTTCAGATTGAGGGAACAGGATAAAGATGAGAGAAAGTTCTCGTCGAAGACGCACGACGCGCTTTTTTGGTCGTTACATTTTTTTGTGCCGTGAGAAATGCAGGGTGGATTTTTACTATCGATGCTCCGTACGTCGTTGAGGGCTTGCAGGAACCCCATATCCTTAACACTACGTTGACACACTGGGTCAGTCTCACATGGACGAATTAGAAATAAAATGCTCGCTTTACCAACATTGAAAGTTTTCAATATTTTTTTTGCAACTATTCAATGTTATACTTTCCGAATTTGGATAATGCGGGCATATTAAGAAATGTTTGAAGTGTATTCCTGATTTAAAAAAAAAATAAAAACCGATGGAACGGTTGGTAATGGCAGGTGAATGAAGTACTATCCACGTCAAATTGACCCAGTGTGTCAACGAAGGGTATACGAACAAACTCATACAAACGCAAATAAAAAATGGGTAAACGAGGTCTCTTTTTAGGTGCATTTTAACGGGTTATGCCCAGTGACAGTCGAAAACAGCTCGGTTGAGATTTTTAAAACGGAAAATCGTGATGATAAATTTCTATAAAAATAAGGTTTTTGAAGAAGTATCATCTGAAGAACACTGTAATTTTTTTGTGTGAAAATATTGATCTATAATCGATCGACAAAGAATCAAACATTTTGTCCTATGATCAATCGAAGGAATTACCGAAATATTGAAATTGAAACAAAATAGCGCGTGTTCAAAGTGAGTCTTGATTTTTCCGAAAAAAAAGCATTTTTCGTTCATAAAATCGAAAATATGAATCGGAGAAAAAAATTCTCCGCTCAAATACTATGTTTTCACATCTAGAAAAAGCCCTAAAATTTTTCAGCACGATCGATGCGGTAGTTTTCCACGTACTTTGCTTACCGACTTTGAAAACGTACTTTCGAGAAAAAAGCGTTTGAAGTTCCGAACGATGCTCCGAGCCATCCGACGGTCGTTAACGTAACCGTCTATAAATCTGTCAATTTTGATCCGATCGCCTTGACATTTTCGGGGAACTTTTCTGACACAATATACTGTCGTAATACACTGGTGATAAAAAAGTGATTTTTCGACTTTTGCAAATAGGCGTAGCCCCTTAAATTTTCGTGCGTCAAGACAGTTTCTGCGACCTATCCGACATTTTTATCGCAAAGAAGTGCGATAAAAAAGCAGTTACCGTAAAACTACACAATTATAGTCCAGGTCCTCAACTATAGTTTAAGTACATCTTCAAACAGAATCGCATTGGGTGCGACTATTGAATATATAAATCCGAGGTAAATATGTAAAAGCGAGGTATTAAATACACGAATCCATTCTGTAGTGGGAGAAACACAAATTCGAAACCTGACAAATCTGGACCATAGTTGACAAATCTGGACCATAGTTGACAAATCTGGATTATAGTTGACAAATCTGGACCATAGTTGACTAATCTGGACCATAATTGACAAATCTGGACCATAGTTGACAAATTTGGAACAGTTGACAAATCTGGACCATAGTTGACCAATCCGGACCATAGTTGACTAATCTCGACCATAGTTGACTAATCTGAACCATAGTTGCCAAGCTTGGACCATAGTGGACAAATCTGACCATAGTTGACTTACTCTGGGACGTAGTTGACAAATCTGGACCATGGGTGACTAATCTGAACCATAGTTGACTAATCTGGACCGTACTCGACTAATTTGGACCATAGTTGACTAATCTGGACCATAGTTGACTAATCTGAACCATAGTTGACTACTCTGAACGATAGTTGATAAGCCTGGGCCATAGTTGACAAATCTGGACCATAGTTGACTAATCTCGACCATAGTTGACTACTCTGGACCATAGTTGACTAATCTGAACCATAGTTGACTAATCTGGACCACAGTTGACTAATCTCGCCCATAGTTGACTAATCGCTACCATAATGGACTAATCTGTACCATAGTTGACTAATCTGAACCATAGTTCACTAATCTGAACCATAGTTGACAAATTTGGACCATAGTTGTGTAGTTTTACGGTACACATGTTTTATAAATTTTCTTCGAATGTTTCCACGCCCTAGCGAGCTCAAAGCGACCCGCCTCCTTTAACTTCAACCCGTAACTTGTCAAAGTTTCCAAGAGCTCGCGCCGAACGAATTCGCAATGACGAATCGCCATGACACGCCACGATAAAAATCCCGGGCTCTGCTTCTCTCTGCTTTTAGGGCCGAACAGACAGGCGGCGAATCGTCACCGTCACGGCCCGGTCGTCTACACGGACGGGAGTGGCCGTTGCTTCGCGCAGCCGCGCTACGTGTTCCCGTCGAGGGCCGATCTGCATCGGGGTCCGAGAAGGTCCGCGACGACGAGGGTCCGATACGAGTCGCATCATCAGGCGACGAATCGCGGCCATTGCGGAGATACCGGAAACGGCGGGATCTCCGGGACTAATAATTATTCGGGCGCGAGGTATCCTTATCCGGAGGTACCGTCGTGCGTCGGCCAAAAGTTTTACTGCCCCCGCTGCAATCGCGGCTACAAGAGAATTTCCGACATGAAGACCCATTGCCAATTTCAATGCGGCAAGGAGCCTCGCTATCAGTGTCCTTATTGCGCGAAAAAAGCCAAGTTCTCGTCCAACATGTACGTTCACGTTCGAAAGGTGCACAAGGACGAGAAACTCCTGATAATCGACCTGAACAAACCGATATCGCGAAAGCGTCACGTGAGTCGCGAGTAGCGACGAAAACTTACCGTATATACGTACCGATTGGACATTACGAGAATTCACACTCGAACGAAAAATTGTATTTAGAGTTACGACAATCGACTTGCTATCTTGGAGGATTCGTCGGATAAGCATAGATGAGAAAAAAAATCAAACGATCGCGAGGCATCGATTCTGCCGTCACGAGCGGGGTTCGATGCCTCGTGTGACGCTTTTTGGGATAAACGTCGCGTGAGTCGGCGAATACATTGACGAAACGGGCGGGACGGTTACTGCTCTCGACTCCGGCGTTTTGGGCCTCGGATGACAAAAATAATGCGATCGTACAAATCACTCCGAATCTATTACGTCGAAGTTTGCATCGTTGAAATGCAGCGAAAATGATTGTCTTTTGTTTTACAAATTTCCTTTGGCAGGCTTGGCTACGAAAAGCACGTAGACATTTCGTAGGATTCTTATTTAGCGATCCACAACGAAATTTGGTGAATATGATTTTGGATGATGACAAAAATCACGAATTGAAAAGAATTTTCGTTGCATTCCGACGATCTTCAACCCCATCCGAATGTTCGTACCTCGGTTCGGATTCACGTTACTCCGCGATCGAACGAGATCTACGGAATTCGCGAAAGTGGCGAAGAGAACCATGCATGAAAATTTACGGGATAATGTCGTGGGAGACACGTGAGGCGCGCACGCGTGTAAATGACGAATGAAACGACGCATCGTTCGGATCAATAAAAAATCATACGATTATCGCACAAGTCGATTGGAAAGAGCGCGAGGACTAGTAATCGTAACCAAATTCCCAATTTATCTCCAGCTATAAAAAACCCCGCGCGTGTGTGTGATCTCATGACAAATCGAACAAAAGCGAAACAATCGCTCGATGGAAGCGACTGACGAATATATTTACTTTTTCAGGGTACGAATGTTACGCGCTAGGCGGCCGCAACAGGCACAGATACCACGTCGAATCCAGAAGCTCCAACGTGAAAACCTTCCCCTGCGCCAATTGCACGAGCGTGTTCAAACAGCGGAGGAGCCTCGTGACGCACGTGAGATACGAGTGCGGCCAACCACCGAGATTCAAGTGCCCTTACTGCGACATGGTGTCCAAGAAAACGTCCAACGTCACCAAACACATAAGAAGAAAACACGACGGAAAAGTTCCTTACATTCAGAAACTATACAATCCGAATTACGTCACGGCCTGAAACGGGACCTTCGTGACTTGCGTTATTTTTCCAGCCAATAAAGTTTCCGACGCACGGTTGCGGAGAACTGTAACTTCTGCGATTGACAATAAAGAATGCGAGGCAACTGTCACTGAAGCGCCGTTTGATTTTGTCGGGTCGGAAGTTCATCGAATAATTTCCAAGCGGAAGAAATGGCTCGGCTCGTACGAGTCACATGAGGAATGAAAAGAAAAATCAAGTTTCCAAATACGAGGTGATCGATTTTAGTCATTGCTGATTGGTGAAAAGAAATGATCGATTGCGGCGGAAAGTTTGACTTTTGGACCTCGGATTCAAAGTCCGTTTTTTCAATAATTCCGAATGAACCGTTGATCATAAACAGTCAAAGTGACAGTTTGTCCTCGTCCAGCAGAATAATCTCCTGCTTTGAGATTCGTGTGGTTGAGGTTCCGTCATTTGATTTTCTTCATTCGCAGATCTCGTGACTTTGGCTCGTGCGACGATGACGAGTAGGAAGGGTCCCACTAACAAGACATTTCCGTGTCCAAGTTGCAAAAGCTCGTACAGCCGAAAGGCCGATCTCACGAAGCATCGAATGTACGAGTGCGGACAGTCGCCAAGATTCAAATGTCCCTATTGCGAATTGCGCTCGAAGAAGACATCGAACGTCAACAAGCACATAAGAAGAAAGCACAAGGGCTTTGTCGTTTACGCGCTGGACGTGTGCCAGGCGTTGTGCTCCCGACTATGAGCGAGCGTAGCGTTTAGTCTTCGTTCGATAATAAAACGACCGGCACAGACGAGGATTTTAGATAACAGAAGGGGAATGATCATTGCGGGGGAAAAGAAAATGTTTAAAATTCGATCGTCACGGGACTACTAACGTGTAAAAAAAAAAAAACAAGCCGCGAACAAAAAATCTCCAAGGAATAACAGAGGCGAAAGTTTTTCAATGTGCTCTCCGTTTTTTTTGTTGTTTCTCCAGATACACTGTTCTCGGACGCGTCCTTCATGGGTTACCATTTGCCGTCGAGAGAGCGCAAATTTCCTTGTCCGGGCTGCAACAGCGTTTACAACCTCAAGGGCACGCTGACCAGGCATCAGATGTACGAGTGTGGCCAATTGCCGAGATTCAAGTGCCCTTACTGCGACTATCGCGCCAAACAAAAGTCCAACACGAGGTCGCACATTAGGAGCCGGCATCCCGGTAGCTCCGTATGCGTCATTGATCTGGCACTCATGTCTTACCAGGAATACGGCGACGGGGATTACCGCAAGCCCAAGATCGAGTGACTCCAGGCGTGAGATTGTTAGCCGGAAGTCGTGGAAGCCTCGGGGGAGTCTCTCAATCGCACTCGGGCAGTCCAATCTTCCTCCAACCGGCCAGACGTTACCAATTCTCGTGTTTAGTTTCTTCTATTATTATTATTATTAGTTTCATTTATATTCAGCACGACTGGTGTTTATTTTTTGTACGGACGCTGTCAGGTATTTTTCTTTAGTATATTTTTATAATCTCGCGAAAAGAAGACTCTCCGCACGCCAACTTCGAGGGCCGATCAAGTGTCTGATGTAAAACTCGCGGTTTTTCATTCGCGATTGTAACGTTGCGCACGATATTCCCGTCCGTGTTTCAGATTATATCACGTCTGTATCTAGATATAATAAAGAACGAGCGAGCTTAACGTAACGGTATCAATTCAATCGCGTGGTATTATTTCGCGGTGAAAACGTCGTCGGGATTCGAGGAAACATAAAAACGACGAACAGGCCATTTTTATTGGACGCGTAGATTTACGTGGATGATTGTCCTTGGTTTTGAAACGTTCGTAAGGGTCGCCCCGGTGAGAATATTCCTTCGTGTACTTGTCATCATTTTTTGATGCACGGCCTCGAACGATGATCCGAATTGGTAGAGGAGGAAAGAAGTGGCTTCACACTTTCCATTCGTTTCACGATGACGTTGATGACGTTCAAGAGCAAAAAGGACAAATTTTGCGACGGATCGACGGCATTATTTTTTCTTCTTCTTTAGTTCTCTACAATTATCTCGCAAATTATTTTGACAAAGTGAAAAAATACGCTTTGTCGCAAACGACGAAGGGAGCACGAAACATGATCTCATTCAACGCGCCTTTCTCTGTTTTCCTCTATTTTTGCAGATGTGACGAGCGATGTTGACACGCCGCACAAATATCCGAGGCGTCATCAGGGAAGTATTTACGGGGCGAGTGGGATCGTTAATAATCCGAGCGAAGTGTCATCGGCGGAGGAGAACGTGCTTTACAGCTGCGCTGGTTGCCCGAGTGCGTTCAACAGGATCAAGAATCTCAATTATCACATAAGACACGAGTGCGGCCGAGCCCCGAGGCACGGTTGTCCGTATTGCGTTTATCGGGCCAAGCAAGTATCGAACGCGCGCTCGCACGTCCGTCGTAAGCATCCGGGACAGCGAGTCTTCACGGTTGATCTCAAGGAATCCTTTTACACGAACATTTTCGAGCGCTGACCAACGAGCCCGTCGACTGTAACAGCTCCGATGTATCCATCAATAAAGGCCGGCTGATGTCGCTTCAATGATCCTCTCGTTTGGCATCTTCGCCGGAAAGACAAACTTGGCAGTTGTAGCACGCGTAATTTTTTTTTGGGGGGGGCTTGAGCAACGATTGGCACATGGTATCGATAGAGGATTAGGACTTTGTGTAATTGCACGTCGACGTTTATTTTGTGGTCGAAGAACCGAAACGACGCGTCGCGTGGACGGTAACGAAAGATTCTAATGACTCGCACGATTTTGCCTTTGTGTGATTGCAGATAGAACGTTGAGCTTCGATGGACACGTGGCTGGCGCCGAGATCGAGTGGATCAATCGGTATCAGCGAAAAGTCAGCGGCGTTCGCGTCAACAATCCTAACAGCCTGAAATTCCCGTGCGACAATTGCAACAGCGTTTTCAGCCGGAAACACAATCTTCAGTATCATTTGAAATTCGAGTGTGGACAAATGCCGAGATTCAATTGTCCGTACTGCACGTACAGGACAAGACACGCGTCCAACGTACGCGCCCACGTGAGGCGCATACATCCCGGTCGCTTCGTTTACGTAGTCGATGTATGCAAACCGGACGTACTCGGATCTTACAATACTTGATTCGTCCATCTCGAGTGGAATATCGTTGCTTGATGTACTCGCATCGTTGTTTATACGCTGGCTTTGTTACGTTGCTGATACACGTTATCGCGTCACTGATTATTATACGTTGAGTGAATAAATGCGAGCAAATTGGTTCGTTTATCCTTGGACGGGGGTCGTTGGCTCTGTGATTCTTCCGAGAGCCTCCAGACGCGCGAAATTACGCGGGTACGATTGGAAGCAGGAGATTCGAGTCACTCAATACTTCGCTTTGATGTTCCAGATCTTCCGCGTTACATCGTGCAGCGAAATGGATGGGTGCAAGTAGATTCGGGCCGAGTCGTCTGCTGCAGTCTTTTTTTACCTCGGGAATTCACAAAAAATCTTCAATGTTGGCAATCCATCAGTTGCATGTGGCGAAAGAAAGGTCGAATACCCGTTCGTAAATTCCCGTTGAGTCCGGAGAGTTCTATCGGACGGGAAGCTTTCACCGAAGATTTTCGTTCGAGACGACTCGAAGAAAAACGAATCGTCTCGCAGAGAATGACAAAATTGTATGCTTATCAAACGGCATTAAGGTCATCCTATCGCCAGGCTTCAATCCATAGGATCTTTATTTTTTTTTGAGCTTCACTAAATATATTTATAATTGTCCCTGTAAAATTTCAGGGTCGGTTATCGACCTGATTACAGAGAATAAAAATATTAAAATTGCGTGTTTTCGTGAAGGAATTCCGAGACGACATGCAAAAACCGAATTTCCGGTCGCTGCAAAAGTGTATATAATAGTGGGAATCCGTCGGAATCTTAAAAATAATCAGATTTACATACTTAACACTTGTAGTCATCCAATGCTCTTAGAAAAAAATACGCTTATTGACCTAATTTTTATGCAATATCAAGTTTAATTTGAACTTCCGGTATTGTATTTATTACCACTTGCTACGATGATGAGACGTGACAGCAAGGCAACAGCTGACGGTAGTCCTAACCTCATCTCACTCATTCGAATTTCCACACATATTTCATTTTTAACCGACATATTTCGCCGACACGAATTTTCCACGCTTTTTACCAGTCGTGGCCCGAATACAATGCTTTGTATTTCCCGCACCTGACATTGTTTTCACAGATCGACGTTGAAAAGCATGGAGATTAAACTCGCCTGGTTGAGTAAATATTAAAGGGAGATAGAACCAATGTTGCCAAATATCAAACCTAGAAGTACTACGCGAATCGTTGGAATAACTATTTTTTCATTTCTCCAATTAAGGCCTTAGGCCTCTAGAGTGGCCGAAAAAATAGCCTTTTTGGGGATTTTTTTTTATAGAAAAACTACAAAATAAATCGATATTACACAAAAGGGTGTTTATCATACATATCAGTGACTGTATACAATAATTTTTTTTAAGCGATTAATTTCAAATTGGCGGCTGTGCAGCGTTTATATCAAAACTGCATTTTTTAAGTTGGCCGGAAACATAACTGACAATTTTCAACCGATTTACTTGAAATGTTGAATATATCTTGAAAAATACATTGTCTATGGAAGTACGTAGGATTTTTGTTTTATATTGTATAGTTCATTTGTTATTGACAATTATCTGACGATATTTTAGGCAAATTCCACACTCCAAAAATTTGCCGAAAAAATCGTTAATAACAAATGGACTATGCAATATAAAAAAAAATCCTGCGTACTCCCATAGACGATGTATTTTTCAAGATAAATTCAACATTTCAAGTGAATCGGTTGAAAATTGTATGACTTATGTTTGCGGCTAACTTAAAAAATGCAGTTTTGAGATAAACGCTGCACAATCGCCATTTTGAAATTAATCGCGTCAAAAAAATTATTGTATACAGTCACTGATATGTATGATAAACACCCTTTCTTGTAATCTCGATATATTTTGTAGTTTTTCTGAAGAAAAAAAATCTCAAAAAGCCTATTTTTTCGGCCTCTAGAGTGGCCTAACCCCTTGAATGTGAACATTCATTAGTTTACACATGGAACATCTTAGTTATTACAAATTATTTTTGTTTGCATATGTCAAAAATACGAATTGTACAAGTCTGATGTACGATCAGTGGTATGACTAGTGTGAAGCGAATAGGATTATCTCAAGGCAGCATCACGTTCTCACCAAGACGATTACATCTGATTTTTTCAGGCTACGATGAACCGGCTCCGAGGGTCCTTCCTTCACTCGTTGCTCCGACGCAAAAACCGAAGACCCGTAAATTCGGTCGTTACTCGACGCAACGGCATTTTCCGTGTCCTCACTGTCCGTGCAACTTCGTGTGGAAGTGCACCCTCAAAAGGCATCTGCGGAACGAGTGCGGGGTCGCGCCCCGTTTCAAGTGTCCCTACTGCTCGTACCGGGGCAAATGGAAGGCCAACGTGACGAGGCACATCTCCAACATTCACAGGAGCCAGAAAAATTACGTTTTAACACTAGACTAGGACGAACGAATCTGACGTATATTTTTTCATACCCAACTCTCTCTCCGCCATGTATCGAAATAAAACAAACAGAAAACCATATCGATGCGCCGGTTTTTCCCAATATTCTTCGTTTGTTTCAACCTGTTGAGAGTAGGAGAAAAGAATACCGTCGACGCTCACTCGATCGTAATTTCGATAATTCTAGATGAGGGAGCCGAGCGTTATCCGTGGATGGGAGCGGGAAGAAGAAATCCAAAGTTTCAGGAGCAGTCCCCGGACATGATTTACAAATGCCCGAACGCAAACTGCACGAGCGCTTTCAGTTGGAAGGGCAATTTGAACAGGCATCTTCGCTATCACTGCGGCCTAGAGCCACGCTTCATGTGCCCCTATTGCAATTATCGTTGCAAAGTCAAGGCCGACGTGGCCAAACACATTCGCCGCATGCACGCCAACTCCGGAGTCTTTGTTCTCGACGTGATGAAGCCCTGGGAAGCGGTGGAAACGAGCACGACTTCGTGGTAGTGGGTGTTCTACCGTTCAGAAAACACGATACGTTCGGTGATGTGACAGTTGCTGTAAGCAGTGACATTTTGTGGGACATTCTCGTTGTCCGATCATTCAGAGCCCGTTTGAGTTTGTTTGGGTGCCCAATTACGACACTGCGGAATTTTCCATCGCAAGTCGCATCAGCGAGTCAACAATCCACATTTGTTCTCAATGATAATTGTCGTGTATCGATGGTGAGATATTAAAGTTGTTGGACGAATCTTTTTTGGATAATTTTCGCAGATTTTCTCTCACCGCCTAGCTGTATAATTAGGCTCGATTAGCAAGTCCATATGGTGGCCATTGAACGCCCGCGAACGCGAGACGAGGATCAGTAGGATCAAGCTTCACTCAGCAATGTTTCAGAAGGTCCTTGGGTGACGTGACAATTTTTCTGAGGGCGATATACGCAAGCGCATAGTGACAATTCACAATGACAGGATACAGATGTAAAAAACGCTCGCTGATTGTTCAATAAAGACACTATTTTGTAATACCAGAAGAGAGGGAAGAAAAACGAGAGAAACTCGTTCGTTTTTTTTTGGGGAAAATCATTTCAGGGATCGGGTCTGGGCTGCTCATGAGAATTTTTCGTAAATACACTTTGTCCTCGCGTCGTTTTTTAAGCCCGATGCCTTTGTATTTTGCAGGGTCCAAGTTTGTCGCGAGCATAGACGGACCGCAGAGATTCTTCTGCCCGAACGATGGTTGCTCGAGGAGCTTCAGTAACAAGAGCAATCTCACGAAGCATCTGACATACGCATGCGGCGTTCTGCCCCGCTTCAAGTGTCCTTATTGCCAGTATCGCTGCAAATCCAAGTGGAACGCGATGTTGCACACGAGGAGAATGCACGTGGACAAAATCACTTACGCTATTGATATGAGCCAATAGATCTTGTAACGTGTTCGCAAATATCGCTGTGCGTTTTTTTTTCACTTTGGACGTTGAATGAGATTGAGAGACCTTGAGGATTTTTCCGAGGGCTATATGCGCATCGTTATCATTCACAATGACAGGATACAGATGTAAAAATCGTTGATTTATCAATAAAGAGGCTATTTTGTGATACAGGAAGAGGGCGAAGAAAAACGAGAGAAACCCGTTCGTTTTTGTTGGGAAAATCGTTTCAGGGTTCGGGTCTGGGGTGCTCATGGACCATTTTCGTAATTACACTTTGTCCTTGCGTCTTTTTTACGCTCGATGCTTTTGTATTTTGCAGGTTCCAAGTTTGCCTCGAGCATAGACGGGCCGGAGAGATTCTTCTGCCCGAACGGTGGTTGCTCGAGGAGCTTCAGTAACAAGAGCAATCTCACGAGGCATCTGACATACGAATGCGGTGTTCTGCCCCGCTTCAAGTGTCCTTATTGCCAGTATCGCTGCAAAGTCAAGTGGAACGCGATGTTGCACACGAGGAGAATACACGCGGATAAAATCACTTACGTTATTGATATGGGCCAATAGATCTTGTACCGTGTTCGCAAATATCGCTGTACTCATTCCACTTTGGGCATTGAAAGACGTTGAGAGAGCTTGAGGATTCTTTATTGCTCGATCATTGAAACCACAAATGCGAGGCTTTCATCAATAGTCATCAATAGTCACCAATAATTTTCAATAGCCATCAATCTCAATGCTGCACATTGCCATTTCGATATTTGGCAGCTGAAAGGACGAATGGACGAATTGGAATTGCAACGAGCGTTTGAAACTTTCAGAAATGGTCGCCAACTGTTCTCGCTGTTGGTCTTTTTGGAAATTCAGGTCTTCCGGCACCCTAGGTGGGAATGAATTCCGACTTGTCCAATTGTCACTTGAGTGCATGTGAGAGACTGTGCACGACGAATGTCAACTTCAACGCTCCGCCCCCTTCGACTTTGGCTCCGAAGACTTCGTAAACATCTGGACGTTTGTCGGAGATTTTTGTCCCTATACTCGCGCTCATTCTTGTGTTACAGTGCGTCTCGCAGCGACGAGAAGACGAAGATCGAAGCCGTTTTGCTGTCCGAATTGTCCGAGCGGTTTCACGCGACGAGCTAATCTCACGCGTCACACGCGTTACGGTTGCGGCCAAGGACCGAGATTCCGGTGTCCCTACTGCGCGATGCAATCCAAAGAGATCTCGAACGTGTACAGGCACATCAGGACGAAGCATCGCGGGATGCGGGTTTATCTCGTCGATGTGGTAACCAACAGACACTTCTACGCTCTGAAGAATTGAATGACGCGAAACAATTGTGCTGTAACTGGCAATTTCAATGGAGCGAGATAAAGGAAGTTTGCCTTGAAAAAAATTGTGATACACCAATGACGAAAGTTCCAGTCGAGCGACACGGCATTCGAGACATTGCCGAGAGTGACAATCTTCCATCGTGCAGCCCCTCGAGCGCTTGCCAACCCGACTAACTATCCGTATGTGTTTGTTTTCAGTCTTCCCACAACATCCTCTAGACTGGGAAAAGACAGAAGATTCGCGGCGTTGATCATCAAGACTTGTAGACATTACTACCAACGTTTACCATCACGCTTGCACTCAAATTTGAGCAGGCCATTCCGCTGAAAACCATCCCGACCTAAAACTACTCAAGTCCGACGCGAAGCTGTCTCGAAGACCGTTTTCCTCCCCCCTAGAGCTGCGTTTTCCAGAGTCTTTGAACTGGAGTCGAAATTCAACGAGACGAGTCGACGAAACGACGTTTGATCCTCGCTCCACACTCGAGTGCAATGGCCGCCTGTCAATTTCGTTGAACACTAGCCTCGGCTTGAGGACGAAAATTGGCGACGCGGCAATGCCGGTACGGTGAATCAGAGTCGAAGACGGTCCGCGCATGCTTTACCAATCCCAAGTGCCATTCGTTCGGACTTTCGGTAGAATGCAGTAGAAAGCTAACGAAAAATCAAGCAAATTTGGCACACTAGGAACGTTGACTTCCAATGCCAGTAGTGCCGGAAATTGAAGAAATTTCGTTTAAGTGAAATGGAAATAGTGTTTTCGACGCAGCCTCTGTTTAAGCAACGGCACCCCAACGCATGAATATCCCGTAATAAAGACAGCAGGATCGAGGCGTGTCCCGACGCGAAATAACAATAAGACCAACCGAAGTGTTCTCGCTTGTGTGTTTACTTTGTTGTGTTTAAATAGAATCTGGATGAAACCGAAATCTGACCGAGGAATGATGTGTTGTGTGCTTTGCAGGTTCCAAGTTCGGCTATATACCTCACTACCTTGACTTCTGCCGAAGAAAGTTCTTTAAGAGGCGCGACGTACAGTATGACTCGAGCACCGGCAAGTTCCATTGTCCAACGTGCAATAACGGTTACGGGAGGCGGGACACGATGCTGGGACACTATCGTTACGAGTGTGGAAAAGCGCCCCGTTTCAAGTGTCCCTATTGCCCGATGTGCAGTAAGAAAACCTCGAACATATATCAACACGTGAGAACGGTACATCCGAGCGACCCGGTCTCGCTCGTCAGGCTGTACTAACGAATCGTAACCGGAGCGATTAACGAGAACGACAAAAGACAAACAAACGCCGCTGTAACTGTCCGTAGATAAGATTTTTTCAACGCTACAACTCTAATCCCTACCAGTATTCTTTCTCTCTCTGTTTTTGTCTGGGAGACTTTTCCTCTTCGCCTTGTCCAATTGAATAAACAAAAAAAAAACGAAGAGATGAAAAGAAAGCTGCTCGAATCCGTCGTTTCCACTTTTTTCGCCCTTCGGGGTTAACACCGCGACGATCGACATTCGTTTAAATGTACTCACTTCGTTTCTCTGTTGCGTTTGCATTGATTGCAGAAGTTTGGGACAACGGACAAGAGGTGACTCATCGACTTCGACGAATACCGGGCAGGCGCTCGAGCCCGGGAAAATGCGACGATGAGGCGAATTCACCGGCGAGCAACGGGCCGAAATACAAGTGTCCAAAGTGCGACAAAGTTTTCTCGCAGAACTATTCCATGTATCGTCACTACAGATACGAGTGCGACACACTGCCGCGTTATCAGTGCCCTTATTGTTCGCAATTGAGCAAGTGGACACACGCTATCTACAATCACGTAAGAAAGCGACATCCGGGCAGTCTGGTTACCGTTAATCGGCTCTGGTGAGCCATTTTCCAATGATACATCCTACGGGACTCAACGTCTTCTTCGTACATGGCTTCGAGAAAGCGACGCTATTCGCACTTTTCATCCTGACACGAGCAAGCCATGTATACGCTTTCACCGTTGCAATAAAGAACAAGTGGTCGTCACGGTAGTTTCCTGCGAAAAGTTACCGGACGCGAGGCGCTGTCTTCAAACTCACCTGCTCGTCGTTGCATCTTATGGGCGGAATATTTCGTTTTTCACGCGCGGATAATTGACTGCTCGTCGAGATTAGTTGGCCGAAGTGATCAACGTTTTTTTCACATACGTGTACATACGTGTGCTCGCACGAACGACGGGCTGGTCATGAGAAATTCACCCGGGAACTCCTGGATATTGGTTGTAGACGAAAAGAGAAAATTCGAAGTGACTGACAAGAGTTGACGCAGTTATGCAAGGCGTCGAGTACAAAAAATTCTTTGTATGGAAATCCCGAATATATGATTTCTTGTGGATGACCCTGATACGTGTTCGTTCATACGGTGGCATCACAATCGTCCCAGAGTGTAAGACTGACATGTCTTCGTACAATAATAAATATGCGAGGCTTCAATATTTTGGCTTCAACAGAGAAATAAAATACTCCAAAGCTCCGTTGTCTCGATGTTGATACATATGTACTTTTTTTTTCTCTTAAGGCCTTAGGCCACAGTAACGGGTATAAAATCATGTGCGAATTTAACAATTTTTTGTCGTATGAAAAAGTGATTCACACATAAAATTAATTACACATCTATTTAGTATGAATATCAAGCTGTTAGAGAATATATATATATATTTTTCGATGTACAAAATGGAAACAGCATTTTTCCAATTGGCGTGACCAATAACTTCAACAATTTTCACTCAATTAACTTCAAATTTAAAAGTCATGTTCCTAATTGCATTTCGCAGAGACGTACGCACGGAATTTCTGATTAATCGAAAACTTTTCATTTTATGAGCAGTTTATGAGCAGTTATAACGAAATTTTTCACTGAAAATTCATTTCTTCAGTTCAAATACTTACAACTTTTGAATAAAACAATATTTTTTTAAATTCCGTACGTACTTCTCTAGGTATTCTAATGCAGATTGACGAGAATTTTTGTTTTTTGTTCTAGGTAAAAAATTGTGGATGCTAAACGTCACGCCGCGAAGCGCCAAAAAAAAAGATAACAAAAGAAAATATTAGTAGTCAGCCATTTTATACATCGAAAGGAAAAAAATTCTCACAGCTTGATATTCATACTAAATAGATGTGTAATTAATTTTATGGCTGAATCACTTTTCGATACGAAAAAAAATTGTTTAATTCGCACGTCATTTTATACCCGTTACTGTGGCCTAAGGCCTTAATCGCATGTGGTGCTTTGTGTTGATGTTTCCGGTACTCGTACACTGTACCTACATTCGTATAGATTTAGCTTTCGCCTCACCGCGCACTCGCTGTCGTTCGTTTCCCCCTCGTCGTTCACCGAAGCCCGGGGTAGACTCGGGAGATTTTTTCCCGTCTCACGTAAAACAGGAGCAGGATTGTCGTTCGTACTCTTGCCGTGTACAGTGATACGCCTGCGAAGATACCGTAAGATTCGTCGAAAGTTCGATTATTCGAGGAGTGACTTTGCCCGCGTGTCGCGTCATTTTAATCGCGAGCGAAGCTTCGAGGATTCGCGATGATGTTATATCCCGCGAGATTGTTGCGCAGATCCTTCGTCATCGTGAGCTAACTCGATCTGTGGATTTTTTCCAGGTGGCTACGAGACGAGCGATCCGGACGGCTGGTTTCCCTGCCCGAGGTGCACTCACACCTTTCGCTCGAAGGACGGCCTGCTGCGTCACTTCCGCTCGCACTGCAACCTCCACGAGACGAGATTTCGGTGCACCTACTGCGACTACGGCTCCAAGTACAGCTCGAACGTCTACAAACACGTTAGACGGGTACACAAGCAGATGTCTTGTTTCAAACCGGATAAAATTTATCTCCGTTAGATAGTTGGCAAACGTTACGAACGACGATAGTAAAAAAAACAACGTAAACGCCATCAATGAAGAGAAATCGACGACACGAAGACCTTCAGCGTTCCGAAGATATCGTCAGTCGCTCAAATTGTATATAATCTCCTATACTTGTTTCTTTTTTTTTCTTTCTTTCGCTTTGAAACGAATAAAAAGTCGTTGATCTCGATAACTCGACGAATCACTGGGCCGAGAAAATCCAAAGTCAGACCCGTGGCATATTTATTTTTTTACAACGGAAGAACGAGAAGAATTGTAAAAATAGAAAATGGCGTACGGGCACGATCTTTGCTGTGTTACACGAGAGTATCGTTTTTGTTTAGCTTTGATATTCAAGCACCCTCGCAACGAGATGTAACGCTTGTCCATTGTCCAATCGCTTGTGTCTCACACACACACGAATTCGTTTGCCGAAAAGCTCAAACTACCAAACAGTCGTTCGTACCAATAATGCTGCAATTGAACGAGACAGTTCCATTCATTCCTTTTTCGCGACGCTAATGCCAGTTTTTTTTTTCTTCGACAATTTGAACCCCTTTTTCAGCCGAAATCGTGCGTTCTCCATGCCGAAGATACCTCGCAAGAAAACGACCCACCGAGATCTCTCAATCTCCGAGTGTGCCTTTGAGAGACCTGGAGAGATAGACAGAGAAAGTGGAAAAGATAAAAGAGGAACCGAAAAAGATCCAGAGCCTTGCCGACGACAAGACTAACCCACAAAATCTTGGAATTTTCAGCTCTCGCGTCGAGCACGAAGCAACAACAGCACTCGCCGCTGTCCGACAGATCGAAGAAACAATACTTCTGCCCGCGATGCAGCAGCGGCTTCACCATGGAATCCAACATGATGACGCACTATCGCCATCTGTGCGGACGCGAGCCAAGATTCGGGTGCCCTTATTGCGACAAGAGAGACAAGAAAGCTTACAACATATACAGACACGTGGCCCGATGGCATCCGGGCCTCAAGAATTACGCCCTCAAGCTTCACTGAGAGAGTCGCGCGTGTTACTGACGCACACGCTTCAATGTAAGAATAAATTCCAGGGCGACGCGACCATCCGGCTTTTACGCTCTATTGGACACTCACCTAGAAGAGGGCACCCCTTTTTCTTCATCAATATTTACTGCTGTTCCCCGACGACATTGAACGACAAGCAGGGATGTTCAATCTCTCAAACTTTGAAAGGCCCCGGGACAAATATTTTTCAACTCGTAGCGTGTCGGCCATTTTTATATTTAAAAGACATTGTCGCGCGTCCATTTGTCAAATTTCACCACACTCGGTCGAAAAAACTCGCCCGGTGTACTTGATTTTCGAAAAAAAAGATCCGAACTAGTGATCGAGATAAACTTTGACCTGACGAGCATAAAGTTAAGGCCTTAAACCACAGTAACGGGTATAAAATCATGTGCGAATTTAACAATCTTTTTTCTTATGAAAAAGTGATTCACTCATAAAATTAATTACACATCTATTTAGTATGAATATCAAGCTGTTAGAAAATATATATATTTTTTTTCGATGTACAAAATGGCCGACTACTCGAAACTTCTCGAAACAGCTTTTTTCCAATTGGCGTGACAAATAACTTCAACAATTTTCACTCCATTTACTTCAAATTTAAAAGTTACGTTCCTAATTGCATTTCGCAGATAAGTACGTAAGGAATTTCTGATTAAGGCAGGATTCTACTTTGAAACCATGAAAAAACGCTATTTTCGTGAATTTTTTCTGAGAATACTACTAAAGATATCGATATGGGGTTTAAACTGTTCAATAACTACACTCTTTAAGTACATAAAAAAAAATTTTAATTTATTTTATTCATTTTTTGTACACGTAAAATATGTTTAAAGCCAACGCCTCGAAAAGCAGGTACCGTTGCCGTGGTCGTGAAATCTTCCCGACGGATGGTCTGAAACAAAAAAATCAAATAGTTTCATGTTCAGTATTTCTTCAGGAACCGACCTAACTAGAATATTTTATATACGTGCAAAATTAATAAAATGGCGGCTAAAATACGAAAAATGTTTTTTTCGTATTTTTTTTTCGTATTTTAGCCGCCATTTTGTTAATTTTGCACGTATATAAAATATTCTAGTTAGGTCGGTTCCTGAAGACATACTGAACATGAAACTATTTTATTTATGTACTTAAAGAGTGTATTTATTGAACAGTTTAAACCCCATATCGATATCTTTAATAGTATTCTCAGAAAAAATTTACGAAAATAGCGTTTTTTTCATGGTTTCAAAGTAGAATCCTGCCTTAATCGAAAACTTTTCATTTTATGAGCAGTTTATGAGCAGTTATAACGACATTTCTCACTGAAAGTTCATTTCTTAAGTTCAAATACCTACAACTTTTGAATAAAACAATATTTTTCAAATTTCGTACGCACTTCTCTAGGTATTCTAATGTAGATTGACGAGAATTTTTTTTTTTGCTCTAAGTAAAAAATTGTGGATGCTAAATGTCACGCCGCGGAGCGCCTAAAAAAAGATAACAAAAGGAAATATTACTACATGAGGCCATTTTGTACATCGAAAAAATTCTAACAGCTTGATATTTATACTAAATAGATGTGTAATTAATTTTATGAGTGAATCACTTTTTCATACGAAAAAAAATTGTTAAATTCGCACATGCTTTTATACCCGTTACTGTGGTCTAAGGCCTTAATATCGAATGCAGTTCATTTATTCTTTTCCAATTCCACCAACATTCGTCTGATCGATCTACAGCTAATAGGGACAAACGGAAGGATTGCAGATGGAGTCCGTAGCGTTGACACCGAAGACTGGCGGATAGGCAAAGTGCACAAATCCTAATTGACATAACCATTTTTGTCATTCGTGTTGTGCATGAGGGCCGTTGTTTCGTCGAAATTTACAAACAGCATCAGTAGTCGTAGTTTCATCGTAATATCGCTGATATTCCACTGTCCTTCCCTTGCCTGCCCTCTGTGTCGATTGCTTCACTTCTAGTCCCAACTCCATAGCACGGGATCATCCGTGTCCTCGTGATGTTCCCAACGATTGAATTCCTCCGGAAACCATGTCACCTTACCTTCCGGAAAAAGTGTTAGACGTTTTGATGTAGTCAGCTTTTTGGAAGAGCCAAAGAAGCCGTGGACGTTACTTGCCATTTATTCGAGTCTTTTGGTGGGGTTGAGGAACGCGCAGGTCCGGAATTATTCGACTGTGCACTATGAAAGGACTGTAAAAAAAAACAAGGATTCGGGACTAGCCGTTGAGGTTGAATTCGCGGTGGAAGTGGTTAGACCGTATGCTGGTCAGGGTGTCTACGGGTTCCCAGCGGGTGAGCTATGTTGTTATTAGTGACAGTCGGCTCTATCAGTAGTTGCACTTGGGAACGTTTTCTGGGTGTAAACTGTGAGGCAACGCTTTGTCGTGCCGATTGAGCGTGATCTCAATCCCGGGCCTAATGGGGGTCGTGTAGTTAAGGCCTTAGGCCACAAACGGGTATAAAATGTCATGTGCGAATTCAATAATTTTTTTTCGTATGAAAAAGTGATTTACTCATAAAATTAATTACACATCTATTCAGTATGAATATCAAGCTGTTAGAGAATATATACATATTTTTTTCGATGTACAAAATGGAAACAGCATTTTTTCCAATTGGCGTGACAAATAACTTCAACAATTTTCACTCGATTTACTTCAAATTTGAAAGTTATGTTCCTAATTGCATTTCGCAGAGAAGTACGTACGGAATTTCTGATTAATCGAAAACTTTTCATTTTATGAGCAGTTTATGAGCAGTTATAACGAAATTTTCCACCGAAAATTCATTTCTTAAGTTCAAGTACCTACAACTTTTGGATAAAACTATTTTTTAAATTCCGCACGTACTTCTCTAGGTATTCTAATATAGATTTACGAGAATTTTTGTTTTATGTTTTAGGTAAAAAATTGTGGATGCTAAATGTCACGCCGCGGAGCGTCTAAAAAAGGATAACAAAAGAATATATTAGTAGTCGGCCATATTGTACATCGAAAAAAAAAAATATATATATTTTCTAACAGCTTGATATTCATACTAAATAGATGTGTCATTAATTTGATGAGCGAATCACTTTTTCATACGAAAGAAATTTGTTGAATTCGCACATGATTTTATACCCGTTACTGTGGCCTGAGGCCTTAAGGGTCCACACGGCTAGGTACTGCACGTAAAATACCAATGACACTAATCTGTAAAAGATAGACCAACAGCAAGGCTTAGTGATATACGTCCACGTTTGCGATTTTTGTTCGCACGAGGGCACAGGGCAACCGCGTGAAATCGTCACCATAGGGTCACCATCATATCGACAGAATAGTCACACAGGGAATGACGAGTTTTCGGAAAAATGCCTTGATGTGCGGTCAGCCCACCGGCCTCGGGTCGTTTCGATAATTGCTGAAAATAAATATGTCCGTTTCGACAAACTATCCAAATCTGTAATCAATTGTTCAAACGATACTCATCCCTTCGTTACAACGTGCACACACATAATATTCGACACAGATATCGGTGGTTGGCACATCAAAGAATCGTTCATCGCTCAATCGCCAAAGTATCCTCTTAGATTATTCAGACGTGTCTCGTTATTTGCTTCTTTTTCAGGTACGATGAGACTGGAGGGTGCGACAATGCCAAAGATAACAGGAAGGCCAGGTCGTCCGCGGTTGTTCTTCGAGGTTGCCGGCACGAGGCACGTGTGCCCAAGATGCTGCAGCTCGTTCAGCAACCGGGCTAACATGCTGTCGCACTACAGGCACGAGTGCGGCCAAGAGCCGAGATTCCAGTGTCCCTATTGCGGCAAGAAGGACCGTAAATCCTCGAACGCATACAGACACATACGAAACTATCACAAGGGCAGTCGACTGCAGGTCTACAAGCTCCAATGATCTATAACGTACGACGTCGAGCCATACACGAGTGTACGATATTGTACCGTGGTATGCGTGTGTGTTGCATGTATGTGAGGTATGTTCGAACGAATATACGGGCTTTGAATAAAGTGACGGGAGGAGTCCCCGATTACCGCGATCTCTCTCTATCTCTCACTCGAGAACCTATCATCAACTGCACACGAAAGGAAGAACAAAAGAAGAGATTAATGACGCGAGACAGGAAACGATAAAACGCGTAGACGTTTGGATATCCTCGAAATCTTCTCTCTACTCTCTCTCACCCGCTCTCTCGTCATCGAATTTATACGCCGAGGTGTCGTTGAATTTGCTCGAAATGGTTCCTCTATCCTTCAAATTTCCAAGTAACAACGATAACGACATTTTCAAACCACCCGCCCCATACCTGACATTTAACGACTCTTCATTTTCTTCCCTGTCTCTCTCTCTCTGTCTCTCTATTTGACTCTCTTTTTCCTTGCTGACTTTCTCTCTCTTCTCTCTTCCTTTCGGCGTCTTACGCTCCCCCCTCCTGCGCTCTTTAGATTCGTTCGGTGTGTACTTGCGTACGTTTGTTTTTGTCTCCCATAGCATCGAGAGCTCTCATTTATTTGTTCTAATTCGCGTTGTGTCTCCTGCCCTCAGGTCTCGGTCTTCCCTACGTGATGGAATTGATGAGAGCCCACATGGACTACGCGGGGAGCGAGGTGAAACGCGAGGACGATCCTTACTGGCAAACCGGAAGGATGGCCTATCACTGTCCACGGTGCAACGCCGGCTACACATACAAGAAGACCCTCAAGACTCACATGAAGTACGATTGCGGCAAGGAGCCGAGATTCAAGTGTCCTTACTGCAGCAAAAGGGACAAGTGCTCGTCCAACATTTACAAACACGTTAGGATGAGACACGATGGACTTCCGGTCATCGTGCACAGGAACTATTAGTGCGGAGGCGACGCTGGTGCGAATCGCTCACAATGACTCTTTACTTTGACTCGCTCTCTCATCGTAAACGAGGACACTAGTGTCGCGGACGTGATCTCTCTATAACTCTCGATACCTTTTTGCCCCCCCCCCCCTTTTGGCCTCTTCTTCTCCTTCTTCTGAACGTCTTTTTGTCCGATAGAGGAAGGAGTCACGATCGACGATTTTTGATGAAACGATCATTTTAATAAAGACGACAATAGGCGACGCAATGGTTCGTTTTTCGTGGTACGCGTACGTGTGGATTCTGCGTTTGACATTTTTTTTCGCGATCTTCGCATACACACACCATTGGGCGTAGGTCCTTTGCGACAAGACGCATCGAGGCTGAGTCTCGAATCGAAGATACATCGTTCGAAGACCAATCGTCCGGTGAGGAAGAACAAGCGGATGTTATCGCCGAAGCAATTAGGAAGTGTTGTCATTGGACAGCTGTTATTGCTGTTCGATCGAAACGAACGAACATTTTTCACGATTTCAACGCCGTCTTTTTCCATGTACATACTCACGCACACATACAACACACACACACGCACACGTACACGTGTAATTGAAAATCGTCCATTGGTCGACGATTTCAACCGAGGTGGCTCATTAACGTCGCGGTAATTGTTTTCAGCTTCGAATCCGTCCGAGTGGACGGCGGACGTCATAACCAACTACATCTGTCCGAAATGCAACGCGGGCTTTCGAAGAATGTGGGACCTGATACGCCACAGATGCGGACAAACGCCGAGATACGCTTGTCCATATTGTCACAAAAAGGACAATTCGTCGTCGAACGTTTACAGACACATCAGACGATGGCATCCCAAATTACCCGTTGGCGTCAACAAAATGTTTTAGAGCGAGTCCGCTCTCCTTCGATGTATCCAATAAAAAAACGTTCGTCATGCCACCGGGAATGTTTGTTTCTGAAAAGTACATCCAGATTCGCCACCTGAAAGCGCGTTGGATATTCTACACGCGGCCACTGTCGATCCAATGCCCTCATTAACTTTTCACTGTTTCAGATCGGCACCGAGCTGCAGGCTGTCATCGGAATCTGATGCCGGAAGTCGTTGCGATTATGGGATTGGACCGAGGAGATACGAGTGCCATCGTCGGTACGAAAATCGGAAGTTGCTCTTTCGCTCAATTCGTTATTGACGAATTGAAGACTCCGGTACCACATTGGAAAAATTACCGGAACGTTGCTCGATCATTCGTCGGGCAGCAGCCCAAAACACGATGCTTTCCACTGTTCGGAATTTCCAAAATTGGAAAACGTAGATTTTTGAACGATTTCTTTTGTCGTAGACAGTTGCCACGTTGTCAAACATTGACACGAAATGATGATTAGGTTTTTCGTTGGACGTCCTTTTTGTACGCCTTCGGCTGGCTGGCAATTGCGTCAATGGGACGAAAATCGCATGGTCCAGTTGCGAAGCATCAATGACTGCTCGGTCTTGCCACGTTTCCCAGTGACATACTTCTCCAGTCCTTTTGAAAGAAACACACCCACAACGTACACTTTTGTTTTGTCATCGGAGAAAGAATTAGCAAAATTCGCTGTCTATTCCTGACGAAATGTTCCTGCTATAATTCCTGACGAATGTTCGATCGTGCTTGTTCCAGACGTGTACTACGACGATGGTGCTCGAGACATGTCCGATAGGAAGGATACGTCCGAGGGATTGTACAACGGTCGTCGGTGTAGCGTGAGTGCGATGGGCACGGAATCGATGATGCTGGCGCCAGCGCAACCCCTGACTTTCGGATGTCCCTACTGCCCTTATCAGGCCAGCTGGTCCTCCAATATTTACAGACACACGAGAAGGCGGCATCCGGGATTGCTGCAAAAAGTTGTCAAGTTTTAAAGAACGAACTCTGATAATCATTGCGAATAAATGGAACATTTTCATATCTGCACATCACGAGCGCACATTGACGATATCCTCAGCCACGTACCCTCATCACATTCTTCTCCGCCGTTGTCCCTGTGAAGAAGAAGCAAATGTTCCGGACAAATGACGGTCGTGCTTGCTCCCCGGTGGTCTCCAACGAGAGTGCTCGAGCGACGATCGGGATGAAGGGTACATCCGATACGGGAATCGAATTTTCAGACCGGTGGAAAAACCAACCTTCGGATGTTCCGAAAAAGCCTGTTGCCGGGAAAGCTTCAGCTGCTCGAGACGACGAATCCAAGACTTGCGCATGCATTTCCCTATCTTTACACAGCTAGAGTTCACATCAACGAACGTCTCTTGCCTCTCTCGTCGTCATTTGTTATTTTTTCCCCTCTTTTTTTCCCCCTGGGCTCCATATTTGCATCCGCCAGACGAGGATATCTCGCACCGTTGAATCATCGTGACGCTGAATAACACTGATACGAATATGTGTCCAACGACTGTTTTAGGCACAGCGGGGTTAGACTTGTACGTACCTCCAGGACCGTGGGATTCCTTTGCACCGTCGTCGAACGAGCACTACGTCCCTCGCAAAGGAGCGAAACGATTCGAGTGCGTCAACTGTTCCCGTCGTTACAGCCAGAAGAAAGGCCTCGTTCAGCACATGAGATACTACTGTGGAAAACCGCCGGGTTTCGCGTGTCCTTATTGCGATTATCTCTCCAAAAGCTCCTCCAACAGTTATACACACGTGAGAAAGATGCATAGTGATCGGGAGCTCAACGTTGTCAGACTCTTCAGACACGAAATGACCGAATAGATGACCCATTAAATATACCAAGTGATCGACTACAACCTCCAGGTCGCTGTCCGTTTTATTTTTGCCTCCGCCATTTGCAACCTCTCTTCACGATGGCAGAATTTGCATGCAGAGAAAATGAAAGAGAGAGACAATGAACATGTGCATGCATATGTTACAAACAGAGTGGATCCGTAGCCAGGTTTTCCGCAGTTTCCCTGTGCCCTCCTGCAAGTTGATCATCAAAGAACTTGGCAATTGGACAAAATAAAATACGCATCCGGCTACTTCACGTTTTTCAATGCGTTTTTTTTTGTCCAGTATCTTCGTACATTACGCGATCGGATCACGAACGAGAGATTGAACTTATGTCGTTAAATTGTTTCAGGTACGTTGCAGCAGTGTGAAGGTGAGAATTCGGGAGACTTACTAGTGGGTACTTATCATTACGAGTGCTTGAAGTTACAAGCCTACGAGTGCTTGAAGTGCAATCGTCGTTTTTCAAGGAAGAACGACGTTGTTACGCATCTATGTCATCACTGTGGACCGCGACTTTTTGCTTGTCAATCGACTGTGACTTACGAGCTAAAATTCCTTTTAAAAAGACATCTTACACTTAAGGGGATAGGCCACAGTAACGGGTATACAATCATGTGCGAATTTAACAATTTTTTTTCGTATGAAAAAGTGATTCACTCATAAAATTTATTACATATCTATTTAGTATGAATATCAAGCTGTTAGAAAATATATATATATATATATTTTTCGATGTACAAAATGGCCAACTACTCGAAACTGCTCGAAACAGCTTTTTTCCAATTGTGACAAATAACTTCAACAATTTTCACTCGATTTACTTCAAATTTAAAAGTTATGTTCCTAATTGCATTTCGCAGAGAAGTACGTACGGAATTTCTGATTAATCGAAAACTTTTCATTTTATGAACAGTTTATGAGTAGTTATAGCGAAATTTTTCACTGAAAATTCATTTCTTAAGTTCAAATACTTACAACTTTTGAATAAGACAATATTTTTTAAATTCCGTACGTACTTCTCTAAGTATTCTAATGTAAATTGACGAGAATTTTTGTTTTTCGTTCTAGGTAAAAAATTGTGGATGCTAAATGCCACGCAGCGGAGCGCCTAAAAGAAAGATAAAAGAAAATATTAGTAGTCGGCCATTTGGTACATCGAAAAAAAAATATATATATATTTTCTAGCAGCTTGATATTCATACTAAATGGATGTTTAATTAATTTTATGAGTGAATTACTTTTTCATATGAAAAAAAATGGTTGAATTCGCACATGTTACTGTTACTGTGGCTAACCCTGTTACTGTGGCTAACCCCTTAAACACATGCATGAGTGATTTTTTTTCTACGATGTTTTTACGTTTAGAGAGCTCACGTCGACTTTGTGATGAACGCAACGATTGCTGAAGTGTCATATTGGTCGTAAGATCGTTATTTTTCCATTTTCATTGAATTTCGATTTTTTCGTCATTCGGTTCGAATTTACGTCTCCGCGATTTGTTGAACTTCTAAGGCGGGAGATATTTTTCGGCGAGGAAAAAATTGCTGATTTTCATGTTTTTTTTTTTCAAAGGAAAGCATTCTTCACCATTTTTGAGACTTAGGGTAAGTTTTCTTTCTACTTTTGGCTGTTGCATGGTATTTTTTTTTTTAATTTCTATGTCTTCAAAAATGAAGATTTTTCTCTCATTAACACTCATGCGCACAATATGAACCAAGGAAAAGTGGGAAATATTGAAAATCGATGAAATGGCACGTTTTGAGCAAAAAACTGAATTTTCGAAAACTTTTAGTGTCATGTCTTGGACAATAAAGTTAGACTTATACAAAATTTCATCAGAATCGCTCGATTAATTTTTTAGCTATACGTCACGGCAGTTTTGAAAATGCGGCTTAGAAGACAGAGCCACACCTCGGCCAAAGTAGTAATAAAAAATACGCTAAGTCGAAAAAATGATGAGGAAACTCTTTCTTCGAAAAAAAAATTCATGAAAATCAGAAAAATTTTCCCTCGCTTTATCTCGTGGCTCGGAGCTTCGCTTTGTCCCTCCAATCATCAGTAAATTACCCTACCCGATTGGCGTGACGCAAAAAAAAAAATGTCGATGTTAATGATCCTTTAACGCACCTGAGATCACTCGGTCGTTGCTGAACGAAAAAATACCGGGATTAAGACTTTGTTGAAAAGTTTCTCGATATTCGTGCCTCATTCGTCAGGTACGTTTTCGACCGTTGGAGTTCGCAACCGTGTAACTCGAAATTCGACGTGCACGAGTCGATCCAATGTACTTTTTTTGCCGCAAAATATATTTTTCATTATGGTACGCGCAAATAAACGCGCTTTGGTCGTTGCTTGTTTCTTCATCGTTGCCAATAATCACCGCAGACGAAAAAAAAACAAGCCTCGCGTTACGGATAAATTTGTGATATGAGCTGACGAGTGTCGATTGCAAACTGTTTTAGGTGGGCTGGATGAAGGCTTCGACCTCGAAGAAACTCCGAGGGATCCGTTTGCGGGAATATGCCAGGAGCGTGGGGAAGAAAATGGAAACTGGGCGAAAAAATTCGAGTGCCCGGATTGCTCTCGTCGTTATAGCCAGAAAAAGGGTCTGTGGAATCACCGGAGATTCTCATGTGGAAAACCACCGAGTTTCGCTTGTCCTCACTGCGACTATCGCTCGGCCTACACTTACAATGTCACCAAACACATTAAAAGGAGACATCCGGAGCGGAGGGTCCAAGTACTTCAACTCTTCGCCTCGTAGGACGAACACCTCGCGGATTGCACACACACACACACACACACACACACACACACACACACACACACACACACACACACACACACACACACACACACACACACACACACACACACACACACACACACACACACACACACACACATATATATATATATATATATATATATATATATATATATATATACACATCTATTGCTATATATATATAAGAAAATATTATAAAGCAATTTTTATATACATATTTATATATATATATATTGGTTTCGTAATTTCCAATGTTCATTCGAATCCATCCAATTAAATGTCCAGTCCCACGATGACCGCGCGCGAAAATCCACGTTGATATTTTTCCTTCAGCAATGGCAAATCGCTGACAAATCCCACCGACTAAACTTCATGTAAATTGTTTCTCGGTGCATTAAAAAATGGTTCACTCCTGTTTTCACGAATTTCCCACGTTGTTTGGCTTTGTTTGGGGATATTGAGGAGCGATAGAAAAAAAAGATATTTCCGACGTTCACGTGTCTGTCGTGTGATTAACATGCATCGATCGTCCTTGTTACAGATCGAAGAAGGGTACCGACGTATCGAGGCTGGCGACAGGAAAAAATGGACTCGTTCGTCGGGAAGTATCTCGATCACGGAACCGGTCCTAAACAGTTCGAGTGCCTGCAGTGCTCGCGTCGTTGTACACACAAGAGAGGAATGATCGAGCACATACGTTACGTTTGCGGCAAACCACCCGGTTTCGGATGTCCCTATTGCCCCTATCGAGCCAATAACTCGTCCAACATATACTCGCATGTGAAAAAAATGCACAAGAGTCGTCAGCCGGCGTCCATTCGGCTCACGATGGATTAGTGGAATAGACTCGTTGAAAAGTCTCGTCATATTCTTCTTTTTATTTGCACTTTGCCATTGTTTCACTTATCGATTGGAAACACCAATTACGATTTAGACATCGTAAGCTCGAATGGCAAAATTCATTACGAAAAAAAAAGAGGAATCTTTCAACCGACACTGGACTCTCCTCTCTCTAGCCGAACGTCATTTTTCGGTGCCGTAATTACACGATTATTTCCGAATTAATACGATCTAGAATAAACAATTCTGACCTAAAATAAATATTTTCAAATCGATGTTATTCGTACGCGCCTTTTGGGGCTGATTTTCTCTTTATTTTGAGGGTTGATAACGCTAATGACGTGTCGATTGGTCTCTCGTAGAAAAAAATGGTAACCAAGATGCATTAGCTGGGAAATAAGGTGGATCGGAAAAATCGTTCATGATTTTTCATTTACGTTCTCGATATTTTTTTTTCCAACTTTGACCCGCATGATTGCGATAACAATAAAAAAACGACAAAAGAAAATTAGAAAAAATCCCTGGTGCTTGTGGTGTTTTTGCGGTGTGAAGTATCGTTTTTTTTTTTCGGGCGTTTATCGTCATCGCCGTTTTTAGTGTCATCCCAAAGGGCAAAGACTGATGTTATCGAGAGCAAAGAACGGCTAAGCGAGACGCCCACGCTAATTGATGGCGCGATTTTGTTTCAGACAAACTGTACAACTCGGACGTGATTGGCCATTACATTCGCTCGAGGCGCGGCGCTGGAGGATACGAGTGTCTCAAATGTCATCGTCGTTACGCCAGGAAGCGTGGCGTTATCGAGCACCTTCGATACGTCTGCGGTCAGGAGAAAAATTTTGCATGCTCCTACTGCGAATATCGCAATTTTCTCCGATACGAGGTTGCCCGTCATATCAGAAGAATACATCCTAGAAGAACGGTCAAAGTTCTTTGTCGCAATCCTTTATAGTGAAGAGTTGTTCTCGAAAAAAAAAAAACAAAACAAAACAAAACGTTTTCACGAAGGCACACCTCGTTGCCTTCTCTTTGAAAAGTCTCTCTTTTGTACTCACCGTTTTTATTACTCGCCGGTGTAATCGAGCGTTTGTCAAAAGTTAATTATTGCTTTTTCAAGGCATTATTAACGTTTCGTATTTGAACGATCGGAGCGGAATAACGTTTTGATGACATTCTGGAAGCGTCGGGCTGCCACGCTGATGAAACCCATCGACAATGTACCACTTTGTGAAAGATAAATATACGACGATTGTTCGGGGAAAGGTTGTCAGGCTCTTTCGGCATTGCATCCAAGTGTCGAACTTCGAAGTGTCCTCGGGACGTCCCAGTGAAAGGCAAAGTATATTTGTTCCAGCCAGGAGTTTGGAGACTGTTCGAATGGCAGTTGCTCCCTCGGGGTGATCGCGCGAGATAACTTGATCAATCCAATCATGGACAATCAGGCTCGAGTCTTCCAGTATTTTGTTATCCATCAACGAGCCCACGGTGAATCGTCGCGCTGTACTCGCAATTGATTGTTTTGTCCAACCAACGACCACATATTGATCCTCTCCATTGAACCGATTGGTCATTCGTTTCTGTTACAGATGATGCTGATGAGTTTGGCCCAAAATTGGGCTCCGACTTCGTTCGTTGCAAGTTCGACAATGGAAAATACGAGTGCGCCAAGTGTCATCGTCGTTATTCGTTGGAGAGAAACGTTATAAGACATATTCGATACGTATGTGGAAAAGAGCGACGATTTTCCTGTCCGCATTGCGACTACCGCAGTTTCTACCGTTACAGAATCTGCGCACACGTTACGAAGATACATCCGAGAAAATTGCGTCGTTGATTGATATCCCATTTTTGTTATCGTTATGACTTTGCCTCCATACGTGTACTACTTGGGACATTGAAGTACCGTTCTCCCCGAGCTCAGCGCAGCTGACGGTCCGCAGATCCGTTTGCTATTTTTTAACCACTTTTTTCCATTTTTTTTTACACCTTTTTCCATTTTTTTACGAATACAAAAGTTTGGCTATACGTTAAGGGGGCAGATACCTTTGGGGGAGGAAAAATTTGCTGATTTTGATGATTTTTTTTTAATGGACAGATTTCCTCACCATTTTGTAGACTTAGTATGTTTATTTACTGCTTTTGGCTATTGCATGGTATTTTTTATCTTTAAAAATGAGGGAGGTTCGGCACGGTTTTATTAAACTGGTTGCAGCGAATGTTGTCAGACGGCGTGACACGTAACGTCGGCGGGATCAATCTGAAAAAAAAAACTCATGAAGATTTTTCTTTCGTTAACACTCACACGCAGTATATGAACCAAGAAAAAGTGAGAAATGTTGAAAATCCATGAAGTGGTACGTTTTCAAACAAAAAGATTGAATTTTCCGAAAAAATAGCTATATTTCGCAATAAAGAATCGATCGATCGATCATTTTTGTAGCTATACGTCACGCCTGTTTTGAAAATGCAGTTTAGACGACCGTGCCATACCTCCGCCATGTTTAAAGATTAATAATACAAAAGTATACCACGTAACAGCCAAAAGTAGTAATGAAACATACCGTAACGGAACATCACTCAAGTATCCGCCTTCGATTTTGTTGAAACTCATACATGTGAACTATATATCGTTGAAACCATTGAAAACTATTAGACACGTATTTTTTTAATCTCCGGAAAAACGTTTTTAAGGGGGAGGGAGGGGGCCGACCTCAAAGAATGGCATGTCAACCCTTAATTATATATTTTTTTCAATTATTCTATAGTGAATTTTTCATCGCTTTACATAAAAAGAATTTTGGTTTTTCTTTTATTTAGATCGGTGGACGGCGGGTGTGTAAAACTACAAAACCACCCCCCGACACGCCTTTCTTTGAGGGGTGGTTTCCCCCCTTAAACCATTTTTCCGCAAATGAAAAAAAAATACGTGTCTCATAGTTTTCAATGCTTTATCACATGAATGAATTTCAACAAAATCGGAAGCGGACACTTAAGGAGTTTCGATACCAAAATCGAAATGCTTGTTGTCGATTGAAATTTATATCCCCGTGAGACAAATTTAGGATGCATTAACTGTCCAAAAATTAATCCGTTTCACCGCATAGTTTCGGAGATTTTGAAGGTTCAAGTTGAATTTTGTTCGAGTATTATTAATGAACCAAGTGGAGAAATCGCTTAATTTTCTAACACGATATTCATGACGATAATCGCAGTTTGTTCAGTTTTTTTAATTTAATTCGAAGCATTATTTTAATCCCTACAGCCCTTTAACTAGTGTTTACGAAGTGCCACGTGCCATGAAGGTTCAACTTGAACCTTTATCCATTTGGTAATACACGTGGCACTTCGTAAATACTAGTTATAGGGCTGGAGGGGTTAAAATAATGCTCCGATTTAAATTTTTAAAACCGAACGAACTGCGATTAGTGTCCGGAATGTCGTGTTAAAAAATTAAGCGGTTTCTCCACTTGGTTCATTAATAATACTCGAACAAACCACAACTTCAACCTTAAAAATCTCCGACACTATGTGGTGAAAAGGATTAGTTTTTGTACAGTTAATGCATCCTAAATTAATCTCTCGATGATATGAATTTCAATCGTCTACAAGCATTTCGATTTTGGTATCGAACCTTCTAAGTGATATTCCTTGTGAGTTTCAAAAATGTTGAAATGTTTCCGTTGAAAAAAATCATTGAAAAATGAAAATTTCTCGCTCGCTTAGAGGTACCTCCCCCCTCCCCCTTAACAATTTGTTGTAGCTTAAGAACGATTAAAAACGATGCTTGCATGTAGTTTGGAATCTTTTGTGTTGCCCGCAATGTTTATTTATTGATTCAACGAGGATTTCCGGTCTTTCCCGGCTTGTCCGTCCGCAACCAATGCTGGAGAACGCTAAAATTAACCAGCCCCTTAATAGCGATAGCTGAGCGAAGACTTACTCAGACACAACTCAATGTCATCATCGAGCCACTAAATGTTGTTTTTCCCAAGCATGTTGCGTGCAAGAGACATCCCAACAATTCCAACCTGATGAAAAGTCCGTTCAGTTTCACCCAATTTGAAGGTACCATTGCCGTGCGTGTTCTTCGACCAATACCTGCTGTTGACAAAATTGGCGCGAAACACTTCACGAATGCCTCGATCGTTTCCATCTTCATTCACGCCGAGTGTGTTCTCCAACATCTTCATTTACACTGGGAAGAGTCATCACATGTTGTCTTTTCTCATCGCGATACCGACTCGCGACACGTTTCTCGCGCTGCAAGTGGCCCAGTCGTTTTCGGGCTATCCTTCGTTGATCATTATCAGCTTGGTGAATAACTGGGCGAGTGACGAGTGTTTTGGGAAGAAAAAAAAACGAGTTTGCAGACCAACGGTGATATCTGGCTGGAAGATATCGGATTTAATATAATTGAATACTTGAAAGGCAGGCATGAAGAAAGACGATATTAATGTTGAGCGGTTTGTTTCTATAAAATAAATGTACATACTCATCTATAACATACGGCTACATGTTTGCGGCTCCATTTTTGCATCTTCCGTTCATCCTGGTGACATTTCTCAGAGAGCGCGAGCTACCTGGAAATGCCTTGCTCTCTTCTGACTTCCGTGCATTAACGAATATTCGCTTGAACATTGTTTCAGACAAGCACAGCGTTAATTTTCCCTCAAGAGGAAGCAACGGGAGCCAGTCCATCGCTGGCGAATACCGCGAGCTCGAGAGTGGACGGAAGAGATACCAGTGCTTGAAGTGCCTCCATCGCTTCACCAGGAAGCACAATGTTGTGCATCACGTGAGACACTATTGCGGACGTCCGCCGCGTTGGGGGTGTCCCTACTGCAATTACTGTTCGGTCTATAGACACCACATTCCAGATCATATAAAACGACGTCATCCCGCATCCGACATAGGCGTTGTCCAACTTTACTAGTATCAATGTGACAGTCCAACTATGGCCAAGTGAATCTCGAATTTGTTGTACGAACGACCACGTTCTATCTTTCGTATCTTTTTTTTTCTCTTCGTAATTGTTTGACGTTGAGGCGCTGACTGTCGAGTCTTGATCATTGGGAACGGTTCGTCGCGACAGTCCATCTCTTTACCCAGGTCTTTCGTTGATTCTCAAAACGGGTTGGCCGGAGAAAAATGAAACGCAACTTGGGAGTGAAAAACGACTCGCTGTAAACTTTTCTCGTGTTTCACGTAACTTGGAAGAACGACTCAGACTTTGTTTTCACTACGAGATGTGTTACTTGTCGCATGTTAATGTCGTATCCTTATGCCTCTGGCGAAAGAGAGTTTAGCTCACGGAGATGTATACATCTCGTAATACTTTAGGCCCGAAAAATCCAACGGACCGTCATACCAGAAAATAACAATATTTTCGCACGTCCGAAGTGTCCAGTGGCGATTTGTTTTGAGTTCACGAACGAACGGTAGTCGCGGGGGACTGCAAGTGCAGTGAGACTTGTTGAACAATGTTATTTATTCGGTTGAATGGACATACGCTTTGTAAGCAAATTAATAAACATGTTTATGCAGGCCTGTTATCGTTGAACAATAATTACCGGTCTTCTCAATCGGGACGTTGAGCGTGCTTAGCCCGAAATGTCTTTATCCATTGGCCGATGTGTTCTCGTTGCCTGTACAAAGGGCCCGGACGTAACTAGCCAGGAACCCGAAAAAGAACCGTTCACGAATCGCAACGAAGAGGAAAAAGTCGTTTTAGTTGCGCTCATCACGGTTTGTCCACGACTGACAAAAACCATCGTCATTTGTTTCAGACGGCTGGCAGACGTGGTACGATCAAGACTTGGCACCGACCGATCCCTTAGCCCCCGAATTTGTGGAGCACAGGAGCGGCTCGAGAAGATTCGAGTGCATCAGGTGTCATCGTCGTTACACGCTGAAGAAAGTCGTGCTCGACCATTACCGCTACTATTGCGGCAAGCCCCACAATCGCGGATGCCCTCATTGTCCCTATCGAACGAAGTATCAGTCGAATATATTGCGGCACATTAGGACTCAGCATCCCGGGGCCGTGATTAAGCCCATCAAAACGGACAGAATGCCTAGAGCGGCTAAAAACCGCAAGACATAAAAACCAACGTGTATAACGAATTTTTCACCATCTTACATCCCCCAAAGCCAACCCACACACGCACACACGTACCTAAAATATACGCATACTCTTTCGTTTTAACGTTTCATTGTGTAAAATTCATTCGTGATAACGGTGCCAAATGCTGACGCGAGTAGGGCCATTTTCTAGGCTGCAACGTCATCCTCTTTTTCATTGGTGCAAGACTAGCATGCGGTGTTTCGTACTTTGTATCCCTTGAGCCCCACGGCTGGACGAGGCGACTACTCTGATCGGAGTGATTTGCACTCAGGGCCCGATCGAGAAATTAACAAACAAAAAAATGCCCGATCGTTGATGTCTTGGCACTTGATGTTTTACAATCCATCTTACGAGGTACTTGATCGGCTCTTGTTGCAGGTCAGCGCCTCAATATATTTCACGTTCCCGGTAGCGGAAGAGGCATGATAGCCGGGATGTACCGATCGCTCGAGAATAGCCGGAAGAAGTTCGAGTGTCTCGGTTGCATGCGTCGGTTCACCCAGAAGACGACGATCGTCGACCACGTGAGATACTATTGCGGCAAGCCACCCGGTTACGCCTGCTCCTACTGTCACTTTCGAGCCACTTACTCCTCCAGTGTCTACACCCACATGAGAAAATCACACTGGGGCTGCGAACCCAAAGTAATTAGGCTATTCGAGAAGGAAAGAGTTTAATAGACTGACTCTCATCATTCCACGAAAAGTACAGCTTCATTATTACGATGTTATTACGTTAAACCTTGTCCGCACGATTTCACGATGCTCCTCTCACCCTCGAACGCAGTTCCCGAACGAAGTACACTTCTGATCCTCGAGCTCCCTGAAAAACAAAACCATGGTTGTCGCCAAACGGAGATGACGAGCGCGCATCGATGTGTCATCAGTCGAGCTGATGTTGTCTCGAATGTTTTCTTGTTTCAGATCCCCTCGACTTGAAGTTTCTCGTGGCGGTTGACGGGCTTAATCGTTCAGCCGATGGAATGTACTTTTTGCATCGAGAGGGACGCAAGAGGTACGAGTGCCTCGGCTGCTGTCGTCGTTTCAGCCAACGCACAACAATCGTCGATCACGTTCGTTACGTTTGCGGACGAGCGCCCGGTTACGCGTGTCCCTACTGCGATCATCGGGCGACCTGCTCGTCGAACATTTACAAACACGTGCGACGACAGCATCCCCAACTGGAGGCTAAATCAATTCGTTTGTTCGTCAAATCGTAATGACGAACGCGGCCCCCTCCGCGTTAACGGCGCTTCTTCCCAATGTTCTTCAACACTCCGGTTGGAAAGCAACATCCTAGTGCTCGCTAGTCAAATTCGTGTCCAATCGAGAGCGCGATCCTCCGAGGCTCGGCATACATCAGCCTAGAGATGCTGCTTTTCTCGCACAGTGCACGGTTTATCGATTTAGCGACGCGATCGAAACGAAGTGTTTTATTTTGTTCTTGGACGAGACACGACAAGTTTTACATTCCTCAGTTCCGAGTGCGCAAGCGGAACGTTTATACTCTCTTGACGAACGTTGACACGTCACAAATTGTATCGACAAGCACGAGCGAGACGACGCTCGCCAAGGCCATGCGATTTTTCGCCATGCGCCAACGGACTTCGAGCAATTTATAATTATTTTTTTACGATAAAATATTTTGAAAAAGTATTCATCCAGGTTTTTTTCTTCTATCTTCATCTTTCCGAGTGTTTGGTTTTTTTTTTGTTCGCCTTACGAAAAGATTCTCTTCGCGATCGTACATCACGAGTTCCCGAGAATATACGATTAACCGTGTCAATTGGACATTGCTGTTTCAGATTCCAACGACGAGAGCAAGTTCTTCGCGACGGGTGACTTCACCGTTGTTTCTCCGTACGGAACGTATCGACACCACGCTACCGGAGTCAAAAGATTCGAGTGCGTCAAGTGCAACCATCGCTTTACCCAAAAGATGACGTGTGTACGTCACATGCGTTACATATGCGGCAAGCCACCGGGCTACGGGTGTCCCTATTGCAACCACGTGGCCACTTGCTCCTCGAATATTTATCAACACGCGAGACGACGGCATCCCCGTAATCCGGCCACCTTCGTTCGTCTACCGCAATATTAATCTACCCTATGTCACGTCCGATTACACGCTACTCCGACGATCATCGGTCTTCCTTTCTCTCTTACCCTACGGAGAAGAGGTCCAAAAGTGCCAGACTCTCCGCGATCTCCCGTAGGATTTTACGCACAATTCGCCTCTCGTGATCACTTGTTTTTTTGTTTGTTTTTTCAATTCGTCGCACGAGCATATTCCCGATAGCTCATGTGACTCTGGAACGTTGTTGCTGTTTCAGATGCATTCGACTACAAGTACCGCTTCCCCGAGGACGTTGACGCCGATTCAGCGTCGTCCGGTGGCACGACGCGCGGTCAACAGGCCAGTGGCAAAAAAAGATTTCAATGCACCAAGTGCTTTCATCGGTTCACGCAAAAGATAACGTGCGTTCGTCACATGCGTTACATATGCGGCAAGCCCCCCGGTTACGGGTGCCCCTATTGCAATCACGTGGCAACCTGCTCGTCCAACATGTACAGACACGTTAGAATGAGGCACAAGGGCCACGAGGTCAGGGTCGTCAAGTTTTATCCCGACTAATGATAACCGTCTGTCGCCCTCGGCTGATCAACGATCACGTGGCCCACCCGACGCGAACGCACTTTGCGAAATTTCGCTAAGCTCACCGAGTCCACCGAAAGGGAATGGAAAATGAAAATACCGTGGCTCGGTGGCGGTAGAAGCTCGCACAAGCACAGGTTCTTCGTACGATGTAGGTCGAGTGGATAAGATTTCAAAAGTTACCAGTCTCTGTGTTTTTGTTTGTCTTTTAAGCCTCATCCCGCGAGCCGGCATTTCCGTAATTTTATAGGCGGACGATTAAGAATTATCTGCACGAACATTGTATGGGAGAAAAACTGTTGTACGTTGTAATTTTGGTTGCGCTCGCAGTTATTCGATTTGTACGAAACGGCGAAAAAACACTTTGAACAGTCGGTTGACTGCGAAATAAACTCGAGTTGCTTTATTTCATAATTTACTCGTTATTGGATCGAAGGAGAAACTGTGACACTGTAAACTTTATTTCGCAACGAGATGCGGAACGAGAGTGAAAAGAGAAACGTCAGTAGCAATGCAAAGCGTCGAGGATCTTCGTTGGGACGTCACTAATGGCGAATTCTTTGAAATTTCAGAAAATCGTATCGTGCGAAGGCGAAGTCGAAGGGCCTATTCGTCGGAGAAGCATTACTACTGTCCACGCTGCAACCGTGGCTTCACCCTCAAGAGGAATCTGACGCGTCACTTGAATTACGACTGCGGAATGGCACCGAGATACAAGTGTCCCTACTGCGACAAATTGTCCAAGTTTACGCAGTGCATCTACGCTCACGTGTCGCGGCATCATCCGGGCTTGAAGCGTCTCGTTCAACGACTCTATTGAGAAAACTCGCCGAGTTGCATTCTCACGTTCTTGTGGAGACACACTTTTTTTTGATGAATAATAAACGAGGGGAAAAGTAACAGCTGTCCTCGTGGAGTTGCGATCAATCCGAGCTCGCGATTAAGAGAACGCCAGCACTACCGGTGGACGATTGTGCGATGAAGGGGAGAAAAAAATTGGCAAGGTTTTAGTTCGCGGTGTCGCCGAACGCGATTCGCGTTTGTCGAATCAATTTTCGGGGCTCGTGCTAACCAAGTTCCTTCTCTGTCTTTTTGTTTTTCCAGTTAATCGTCGTAGAGCCCGCGGCCGCCAGAAGAAATACGTTTGCGTGAGATGCTCGCGAAGTTACGTTAACGAAAAAGATCTCAAGAGGCACGAGAAATACGAGTGCGGAAGAACTCCGAGATTCCAGTGTCCGTATTGCGATCACAGAGCTAAATATCGATCGACGATTTACAGCCACGTCAGATCGCGACATCCGCACATGGACGTTGCAACATTGGATCTGGATAGCGTACAGGCGCCCGGCTATGCGATTATGAATTGAGCGGGTACGCGCCCAATCGGACCAAAAATCGAGCGTAATTTTCGAAAGTTTGGGCAAGCAATTTGATCTATTTTTCCATTGGTGCACACGTGAGATATCTGTCGAAGCAAAAACACAGGTGAAACATTTATTTGGCACACACTTTGATCCCTCATTTTTTCACGTGATGCCAACTAACGTTTTCCAATTATCCATCATATTTTCGGCGATTTATACAGATATCTCCGTTATCAAGTACGCAAATGGGAAAGCAAAAATAAACTAAACTGCTTGTTGCCTCAACAGACTTCCAAAATTACCATCGATCTTTGGAACGCCACTGTAGTTGGCCCCTCGCATAGACTTTCGATCTTCGCCAGCCGGGGGAATTTCCGGCGAAAAGCAGGCACAGTGTACCAGCTTGCTTGCCACCGTACAGCCTTTTTTCCATGCTATGCCCTCGGTCGTGAAAAAACGCGTGTTATTAAAACTCAAAATTCGGAGTCTCGCTCGCTATTGTGTAATTGTTTATTTATTTTTATTCTTTGTCGCACCTTCTGCATCGTCGATAATTTCGTGTGAAAATGACTAATGTCCGAAAGCACCAAAAGCTCGTGAGAAAATACGAACTATTGTGTCCGATGACGGGAATAAAACTAAAGGGCGGGGTGACGTCTTGTGATTTCAGAAATGTCCGAAAATCCGTGGTTCAACGGCACTGCGGGCCTGGCAATTGGCAAGAGGGTACGCGAATGGAACACATCGACGCACAACATGCGGGGAAATTTCACCTGTAACAATTGCGGCAAGACGTACAAATGGTATCGCGGACTGCACAGGCATTTGCAGTACGAGTGCGGCAAATTGCCACGTTTCAGTTGTCCCTATTGCATTTACATAAAGAAGCACAGATCCCAGGTTTATTCGCACATCAAGTCTCATCATCCGGCGAGCGCCGTTTACGCTCTCGACACCCAACAGGCATCCTGATGACACTGTGCTGTTAAAGAATAAGGGATTTCGCAATAAAAACGAAAAAGTAACGAAACAAGGAGAATCGCGTATAGCGTACGATCCTTTATTTTCGACTGATCACGATCTACGGGACTATGCAATATTATTCCTTATCATCAAGCGGTAACATCATTGACATCGTTGCTCCCTGACCTCGTTCCCCAGATCGATCGTGGGATGTACGCCACGAATAAGTGTTATATCGACATTTGTGAACTCATAATAATAACACGAAACAATTGGGGTAGTTATTGAAAGTGGAAGATTGCTCGCAAGAATCCTCTTCAAAAGCAGACATCACTTCCGGTGGTAGTGTCCCCATGTCCGAAGCGTTTGCAAAATGCCTCTTAGCCAATCCTGTACGAAGAACAATCGGCTCGATGATAAATCATTGACGCAATGATTCTCATTTAGCCAAATGCAATATGAAAACAAAAGCGTCAAACTAACTCGTTGCTCGATGTTTTCAGTGTTGCCGGACTTCGTCGATACCGGACCGACGGTCGATGTCGAGCCTCTGCGACCCGGCGAGAGGAAACGATCTCGTCATCCAACCGGAAGATACGCCGAACAGGGAAAATACGATTGTCCGAATTGTGGAAAAACGTACAAGTGGCATCGCGGCTTGATTCGCCATTTGGATTACGAGTGTGGCAAACCACCGGGTTTCAAGTGTCCCTATTGCGATTACGCCGGGAAGCACAGATCACACGTTTACAAGCACATTAACGCGATTCATCCGTATCACGAGGTTTACGCTCTGGGCACCCTCACCAGTCATCCCGACGATCCCGGCGTCGATCACTATTTCGAATAAATCTTAAACACGATCGTTACCAGCCGTTGAGCCGGTAGCCTCACTTCGTTCATACGTTAACGTCGCACTCTCTTTTAGATAATAATCTTTCGTGTTCACTCGTGTGTTTCGTATTGGAATAACAATGATTCTTTTTTTGCTTGCTTGCGGAAAATAAATATCGCCGATAATTCCTTTCTCGTATCCGTTGTCTCGTTATTAGGTTGGGCGATTAGTATTAACGATAATTTCAAGATTTAATCGTATCGAGGGGAGAATCGAGGAAATAATCAGAGGTATGTTGTGTGTGTTTCAGAGCTGGCCGATGGCTCGTCGGAGGGCGGAGGAACGATGTCAACCAGAAGAACACGCTCAAATCGGGCTTCGTCAACGTGGAAGTCGAACGAGCCGGGAAAATACGAGTGTCCAAATTGTGGCAATTCGTACAAGTGGTATCGAGCGCTCCACCGACACGTCGAGTACGAGTGCGGCAAGCCACCGCGCTTCAATTGTCCCTACTGCTCTTACGCGGGAAAGCACAGGTCCCACGTTTATTCGCACATCAGAGCGCTTCACGGATCTCACGAGATATACGCCGTTGACGCTGCCGAACCAGAATCCCCGTGCTCGATGGTCAAAGTAGAAATGTAAATTGTGGTTAAGCGCAACACGCGAATCAATTTTTCATCGTCGATATCTCTCTTGTCAATTGGCAGGATCGGTATCGCGATTGCTTCAAATTTTTACATACAATCAACGGCCGATCGAGACGCACCCTGATGACGCTCTCTGTGTTTTCAGGGATGACTGATGACAGTGGGGAAGGAGACACGATCGGATACCGATCCAGAGGACGCTCCCGTTCCTGCCCGTTGCCGTTGACGAACATCGTTGTCGCATCAGGAAGAACGGCGCTCGGAATCCTTAAGCTCGCACTTTGGGAATTCTTCGTATTCTTTATCCTCCCTTTTGGCTGATAAAACGAAGAATAAATCGTTCGACCAGTGTTAAATTTATTATGTAATACCATTGCTTTTTATTCGATAGCTTGAATATTGTAATTATATCGCTTTTGATCGATGCTCGTCTATCGTTGAACCGCCTACGACCCTGGGTGGTGCACAATGCGTTCATCATTGCGTTCATCATCGTTTCGCAACCGTGCACGCCAAGCTCGCGAGCCTTCACGATCGTCAGCCTGGACGTCGTTCGCAACTTGAAAAAGTTGAGGAAGTTCGTGCGCCAATCAAACGTTCGAAACTTGTATCCATTGATGATGATCCTGTAAATAAAGGTGAATCTGATTCAACGAATTTGCGAGTGTAGACGAGAAAAAAAAGGTGGAACACTCTCACCGTTGAGGATTGCAATTTACAAAAAAAAAAAATACTTGTTTACATTCATTGTTTGACGTTTCGAAGGATTATATTTGAGAGCAGTAGGCTGACGTTTGAAGGAAGTTAACGAAGCTTATAAAGCGGCAGCTTGTCATTCCTAATGCGTGGTTGTGGATGATCAAGTGGTAACGAGTAGCTCTTTGGGGCCAGTACGATTTGACGGCTCTCGTTTGAAGAGTCTCTTCATTGATCACCGGAAGTTGGACAATCGATGATGTTTTTTTCTTCATTCTGGCTCACTCTCTCCTAACACCGGTATAGACTTAGGACTTGATTCGCCGCCACTAACCGTTTTCATTGCATGCGTCTAGATTTGTTCTCGATCCTCAAGCTCCAGAGATGACACGAGAGCGCAGCCATACTATTTTTTTAACAAGTGCCATCTTTCCCTGCGTAGAGTCTTGATCGTGATTTTTTTTTTGGAAAGGCTCCTCTTCCATTCCGTAGCTCCGATAAGCTAACTGCATTGACGCGCTATAAAAAACAATTCTGCCGCAATAAAATAAACATTATGCGTGAATTTATACGAAACTTGGCGATTTTTGTTACTTCGCGAATTTGGAAAGATTCGATTCTTCTGCTCTTCTCACTATCTTGCATGCGCTTGGAAGTGTGGAGCAAAGTAGTCACGGGAAAGGTACGACGGTTGACTTTTCGTCCGTAAATTCGTTGATTGCCAAATCGTTGTTCAGCAAGAAATATTCGAGTACTTGTACGAAGCTCCGTCCGAAAGTCATACCGCTCTTTACCGCCTTCAAAGATCGGCCAAATTCCGCGACATGTTTCGCCATGGAAATTCCTATGGACGCGTAAAAAATGGCGTATTTAAAAATTACAACAAAAATAAAAACAGATAAAGGTACAAGAATAATGACGAATAAAATGTTTAATTTTGTTTTTCCAGTTTATGGCGGTTCGCACTGGGAGAGTAGGATAGGACGTCTTGTACCGGTGAAGAGGCGACGAATACGCGGAGCTTCGAACAATTCGAAGGAACGTGGAAAATTCGATTGTTGCAATTGCGGAAAGACCTACACGTATTATCGCTCGCTTCACAGTCATTTGCTCTGGGAATGCGGCAAAGAGCCACGTTTCAGCTGTCCCTATTGCAGCTTCATCAAGAAGAAGAGATATCACGTGTATTCGCACATAAAGCGAAATCATCCGGACCAGGCGGTCTATGCTCAGGACAATCAACGACAAGACTCGTAGTACGAATCCATGAGAGTCGCACTTAACATTTTTTTCGCCAATAAATTGTGAAACGACAATTCTACGGTTATTCGTCATCCATCCACCGAATTATTGTTATTTTTTTTTCGTCACTACTCTTTCTCTCTTTCTCGACTCTTTCCAGATCCACGTGTATTGAAAATACCAAAAATTCCGCCTACCGCGAACAAAAAAAAACATACAAAATTGACGGAGCTTATAAAGAGAAAAAATCGAATTTTTCTTTTTCAGTATTTCTCGAGGCACCGTGGAGGAAGGAAGTTCCTTTCTTGATACCGGCGGTGAAGAAACGCCTGCGAGAAGGCACCTCGGGCAGAAGATCGAGACGACATCCGAGCAAACAGCGAGGACGATTCACCTGCCCAAATTGTGGCAAACGTTATCGTTACAATCGTGGATTGAGCAGCCATTTGGCCTACGAGTGCGGGGTGGAGCCACGCTTCGGTTGTCCATACTGTACCGAATGTGTCAAAAAGAAACAACGCTCGTACGTCTATTCGCACATCAGACGACATCACGCGAATCGGGCGGTTTACGCACTCGACAGTCAAGTGACGGAGTAACTCGATATTTTTTTTCAACATATTTGTCCATTCTCATCAATAAAATGATACGTCCTTTTTTTTCTATACTTGCGATTTGCTACTTATTTTTGTAATTAACAATCGCTTTGTGGTAAACTCGTCATGTACTAACGATACGTTCATTTTTTTTGTCGGGTTTAATCATTTTACAAAGGTATGCCGTAGGGGTGGGAGGACGGCGAAAAAGTGAGAGTCGGAAAGCGAAGAGAATGAGAGTGGGGAATATTTTAAGATTTTGCTGAATTTTTCATACGACGTTCATTTGTAACCTGGTGTAACACTAATTAATTGTTCGTCAATTGAAGAATCGATATATATTTGAAAAAAAATATCTCCGTTCCGAGGGTACGGGGAAACTGTGGAAAACTCGTACCGGTGTAGACGGCTTTATATTCTTTTGATTCTCTGATGCACATACTTTTTACTCAAGTATCTACACCAAGGTCTCAGAAGTCAGCCTTCCGCTGACTGGTTGATGCGCCAGCTGGTGCACGGCTAAGCGGTCACCGCTCCGAGTATCGGTACTTCGCTTAACTCGAAGGACCGCCGAACCGCACCAACTGCCCATCCATCAATGTATGAATCTATATATATATATATACACACACAGAGTGTCCCTCTCATCTGTGCCACCCGAAATAACTCGGTAATTATCGACGTCACAAAAAACTGTTCCAGACAAAAGTTGTACGGTGTGAAGGGGGCCATCGAATGCGACCAATTTTTTTTATTTCTTTGGAGGCGCTGACGCACAGTGAAGGTCACCTCAACTTTTTGAAATGGAATGCTACATTTTTGTTTCAACCATCTTGTGGAGCATCTCAAGCCGCATAAAAAAACATGAGCGGGTCAAAGTCGTTCAAGGTCATTCAGGGTCAGTATCGATGATAGAAATCTGAATATCTCGGATCACTGCCAAATATTTGGTAGTGATCCGAGATATATAGATTTGTATTTCATTTCATCAGGTGACCTTGAATGACCTTGAGCGACTTTGACCCCCTAATGTTTTTTATGCGACTTGAGGTGCTCCACAAGATGGTCGAACAAGAAATGTACCATTCAATTAAAAAAAGTGGAGGTGACTTTCGCTGTGCGTCAGCGCCTACACCGAAAAAAAATGGTCGTATTTGATGGCCCCCTTCACACCGTACAACTTTTGTCTGGAACATTTTTTTGTGACGTCGATAATTACCGAGTTATTGCGGGTGGCAGAGATAAGAGGTACATCCTGTATACATTAGGGTGGCACTAGTTTCAGCTCTTTTTTTCCTTTTTCTTACCGTCCAATTATGTTTTTTCAAGAAAGAAAAAATTGGCACGAAAGCTGCGAGCCGTTGAAAAATATTTAGACGACGCTCAAGCCTCCAAAAAAATCAAATTTTCATTAAAAAATCGATTTTCTTTTTCGTCCACTTCTCACCTATGAATTTTACGCTTCATAATTTTTTAATCAACCTCGCGAAACCTCTGGCCAGGCAATACATTTTTAGTGGTCGCTCGAGAGTTTCGAAATTTCCAATTTTTTTTTACTCTTGCTCATAAATTTCACGCTTTGTAACATTTTCAATACAATCAATCCTTTATTCTTTAGAAACAGATTTTTCAAATTTACCTCACAGTCCTAGCCCGATAAAACGATCTATAATTTTGTTTACGACCAAGCGCTCTAAAGAATTATTTCACAAGAACAAAGATTATAATTCTTGGGTTAGAAGTGTGAGGTCACTTTGAAAAATCTGCTTCTAAAGAAAAAGGGACTGATTGATTTGAAAATTTTACAAATCGTCAATTTTTCGAGTGAGAAGAGTACAAAAAAATTTGCGAAAATTGGAATTTTCGAAGCTCTTGAGCGACCACTAAACATTCATTGGCCGGCTAGAGCTTACGCGAGGTTAATTTAAAAATGATAAAGCGTAAAATTCATGATCGAGAAGTGGACCAAAAAAAAAATCGATTTTTTAAATGAAAATTTGAATTTTTGGGAGGCTTGAGCGACCTCTAAATATTTCTTGATCGCTCGCCGCTTCCCCGGAATTTTTTTTCTTCAAACAAGCTAATTGGATGGAGAGAAAAAGGAAAAAAACAGAGCTCAAATTTGTGCCACTCTAATATATATATATATATATATATATATGGATTCTACGTCTGACGGACGATTAATTTATTAATTATATATCAAGTGTATTAATGTATATATGTCTAGACAGCTGCGAACACTCATTCACCACACACATACATGTATATAGATATATTTATGTGCATATTGACAATTTTGGGTACATCCATCGTAAGAACGCCAGCTCGAATGAGCCTCCGTTAGCAAAATGATATTGAAAGTGCCATAGATTATTAATGGGAATTTCGTAGAAGTTCAACATGTTTATTATTCATATGTAACACACACGATCTCGGTGAAGAATGACATTTCAATTTCATATTGAGCTTGAGCGATTAAATGTCTTTTTCAAATTTCATACTCTTTTCCTTGATGTTTGGAATAATTACCTCGTCTCGTAGTGTTCTCGTATGTAAGTTTTATAAATGCTATTTGAATATTTCTTGTGTCCATTAAAAATCCAATAATATTGTGATTTTCTACGTGGGGGAGAATTTCAGTGCGTATAGGAACCGGAATGTACGACCAAATTGTAACAAGATCTCGACAAAATTGCGACTAATTGGAGAAGATCAGTTGAATTAATTGAGAAATTTGTCGTTTCAGGTGACGACGATGCTCGGCGGGACGGAACTGTTCCGCGTGTGCACTTTTCATGAATCATAATCGCAGATTAGATTGCGGATATTGGAGAAAAAAGACAGTGCCGCAAGTTTTTTCCACGCTTATCCGAGTACTCGATGAGTCTCGACCGTGAAACAAATATTGCGAAATATTGGCTCCGCCGAGAGTTCTCCGGCTCAAACGATATTACAAACAAACGAAACGACGTTTTTTTTTTCTTTCCAGACATCAACGGAGTGTGGCACAATCCATTTGGACTGCGCGAACAACCGTCGAGAAAAAGTTGTCGGAAAGCCGCTTTTAGCAACAAAGCGCGAGGAAAATTCGACTGTGACAACTGCGGCAGATCGTACAAGTGGTATCGCGACCTGTGCAGGCACTGCAAGTACGAGTGCGGTATAGAGCCGCGCTTCAGTTGTCCGTATTGCCCGGATGAGGATAAAAAGCAGCATCGCTCGCAAGTCTACAAGCACATAAGACGACACCATCCGACTCAAGCTGTCTACGCACTCGATCACCAACCACCGAGGCTGAAGTCCTCCCAAGAGGTCCATTTTTAACGAGACCTCCATACCATTGTCATCGTCTTAGGCAGTATTGTTTTTTTGTGATCACACAGTATGTGGTGTTAGTTGCAAAAATGGCACTTTTAGCTCGCACTGATGGTTACTGGGTGTCTGGATAAAATAAACGAACGCAAATGTCCGTCAAGCATTTTTCTCGCATAGTCTGAGAGATTCGTTCTTGTAGCCTGTTAATAGATGTATATTCGTTTATTATTTTTTTCCGTCAATATGTCCAAACCGAGAGACTCTCGACAGCGTGACAGGTGTCAAAACGGATACTACGAATGTTGAGATGAAACTTTGCCTCGATGTTGTACATTTCACGAGCACCAACAACTTTGTAAACAACGAAAATAACGTTTGTTTCTTTTTCAGAATTTACGGCAATCGGATGGGACAATCGATTCGGAGTGCTGGTATCGTGCAAAAGAAAGAGCACAAGTGATACTTGCCACAAGTACAACATGCCGGGAAAATTCGACTGTAACAACTGTGGCAAAACGTACAAATGGTATCGCGGTCTTCACCGGCACTTGAAATACGAGTGCGGTAAAGAGCCACGTTTCACGTGTCCGTATTGCAATTACATTGCGAAGCACAGGCCCTACGTTTATTCGCACATTAAGGCCAATCATCCGACCTGTCCAATTTACGCGTTGGACACGCAGCAAGGGCCGTGACTCACTTTTGTTCACCGATTCGTTCGTCAATAAACGAGATTCAATCCACATCGTTCGTCGGATCATTGTCGTTTTCGTCTTCTTCGTTGATAACGTTATCACACGCCGACAGGCGTGTCGCCGCGCAAGTTGCACATACGTGTTTGTTGGTGATTGACGGTAGGGCTCTTGTTACAGGAATCAACCGCGTGAGAAGGAAGACGAGGATCCGAAATTTCGAAGCCGAGGCTATTGAAGTCACCCTGCCGATCCGGATACGTCGTGATAGCGCAGAACGCGGAAAGTACGGTTGTTCGAGTTGTGGAAAAACGTACAAATGGCAACGCGGTCTGCGCAGACATGTGAAGTTCGAGTGCGGAAAGCAACCCAGATTTCAATGTCCCTATTGCGATCACGTGGCCAAACTAAGACCCAACGTCTATAGGCACATCAAGTTGAGTCATCCATTCGACACGATCTACGCTATCGACCAGCAATGAGAGACCTCGTTGTCAGTTGGCTACTCGCTTCAACTCAGTTGGATTCTTTGGCATTTAATCGCGTTGTCGATTTTTAGTCTCCGTATGGTGCGCCGGTAATCTCGAATCTCTGCTCTTTTCTTTTCTCCACTCGTGCGTGCAGCCTCCCGTGCCCGAGGCTCATTCATACTTGATTCTAGTTTGAAGTTGTTTCATTCGAACGATTGTTGCGTAATGTTCGTCAGGTTCGATTGCCACGATCAGACATGTCGAGTGGCTCAAACTTGTCACCAGCAATAAACATTCACTAGCCTGGACGATGGCGATCATCTTTGTCTTTCCTTTTTTTTACACGAACCGGCGGCCAATCAAGGTGCACTTCGTCACTACTCCGTTAATCCGTATGACAATATGCCAAATGTTTTCGCTGTTGATTGCCTAGTTGTACGAAATGTTAAATCATTTGAGTGCACAAGTTAAAATGTATATATCCCAACGTTTTCTTGTGTTTCAGATTCGGTTAAAGATTGGACCGAGAGATCGGACGACGGCCTGCAGCAGACAATTCCACTTAAGTGGAAATCCTTTAGGACCGCACAGTCCCATTACAATAGCTTGCACAACAGTTCACTCCCTACACCTTACAGAGGGCAGGGAAAGTACGATTGCCCGAATTGTCGAAAATCTTACAAGTGGTATCGCTCCCTACATCGCCATTTGCAATACGAGTGCGGAAAAGAACCGCGATTCACGTGTCCCTATTGCAACTATATGGCCAAACAGAAGCCTCACGTTTATTCTCACATCAAGAATCATCATCCGTCACTGGAAGTCTACGCTCTTGATACCAAAGAGCAAATTTGAAATGTTCCTGTCCAATAAACTAAACGAATTTGTCGCTTGACGCAATGATAAAAACGTGCTTACTTCGTATTTATTTTTCGTATCTTCTTTTTTTTAAATTCTTTTTGTCAATCCGTGTCACTATCACCAAACCCCGTTTCAGTTTAAGGAACTAACGCTTGCGAATGCACGAAATTAACAAGAAAAAAATAACTCCGCCATACGAACTTACGAGCAGAATTTGACAATTGCGTCTGGCCGCGTTGAACTGCTTTTATTTTCCGTCAATTCGATTATCCTTTTTTAGTCATGAGATATTTTTTTTCAGTGATCGCTGACCACGGACTGATCGCCGAAAGATCATACGGCAATTGTACACTTGAAATTACGCTTTGAAATTGAAATGTTCCTATCTGGATTGTTCTGCATCGGGTGATGGGTTCGTCTGGCTGTTTCATTGTGACTCGTTAATCGTTCATTTTGTTTTTCTCATCACTTTCTTTCCCTCGTTAATTCGGGCGCTTCGCGTTTGCTTGATTCTTGCGTTTCACGTTTGTGTCAAACGAACGAGAGCGTTGTGAATGAATTGCTCGTGTTATTCAGTTCAACGAAACTTGTCCGCAGGTTGGATCTACGCCCGGCCGGTCTTTTATCCAAAGCGTTCATCCGGACGTAAGCCGAGGCCGAAAGAAACGCAGCTCAAATATGCCTGTCCACACTGTGGATTTCGGAACAAACGGAAAGACCATATTTACAGGCACATAAGGAGGAAACATCCGAATGAGGCCGTTTGCTACATAGACCTGTCATTGTTCCCGCCAGAGGATCAAGATCCGTTGCGCATATAATTTTTGCCGCACGAAGATATTTAAAAAGAACAAGGAGAACAAAAAACGATTATTCACGCTATATACATTGGAGATAAACGCAATTTATTTTTCTACGTCTAAATATGAAATTACAATCTTTGATCGTACGACTGCGCTCTTTTTTCACCGACACCGCAACTCTCCTGGGACTCCGCTCCGAAAAATTCGGATCCGTCTGCGAAATACAATCCGCCATGGGGCGGTCGTTTTTTCTTCAAAATTATGGGAAAAAATGGGAGATTTTGCAAATCTCCGCACACTTTGTTGCCCAACAGCGTTCATCGCGATATATTTTTCGTTGTCAGTCCTGTGCGATAGAATGTACGTACTCGTGGTATTAAATCGCGGGTGACTTTCGGCGGGGTGTGTCTGTTTGGTGGAGAAGGAAAAGGAGAAGTTGTCTTGAGAGGCAGCGCAAAACGCGTATTCCGAAAGAAAAGAAAAGAAAACAGAAGGTGACACTTAGCTGTAAATACACGTCGAAAACGAGGTTTATGACCCAAGGACGAGAATGCTCGATGGGACTCGACTAATCGGAAAATATGTATTTTTTTCGTTCGTTGCAGAGGTGACTGGTAAGGGCTGGATATGCGTGCGCCGGGTGCCGAGGGAGAGAAATCCGTACGGTGATCAAAGGCGACATCCGTGTCCCAAGTGTTTCCGAAGTTACAAGCATCGCAGTCACATGATACGCCATTACAGATACGAGTGCGACACACCACAGAGATTCGAGTGTCCCTATTGCAAGCATCACCTACGCCAGAGAACTCACGTTTGGACGCACATTAGAACCTTTCATCCGAATCAAGAATTGTACTGTATCGATATCGCAACGAATACCAGGCTGACCCGACAGGATCACAGGATCGACTGAAATGATCCTTCTATATATATTAAAAAAAAAAAAAACAAACAAATTCACAAAAACTGCCAAATTCTTGGCATTGAAAATTAAATACTCGTTTTTATTTTTTTCCCCCCTCGTGGACCGAAGAGGGTATATTGATTTTGGTGAACGGATGGTTTACGAACGCGTTTGACTCTCAAGCCTGGGAGAGCAGGCGCATAACGAATAGTTGCACACCTTTTGACATGTAAATTCATCCGGAACAGCGAGTAAATCTTGTACACGTAGCGTTACATTTTTAATGTGCCAATCTTATTTCCTCCTTTGGCACGAAACGTGACAAATAAAAAGAGAAAATGAATAAAGCAATTTTTACGCACTCTTCGAAATATTGATGATCTTTGTCGTGTCTCGAATGTCCATATATCAATGTATGCGAGAATTACACTTGCAATCGAGTGTTATCGTCACCAGAGTACACACACTTTACAGTTGGGTCAAGTGACTTTTCTACTGGCTGCCATTGCATCGCGTATGCCACTGCTACAAACTGTAATAACCCGTCTCGAGTTCTAACGTCCCTTGAATTTTCACCAGCACTATATTCCAGTAATAACACCTATTGAATGGGCTTTCAGAAAATTACGCGTTGAGGAAGAACGCCTGGACGTACGAAATGGCGAAGGCAGCCTACCCGTGTCCAGCGTGTCACAAGCGTTACACTTGGAAAAAAACAATGCTGAAACACTGGAGATACGAGTGCGGTCAGCCGGAACGTTTCCAATGTCTTCATTGTTCGGCCAAGTATCATCAGAAGGCTCAGATCATGCGTCACGTTCGAGTTCGCCACGCTAAGGCGCCACAGTTCTTTCGCGACATCCTGGACCCGAATCTTGCGTCAAGACACTGACGAGCCAACGATGTACAAACGACGTTACACGTCAGCAATGAAGACTCCAGCAACAAGGAGGTTTTAGTTTAACCCGACCCAAGATTTCATCCACTTGTCATCCAAATTTGTCTTCTCCACGTACGCCAATTGTCAAAGTGCTCCGTGCTGAAGGTTCATCGCTGTATTCGGTACCGAGCTGGGCGTGACGGTAAACTAGTTTGGAAAAGGTCCGCTAGGTGGCGAGTGTCGTGCAGCTTTCGCACAAATGCTGCGGCTTAGGACCAGTTGTATACGCGCTGATGGGCAATGCCAGACAATTGGACGGCTGGTCCAATGTCCAATGTGCTTTCTCTTGTGATTTCCGCGTCCTGCCATCAACCGTAGGCCCAATTTTCCACCAATGTCGAAAGAATGATGTCCAAAGAGGACGATTGGGTACAGTTGGGACAACATTGAATCGAGCTACCCAGTTGCCAGACCTCTCATTGGACACAACTAAATTGTACAACCGCCTTTACCAAGTACTATCGACGTGCGCAAATGAAAATTTCACGTGTATAAATATGATCCAACAAAGTTTACATCTCATACGTAAATCCAAACAAGAACGAAAGCAAATTTTCTTCGAATGCCTTTATTTCTCTCGTGACTCGCTTGTTACCGTTATCGCCATTTTGTTTTCGCATTCAGGTGTGTTTACGCAACGTCTGCGCCACAGCATTTCTCCGAGTAACGCATTGACGTTGAAATTTCAGATTACCACGGGTCATCGCAAGTGGATCTCAGCTACGTTTTGCAAACGGCGGATTACAGTTTCAAGTTTAACGACGACGCGATGAATTCGCAGGGTTGCAAGAGTGCCGTAGAACAGCCGTATCATCTTCAACAACCGCAGCAGCAGCAGCAGCAGCAGCAGTATCGACAAGAATGCGGACCGCACAGATTCTATTTGCGCGAAGGTGAAGCTCAACCGAGAGGATCCCTCGTCGAACAACCGTCGAAATCGCCGAGTTCTTTGCCAACCTCGTTACCGGGAGACACGAGCAAACCATTCTCCTGTCCCAGATGCGGACGTTGCTTCACCGTGAAGGGCAACATGACGAGACATTTCAGATACGAGTGCGGCCAAGAGCCAAGATTTCGGTGTCCCTATTGCGATTTCCGGAGCAAACAGACCTCCAACGTTATGTCCCACGTGAGAAATCGCCACGTCGGCGAACGAGTTTACGTCGTTCATTTGAAATATTAGAGATCGCCCGACTGCGGAGCTTGACGTGACGATTGTCGTTCATAGTTGAGGGAACGTAGGGGCAGGCGGGAATTTCATTTGTACGAAAAACTTGCAAATTTTTCCGCCGCGTACGATTATCATTTGTAATTAACAACATTTTAATATATATATATATATATATATATATATATATATATATATATATATATATATATATATATATATATATATATATCTTGTAAATAAATTCACCGAAACGCCAATCGCCAATTGTTCATAGTGTAGGGCTGTCTGTTAATTTATGTGTTACTATAAAAACCCGAATTAGCTCAAACGCCTGGGCAACACTAGATTCGAGCCAAACTCAAACGGGCCGAGATGAACCCAAACGAGCCCAAAGTAGCTTTGCCTCGGCGGATAGAATTTTGATGGCTAGATATATCTTCTCTAAATGTTCTCTTTCGGTAGAACATTTCCTCCATGCCAGTTCGAAATTGCAGGTTCGCGAGAAAACAATCGTGTCCATGTTCCATTTACGAATAAAAATTGTACTAACTTTTGAACCGTTTCGTACTTTCAGATCTCTTCAGCATGGACTTTTACGTGAATCTGGAGGAGTCGATGGGGAAGGAAATGAGCTTCGAGTCTTCGACAACGCCGCAGGAAAACGTTCGTTTCTACTGTCCAAAGTGTTTGCATAGCTTCAGTCGTAAGGACAATCGTAATCGTCACTTTAACTTCGAGTGCGGCCAACAACCGAGATACAAGTGTCCCTACTGCGAGTTTCGCAGCAAGCAAACCTCCAACGTAATGAAACACATAAGAACACGTCACAAGGATGAACGCGCCTACGTCGTGCGTCTTCAAACCACGGAATTCTACGAAACGTATTAGAGGCTGGCATTTGCAAATCAAAACGAGATACACACCTTCGAAATAAGGAGAAAATGGCCGATTTTCATTCACAAGCTATCACAATCTTCTCCGAAGCATTTCTACCTGTCACCCGATTCTTGTAATCGATGAAAAGGAAAACAAAATAAATCGCATTACCGCGTAGCAAAGATACGTTAGAATCGTCTGCAATATTGTCACTTGTGGTTGTTGTATTTTGGGTATCGTCGGTTTTTTGCAAATACGCACCGCGAGATAATGGTGTCTCGCGAGCTTACGGGCCATTGTTCACCCTAGGATTTTTCATTCATTCGTTTCGCGGCTAGACGACTCGTGACAAAATCAGCTCGGAGAAGTTCCAAACCAAACCAAAGTTTGCTTCTTTCGCTCGCGACACTTTACGACACTAACGAGGCTGGTTTTGATTTTCTGCTTTCAGATTACTTCGCGCTGGATAACGCGCCGAATCTAGCGGGCTCGATAGCCGCGAGATATCCGATGGGCTTCCCGCGACAAAAGACCCTCTCCTATTGTCCGAAGTGCTTGCGCGGCTTCACACTTAAGAGCAATTGCAAACGTCACTTCAAGTACGAGTGCGGACAACTGCCGAGATTCAAGTGTCCATACTGCGAACTCAGGAGCAAACAGACGTCCCAAATCTATTCGCACATTAGAAAGAAACATCCGGGCGAAAATATTTTCTTCGTCGATCTTCACTCGTAACGCGCTCCAATGCTTGCACTTTTCCCAAAGTTTATCTTCTTTCCTAGCTACGTGCGTCTTTTGTTAGATCGACACGTCGATTTGCCAATATTGTACATACGTGTGCTTCGATATCGAAATGAAGAAATAGCCAAGGATAAAGATACGAGTAGCACAATGTGGATTTTCTGTAAACCCATGTCTCGAGGCCAATGACGCTGATAAATTTGTCTTTCACACACGAGACCGGAAGCCGGAGCGAACGTCGATGATTCCTTTTCTCTATCTTCATCACCTCGTCGCGTTTCTCGTGCCTCGCGATCGTTGAAGAACCCTCCCAAGGAATGTCTCATCTCATATCGATGTTCATGAACTAATCGTCCGCTTCAGCCTTTCATCCAATCAGGCGTTTTACTCCGAGAGATCGGCTAACTCGAGGAAAAAACTTTTGTGATTGCAGAAGTACAACGGTACGAGCAGCCGTACGGAAAGTACCAGCGAGCTTATCGAGACGATGTAGCGTACGACATTGAGGGCGCCGATTATCAACGTGCGATGATCAAACGCGCGAGAAACGTTTGTCCAAAGTGTGGCAATCGTTACATAGCGCATAAAAGCCTGCTGCGACATTTGCGCTACGAGTGCGGTCTCCCGCCGAAATTCAAGTGTCCCTATTGCGAGACACGTTGCAAACAGAAGACACACGTGATGCAGCATATACTCCGAAATCACAGGGGCAGGATGGCCTACAGTATCGAAGCGGGCAATTGAAGAATTCAATAATCCTGCAAGCCTCTTCAGCTTCGGACATTCGTTTCTATCCCGAGTAGGAAACGGAATTTGGTCGTGTACTATCTGATTCATTCTTTCAAAGACGAGATTTTCCAGATTTTTCTCTCTTCGGCTTGATTTCGCACCGAGAATTTTCAATATTTCTATTTGTTCCTGATGGCACGCAGCTGAATCTTCGAATTAAAATAACGAAATGTTGTATTTTGTTGCGCCCTGTGTTTTTTACGCACCGATCCTTAACAGCTGCGACGCACGAGGCCTGAGATCAAAACAAGCAGAATGTGAAAATACGTTGGGCAAATTGGCTGAAAAGCGTACGATTTTTCAGCTTCGTTCATTCGTTTCGAAGAATGAGGCCTACGTTCAAATAGAATTTGAGAGAGTTGGGAAAATTGGATAACGACGCATGCAATGAATTTGAATATTTAATTGCCGGATCGAAACGTTCGGATCGTCAGTGCTCGAAGAGGCCTCGGACCAGGCGAAGCTTCAATTTATTTACCATTACAGGCAGCATACCTTCTTTATCCGGACCTGCCATCGGGGAGTTCGCGACCAGGCTAAAAAGACAGGAATGGCCCACGCTGAATAAACGGTAATTCATTCGGCGTATTATCGAGACTTGTGAATTTCGGAAATATCCGACTCTTCGGATATTCTCATTTTCCTCGCTCCTCGAAGATACATATCATCGATGGTTTTCAGTCACCGGGAAGGAGAGATGTTTGTTGGGTCTCCCGGCCTCCAAGGCTCGAACGTTACTAATCGAGGTCCCGTTCTCGAATTCCAGATCGTGACGATCGTTTGGAGATCAAGCACGAGGACGAGAGGTTCGAGCTGTTTCCGATGGAACTGAAGATGGAGCATTGCGCGGAGGATTACGTCGGTAGTAATATGACGTACGACGATCAAGGAAATTCGAGCCGGGTCTGCGTCGAGAGCAAGCCTTCGTTGATCGTGAGGCGGACTCGTCGCAAAACCGCGTCCTTTATCGTCAATAACATACTAGCGAGGAAGTATCCTTGCTCACGTTGCACGAGAAGCTACATGTACCCGTCTGGCCTCAAGCGACACGTGAACTACGAGTGCGGCCAAGGGCCACAATTCGAGTGTCCCTACTGCGAGATGAAGATGAAGCAGCGTACACACGTTTATCGACACATAAGACAGCATCATCCGGGAAGAAGCGTTTACTCGCTCGATCCCTACTAACCACCGTACCCAAACATTGTCCCCCCTATTTTTCACCCTCCGACACATGAAGCCCCACAATTAATCAATAAACGAGGCGAAAGTAACGCGGACGTGGACCTTTCTCGAGAAAGAATCAGGCGCGATGGGCAATGCGCTCGAATACGTTTTTTTTCTTCCTTGCAGATTTAGAGCGACGAACGACCAAGAATCGAGTATCGTGAAAACTCGTTGATGACTCGTGGCCATTCGATACTCTTTTTTTTTCCGGCTACTGCGATACTTGCCTCGGGTTTACATAGGTAGAATAATAGAACCGTGTTTACCGAGCATGCTTCCTCTCGAGAAGAAAAACCGTTCTCTTAGATCGAGTAAATAGAACATGGATCATTGCCATGCAAGAAGCCTTCTCTCTTTCTCTCTCTATCTATCTATCTCTCTCTCTCTTTCTCATCAGACGATCTCTTTCTTGCTCGCTCTCACTCTCTTTCTCTCTCTCACTTTCTCTCTCTCTCTCTCTCTTTCTCTTTGCAAAGTTTTCGGTGAATTATGAACGTACTAATTGAGTCTTGTACTTTTGTTTATTTGTCCGGTTATCAACGACAGATATCCTGCCGAGAATGATGACGTCGAAGAATCTGCTGAGGAATTATCCCGTGCTGCCATTGATAAAGGATCTCGCGACCATATGGATGGTGAAGCAGCGGACGCAGTTTCCGTATCGTTGCGAGCAGTGCGGAAAGGGATATCAGCACCGAGCCACCCTCGTACGTCACACGCGTCACGAGTGCGGCAAGGAGCCCCAGTTCAAGTGTCCATACTGTCCACATCGCACCAAACAGCGGGGCAACCTCTATCAGCACATTAGAACCAATCATCCCGGAAAGAATGTCTTCTCGAGTAACATCTAGCTACGAGTGCTGAGATAACGTGCATATACTTTTTATAGAGAAACACGGATCCGGGCGATCACGTAAATTTCTCACGACCGAAGACTTTTGCCGCGACCACGGTTTTCATTGATATTTAATTTTTTTTTTCCACGTGGTACTCTGCCTTCGAAGTATTCGACGGCGATTCTAAGCGAAACGATGAATTTTCCTCGGCTTCGAAGGACGACACGATTTTTCTTTTATTTTCGTCAATTCGATTGTAATCGAGGCTCGCATGTCGGAGAACACTGTTGATCGGAGAATTCCGCGGTGTTGCGGTGCGCCGAATTATTTGTAGATGAAAATCACTGCGATTCCAATGTGTCCTGCGAAACGCGCGGACCGTTATATTCCAATATCACGCCGACGAGGACGCAAAGAAAAACCTCGACGAGCAAAATGAATAAATTTCGTTCTACCTCCAATGTACGATCGCTCGAAGCTTCAATCGTCGTGATAACCTCCGAGTATAATCGTTTAAGCATACGAGAGATTGACGTTTTTCTTTCGTCGGCTGTTGTACAGAATGCAAGAAAAAAAAGATACGCGACGAAAGAAAAAATGGCAATCGAGCGTGGTTCGATCAATCACGAATGTACAAATACATTTGCGCGTTGTGTGCGCGTTGATACACGCCCGAAGGGCCTTATCGTATCGCGAAGGAGTATGTGGAAACGTGAAAAAAAAAAGCAATAAACTAGTCAAAGAAATTGATTGAAATACGTGAACGTGATCCTGACGTGAGGATTTTCACTGATTTCAGGCTCTGCTTCGTTGACCTGGCCGGACTATCATCAATTCTACTACGAGCACCGGAGCGCTCCGACACGGCGGGCCAACCAGTACAGAGGAGGCGGCGGAGGGAGAAGCGCGTCCAAGAACTCCCGGGACCCCGATGCCTGCGTCGACAAACAGCCCGGTTGCTTCAAGTGCCCCAAGTGCGGCAAGGGCTATCGATGGTTGAGGAACATGAAGAATCATCTGAAAGTCGAGTGCGGCAAGGATCCCATGGAATGCTGTCCATATTGCCCTCACAGAACCAAATACAAGAGGAGCCTCCAAAAGCACATTCTTCGAATGCACTGTGCTTGATCATTCGTCAGGACGCGAACGTCGTTACGTTCGATTGGAAAAACGTCGAGACATATGCGATTAGTAATTTTTGTTGTACCTCGAGGAGAACACACGTCGTTATCGCCACATTAAACAAGACAAATGTGAAATTTCAGATTTAAGGGATTTACGATTCTTTTCGTTCCGCTCGTTGCCTTGGTGGATTATCTGTACGTAAAAGTTTTCGTCTTCGGTCGGTTTTCGACACTGCGCGCTTCGCTCGGAAATATGGAAGGTGGAAACATCGTGCGCTACAGTGAGAAGACGAGAAACGGTGCACATTTTGGGAATTCGTTTTAGAGTGAATACTTGGGCAGTTTGCTTTGTTTTTTCTTTATATATTGATCACGTGCTGATAGAAATATGTGCAAAAGTTGAAAAAAAATTAACCAACCAATTTTGCCCACCAGGTTACGCTGAAACAAAAACAAAAAGATTTATTTCGTGAATTCGTGAGATGCTGTCGTCTAACGGAGCCTCTCGCTTTCATCTTATCCGGCAGAGGAGAATGAAAATCTTAAATACTTTTCATCGTTTTCAACAAAAAATGGTATTATTATTCATTTTTCGTCGAAAAATAATGGAATTTGAAAAATGTTCCGTTAGACGATAGCCGAGTAGATATTGACGAATGGATTCTTCTTTTTGTTTCGGACCAGCCAGGTGGGCGGGATGTTTAAGGGGTTAGGCCACAGTAACAGGTATGAAATCATGTGCGAATTTAACAATTTTTTTTTCGTATGAAAAAGTGTCTCCCTCATGAAATTAATTACGCATCTATTTAGTATGAATATCAAGCTGTTAGAAAATATATATCTTTTTTTTTCGATGTACAAAATGGCCGACTACTAATATTTTATTTTGTTATATTTTTTTAGGCGCTCCGCGGCGTGACATTTAGCATCCACAATTTTTTTCCTAGAACAAAGAACAAAAATTCGCGTCAATCTACATTTGAATACCTAGAGAAGTACGTACGGAATTTAAAAAATGAATTTTCAGTGAAAAATTTCGTTATAACCGCTCATAAACTGCTGATAAAATGAAAAGTTTTCGATTAATCAGAAATTCCGTACGTACTTCTCTGCGAAATGCAATTAGGAACATAACTTTTAAATTTGAAGTAAATCGAGTGAAAATTGTTGAAGTTATTTGTCACACCAATTGAAAAAAAAGCTGTTCCGAGAAGTTTCGAGTAGTTGGCCATTTTGTACAACGAAAAAAAATATATATATTTTCTAACAGCTTGATATTCATTCTAAATAGATGTGTAATTAATTTTATGAGTGAATCACTTTTCATACGAAAAAAAAATTGTTAAATTCGCCCATGATTTTACACCCGTTACTGTGGCCCAACCCCTTAAATATCTTAATAACTTTTCTAATCGTTCACATATTTTTTTTCCAAATTTCACAGATGTCTTGTCGACGAGTCTGCAAACGCCATACGAGAAACAAAGTAAATCGCACGAGCACTTTTCTCACGATAAATATCCAAAAGTGCCACGATTTTTCCGAACCTCACTGTGGCGTATTCCCACAAGACAATATTCGAAATATCGTAACGAAGCAAATGACTCCAGCGGTCGCTTCGAATTTTCACCAAACATCCAAAATGTGCCGCAATGGATCGGATATATTTTTTAATAAATAAAAAAAGGCATTGGCTCGTTCATCCACTACGGAATTGCGTAAATTTTTCGCAGGCGACAAATTTCGCGCAAAGATGAAAGAAAATTGCGCATACAGGCTCTTTTCGTTTATGCGAAAAGAAAAGAGCCGCGACACATATCGATGTACTTGATTAATCGATACTTATCAATTATTAATTTCAGCGTCCGGATATCGATGCCGTGGGTGCGGGAGGAGATACACGTGGCTCGAAAATTTGAAGAAAAACGTGCACCCCGATTGTCCCTAGGGCCCTCTCGTGATAAAACAAAAGTGCGACACGAACCTTCCGGTTGCGAGAGTTCCCAAAATTCGCCCAAATTAGAAACTCAATAGGTCCATCATTCCTCTTCCCGCGTCTGCCTTTAACACTTTTTTCTGTCTCGTCTTGCGGAATGAACACGCGCTCTATCTCCCGCTCTGTCTTTCACTTTAGAACGAACGAAAAATGAGGCAGATAAACGGCGCGATCTCCTCTCGCGCCTGCTTTACGAATAACGCGTCGCATCACGTAATCATCCGCTTATGTTTATTTTTTTCCCCCACCGAAATTCTTCGTCGTATCCCGTCGTTCCTTTTGGGCTCTTCCGATCACCGAAGGTTTTGGACACTTCCCATTTCGCTGAAAAAGCAACAATTGAAAACCCGAGCGTTGACATTTTTTTCAAACGACAATCGCCTCGAGCCTTGTTACTGACTAGCAATTTTCGTTTCAGGTGTCATGTACACGTGCGAATGGTGCGGCCGACATTTCGCGTGGCCCTCGAGTCTTCGTCTCCATCAGAAAATGGCCTGCGGCAAACCGCCCAATTTCGCCTGCACCATCTGCGGCTACAGATCGAACTTCAAGGGAAACCTCAAGCGACACTTGTTCACGGTGCACAAGATAAATATGTCCTGCTAGTTATTTGGAATACAGCGTTTTTTCAAACACTTTGGGTCTCCTCTAACCTCCCCAACCCCCGAAACCTCTTCCCTCGAGAGTACGTGACTTTCAGATCGCAGCTCGAAGAAACGAAGAAATCCATCGGGCTTTAGCCGCATCTGCGTATACGGTTGGAGGAAATAATGAGCAGATGACAATTGCGATGCGAGTATTAGATTTAGAACGAGATGAAAATGGTAACGATGCTGAGACGGTGGCCTGTTCAGCCTTCTGTCAAATTTACCCTATTTACTTTTATTACGTTATTACATATATATATTTGTTTCTTTTTGTCTATTTCGTGAGGCATGCGCTTCGATGTTAGCGACTAGCCCAGGACCGCGTGTTCATGTTAATTCGTTTGTTTGCATCCCTTCACGAGAAGAGACAATGATCAGAACAAACAAACAAAACGACACACACACACACACACACACACACATACAAAGAAAAAGATCGTGAAACAGCCGTGATCCAGGTGTCTCGCGTGGAGAGCCTGGAGAAAGGCTGGTGTATGAAATAACGCGATATTTAATTCGTAAATCGTTTTGCACAATTGTTTTACAGATGCCCCGCTGTTCCCGATCGTTAGGCCTCGTCTTCACGTGTGTCCACGCTGTGGGCAGATGTACTCGTGGGCCTCGAATCTGAGAAAGCATCTCAAGGTTGGCTGTGGAATGGTCACCTGCGAGACACACTTTTCCTGTCAGTACTGCCCTTACAGATCGAGGATTCAAGCTAGTTTCTTGAAGCATCTACTGTCGGTGCATAATATCAAGTAGACGATAAACCAGTGGGAAAATGTCAGATTCGAATGAACTAATAAGTACGCGCGAGGGATCAAAGAGGGCTTCTCCCCAGTGGTCGAACGAAGCAAGGACCATGTTTTTTTTTTTGTTGCGTGGCTGTGCTTCGTGTACGAATGATTATTGGACTGTGTGCAATGTGTTTTTTTTTCTCCGAATACAATAGATACCGATAGTTCGAAGGATCGCAACGTTACGAAGGTGTATCATTTTCCGGTGTACTTCGCGTAGCCAATTAGCACGCCCAGCCTCTCCGCGCATTAGAAATGCAATAACTCCACTTGTAACCATGTTTCTTGTAATACTCGTATTTTCTTTCACCGAGATGACGCACTCGTCACTTATTCGTCTTTTCGTTTGTGCTTGTATTCCATTGTTCTATGAATCACGTCATTTGATGCGATCACGTATTTAATTCGCGAAAGTATGGCTCCCCGGTCGAATCAATGCGACGATGGGCTCAACTCGCGTTGACGAACGTCCCTTTCATTCATCGGATCAATGGCACGGCAATGGGTGAAAATGACGAATGGAGATTCACGAATTTTCCAAATTGGCTGTCTCCATACAGCCAATTCGGAAAAACTTTTCGCACGACGTAGTCGAAAAGTTTTGACTTCGTTTTAACGAAGTTAAAGATTTCTTAATGCCTTGGTTACCTTTGGATGGTCGGAAAACAAGGCTTTTTCGGGATTTTTTTTTGATAATACTCATGAAGCAATTGGAATTAGGTTTGGAGGGTTTATTTGACATAGTTGCAGGAACTCAAATGAGTTTTTTATTTGGCAAAAGAAATACAATATGGCGGCCCGCGGGTAAAAAGAGAACGCTTTTATTGAGACACGTTTGAACCCTTTTGAACGATCTTTTTTAGGTCTACGGGCGGACTCGTTGGAGACGCAAATGAGCACCTAGAACGAAAAATAATTTTTTTTTTCGTAATCTACACGAATTTTGCTCGCGAAGTACACACAATTATGACAAAATATTCAACTTTGTAAATATAGCACCATTCCCGAAAACAAAACTCGCATTTTCGATTGAAAAAAACGGCCTTAATGTGTTTATAAATACCGTCATTGTTAGTCGATCGTAGAAATCGTGTGTATTTCGCTAGAAAATCTGTCTAAGAAGCTACAATTCAAATTTTAAGTCTATCGGTTGAAATTTGTAGGAGCTACGAGTCCGCCCGATTTTCAAAACATTGATTCGAGAAAAAAGCTTTTAAAATGTTTAAACTATTTTTCTTCGGACCATATCATTCTTGTGATGTTTATGCATATAAAACATTTTATTCTTGGGATTTTTTGAGACAATTATGCATATCAACCATATGATTCTTGGGATCATTTGAGACGATTAAAAAAAAGATAATTTTTTTGTTTTTAAAACCTTAGGCCACAGTAACGGGTATAAAATCATGTGCGAATTTAACAATTTTTTTTCGTATGAAAAAGTGATTCACTCATAAAATTAATTACACATCTATTTCGTATGAATATCAACCTGTTAGAAAAAATATATATATTTTTTTCGATGTTCAAAATGGCCGACTACTCGAAACTTTTCGAAACAGCTTTTTTCCAATTGGCGTGTCAAATAACTTCAACAATTTTCACTCGATTTACTTCAAATTTATAAGTTATGTTCCTAATTGCATTTTGCAGAGAAGTACGTAAGGAATTTCTGATTAATCGAAAACGATTCATTTTATGAGCAGTTTATGAGCAGTTATAACGAAATGTTTCACTGAAAATTCATTTCTTAAGTTCAAATACCTACAACTTTTGAATAAAACAATATTGTTTAAATTCCGTACGTACTTCTCTAGGTATTCTAATGTAGATTGACGAGAATTTTTGTTTTTTGTTCTAGGTAAAAAGTTGCGGATGCTAAATGTCACGCCGCGGAGCGCCTAAAAAAAAAGATTACAATAGAAAATATTAGTAGTCGGCCATTTGGTACATGGAAAAAAAATCGAACAGTTTGATATTCATACTAAATGGATGTGTAATTAATTTTATGAGTGAATAACTTTTTCATACGATTTTTTTTCTTAATTCGCACATGATTTTATACCCGTTACTGTGCCTAAGACCTTAAAGCTATATAAGGCCTCATCTTTAATCGTGGAGCGTGAATATTTTCCTAGCGGACAAGTCCAGCTGATTTTTATTAAACTAAACATAACAATCCCTGCTCGAGTCTCTGGACGACATTTTATCGGCAATAAATGGCAGTAGGATTTTTGTCCAAATCGATGCTCGTGAACGATTGAAATTCCGCTGCTTTCGTTGCTGAAAACCATGATGTCGAACGCGAGTAATCGATTTCTCCATATTCCTCATTGATTCGACTAGGCAGCAACAGCCGTGCTTTCGTGAAAACGTCAAAGCCTGCTTTTTTTTTCTCGCAACTCGGCGACGAATAGTTCGTTTGCCAAACGAATCAAAAGTTCAAGCGACGAATAAACAAACTACAGAGGCATTGCAAAAGTGGCTCGAGACGATGTTCGTGTAAAAAAATGTCGCAGGTATATGAAAGACATCGATATTTTTTCCAACTTTTCTCATCGATCGTCTCTCGTTTGTTGTTTCGAGACTTCGAGCTTGGCGCGAGGCAGAGGAGAGCCCCGCTAAAACGTAGCAGACGAGGAACGAAGAATAATAATTAAAAGAGAAACAAATCAATATCAACGTATAAACGACGGATATTTATTTAGTCACATAGACATTTAATTAAGGATCTGTGTCATCTACGATCGTATGGAATGTGAGAGCGTTTAGCGAACGCTGTACATATCGCAAGACTTTTTCGAGCAAAAAAATAATACAAAAAGAGCGTGCGCGTGTGTGTGTGTGCGTTCGTAACGAAGACGTGCACAATTGCTATATCGTATTATAGGTAACGTTTTTTTTTCCAAATAAACTCATGTAAATACGCGGCACTGTATGGTCTCGTGGCAACTGTCCAACCGATCCTACATTTCTTCATCCACAGAAATATCCAATATAGCGTCGTTACCGTTTCGCACCCCCCCCCCCCCCCTCCCGGCACTCACAAATGGAATAATCTGTAAAACTTTTGTTGCAGGTTTTTCGGGCCTCTCGGGTGACTACGAAATCATTATACCCGAGGATCACGGCGAGGAACACTCCGATGAAATATTTCTCCGGATGCGCGCCGATACCGCATATCAACGTTACGACGCGTTGACACGTCGAGCGAGGAACAAATCGCGAATTCGCACGAGCGGTCGTACCCCCGGCGCTTACAGATGCAACAAGTGCACCAAGATCTATCGTTGGAAGCAAGATCTCGTCGGACATATGAAAACCTCGTGCGGCTCGTCGAAAGACGAGAGCTGCCCTTTTTGTAGCTACTGCACCAATAGAAAATGGAACCTCAAGGCTCACATAAAGCGTATGCACACGATTGCGTGATGGCACCCTAGGGAGCGACGGCGGCCGTGCCGATAAGACGCGCGTTACGCCCGGACCGGTACTCTCGTTCATTCTGGGAGGAATGGATCTCCCCCTCGGCAAGGGCTGTCCGGAGTGAATTGTGCCAAATGTCGGTCGGAACTTGTCGAACCGTGAGAAAACTACTTGTGCGATTTGCTTTATTTGTGGCTTATATCGTTCTTGAATTATTTCCACGATTTTTAACGGAATAAGCGTGTTATTATTATCGATATGGTAAGGGCTCCAATCTTGGCACTTTAAGCCCAATTATTGGCACTTTAGGGGCCCAAGTACTGGCACTATAATGGGCCTAATTATTGGCAGTTTGAAGGCCCAACTATTGGCACTTTGAGGGCCCAATTATTGGCGATTAAAGGGCCTAATTATTGGCACTTTGAGGACCCAAGCATTAGTGCTTTAATGGGCCTAATTATTGGCACCTTGAAGGCCCAATTATTGGCAGTTTAAGGGACCAATTATTGACACTTCACGGGCCTAATTATTGGTGCTTTAAGGGCTCAATTATTGGAACTTCAAGAGCCCAATAATTGACACTTTGAGGGCCAAATTATTGGCACTTTGAGGGCCAAATTATTGGCACTTTGAGGGCCAAATTATTGGCACTTTAAGGGCCCATTATTAGCACTTTGAGGGCCTAATTATTGGAAATTCAAGAGTCCAATAATTGCCACTTTGAGGGCCCAATAATTGACAGTTTGAGGGCTCAATTATAGGCACTTTGAGGGCCCAATAATTGACACTTTGAGGGCCCAATTATTGGCACTTTGAGGGCCTAATTATTGGAACTTCAAGAGTTCAATAATTGACACTTTGAGGGCCCAATTATTAGCAATTTGAGGGCCAAATTATTGGCACTTTAAGGGCCCAATTATTGGCACTCTGAGGGCCAAATTATTAGCACTTTGAGGGACTAATTATTGGAAATTCAAGAGTCCAATAATTGACACTTTGAGGGCCCAATTATTGGCACTTTGAGGGCCAAATTATTGGCACTTCAAGAGCCCAATTATTGGCACTGAGGGTCTAATTATTGGCACTTTAAGGGCCCAATTATTGGCACTTTAAGGACCACTGTGGCAAGAGCGTACCCAACAAGAGGCAGAAAGGGCTGCTGCCCACCTCCCATTGAAGAAAAAATTAAGTGTATGATCGGTTGCCCTCCCCTCGTCCTCTTCCGCCAAAACTAATAGGAGCTGCCCCGCTTGCTTAAATCCTGGGTACGCTCTTGACTGTGTCGGTAGATAATAAAGCAGAGAAGTGTCAATAATTGGTAGGGTGCCAAAACAAGGTCACTTTACCCTATTTCGTTGTAGAAATAAAGCTGTTGTAAAAATCGCCCGTCAGGCGATAACCAATACGATATAATTCGCCAATAGATTTCCTTTTTTTTGTTTCGGATCAGTCGAAACCATTCGACCAGTCACGCGTAGCTAGATGATATTCCTTGTTGTTCACGTGTTCTCTTTAAATTTGACAGATACCTTTGTCGGTACGTGTACTAGCGCTATACCAAAAGTGAAGTAAAGAGCACGAGTACTTTGCTCACAATCAAATTCCAAAAGGTCCATCAATTTTTCGGATGACATTGTAACGCACGCTCCCGTTACAGAAACACAACGATGGGTGCGACTGTGAAAATTGTTCGTGTAGCTTAAATATTGTACGAGTCGTATTCGATAATAAAAGAGTGCCTACGCTTCAACGTGTGAAAACTTTTTTTTTGTATTTTTTTTTGCTCGCTGAAACGCGGTCATCGAGCTTTTTTTTTGGGAGCTCAAAGTAATCGCTGGCTTATCGTTTGTGTCTCTTCAATTCGTAGGTCGAGTTTGTTTGCTGGGACTACGAGCGATGAGGCACTGTCGTTACGGTGAGAATCCCGATCATATGGCGCGAGCTATCGATGCGGTCAAGAACGGGATGTCCCTGCGCAAGGCGGCCGCAAAGTTCTCCGTGTCGAAATCGAGTCTTCATCGTTACGTGCATCTTGGTTTGCCACCGCAGCCTCAACGCAACCAACTCAAGAGACACGAGTGACGAAAATTAAACGACGAACGATTGTACGATTCTTTGACTGTTTTTTTTTTCTTCATCCTATCCTCGTCCATCCATCTTTTGTGTCGTGGGTCATGAGGGTTCGTTTCGCGAGACTTTGTGCTTCGAATCTGGCCAACAGATTGGATGGTGACGGTAGACAGGGTCGCTTGCTTCCTTCGACGTCATTGTCGTGTCGATTGATCGCACAGGACGAGCTGCGATTGACGCATTCACTAATTGTTCGGACTGCATTTGTTGCAGGTCAGTGGGTCTTCCGGTGTCCGGGCTGTGGCACTTCGCATCGTCACAAGAAGAACCTCCTGCGTCACCTGGCGGTCGAGTGTGGCAAAGATCCGGGATTCAGATGTGGCTACTGCGAGCACAAATCCAAGAGAAAGGGAAACGTTGTGGCTCACGTTAAGAGAAGACACCCGGGACTCGAGATCAAATGGATGGTGAAAAATATCTTGTAACTTTGTCAACGGTCGTGCAGTCCACGAGAAAAGCGAGAGTCTTTCGTGTCCTACGAGGTGTCGAGAAAATTCTGTTCAGCGAGTCACCGTGGCTCGAGGACAGCTCGAGGTTGCCAGCAGGCCAAGACTCGATGTTCGAACTATCGAATTATTGATCGTTGATGACCAAATGGGTCTGAGTTGGGACCAGCATTTTAGTTTTTATCGAATTTTTTGCACAAAGATACTTTTCCAACCATCCAGGTGATACTTTGCCCCCAATGGGACAGGCGCATATTTGGCGATGAGTTTTTTTCAGGCTAGGGTTATCGTTCTTCGGATAAAAAAGAACCCGTGCTCCAAGAATGCTCTCAAGTGTGGTGTGAAAATCTGGAACGAAAGATTGTCTGAAAAAACCTTGAGCCGAAGCGACCGAGTCGGATCTTGGTTGTCGTTTTTATTGCAGAAATAAAGTTGACGGCTTTTTCGTAAAAGCCAAACTTAACGGGAACGATTCAGCTGTTTTTTTTGTCTCAAACGATTGTGTAATAATTGTACATAAAAGGTTACCGCGACGATAATTGTGCGTTCAACTGAATAACCCGTCTCCATCTTTGACGGGTGTTTTCGACGAAGAAACGGCTAAAAATGCGTGCTCGCCTGCTTGAATACTATTTTCTGTCGGCGTGTGATAAACGGTCATCCCACGTGCACATTTCCTCGACTAATGCGATGATTATTCGCGTTCTTTGTTGCTTGCAGATGCGCGAATGATGGGTTTTCTCAACTCCCAGAGGATGACTTATACTTGCAAGAATTGCGGCAAGATTTACAACTACTATTCGAGTCTGGCTCGACACTTGAAGCACGAGTGCGGCGTTGAGCCGAAATTCCATTGTCCACTCTGTCCTTACAGAACGAAGCATAAGTCGAGTCTGAATACCCATCTCAACGGTAGACACATGAAGATCCTCAACAAGTTTTACGTGACGCCCAATGCCAATGGAGCAGCTCCGTTGGACTCGAATGATCTCAAGTTTTTGAATCATTGAACGGAAGAGGAACAATTTAGATACCGATCAAGTTGCATCATCGCGCGTGTGTGGGTGTGCGAAATTTTCCGTTAGGCGTTGAGATTCAGAAGCATAGAGACACCAAAGGATTCAACGATATCGCCGGGTGGTTGTCTTTGACAGAGAACATCCTCGATATTCGTGCGAATTAGAGAGTGCGCTAATAAAACGTTCAAACACACTGTAAATTTGCGGAATGTGGCTTCAGTCCTCTCGTGTACTGTATCCTCGCGTACACCAATAAGTTCGACAGCGAGCCGATAATCCTCGAATCGATTACTAATCCTTGGCTTTTAAACGCTTTCAGAACGTTGGCGACGAGGCAGACACGAAATGATCATTCGTAAGATCGACACTCGTGAGTTTCACTGCCCGAACTGTGCGAGAACGTTCGACGCCGAGCGCTGGCAGATTCATCAAACGAAGGATTGCAAGAGGCCACCGATCATGAGCTGTCCCCACTGTTGTCACTACAAGAGCAAAAAGATGTATAATTTGCGCCGACACGTTTTGCACATCCACGGCCACTTGCTGTAAACTCATCCAATCAGACTCGACAATGTTGTATAATCGTCGCGGTAATAAAACGATAAACATAGACTGGAACGATCGGAATGTCGCGAGAGTAGATCAATCGGAACTACTTCACGGTGGAATATGTCGCGTTGTTTCCGTCGGCTGGAAGATCCTCGTGCAATCTCTTCGCTTCCGCCTGTCAAAAATGTCACAAAGTTTTCCAGTTCGACCGAAAAGGTCCTTCAGCAATGGCCTACGATGTCTCCAGGATTGTAGGTGGCGCGTCGTCGAACTGCCATTGAAGAATGGGTCGAAACACTTCAACCCTACGGACTCAAAAGTCCGTTTCACATACGAAACGGAAGGAAAAGCTTCTAAGAAGAAGGTCGTCACCTGTTTTTTTTTTTCTTTTAATTCACCACGCGAATCTCACGACTCTGTTATCAGTTTTTCCATACTCTCTGTACACCTGTATTCACGTTGTTCGTGCTTCTTGCGTTCGACTTGTCTCCACCCGTCTGTAGTTCGGATGTTGGCTATAGACTTGAGCGTTCTTGATGGTAAAATAGCCGCAGATCGAAGCTCGCTCTAACTGGACGAATCGTGATTGCAGGTTTCAACATGCGGGACATGTACGGCGCGGGCGCCTGTCAGAGAAGATTGCGCGGCCAGGGACGAATGGTTTGTGAGAATTGCGGAAGGCGCTATCATCAGGCGAAGAATCTGCGCAGGCACATCATGAACGAGTGCGGCAAGGAGCCCAGTCTTCAGTGCTCTTACTGCCCCTACAGGGCTACGTACAAATCCTATCTGGAGATTCACATGACCAAACACACGAGGAATCAACACACCGGGGCCGTTTGCTTCAATCCTTACGAAAATTCGTAAACTCACGACTTCGCAAACGCGTAGAAACGAAAGAAAAAGAAAGAAAGAAGGAAAAAACGTGTATCTGTAACACAAAGAGATCTGTAACGCGATACGGAAAATATTATAAAAGTAACAACATTGAGAAATCAACGCGCTAGCCTTAAGCCGTATATTTGATTCATCGACTAAAAATATCAATCTTCTCCAAAGTAATTTCAGTGCGCCTCGATTGATTTTTCACGGTTTAATTAATTTTTTCTACAATACATTTTCTTTTTTTCATCAGCTTTATCATTATTTTTCTATCATCTCTCTCATTCTCTTTCTGTCTATCTCTCGGTTATAATCTTGCATCCGTACGATTTTGTGTGATTCATTTAATTTAACCAACTCCCTTCGAATCAGCCCACCCACCCCCCCCCCCCCCCCACCCGCGAATTTGTAATTTGGATATGGGCAAAAGAAAATGCTTTTCTTCTTTTGTTCTTTGTTCGCAGAACGCACGTACAGCGCCTCAAATTGGACGGTTTCGACGCTGCCATCAACATCGCGGGATTATTACGGCAGGCGTCTGCGTTCGACGACGCAAAGCGCCGAGGCGATGGTATCGGGCCTCAACACCGGATGTCGTCGGATGGGAAAGAAAAAGTATCTCTGCCTCGACTGCGGCAGCGCTTTCGCGCTCAAGGCCTCGCTCGTACGCCATCAGTATCTCGAGTGCACGAAGACACCACCGGCCCCAATCAAGCGCCCGAAATCGACCGGCGACTCGAAGAGGCTCGATAAGAAGCACGATTGCGTGAATTGCGGCCGACAGTACGCCTTTTACACCTCCCTCTGGCGACATCTTCATTACGAGTGCGGAATGGAGCCCAAATTCGATTGTACCATTTGCCAAATCAAATTCGCTCAGAAGAGCAATCTCGATCGTCACATGCGCAATCGCCACTGAGATTAATTTTTTTTACCCCGAAACGTTTTTGCTTTCGAATGCCCTGGGTAACGGCCGAACTAGAGAAAACGGAGTGCATCTCTGTTTTTGTTTTTTTTTTTTTTTTTCTTTCTTTTCGGTCGTTACACGGACAATGATCAATTGTTGGTAACAATCTAATGATATTCTCGATGTACGCGTAGAGAGAATAAAGAATCATTAATCGTCATTGAATCTTGTCCTGTGGAACTAGGCAACCTAGGTGTGTGCTTCCTGATGATCCCGTGTGGCAAAAAAAACGAAAATTGTCCGTCACGATAGTTTGCGGTTGTTGTTGTTGCTGTTGTTGCCCGGCGTTGTATCTAACCACCGTATTATTTGGTTTCTGTCCTTTAGATCCCTCGAGAACCGAGAGAAGATATCAGCGGCGCTCGAGGCCGCTGAACGATTCCACGACCACCGAGGCCCCGTCCTTCAAGTGTCCAAAGTGCGGCAGATCCTACAAGATGAAGAGAACACTCTCCCGACACATGAACTTCGAGTGCGGCGGACAGAGGAACTTTGCTTGTCACGTTTGTCCCGCCAAATACACGCAAAACATAACGCTGCGTCGACATTTGTTGCAACGACACAACATCTACGTACCCCCGATGTTCTCCGTTCCAAAGAGAATCTTCGGTCCTGGTGACAAACGGATTTAACGGGACACAGTATGGTCGAAATGGAATGCCGATGGCGTTGGGTCATTGCCGAGTCCGAAATAAGGATTTCGGTACTCGGCAACCCCGATCCACCATGGCCGAAATCCTCCACGTTTATTTCATTCAATGAAGACAAAAAAAATGCAACAAAACGAAGTACCAAATGTGACAACGTGTTTCCGCATTATCTTGTGATTACTGATGTAAGGAGGGAATCAAACGCGTGGAAGAAGTTTTTTTTTTTAGAATGGCTATCCCCTAGGGAAATAAATAACGAAAGAGAAAAGGAACAGCCGGTGTAAAGTATTTTGAGTCCCGCTCGTTGACACTCGTACGATTGGATTATCGCAATATTGTCTTTCTCTTTAACATACAACGGGCAAATTTGATAATCCTTCTCCCAAGAAATTTGACGTTCAAGTGCCTCGAGATATTTTCGCCTCATTCATTTGTCCATCTTTGTGTTTGCGCAGATTTGATGTTCTTGGAGCCGAGATTCTCGTGTCCGAAATGTGGTCGTAAATACACCAAGAGGAGCAATCTCAGTCGTCACATGAAGTGGGAGTGCGGCGGAAAGAGGAGATTCGGCTGTGTTTATTGTGGCTATCGTTTCACCCAAAAGACGACGCTACAGCGACATCTCCAGAATATACACAACGTAGTACTGACCAACTCTATCGAATTTAGCCAATTATAGACGCTAATACCGTACCCGTCGACGAGATCCACCCTTTATAAAAGAAGATCGCACGTCCTCGGATTTTTACTGAGAGTTGACGGTCTCTCGCTTTGTTTCTCACGGAGCTGGATCCGTTCGTTTACAGTTTTTACATTGCTTCGTGAGAGTTTTATTTTTATTGACATTTGTATCCGAATTGAGCATACGAGCAATCGTTTTATCTTCGTATGATGAGAAAAAAGCGTCAGTGTCGAATAAATTACGAAAATAATTCCTTCGGCGCATGAAGAATCTTTTGGTTTCTTTGTTTCATATTATAGGGGAAAAAAGTGAATATACAATCTCCGAACAATGTAATCTTCGAAGATTTGACTTCCGGTAGTCTCAGTCGATTTTTATCGCTTTCAGGAAATGTCACGCTCCAAGATGTATCTTCCGTCGTTCGTCGTCAAGATATGTTTTCAGGTCACGAGGAAAAGGCGACGCGGGTAGCAAAATAAATGTTCGGTGATACGAATTCCGATGGAAAAGTCGTCGGGTGGAGAAACGACCGAAGGATTGCTCTAACGGCTCTCTTGTGTTTTGTAATTGCAGATAGACCTTCCGTGGTGGACGAGGGCGGTGCGGAGGAGGAGCCGAAATTGGAGGTGACACGGACGAAGGTGGCAACGAAGGAGCCGTACATTTGTACCAGCTGCGGCAAGGCGTACTCCTACCGATTCACACTGAATCGCCATCGCCGTACGTCCTGCGGAAAAGAAAAACCGCGCAAAAACAGTGACAGACAGTGGCGATGCTTGCGTTGCTCGAAGACTTACGTGAAGGCTGCCAATCTCGCGAGACACATGAATTTCGAGTGCGCACTGAGGCGAAAGTTTCGTTGTGTATTTTGCAATGCCGGCTTCGTCGGGAGATCCAGTTTGATCCAACACGTGAAGGTTTTTCACGATGGAAAGCCACAATGGGAAGAGCCAGAAACGTTCGAGGAATTTTTCGAGCGAAAAAGTTAACTTCGGACGAAACTTTGCGAGACCCGGCGAGCAGCATAAAATCGTTTCGTAAATATCTATATTGGCACCCTCACGTACAGAAGCGAAAAATGTCAAACTGCGCGAGCGCCCTCGCGAATAAATGAGAGAGTGACACGTTTTTTTGGGGGGGCCCTCATTTACAAATCGATTCGCATCTTTTCTTTTTTTTGACAGTCTTTGACAGAAGAGATGATCTTCTTCGCGGGCACGAAATAACGCGATCGCTTTATTTGCAGATTCCAAGCAGCAGCGATCGTCCGGAGGAACAAAGTTGGCGCCCTACGTGTGCGAGAATTGCGGACACGGATATATGCACAAGTATTCGCTGAGACGTCACGTGAGGATCGAGTGCGGAAAACCACCGAGTTGGGCCTGTCCCATGTGCCCCTATCACGCTACACACAAATCCAATCTCGTGAGACACTGCAGAAATATTCATTTCACCGTTATTGTGTAAAATTATGATATGTTGTTGCGATTAAAGTATGTGGGTATACCTATATGTGGTCGTCGGTACATCTATATATGAGTGCGGGCTTTGCGCTCTTGGCCCGTTTCGATTTACCGTCTTTGCACCATACAACTTCACAGAACTCGAGAAACGAGATCTCGTAGCTGAAAGTTCGAACAACTCCCGGAAAAGCGTAACGTTTTTTTTTTTTTATTTCTTGACACGTTACTCCCTAAGATCGTGATAGCAAGTGAAAATCATCGAGATTAATTGCCAAATGGGCGACTCGTTCATTTTGTTATTCCCGGATTGTTGGCTCGCAGAAATCAATCTGGATATTGAAGACCCTTTAAAGCCTCAGGCCACTCTAGAGGCCGAAAAAATATGCTTTTTGGGGATTTTTTTTTCAGAAAAACTACAAAATAAATAGAGATTACAAAAAAGGGTGTTTATCATACATGTCAGTGACTGTATACAATAATTTTTTTGGAGCGACTTATTTCAAAATGGCGGCTGCGCAGCGTTTATCTCAAAACTGAATTTTTTAAGTTGGCCGGAAACATAACTCAGACAATTTTCAACCGATTCACTTGAAATGTTGAATATATTTCGAAAAATACATTGTCTATGGAAGTACGTAGGATTTTTTTTATATTGCATAGTTCATTTGTTATTAACAATTATCTAATGATTTTTTCGGCAAATTTTTGGCAAGTGAAAAGTTTGCCTAAAAAATCATCAGATAATTGTTAATAACAAATTTACTATACAATATTTTAAAAAATCCTACGTACTTCCATAGACAATGTATTTTTCAAGATATATTCAACATTTCCAGTGAATCCGATGAAAATTGTCTGAGTTATGTTTCCGGCAAACTTAAAAAATGCAGTTTTCAGATAAACGCTGCACAGCCGCCATTTTGAAAATAATCGCTTCAAAAAATTATTGTATACAGTCACTGATATATATATATGATAAACACCCTGTTTGGCAATGTCGATTTATTTTGTAGTTTTTCTGAAGAAAAAAATTCCAAAAAGCCTATTTTTTCGGCCTCTAGAATGGCCTAACCCCTTAAATGTGGCTTCCTCAAGTGGAGACATGGCTTGGTCACTTTGTCGCAACGCAAAAACAACAGATTCCCATCTGACTTCAACAACGTTTTTAGTGCAAAATACAATTTAGAGATATAAAATATTGAATTGTGTTTTGAGAACTAAGGATTTGATTCCCGAGATACCATTGATATTCTGTCATTAAATATATATATATATATATATATATATATATATATATATATATATATATATATATATATATATATATATATATATATATATATATATATATATATATATGTATATATATATATATATATATATATATATATATATATATATAATCATTCGTCGCGTAAATTGTATTTTGACAAAATCCTGAAGTTCATTCTCAACATACAATCCCCAAGTGTAAAGAAGATACCAATAGAAAGAATATAAAAATAAAAATATGTATATTTTAAATATCACAATATAAAACTATATGAAAATATAGGTAAAAAAATATTCTTTTATTTGTATATCCACGAACAGAAAAATATCCAAATTTTTCTTGTTTGATAGCTAAAAATTGTATGAAAATCTCTAGGTTCGCTTTAGGGTAAAATTTGAAAAATACAAAAATATACCCATTTACTCTTACAATTCTTGTTCCTCCAATACTATGGGACACATAAGAGTCAATGGAACTAATTGCGAGTCGTTGAATAATGCCAAACCGAGCACTTCGACGTGATTATTGGCCACGGCAAAAGCGGTACTCTTCCTATTCGAAAGTCTTCGATAGATGAAAGCAAAAAGAAGATGAGTCTTCGAAAAATGAAAGAAAAAGGAAGGCGGGTCTTCGAAAAATGAAAGAAAAAGGAAGGCGGGTCTTCGAAAAATGAATTGCGTTGTAAATTTGCAAGTATTTTTCTCACTATCTCATCCTGATTGAAAATCTCCCTGCTGAATAAAGTATTTTTTCTTTTTTTAGGATCTCCACGGATCAAGCTCTACGAGCGGGAAAAAATAATGCGAGCGAGCAGGGTTTTCTAACCTAGCGAACAGGATTTTTTTTAACTTCGACGCTTTTAGTCGACACAGCAGTCGTTCCGAAATAATTTCGAACGAAAATGTGCGATTTGACTCTCGCCACAAACCGTCCTGAAAATCCGACTGATATTGTAAATATTTCACGTTTCACGAGAACCAAAGTTTCCATTTTATTTTAAATTTTTAAAACTTTTATGTAAAGCGACTTTAGATGGTAAATGATTGCTAAAGCCTGATTATTAATACCCTGACGAGACACCTTGTGTTTTTTCCATTTGTTGTTGCAGTTTTAGGATGGACGATGGATCCCGCCTTCTCGTACGAGACGAGAAACGATTATAATGTGGAAACGGGGGTGGATCACGGGACACGCTCGAGATCCTTCGCTTGTAGGGTCTGTGGAAAATCGTACACGGTATCGCGATCCTTGTGGAGGCACGAAAAGTTCGAGTGCGTCAACGCGAGACCTGCGATATCGTGCGATCTTTGCTCATACACGAGTCCGCACAAGTGGTGCGTTCAGAATCACAAAAAAAAGCATCACGGCGGAGGTGCACAGCGGGGACATTACCGACCAGCGTGAGGCTGCAGATCTTCTCATTGATCCTTGAATCCTTCACCCTTTCTCCTCGCGTCGCCGAGATCGCCGTGAGAAAACGAAAATATTCGTATCGGCCTAACAAAATTGTAATTAAAAGGGCCATGAAGACACCTACTTCTCGTTGTATAGCCGTTTTTGTTTCGTATTTCCCCCAAAACTTTACACACACACACACATACGTACATTTATATATAATAAATGTGATAATCCCGAAACGTATTTCGAATTTTACCCGCGCTTCGATCTTTTTTCAAAAATACTCCAATTTTTTGGCTCCATTTCTCTTTTAAACGAAAATTGTTGCAGATATCAAGATCGAAGAGTTCGAGTACGCGTGGGATATGAACGTCGGCAACAAGGCCCTCGGCAACGTTAACTTCGACGACGCAGTCGAGGAGAACGACGACGATGACAACCATGATCATATTTCGACGCCGCGCCTCGTCCGTCGCCAGCAATATTCGAGCGAAGTGAAAACATTTTACTCAATGATCGAACGACCGGCAAACCCGTCGAGTTTCGCGGAAACGGCCGATTCGACCAACGATTCCGAGACGGAAGAATTCGCATTGAAGGGAAATCACCCGCAGGCTCGGACGAATGAGAAAAGCAACAAGACACGCGAAGTTCCCGCAGCCACAGTCAAGGGAAGTGGAATAAAGTCTCGCCTTCCCGACGAAACGGCTCGTATCGAGGTGGATCACGGGACACGCTCGAGATCCTACGCTTGTAGGGTCTGTGGAAAATCGTACATGGTATCGCGATCCCTGTGGAGGCACAAAACGTTCGAGTGCGTCAACCCGAGACCTCTGCTATCGTGCGATCATTGCTCATACGAGAGTCCGCATAAGTGGCGTATTCAAAGACACAAAAAAGGGTGTCACGTTGGAGTTGCAGAGCGGGGACATTACCGACGAGTGTGATACTGCAGACCTTCTCATTAACCTAACCAAATTGGGCCTAACAAAATTGTAATTAGAAGGGCCATGAACACGTACTTCTCGATGTATCGCCGTTGTTTTTCTTCGTATTTGCCCCAAAACTTTACACACCCACACATACGTACATATATATATATATAATAAATGTGATAATGCCGAAACGTATTTCAAATTTCACCCGTGCTTCGATCTTTGTTTCAAAATACTCCAATTTCTTGGCACCGTTTCTTTGTTAAATGAAAATTGTTGCAGGTATCAAGATCGAAGAGTTCGAGTTCGTGTCGGATGTCAACGTCGGCGACGAGGCCCTGGAGAACGTTAGCATCGACGACGCCGTCAAGGAGACCGACGACGATGACAACCATGATCGTATTTCGATGCTGCGCATCGCCCGCCGTCAGCAATATCCAAGACAAGTGAAAAAATTCTACTCGATGATCGAACGACCGGCGAACTCGTCGAGTCTCGCGGAAACGGCCGTTGCGAACGACGTTCCCGAGACGAAAGAATTCGTATCGAAGGGAAATCGCCCGCACGCTCGGACGATTGGGAAAAGCAAGAAGAAGCGCCAAGTTCGCGGAGCCACGTTCAAGAAACGTGAAAAAGAGTCTCGCCTTCCCGAGGAAACAGCTCGTGTTGAGTCGGATCACGGGACACGCTTGAGATCCTTCGCTTGTAGGGTCTGTGGAAGAGCGTACATGGTGTCGCGATCCCTGTGGAGGCACGAAAAGTTCGAGTGCGTCAACGCGAGACCTGCGCTGTCGTGCGATTTTTGCCCATACAAGAGTCCGCATAAGTGGCATATTAACAGACACAAAAAAATGTATCACGATGGAGTTGTAGAGCTGGGACATTACCGAGCAGCGTGAGACGCAGAACTTCTCAATAACCCTTGAATCCTTCACCCTCTCTCCTCACGTCGCCGGGATCGCTGTGAGAAAACGAAACGATTCGTATCGGCCTAAACGTGCTTCTCGTTGTATCGCTTTTTTCGTATTTACCCCGAGAACTTTACACACACACACACATATATATCTATATATATATAATAAATGTGATAATCCCGAAACTTATTTCGAATTTTACCCGCGCTTTGATTTAAAAAAAAAAAAACTCCAATTTGTTGGCTCTTTTTTGTTTTAAACAAAAATTGTTGCAGATATCAAGATCGAAGAGTTCGAGTACAAGTCGGATACCAACTTCAGCAACGAGGCCCTCGACAACATTGACATCGACGACGCGGTGGAGGAGAACGACGACGATGACAACCATGATTGTATTTCGATGCTGCGCCTCTCTCGTCGCCAGCAATATTCGAGAGAAGTGAAAAAATTCAACTCGACAATCGAGCGACCGGCGAGCCCGTTGAGTCTCACGGAAACGACCGATGTGACCGAAGAGTCAGAGACGGAAGAATTCGTATTGAGGGGAAAACGCCCGCAGGGTCGAATCATTGGGAAAAACAAGAAGAAGCGCAAAGGTCGCCCAGCCCCGTTCAGGAGATGTGGCAAAAAGTCTCGCCTTGCCGAGGAAACACGCTCGAAATCCTTCGCTTGTAGGGCCTGTGGAAAAGCTTACACGGCAGCGCGATCTTTGTGGAGACACGAAAAGTACGAATGCGTCACCGTGAGACCTCCGCTATCGTGCGATCGTTGCCCATACAAGACTCCGCACGAGTGGCGTATTCAGAGACACAAAAAAAAACATCAGGATGAAGGTACACAGCAGGGACATTACCGACCAACGCGGGCCTGCAGACCTTCTTATTGACTCTTGAATCCTTTACCCCCTCTTCTCGCGTCGCCGGGATCGCCGGGAGAAAACGAAAAGATTCGTATCGGCCTAACAAAATTGTAATTGGAAGGGCCATGAAGAAACGTGCTTTTCGTTGTATCGCAGTTTTTTCCTTTTTGCCCCGAGAACTTTACACACACACACACATCTATATACAGGGTGGACCATTTAACGTGATCACCCCAAATATCTCCGTTGCCTTTAAAGTGACGAAAAAATGTCAAGAGGTAATTTGATTGATTTCGAAAGGCTGATACAATGGTGATAAGTTCATTTTTGTCATAGTTTTTGCGTTTTCAAGGTGATAACATCACTTTGGTGTTCTCCTCCGAGTTGGTTGAAACTTTTTTTGTGGAAGAGTATTAAAAACTAAGAGACACGTATTTTTTTATCGCCGGAAAAACGGTTCCAAGGGCTGAAACGCACCCTCCAAAATGGGGATGTTTTTCGTCGATGACGTTTTAACCGTACGAGATATAAAAAAATTTCACCCCTGGAAACCGTTTTTCCGCCGATAAAAAAAAATACGTGTCTCTTAGTTTTTGATACTCTTCCACATAAAAAAGTTTCAACAAAATCGGAGGAGGACACCAAAGTGATGTTTCTTGTCAGCCGAATTCAACGACCTATGATATCATGACATTGAAATGATGTTCCACCACAATACACGTGCAAAAACGGGAAATCGTGATGGTATTGCGATAAGAATATTCGAATAGTGTAATTGAATTATTTGTGCAGAAATGGTTTTTCAAATGCGAACATTTTTTTTTAAATTGAGATGCAGCTGATGTTCAAACGAATTCAACGACCTATGATATCATGACCTTGAAATGATATCATAGGTCGTTGGATTTGTCTGAATATCGGCTACAACGTTTTAATAAACAAAAAAAAACTTGTTTCTATTTGAAAAACCATTGATGACCTTGAGAACGCAGAAACAATGACCTTGACAAAAATGATTTTTTCACCACTGTATCAGCCCTTCGAAATCAATCAAATTACCACCTGAAATTTTACCGTCACTCTAAAGACAACGGATATATTTGGGGTGGTCACGTCAAATGGTCCGCCCTGTATAATAAATGTGATAATCCTGAACATTTTTCGAATTTTACCCGCGCTTCGATCTTCTTTTTTCAAATGCTCCAATTTTTCGGCTCCTTTTTGTTTTAAACGAAAATTGTTGCAGATCTCAAGATCGAAGAGCTAGAGTACGCGTCGGATTTCAACGCCACCAACGAGGCTGGCGACAACGTTAACATCGATGGTATTTCGATGCCGCGCCGCCGCCGTCGCCGGCGATATTCACGACACGTGAAAAAAATCGAACCGATGATCGAACGATCGGCGAGCTCGACGAGTCACGCGGAAACGAACGATTTGATCGACGTTTCCGCGACGGAAGGATCCCTCCAGACTCGGAAGATTGGGAAAAGCAAGAAGAAGCGCGAAGTTCGCGCAGCCATGGTCAGGGGAAATGTCGACTTGGATTACGGGACACCACCCTCGAGAACTTTTCCTTGTCCGAACTGTGGAAGAACTTACGCGGCGTCGCGATCCTTGTGGAGGCACGAAAAGTACGAGTGCGTGAATGCGGGACCTTCAGTGTCGTGCGATCTTTGCCCATACACGAGTCGGCACAAGTGGGGTCTTCAGAAACACAACAAAAAGCATCACAACGGTGGTGCAAGCCGGGACATTACCGAACAGCGTCAGGCTGAAGCCCTCATTGACCTTTGAATCCTTCACCCTCTCCCCCCCGGGTCGCCGGGGTCGTTGTGAGAAAACGAAACGTTTCGTATCGGCCTAACAAAATTGTAATTAGAAGGCCCATGAAGACACGTACTTATCGTTGTATCGCTTTTTTTTTCTTCGTATTTTCCCCGACTACTTTACACACACATCTATATAAAATAAATGTGATAATCTTAAAATGTATTCCGAATTTTAATCGCGCTCCGATCTTTTTTTTCAAAATACTCCAATTTTTTTTACGTTTTTTTTTTCAAACCTAAATTGTTGCAGATCTCAAGATCGAAGGGTTCGAGTACGTGTCGGATTTCAACGTCAGCATTGAGTCCCTCGACAACGTAAACATCGACGACCCCGTTAAGGAGAGCGACGACGACGACAACCATGATCGTATTTCGATGCCGCGCCTCGTCCGTCGCCAGCAATATTCGAGAGATGTGAAAAAATTCTACTCGATGATCGGAGGACCGGCGATCTCGACGAGTCTCGCGGAAACGGACGTTTCCGAGACCGAAGAATTCGCATTGAAGCGTTATCGCTCGCAAGCTCGGATGGTTGGGAATAGCAGGAAGAAGCGCAATGTTCGCGCAGCTACGGTTAAGGGAAGTGGAAAAAGGTCTCGCCTTACCGAGGAAACGCCTCGTGTCGAGGTTGATCACGGGACACGCTCGAGATCCTTCGATTGTAGGGTCTGTGGAAGATCGTACTCTGTGTCGCGATCCCTGTGGAGGCACGAAAAGTTCGAGTGCGTCAACGCGAGACCTGCGTTATCGTGCGATCTTTGCCCATACAAGAGTCCGCACAAGTGGTGCGTTCAGAGGCACAGAAAAAAGCATCAGGACGGACGTGCAGAATTGGGACATTACCGACTAGCGTGAGGCTGCAGACCTCCGCATTAAGCGGAGGTACCTGAGTGGGCGGCGAGAAAAACAGGTAAACTTCGGGAATTTTTATCTCAAAAACTAATGTTTCGATTGAATCCGGGTTTCTTTTATTGCAAAATATGTACATTGATGTATGTTTAGGAATTTTTTAAAATAAATTCGTTCACTGGAAGCGATTCAAACGCGATTATCTCGAAATATAGTTTTCAAAGTCGGTGCCAGATGTATCTCGAAAACGGCTTGTCCGATTTTGTCCAAATTTGGATACAATATTCTTCGATAGTTTTTCTCGTTCGCCACGTAGGGGTTTTTCATTTGATTGAAGCATGGCTTTTTTATGCAATGTGTATGCAATCCAAAATCGTCGGAAATTGCGAACCAAAAACGAATGCTAAATTAAAACGGTCGCAATTCCGTCAAAAATGAAAATTTCAAACAAAATCCTACGTGGCGAACGAGAAAAACTATCGAAGAATATTGTATCCAAATTTGGACAAAATCGGACAAGCCGTTTTCGAGATACGGCTTTGAAAACCATGTTTCGAGATAATCGCGTTTGAATCGCTTCCAGTCAACGAATTTATTTTAAAAAATTTCTAAACTTACCTCAATGTACATATTCTCCAATAAAAAAAAACCCGGATCCAATCGAAACATTAGTTTTTGAGATAAAAATTCCCGAAGTTTACCTGTTTTTCTTGCCGTTTACTCAGGTACCTCCCCTTAACCCTTGAATCCTTCACCCTCTCTCCTCGCGTCACCGGGATCGCTGTGAGATACAGGAAAAGATTCGTACCGGCCTAACAAAATTGTAATTAGCAGGGCCATGTAGACACGTGCTTCTCGTCGTAGCGCTGTTTTTTTCGTATTTGCCTCGAGAACTTTACACACACACACACACACACACACACACACATCTATATATAATAAATGTCATAATCTTAAAACGTATTTCGAATTGTTCACGCGCTTCGATCTTTTTTTTTCTTCAAAATACTCCAATTTTTTTTACTTCTTTTTTTTTAAACGAAAATTGTTGCAGATATCAAGATCGAATGGTTCGAGTACGTGTCGGATTTCAACATCAGCAACAACGAGGCCCTCGAAAACGTTAGCATCGACGAGGCCCCCAAGGAGAACAACGACGTCGACAGCCATGTTCCTATTACGATGCCGCGCGCCGTCCGTCGCCAGCAATATTCGAGGAACGTGAAATCCGTGAAAAAATTCTACTCGGCGATCAGACGACCGGCGATCCCGACGAGTCACGCGGAAACGAACAATTCGATCGACGTTCCCGCGACGGGAGAATTCGCATTGAAGCGAAATCGCTCGCAGCCTCGAACGATTGGGAAAGGCAAGAAGAGGCGCAAAGTTCGCGCGGCCTCGCTCAAGAGAAGTGGAAAAAAGTCTCGCCTTCCCGAAGCAACGGCTGGTGTCAAGGAGCAAAAAAAAACGGATGACCATCGAAGCCCGACGAGTGCTCGGAAGCGAGATAAATTTCGGAAAATGCGGAAACGTCGTCGGGTCACGGCGAACATTTTCGTGTGCTCAGATTGCGGAAAATCGTACTCTTGGGCGTCCTCGTTGTCGCGCCATCGTCAGATCGCATGCGGACCCAGCAGCAAGCAGTTTTTCGCATGCTCGCTGTGTGATTACAGCAGCGGATACCGTGGCAATTACGTGCGACATCTCAAATCGCCCCGCCACTTGGAAAATATCGCGATTAAAAAGAAGTAGCGATTCGTTTATTGTAAACAGGTCGCAACGAACTTCCGGTGGGAAGCACGACGAGAGCGAGAGAGGCGGACAAATCGATTACTCTTAATTGACGAAAAAAAAGCGGCAAAAAGCTCGTTAGATCTGAATCTTCCATTCAGTAATTAGCCTCGAACATTTTCGCACTCGGAAAAATAATTGAAAAAAGGCCTGTTATTCTGAAAATTCTGACAAGCTGGGAAATTAATGCTTTAATTAATTTCCTTGCGAATAATAAAAAAAAAACATTACTCATCGTCGGTCGCGTCGTTTTTATTGTCGTCGTTGTTTATTATATTTACAGTGCTCGCGGACGTTTCTGCGAATGTGGGAAATCGGTGCACTATTATTATAATTAGCGATAGAAACCCGTACGTTTTCAATGTAGAATTACTAACACGAGCATGCGAACACGCCGTTGCCACTCCAGCGACGATAATATTAATACGTTTTTTCGTGTAATTGCAGCGGTGTACCCGTCACGGAGAGGCAACGCCATACAAACGTCGAAGGGGGCGGACGGACTGTACACCTGTCAATTTTGCGGACGTCAGTACACGTGGCAAACGTCACTATGCCGTCATCTGCGAGAGTATCATCGGCAGTCGAACTTTATAAAGCCAGCGCCCCTCGCCACGAATCACTCGACTAATTTGGACTTTTATAGCTGAAAACTACGATAACGAAGGAGAAAATTTAAAAAAAAATGACGTGCTCTATTTTTTAACGAAAATTGGGAATATTCGTTCGGTAAATAAAGCAAGAGCGATATTCATCTCGGACACGAGAGATCTCGTGCGAAAAAGAACAAACATTATCTCGTCTTCTACTCGCGGCTTACTCACAATTAGATCGTTACTTTTTTTTTGCTTGTAAGTGCTTCCGTTTTTTTTACAACCTGTTGTTTTACGAATGAAGTTTTGAAGTTGGTACTCGATTTTTTTTCTCGTTTGTTTGTTTGTTTTTTTTTTTCTTTCTCGTTGACGTTCTTTCTTCCACCCGAGCAAGAATTGTCTCCAGTTGCGAGCTAACGAGGGATTTCTGTTTCTAGGCTATCGCAAGCTCTACATCGGCGAACAAATGCTCGGCTACACTTGCACCAAGTGCAGCAAGTTCTACAAGATGTGGAATAACTATCTCAAGCACAAGTGCGAGCCGCCCCAGTTCAAGTGCACGATGTGCCCGTTCGCGGCCTTCAAGGCGTTCATACTCCACGCGCATCAGGCCGAGCAACACTTCAATATATCCTCGACGAATTCTTGAAATTTCGCCGAATTGTCTCGCTGTCGACTTCCGAATTTCGATATTGGCGATTATGCCACTGCCCGGTGGAGAGAACGGAAATGAGAGCAGGGGGGGCGGGGCTACGGTACAATGACATGTCCAATAACTGATCAACAATTTGGCTATTGAATGTGAGACAGCTGTTTGCACGATTTTACTTTAATTTTTTCTATATCATTGGTGTGAACGTATCAACAGAGATATATCTGTAAAATATGATGAAAATACATACAGGTAATCGGCAAAGTTATTTGATTTCGATCATCGCGTTCGTCCGAATGGAAGAAAAAGGAGGAAAAAAGATATTCGTGATTCGTATCCTCATTGGCTGTCTTCTGAAGGACGAGTTTTCTAATAACTTTTTTCGATGAAGACAAGTTGGTTACATCAGTTATTAATGTTTAGTTAAAGCTAGAAATAGGATAATAATGGTACGTATTATTAACAGCGAAATGTTAATAATAATAGCGAATGTTATTATTTATAACGTAATATTATTCATAGCGACATAACGATAATAGTAAATATAAATACTATCGATAACGAAATATTCGGTCATAATAAAGCTATTCTTTTTGTAGACAATCGTGAAGAAAAATTAAAAGTTTTTTTTCACTCATTGAACGAGACTTCGAGAAACCTCGGCCGGACGATAGGCAGTACGATATCATTAATGAATACATTTCATTTTTTTCGTTTCAGGTCAACTATGTGGACGGAAGTTCACCACCGAACACTCGAGGACCAGCGCCCTTCACTTGATGTTGATAACTTTGTTAATTATTCATATTTTTCGTTTAAATTGTACAGATATTTTCATTATATATATATATATATATATATATATATATATATATATATATATATATATATATATATATTTATACATATATTTATACAGGGTGTCCCTCTTATCTGCCACCCGAAACAACTCGGTAATTATTGACGTCACAAAAAAATGTTCCAGACAAAAGTTGTATGGTGTGAAGAGGGCCATCAAATGCGACCAATTTTTTGTATTTCGGTGGAGGTGCTGACGCACAGTGAAGGTCACCTCCACTTTTTCAAATGGAATAATACATTTTTTTTTTCAACCATCTTGTGGAGCACCTCAAGCCGCATAAAATAATTAGGGGGTCAAAGTCGTTCAAGGTCATTCAAGCTCAGTATCGATTATACAAATCTAAATATCTCGGAGCATTACCAAATATTTCGTAGTGATCCGAGATATTTAGATTTGTACTTCATTTTAATAGGTGACCTTGAATTACCTTGAACGACTTTGATCCCCGAATGTTTTTTATGCGGCTTGAGGTGCTCCACAAGATGGTTGAAAAACAATGTACCTCTCCATATGAAAAAGTGGACTTGACCTTGACGTAGCTTCAGCGCCTGCACCGATAAAAAAAATAGGGTGGTCCAGTATGACGGCCTTCTTGAACACTGAAACTTATGTCTGAAACATTTTTGGATATGATCAATAGTTTGAGTGTTATTCCTCTGTAACACTTTATGTGCCTCACCCCGTGTGTATATATATATATATATATATATATATATATATATATATATATATATATATATATATATATATATATATATATATATATATATATATGTATATATATATATATATAAACCCGAGGCTTCGCCCGCGTTGTACGGGTTGAAATAGTTATTCCGACTACCTGGTCCAGAGGTTTTGATAACTCATCTTGGTAATTTTTTTTTATTTATATTCCACACATACTGACTTTTTATCCTTTACATCTTTATTATAAGTATAGATAGAGTCAGTATTTACTCACGAAAATTTATATGGAAACCATATTGATTGATCTTAACTTTAGTAACTAAAAAAGTACAAAAAAGAAAACTTTGAATTGTGGATTATATGTTATTTGAGGATATTACGATATCTGTGGCCCCTAATTCTAACCACGCAGCGTTCATAATTGACCAAAAATAATACTTTTTTCAAAAGTGGTAAAAATTGAAATTCGACCCTTAAGGAGATGAAACAGGGGTTTTAAAGTTTGTATGAGACAACATATTTTTTTGTCAGATTTGCTTGAAACTTGGCGTAAATATTCAGCAATACAAATAATTGAACACGTATTTCAGTATTTCCTAAAAGTCGACCCTTAAGAGGGTTAAACGGGGGTGTTAAAAATTGTATAGCACAACATATTTTTTTGTCAGATGTACTTACAAAAACTTAGAAAATTTTTTACTTTCAAAAACTTACAAAATTTATTTGATATATAACACTATATGTTTTCCTCGCTGTTCGATGAGTGTAGACAGTCAAGTAGTACTTTTAACCCCTCAACTGTGTTTGTTTGGGTTTGTTTTAGTTGGCATAAATATACCAAACAAACCCAAACAAATACGTTTTTAATTATTTGTATTAGCGTGTATTTATACTAAGTTTCCAAGCAAATCTGACCAAAAAAAATGTTGTCTCATATAAACTTTAAAATTCCCGTTTCATCCCCTTAAGGTTTGAATTTCGATTTTTACCACTCTTGAGAAAAGTCTTATTTTGGGTCAAATATGAAGACTGCGTGGTCAGAATTAGGGGCCACAGATATCGTAATACTGTCTGTATTACGATATCTGGGTAGGCAACTTCAACAATTAATTTAAAAAAACTGTTGTGTGGAATCAAACGTTTTTATTATTTGTAGTTTTACGAGACAGTACCAACGAATTATCAACAATAAAAGAAGAATAATCCATGAGCATTTTTTAATTAGGCGTCCAAGATTCTGCAACTTTAATCATTATTCTTATTTTATCGTTGGCAACTTTTCGGTACTGTGTCCTCAAACTGCAAATAATGAAAAAGTTTGATTTCGTACAACCGTTTGATGTTAATTAATTTTCAAAGTTGCCTACCCCTCGTTTAGAAAATGATAACATCTCGAAAATGGTTTTGCATAAAGCATTACTGGGTTATTTGATAGCGGACAGCATGTCCGACAACCCTTTCGCGGGATCGTCACCAATAACCAGTAGCCCCGTATATATGCAGAGCGACAATTATAAGGTGGCCATGTGTTTGTTGAGGGTCCGCCGCGAAAATCTTGCGACCGAGAAAAATATGATATTTAATAGCTTATGTCCTCTTGAAAAAAAAATATAGCGTATTTTTGCGATGTAGACGTCAGAAAAAAATGAGCATTCTGGAAAAACTCAAAATTTCATTTTCATTTTAGCAGCATGGAGATAAATAAATTCCGATTACGAAAAATTCCGAAAAAAACTTGCTTTAATGGAATTAAATTCTATTTATCCACGTTAACGTGCAACTTTGATTCTTTTTTTTTTCGATAACGGGATACACGATAGAAGTTTTTCAGGCCTGCTTTATATTCGAATTTTAATTATTTTCAACCTGCTGCACTCGAAATGGAATTTTGTTTGCAGGAATTTCCAGACGCTAAATTTTTCTGGCAAATACTACTCATCACAAAAATATGGTATATTTTTTTCGCAAAGGACTTGAAAAACGATTAAACATGTTATTTCTCCGAGGCGCCGAATCTCCGCGGAAGACCTTTAAAAACCTATTGCCATCTTTTACTTATCACCCCGTGTATATATATATATATATATATATATATATATATATATACATACATATATTTCTCGTATACAAAAAAACAAAATAAATTGCATCGGTAGTTCATCCGCAAGTAATTTCCAAAATTAGCACCCATTTTTGCGATTTCACTGTAGTGTATCCCCTCAAGAGTAATAAGCCCTTATTTTCTTATATGGTCTCTTGGCTTGCAATTAAAACGTCCGAAGAGCCAAGCTACCTTCAAACTTCATCGGACGCAGCGAAATGTTCTGCGGACGTCTATGTTTTGTCATGGATTGAGAATTTTTCCCTCTAAAAATGTTACTTTTTCACGAGACATCCGGATCCAAATTGAAAATGATTGAAATTGAAGATGATCCAATATGAATTGGAGATGATCAGTGCACGAATCAAGAGTGGAGTCATTGCGTACACAATAGGTCAAATAGTCTTGGCCTTGTATACGATGAATCCAAGCTCCGAAATGATCAAGTTTAATCATTGTTTGTTGTTTCCGCTTTAACTCGTAGCCTCAGTCGTGATTTAATTGAGCTGATTGGGGTACGGATATAAATATACACCCACGCAATTGTCCTCCGCGTTCCCGCAGCTTCTCGCATCAATAGTATTTGTATAATCGTGTATTTTCGTAAAGTTGCAAACAATAAATCTCGATACGAAAAAAAAACATCGTTATTACGATGCTACAACGGCTGTGATAATTTGTTCCGTCGATTTTCACACATTTTCTCATTGTGAAGAATATGATCGTAGACATATCGATCTTTTTTGTCTTCTCTTTTTCTTCTCTTTTCTGTTTATTTGTGCTGTTTTTTTTTCTCTTTTTTCTAACTTTGTATACATCTAATGACGTTTCTGCATACGGTCCTGCGGACTTTCACGACCCCATCCCTTTCTCTTTTATTTTTCACTCGACCCTTCACTATTCCCTGCCCTTTTGTGATCTCCCCGCATACCACACTCCCCTGATGCAGTTTTCTTTACCTTTTATTTCTCCGTTATGTTTCAGTGATTTGAGGTTGACGTATGCTTGAGAAAAAAAGAACCTCGTCGTCTTCGGAGAAAGCAGACACGTTTTGCAATGTGCAACAAATAATTACACATCCCCACCACAATCGAGTGCTTGTTACTATTCGTTTTTTTGGTACCTACGTTTGTAATAATGTTTTTTCGTGGCTGAGCTAGGCGAAAAAAAAATTACGCTCACATTGTTTCTCGCAAGAGTGAAAAAAAGAAGAGAAAAATGACATTTATTCCGATTTTTGCAGATTTCGTCAGCGGGAATCTGGCTCACAGGTGCAATAGATGCGGAAATGTGTACATGTATCACAGCTCATTGACGAGACACGTTAGGGAGGAATGCGGCCAATTGCCGAAGTACCAGTGTCCATTTTGCCCACAGAGAACCAAGTTGCGCTGTAATCTTCTGAAGCACGTGCGAAAAAAACATCCACAATAACTTCTCCAGGACTGTGATCATTTTTTTTTTTCATCAATCTCCAATCTTCTCGGCTAATGGGTATTCGCGCGCTCGCGTGTGTACGTGTGTGTGTCATTTCGGCTGAATAAATTTTCGTCCCGCGGATAACTAACGTTTTCGAAATTTTTTTTTTTTTTTACATTCTCCGCAACGAATGGCGACAATTTTTTTTCTAACAAAAGCCCCTAGTGCGCGATTGTGAAAGTTTCGGTATTTTTCTTTTCCCTTTTCGTTTTTTTGCTTGCAGAATCCAATGTTTGTCTGGCTTGCTCCAAGTGCTACAAGTGGAAGAAATCTCTGCACAGGCACGTACGGAACTCTTCCGAATGCTGGCCCGTCCTGCTGAACTCCGGTGACGAGGAATGCATCAAGCAGATCCACTACAAAATGCTCAACAACATTAACATCTGAGTATATCGGAGGTTTTTTTTTCTCTTCTTTCAAAGTGTTCTTTGGAAAATCGGAACAAGGAGAATAAGCAAAAGTCTTCATTTTTGCGAAATAACTTGTTGAGATGTGTTTGTGTATTTTTTTACATTGGAAATAAATTCTATTGTATATTTGATCCGGTTGGCCAGTGCTCTCGAACGTTTCAACGAACTTTGCAAAGTACCAACGTACACCTGTATACGCACTCATGCACTATGCTGTTGATATTTATTTATTTCAGAGCTTCGATGCACGTGGTGTCGTATTTGAAAGATGCACACTTGTAGAAATTATAGTTTCAATTTTTATCTTCCGTCGGTGGTGTTGTGTGTCGATAAATTTGCACCGCCGATACTCATTCAATTTCGTATCATTGGTATCACAAAATATCAACGCCTACTTGAAATTAACGAAAAATATTATATTTTTAATTGTATTTTAATAAATTCACGCAATTATTATTTGTATGACTTCCGAAAATTCGCCCGTGCTGATTGTTAACGAGTTTTAATTGTCATTTAATATTTACAAAATATATATATATTTTACTAAACAGAGGAAACTGAAATAATGAATTTTATGATTTTATATAAAATAATATATTCTATTATTTTACATAAAGTAATATATTTTCGTTTTCCTAATTTCAATAACAATTGTATTGTAATAAATTTCACATAATTGTAAAAACTAGTTGACAAATTCATTTCGCCTCTATCGCGATTTTGCGTCGAAATGTACATAAAAGAATAAGTAAATATTGCTGCGAGTACGATTTTCAGCTGCTGAACAGCAGACACGTAAGCCTGCGTGTCTGCGGAAAATCCTTCGTTTCTCCATAGGCTCTCGCCGTAACAGGAGTCGTGCAATTTGTTTTAACCAACGAGATAATTTCGGAAAGCCGCGCATAGTCGATGCGAAAAAGTTTCCGCCCCGCGTGTGTCAGAGCAGTTACTGAAATTCGAAACGGACGATTTTTGTTTCAGACGGGAATTCCTCGTGTCTCGCCGGAAGTCGAAGCGCAAAGCCGCATCCCTGCAATCACTGCGATCGAAGTTACGCCAACCGGAGCTCCCTGAATCGTCACCTTCGCTACGAGTGCGGCAGACAAAAGCGTTTCGTTTGTCCCATATGTCACAGGAGGATGATCCAGAAGAGTTCCCTCCAAGAGCACATGCTGCTCATTCACGGGGTTTGAAAAACACAAAGAGAGAGAGAGAGAGAGAGACAAAACAAAAAATTGACACATAACAGAGAGCAAAAGAGAACAATACACTCGTGCCTTCCGGAACCCTATGGAACTTGGTTATATCTTTTTTTTTTTCAATTTTATACAATCCACAATTTTTTCGTATACTTGTCAGCAATAAAACTTTTTAATAATAAAGAGACATATATAGCTATGAATATTTAAATATGCAATAAACGTGTTTATCAATAAATATTAAATGGTACTCGTGATATATATATATATATATATATATATATATATATATATATATATATATATATATATATATATATATATATATATATATATATATATATATATATATATATATATATATATATATGCATCACGCGTATAATTAAAAAAATATATTTTCAAATAATACATAATACATACACCATATATATAATTCATATACATTACGTAAAATATATAATTTTTATACTAAATTATATATCTACATACATAGATATAAATGCGCAAACATTCCGATTCGCAGGTCCTCGTAATTTGTATATTTTACCGAGACTGTCGCAGTGTAACTTTTTTCTTATCTGCTGCCCAATTGTTTGGTTACTTTGGAGGGACGGTTTACTCATATCGGTAAGCGGGAACGACGGAAGACAAGAAATACGCAATATACGTTCTTCCGTGACGTTGCACTTGCAAAAACGATCGATGTAATTGTGAATTGCCGGTGAAGAAATAATTTGCTTTTCTTCCCGCTTCCATATAGTTGGCGTATGAACTCTGACGGATCTCATGGGACGATTCCCCGATGCCACGTTCCTGCAGCTTTATATTGCAATGGACGTATGATATAATAAATTATGTGTAGCGGATACATGGGAGTGGCGGTGGGAAGGAGAAAACGCACGTGGATACTCCTCAGGACCGCATATTCGTATTTCTTTCCTTCGGCGTTCGTCTAATTTTTCGTACTTTTTTGTTTCCTCTCTCTATCTCTTGTGAAAACCTGCGACGTACTATATTATATATTATATATTATGATATATTATATATGATATATGATATATTATATATTATATTTTATATTTTTTATATTGTATATTATATATATATATATTTATATAATTTGGCAATTTTTTTCTGTTTATCCTGGGTACACAAAGATGCACACACACACACACATACACACTGACTTACATACGGGGCTATTGGCTAATGAGACGTTTGTGTTTTGGGTTGGTTATGGGTTTAATCATAATAATTCCTGCATAATACATCAATTATCTTCTATATCGGCAAGTTTTATCGGAAAGGAAAAGAAGGAGAAAAAAAAGGAAAACGAGCTACGAAAGATCATCGGGTACACATCGTGCATATTCGTTCCAACATCCCATACGTTTTATTCCATTTTTTTCGTTTCTTATTCTCCTTCGTTTATTTCATTCAATTTTGTTTCGATCTTCTTGGAACCGTTCTCGCGCGTCCGTACGGTCTCCCGTTCTATTAATCGTTTTGTTTTGTTTTGTTTTTTTTTTTTCGTTCATCCGCCGTATTATTTTTTTTTTAACTTAATTTGTTCGTTTGGTTTTTGGTTCGGCGGTGTGTTGCAGGTATGGGGGCGTTGCTCTCGCTGCTACGCTCGGACTACAAGAACAACGGAAGCGGGGGTGGCGTTGGCACGAAGAAGAGTCGCTCGATAAGCGGCGACGCGCCGGCGAGCAGCACCGGTGCCCGGGACTGCCGATCGGCCGACGGTAGCAGCAATTACAGCGAGACAGGCGGCGAACGAACCAGCCGCGAGGTCATCTTCCCGGACTCGTTCGAGGTCTTGCCCCAACCGCGGGATCTCAGCGTCGTTTACATGGGCGTGCCGCACGAGCAGCAGCGAAAGTTTCGCTGTCGCTTCTGCGGCAAGGGCTATCGGTGGAAGAGCACGATGCGCCGCCACGAGATGGTCGAGTGCGGCGGTAAACCACCGGCATTTCAATGCCCCGAGTGCCCGTACAAGGCACGACAACGGGGCAATCTCACGGTACACTACAAGCGTCATCATCAGAAATTGGGCTACGACGAGGCGACGATAGCAGCACAGCTGTCGAGAGAATAAACCTTTTCTTTCGCGCTACAATATGTTTGTGCATATATATATATATATACACACATATGTAAGTATGTATGTATGTGCAGCATACATACCGGGCACCTATAGAGGGTGACAGTTATTAGATGGCCATACGTTTTTTGAGTTTGTCGCGCGGTGATCTTGTCACTGACAAGGAACATCACGTAAGGGGTTAGGCCACTCTAGAGGCCGAAAAAATAGGCTTTTTGGGGATTTTTTTTCTTCAGAAAAACTACAAAATAAATCGAGATTACAAAAAAGGGTGTTTATCCTACATATGAGTGACTGTATACAATAATTTTTTTGAAGCGATTCATTTCAAAATGGCGGCTGTGCAGCGTTTATCTCAAAACTGCATTTTTTAAGTTGGCCGGAAACATAACTTAGACAATTTTCCACCGATTCACTTGAAATGTTGAATGTATCTTGAAAAATACATTGTCTATGGAAGTACGTAGGATTTTTTTTTACATTGCATAGTTTATTTGTTATTAACAATTATCTGACAAAATTTTTCACTTTCCAAAAACTTGCCTAAAAATCGTTAGATAATTGTTAATAACAAATGAACTATGCAATATAAGAAAAATCCTACGTACTTCCATAGACAATGTATTTTTCAATATATAATCAACATTTCAAGTGAATCGGTTAAAAATTGTCTGAGTTATGTTTCCGGCCAACTTAAAAAATGCAGTTTTGAGATAAACGCTGCACAGCGGCCATTTTGAAATTAATCGTTTCAGAAGAATTATTGTATATAGTCACTGATGTGTATGATAAACACCCTTTCTTGTAACCTTGATTTATTTTGTTGTTTTTTTGAAAAAAAAATCGCAAGAAGCCTATTTTTCGGCCTCTAGAGTGGCCTGAGGCCTTAAGTGTCCTCCTTCGATTTTGTTGAAAGTCATATATGTGATAAAGCATTGAAAACTATTCGACACGTATTTTTTTTTTAGCGGAAAAACGGGTTTGAGGGCGGAAAGCACCCCTCAAGGAAAGGCGTGTCACCGCTTAATTTAATTGTTTTTCCGTACTTCTATAGTGGATTTTTTATAGCTTTACATTAGTAGAAATTTGGTTTTTGTTTCATTCAGATCGTTGGACTGCTTGTGGGTGAAACTGCAAAATCACTCCTCGAAACGTCTCTCTTTGAGCGGCGGTTTTAAGCCTTAAAATTGTTTTTCCGCTGATAAAAAAGAATACGTGTCTAATAGTTTTCATTGCTTTATCCCGTATATGAGTTTCAACAAAATCGAAGGCGGACACTTGGGTGATATTCCTTGTAAGAAAAATATGATTTTTAATACTTCTAGTTCTGTTTGAAAAAAAGTATAGCCTGTTTTTCGGACGAGTAGTATTCGCTAGACAAAATTGAGCATTCTGGAAAATATGAAAGTTTCATTTTCAGCACGGTAGAATCGAGACAAATTACGAATACGAAATATTCCTGATGAACTTTTTTTGTGCATCCCGTCAGCGGGGAAAAATGATCGAAGATGCATTTTAAAGGGACTAAATGGAATTGAATTGCATTAAGGAAATTTCTTTTTTACGTTTCGTATTTAGAATTTAATTATCTTCATTATGTTGAACTCAAAACGGAATTTAGATTTTTTTCCAGAATGCCCAACTTTTTGTGAACTATACTACTCGTGCCAAAAATGGACTATGTTTTTTTTCAAAGAGAACTTGGGAAACGACTGAATGTCATATTTTTCTCGGTGGCAAGATCTCCCCAACCCTTAAAAGAGCTATTGGCCACCTCATCGTTGTCGCCCATACGCGACGTTACTTCGGCGGCAAACGTGGACGTGAGCGTCGTTTGAATGAAAACGAAAGAGGGGGAAGAAAATTAACGGAAACCGGACGTTCAGTCCTGAAAACTGAAAAAAAAACTAAAAACATTCCATGAAATCATTCCGGCGCTACGATAGCGGATAAAAAGATACTACGGTAGTTTTATTGTTTCGAATTGTGCTCTTTTCGCTCCTTTTTTTATCATGATTTTTATTTTTTTAAATAATAACTATTTGTAATTATTTCGTAAAATTCATCGCGTTTTGTGATTGTTCGTCCGAACTGACTCGTTCGCAGACGAAAATCCACGCGAACGTCAATGTATTTGACCCCAAGGAATAATTCCAATCAGATTGTTCTTTCATCTCGAATACTCTTTGACAACACGTTGCTTTTTTTGTTCTTCTAATCGTCATTTGCTCGCGCAACCGTGAAATAATTTGATTGCGAATTGATCAATTTTCATTCGACACACACACACACACATACTCACATAGACGGAGCAGCAGTGTCCATCCATCCGAAATCTCTTTCGGCGCGACCGTTCACTTAACGCACCTACCTCACATATCTCATCTCATTGTTGCTACGTTTTATCATTCGGGAAGCGAGATGATGAAGCGAAAACGAAAGACAGAGCAAGGGAAGAAGCATACACCTTTCGGCCGAGACGACGAATTTCTTTTTGATTTTTTTTTTATTCACAACGATCGAAATTGTCGACTATGCTCTCTCGCGATCGAAACCGTTGGTCGCTTTTTTTTCCCATAGTAATCGATCGTTCTATCAACGTCGAGGTAACACACAACGAGGTGCCTGAAACTCGGGACGTCGAGCCTTTTTCTCGTCCCCCAGGAAAATCGTACTTTCGCGATCACGAGTTTACACGGAGAATTAAAAAAAAAAAACGTAGAAAATTCGCTACGACGATTTTTCAATGTCAATATATTGCATATATATTTATATATTCGGTTTTGACGAAATCGCGGGACCAATTAAACCCGAGAAATATTAACGTCCTTTCACAATTGCTGCATAACGATATCACTTTATGGTGTTTATTTTTTTTTTTGTTTTTTTTTTACTTAACTAATTTATGCAACTTTCCCGCCCCAGATTTTTTTTCCGCCCAAGGAGACCCATAAACGTCTTCGTGAACGACTTGCTCATAAATCCACGATAATTCCACGTTAAAATAGAGAGACAAGGAAAAAAAAGAAAGATTAAGGGTAACAGGCTTGTATATATATTATTCTCACGAGGTGCCGGCCACTAGTGCCTATTCAATGTACTTTAACATTCCAGTATTTTTTATACTATATACACAACACACACAGACACGTGCGCATGTGTGAAAGAAAGAAAATAGGGTGAAGGGAGGGGGTAACAAGGAAAAACCTGATCTCGAGCTTTTATCGATTACGTCAACGCTGACGTAAGCAAAAAAAGAAAATAAACAAAAAAACTCGATGTCATCGCATATATGAAACGACTAGGGGAAGGGGAGGGGGGGGGGGGTGAAGAGGAGCGATATTTTTCGACACTCACTTGTTTTCTCATCGAGACGACGAACAATTTACATACTCTTAGGCGCTTAAGAATAAATGCCGTTCGTTTTTTTTATTCAAACTTTTTCGTTCCCTCGTTCGTAATATCAATATATTTTTCAACGTAAATTATGTTTGTCATTCTTTTGCCGCATTACACACGTACACAAAACAATTATTACACGCGTATAATATATTATAGAAAAAGGAAAGAATAATTTCGCGAAGAATATGCGCGAAACTCGACACAGCGATGAGCAGCACTCGAATGAAAATAACGTTTTGTTATGTACGAAAGGGGAGGGGAACAATTGCGGATGAGCGCGATTCCAAATGAAAAATATTCGTATTTTAAAAGTATAATATTAGATTTAACAAGATTATATATATATTTTTGTTTGTTTGTTATACGATGTTTATTGTTCGAGGAAGAAGTATGTGCGGCAAATACTACGCGATTTTGTACGATTATACACTATTGGGACGTCGTGAGACAATTTTACGTCATCTGTTTTTCTTTTCTTTCGAATGCTGCTCATCGTCGCCCTAGGGCTGTCGTCTGTCGCGTCAGTATTTTTGATATCAGTATTTGCGATTTTTTCGCTCACCGTCGTGCCTGCGGCTATTAAGAAGTAAGACATGAATATATATATATATATATATATATATATATATATATATATATATATATATATGAATGTTGGCCAAATAAACAGCTCCTGACATTTCGCGATTTAGTCCACAAATGTTTGCATTGTTCGAACCAAACGCTCTACGATAGCATGAAAATAAAATCCATGAAACTCACAATCAGCCATTTTCAAGCCACAGCTCAAAATCCTAATACGTTTGTCTTTTGAATTAAAAAAAACCTATGAAAATTTTCTCAAGAAATCTTGTTGAGATAAAAACACTCTTATTTTGACTGTCGCAGTATTTTTCGTGGGAAAAAGAATCGAGGACTATCGTGAGGTTTTTTATTCGTCACTCGTTACAGATGAAAATAGAAAGAAACCCATAAAGATTGAAATAAACGCGATAAGTAAAGTAAAAGGAACGCGACGGTAAATAAATTGTCGATTTGGTCGACATATATATATATATATATATATATATATATATACGTGTGTGTGTGTAACTCTTAATTACTGCAGTACATTCTCACACACTGTTACCTAAACGACCCAATAATCCTTAAGTATGTATGAATAATAATAATAATTGCTGTTCGTACTTCAAACAGTGGCCCTCGAGCTTCGGTCAACCGTATAAAACGTTGTACACCTCGTATAAAATACCCGGGCAAATTATTGTTTGTAACTCGGGCTTTCGGTACCTATCGTATACTTAATTTCTCAACTAATTTTGTATTCCGTCGTTTATTATTATTATTTTTTAAATTAGTCGTCTGATTTTTTTCTCTATTTATCTTCCGTCTCTCTGATTTTCTTTAAGATAAGTTAAATAACCGTTCTTCGATATTTTATGTTTATTGGAAAGGTTTATCGTACGAATTATCTATTCTTATTATATAATATCTATTATTATTATTAATATTATTAATATTATTAATAAAAAGACACATTTTGTTGCGGGTTATTTTATAACAAAAAATATATAAAGATTTGTGCTATTCTTCCCAGATGATATCCTCTCAATCTTATTATTATCATTATTATTATTGCTGTTGTTATCGTTGCTGTTTTTTTTTTATTTATTGTCAGGATTAACCCAATCGTTGTCATTCGTCCATCAGCGCACGTTACAACAATTCCCTTGGCTGTCTTTCCTCCGTGTACTCCCGCAACAATTCACACGTGGTTCAAATTGACACCGACTGACGATGTACGTATTTCTTTTTCTTTTTCAGCCGGATGGTACAGTTTTCCGTGTACGACGGAGGAGGGTGACAGCTATCCGTGCGAGGCGTGCGGACGAAAGTATCGAAGGCTGATATCGTTGCAGCGTCACAAGAGGCTCGAGTGCGGCAAGGAGGCGCAATTCGAGTGCATACTGTGCCACTCGCGTTTCAAGCACAAGCACAGTCTTCTTCGACACTACAATGTACATCTGAGCGTACAAAAGTTCGACAAGCTTGACTTCGTGGACGGCTCGGGGAAGATCGCCTGACGATTACGAGGTCTCGACGAAGAATCGCGAAAGAGATTTTCGCGATGAGGTCGGAGCGAGACGAAGAGATAACTTTTCTCGTCGTATTGATTTTGTAAAGAATTTTAGGGCTGTGAGCGACCGAGGTCGCTTGTTTCTTTCGTCGTGACGACGACGTCACAGCCAAGTGATGCTGTGGGAGAAGGAGAAAAGGATGAGGCGTTCAAATACGAAGTACGAAGTCATCGCTTGGATGACTTTGATCACCTGCGAATAATTCAATTGGGTAGTCGAGTTTGTTTTTTTGGCTTGAATTCGTCGGTTCGTGGCGTTCTCGATGAAGATGAACGTTTGATTGCTCGATGGGCAGTCGAAAAAGAACATTTTCAGCATTCTTCGCTTACCGGCCTAAGTATATCGCGTATATATAGTTGGTTATTTTTTCTACGAGATTTATTGTTCGTCGGGCGTTCGCGAGAATGGTATTTGACGATAAAATAAAAGTATGCATAGAAAATCGACGGTTAATCATTGCTGCCATTGAAAGCGTGATTGCGAGACATTTTAGCCGTGAAAGACACGCAGCGAATTTTTTTTTCTCGCTTCCTGTTGGATAATTTTATTTTTTTCGTTATTATCGACCTCTGATTCGAAGTCGAAGCTCTCCAGGGATAAAGGATCGCGGCAAAAGTTTTGCGAAGTTTTTGTCTCAATGGTTGTTTTCTAGTTTCAGATTTTTCGGGAGATTCGTCGTGGTGCATCGGCGAGGAAAAGTTGAAAGAAGGATGATAGGGAAACGGTGTTTTTTTTTTCGTATTGTACGATCCCTGTAAATTTTCACTGACACTTGTCACTTTGTCATTTCCGGTTCCCGAGGAAATTCCCGGTTGCTCACAGCCCCTCGTTTCCTAGGGCACAACTTGCATTGGCACGAGGGCACGGGGAAACTGGAAAACCTGTGTCGTTACAAAAGATTCCATTATAACTGGATTTCAGTAGCGTTCACCACCGGAAACTCGATAAACTGCTGCAACTGGCAGCTGGGCGACTCAGCAGTTACCCATCTGACTACCGGCCCAGATCAACGCTGCCCAACTTGGAAGAACCCTCAAACTCCAGACCGAGCGCGCGTCCACTAGCGTCGTTCACGCAATCGCATTATAATTATGTTACCTAACGATACAACTGTCCAAACTAGGTGACAGCACTTGAAAAATCATGCCAAAAACGCCCAGTTCTTTCGGGGCGCCAAACTAAAAAATGGTGGCTCGTCACCACTCAAGTGACGAATGAATCATTTCATGAGCAACGTTAGTTTCAGACTCGACGAGGCAGCTCGCGTTTGCATCAATGGCCGGGACGGTTGCACCGAGAGATCGCGGAAGATCGGCCATCGTTGCCGATCACTCCTCGATCCGGACGGCCCAAACGATCGCGTGCCCGTCGTCGTTGTACAAGTGCTGGAACTGCAATCGTATGTACGTGAAAAAATCGTGTCTGAAGCATCACATGCAGATGGAGTGTGGTAAGACGGCGCCTGATTGCCAGTGACGATAAGTGCCCACGTTCCACGGAGTCATTCGGAGAATCGACCTCAACGGAGTTCATCAAGATCCGAGTCTCATTTGGTCCGATTCCATGGAAAACGAATCCGAGTCCGCGGTGATTGTTTCAATTTGAGAGGAACGAGATTCGATGAGGGTTGGAAGACATCGGTGGTCGTGAGACTAGGAACGACGGCCACTTCAGGGAAGCCTGCAGCATGCCTCAAGGGATGGAAAGGCTAGGCCTGGTCACCTCAATGTTCCCTATCATCCCTGAAGGACTGGAGAAGCTGCGAGGCCTGGTCACTTCAATGATCCCTATCATCCCTGAAGGACTGGAGAAGCTGTGAGGCCTGGTCACGTCAATCATCCCTATAATCCCTTACGGACTGGAAAAACTGCGAGGCCTGGTCACTCCAATGATCCTTATCATCCCTCAAGGTCTTAAACCACTTCGATGACCCCTGCATCATTCCCTGAGCCTTTTGGAAACTCTATGCCAGGAAGTAACTCCTCCGTGATGACCTTGCATCCTAACATTCCTACTGCTCATCACCCTCCAAACAGAACCTAATTTCTGTTTCATCGATCCGACGACACGAACGAACAATGAATTCCTGTAAAATAAAACGGCGTTTGTCCGAATGAAAATATCGATTGGTCGTTCAATAAGTACTAGGAAGTTCCCGAAAGTTGTAAAACGTTCAAGACTTCCCGTGGTGTCTTCTGTCTCATCTCGTTGACTTCCTCCACTCTCTCTCTCTCTCTTTGTCCCGATTGTCCGTTTGCGCAGCGATAAAACGAACAGTCGTTTCCCGGCAGTGTGAACTCGCGTTTCACGAATCATCGTCTACTTTCAGATATCTGGGCGCCGTCGAGCCACGGTGGGCGCAACTCGACGTCTTTCCACTCGTCCGGATCCTATCAGGACTCGCAGACGACCTCGCGATCAGCGATGAATATATTTCAACCGGTACGCACGGCCCGTGGCCAATCGTCGTTCAAGTGTCCCAACTGCAATCGTTTCTACATGAGGGCATCCTGCCTGAAACGGCACTTGCGCATGGAGTGCGGCAAAGCGCCCAACTATCAGTGCCGCATATGCCTTGGACGCTTCACGTACAAGCACAATCTCGCCGCCCACATGAAACTCCACGTCGAGGAACCCAATTATCACTGCGTTCTGTGCCCGAAAAAGTTTTACAGGCGCGACAAGCTGGCCGAACACGAGAAGAAGTATCACATGCGGTTCACGATTTGATGAAAGATGAGAGACATCGCTTGTCGCCTTTTTCCTCAAGGTTAAGTCGTGGAAATACTCCTTTTTTTGTGTTTTTAAAAAAATAGTCCCTCGTTGATTGTTGGGTGATGGTCGAGCGGGCCGATCACAATGGGAGCTCAAAAATCAACGGCTGTTTTGGGAATTTATTGCAGGAAAACTACTCGTCCGAATTACTTAATTTTTGATACGTCATTGGAGTACATACTGACGAGGTTGTGTGTAAAATTTGAAGAAATTATATTAATAATTGGCAACGTTATTTAGGGCCGTGCAAAAGGGGCCTTTGGTTGGAGCACTCGGACGGCGTACCTAATTCCGCCGATTTGGTCGGGCTGGAACCAAAAAAAAAACGATATTTCTTCGTGAACTACATCGTATTGGCTATCGTCCAACGGAGCCTTTGGTTTCTATCTTGTTCGGCAGGTAAGAAGAAAATTCTTTATTTTCTCTCGCCGTTTCAACAAAAAAAATCACTTTGTTATTCATATTTTATTGACTATTTACTATTTTGAAAATCGACCGTCGGACAATAGCCGATGCGATGTGATCCACCAATAAATTTCGTCTCTCACCACTCGAAATTTCCGCAATGCTTGATAACGTTTATAATTATTTATATTTTTTTCTTTAAATTTTACAGATGTCTGTTAATTTAAGTATCAGCGATACATCGAAAATAAATTAATTCGGACGAGTTAAAATCGATTACAAAAAATTACCGTTGATTTTCGGGATGTCGATGAAGACTGTTAAGAAGTGCGTTCCAAGAATTGGAAAAAAAAAATACGTTCTTATATCGTTAAACGGGCTAAGCGATTTACGCTATTTTTTGAAAATCTTTCTGAGTCGATTTCGAAATGAATATCTTCTTTTATATCCTTGTGAAGTTTACTGGCCTAGACGTTGATAATTTTATTCGTAATAATTGCGAGTCGTTCGATGAAAGAAACTCGTCCACTGCGCCCTGGAAGACAACTACTTTTGGCCCGGATCGGAAGGTCCAAATGAAAATATAACTTCGCGGAAAATAGGATACATTTAAAAAAAAAGTTTTACCGATTCCTGAAGGATTATATTTTTGAATGTCCGATGCCGATTTTCAACGACGAACAAGAAAAATTAGTACAAAAAATTATTAGACAATGAATGTTTTGGAGCTCGTCTCGAAATCCTTCATACGAATCTGGCGGGAGTATATGCCGGATATACCGTAGAGTCTCGAAATACTAAGAGAAAATATACATACGTATACGGATACTGGGACAGAAAAATATCGCGTTCTATGCAAACAATCCCCACATTTTTCGGGATTGTGAGGAGTTTTGTGTACTGCATATCCCTACGAGCTGAGCTCGTAGCTTACTTGTTTATCTAACAATATTTTAGGATCCAACAGCTCAGTGATTGCCCACGATCATTTTTTTACCAATTTACCTGCACTTCTGCGCAATGACCGCAAAATCCCTAAATCCAAAAGCTTCAGGCTCAATCTAAATGTAGACCCCTGAAGCTGAAAATCTTTGCCGGGCCCATATCTCAAATAGATTGAAAAAAATATCTCAAAATTGGGAACCCTATGGACGATGATGATTTCAGCCACTGTTGTGACTCGTTCGAGCGTCAAGAGAACTTAATCACAAACTGTCAAAATTTACACTCAACATTAGTTTACACCTGAAAATAACTCCAAAAAAACAAAAAGACCTCCCCAGCAATTACAAAAAACAATTATCTAAAGATCAGTCCATTCTCCATTGCTCGTATCCCAATCTCGATGAGTACACACGTCTTCATTTCTTACTAGTTTCGGATACAATTTACGAACAGCCACAATCGAGATTATGTTGTCCTCGGTCTTTTAAGCTCAAAAGTGTACATTTTTTTTAAATTGAAATTCTAACGAAGACGAAAAGTGAACAGGAGGGGAGAAAAATGCATTCTGTCGCTTCTCCGACTCTTAAATAAAAGTATTGTTTTTTTAAATCAAAATTCATCTACAAATCTATATCTTAATTTTGTAATATATTGTGAATACGTTTGCACGAAAACGTGTTTATTTTGTATATATATATCTACTTTACTCTGCATTATTTCCGAAACTTATTTCCAATGTTCCTTTCCATTCTCCTGCGGACTTGACGATCCCATCCCTTTTCACTTTTACTCCACACTCGTCGCTGCACCATAGCCACTTGTTCTTTACGATATTACTGTATCACATCGGTACGAGGGCACATATTTTATATTTTTTCTTACGATTACTCTTGGAAGGGAAAAGCACAAAAAAATTCTCGTGCATAACCTTTTATACAGATCCTTTTTGATAGGACCTGTCCACCATTAATTCTAGCTACCATCGAACTGCAAAGGATTACATCCGGTCAACCGGCGAAAACTAATGTCGGGTAAAGCGACCATGTTCGAGCATCCCACCATTTATTGACACTTCTCTCCTACCTACACAGTGGTCCTTAAAGTGCCAATAATTGGGCCCTTTGAAGGGCTAATAATTGGACCCTTAAAAGGCTAATAATTGGGCCCTTAAAGCGCCAATAATTGGAACCTTGACGTGCCAACAATTCTGCCCTTAAAGTGCCAATATCTCGACCCTTAAAGTGCCAATAATTGGGCTCTTAAAGTGCCAATAATTGAACCCTTGAAGAGCCAATAATTCGGCCTCTAAAGTGCCAATAATTGGGACCTTGGAGTGCCAATAATTGGGCCCTTAAAGTGCCAATAATTGAACCCTTGCAGTGCCAATAATTAGGCCCTTGAAGTGCCAATAATTGGGCCCTTAGAGTGCCAATAATTGAACCCTTGAAGAGCCAATAATTGGGCCCTTGCAGGGCAAATAATTCGGCCCTTAAAGTGCTAATATCTGGGCCCTTAAAGTGCCAATAATTGGGATCTTGGAGTGCCAATAATTGGGCCCTTAAAGTGCCAATAATTAAGCCCACAAAGCGCCAATAGTTGGACCGTTAAAGTGCCAATAATCGGGCACCTTTCGCTAATTTGTGAAAAAAGAAAATTCCCGAGCAGCAAGTTTCCTAAGCTTTGACGTTGGAATTGCGTGATCTTCCGGGCGCCAAAAAAGGGGAGAAAAGCCACTGATAGCTTCTGCGCCGTAGGGAGACGATTGATCGCCCAGACAATTTCATCATGGAATTCCATCTTCACTGGGCGTGCACAGACACTCTTGTTTGGGTTTATCATTTTTTTATTTCCCCAGCATGCGATTCTCGTTTGGACTGCGGAGCGGAAGTTGATGAATTCCCAAGAGTTCTGGCAATTCGAGTCCTCGCGATTTGATCATCAGAAGCGGCGAAATTTCATTCGTGGCGAGGGTGAGCGATGAAAATTTTTGATACTGTCTCGATATAGCGTAAAACTTTTGTAACGTTATTTCAGGGGTCGAGGGATGTACGAGACGCAAGGGCGTTGGAAGAGAATCCCTTTGGAGAATTTCGGTCAAGACCGTACGACGCGTTTCCGGCTCTCAAGGTGCCGCGATACGTCTGTTCGACGTGCAGTTGTATAAATCCGTGAGAAAGAGTAATCTTCAGCGATACGTCAGTTGCAAACTCTGAGAGTCGAAAAACCGTTTTTACTTTTTTTCGTTGTCAGATTGTCCTTTTTTTAAATTTATTTTCCATAATCCTTACGCCCAATAGCAGAATTTGGATTTTACTCAGGGCTGACCGTTTTACGTGTGCATTTGGAGGATCAAACTTCGAGTAGTGGAAAGAAGTAATTGGTCGATGACAGGATATTTTTGTTGTTGTTTTTTTCCACTATTTTAAATCGAATTTATGTGAGATCGTCGTGTAGTACAAATATTTTGACAGATTCAGACAATACGAACGGGCCATCCGATATCTGGCGAATTCCCGGAATTATAAAGCAAAGAAGAAAATAATTGGGAGAAAAAACGATAGAGGGACAACGACGTGACCGATAGCATTCTACTGATCACTTTCCTTATGAATTGACAAGGAAGGTTTTGGTAACTCTGACACGGTAGTTCGCATTCCGCATCATACCCTCGTTGTCCCGTGCGGAAAATTGCTCGAGGCTTTGCTCGGGCCCACGTTAATTTTTCCCAACTTCATCGGAGCCCGCAAGGGCGGCCAAATTTGTTCACTGGTGGTCCTTCAAAGCCTCCATAAGATAACCCCGTTGTTGAGGAGAGAGATTTCTAGGCGAGGAAAAATGGCTGATTTACATGATTTTTTTTCAAGGGAACGTTTCTTCACCATTTTTGAAACTTAGGGTATGTTTTATTACTACTCTTGGCTGATACATGGTATTTTTCTAAATTAATCTTTAAAAATCAGGGAGGTGTGACACGGTCTTCAAATGGGTTGCGGCGGATATTGTTAGACGGCGTGACAAGTAGCGTCGGCGCAAATGATCTGGAAAAAAAAACCAACGACGATTCTCTTTCAACAACACTCATACGCACAATATGAACCAAGAAAAAGCGAGAAATGTTGAAAATCGATGAAATGGTACGCTTGGAAACAAAAAGATTGAATTTTCCGAAAAAAATGGCCACATTTTTGCAATAAAAAAATACTTTTTTAAAAAATTTCAAAAACATTTGAGGTCATGTTTCAGATAATAAGGTGATAAAGATTTATACCAAGTTTCATGAGAATCGGTCGATACATTATTTAGCTATAAGTCACCCAGGTTTTGAAAATCCAGTTTCGAAGACTGTGCCATACCGCTCATATTTTTAAAGATTAATAAAAAATAAAAAAACGTACCCTAAGTCTCAAAAATGGCGCAGAGATGATTCCTTTAAAAAAAAATGACAATCAGCCATTTTTTTCCTCGTCTAAAGGTATCGCCCCCTTAGATTATTCAACTAGAGTTATATGCGTTCGAGAAATCGTTGCACCCCGCGAAATTTAACGGTCCAGTTTGATAATAATCCAACTGAAGTATTTTTAAAGGCTATTGCACTTTAATTCGACGCTATGCTCCGAAAATTCAAAATGATGGATAGAAATTCAAAGTAACATTTGATCTTCAAATTCCTCTACGGAATTTTGAATTTTGTCACACGTGCCGTCAAGTTAAGATTCACCGGAGATAAAAACCTCAAAATATGTATCATCATACGAGACATTCCTCTTTGATGTCCAATTTCAAAAATTGTATCGCGTCCCAAAACGTTTCAATTTTACGTCGAGTCGTCCTGATAATATCCGACTGGGGGGTCCTCAATTGGTCTCCCAACTCGAGTCTTTTCTTCCATTCAGTCACCCCAACGTGACCATTCCCTGTTGAGCCTTAGTTGAGCTGTGTTGTGACGTTTCCTGTCGGGGCAACCACTTTTTACCCTCGAAGGGCTCTTTGCCTCTCCTTAGGGCTGCTGGACAATTTTCCGTACGGGATCCACTTCCTTCTCTGCCCGATCCGTATTTTTTGTTGGTTTCCTTCAGTGGTGAATGCTCGCAAGCTGTGATTCCAAGCGGAACAAGTGTGTGTTCTCCGTGTGTGCGTTTGAAGATCTGCACGCGCAAGATTCTTGAATATATCCGGAAGAAAAAAAAGTCTTTATTGGTGGCGGGGACCGAGATTATTCGTTTGTATGTGCGCGGGTCACGTGAGCACGAGCATTCCTAAAGTCGTGGTGTCTTTTTGTGTTTTTTTTTCGCAGCCTGGAGTTGGCTGGAGAAAAGTCGCGACACGCGGATCAGCAAAACTGAGCAGCAATATCACGGGAAGATGAACAACGGTGCTGGACCATCGTCATTTCCGGGCCTGCGTATACCGAGGACAAACTTTGCCGGGAAAAAGCCAAAGCCCGCACAATTCTCGTGCCTGAGATGCGGAAGATCTTACATGCGCAAGGACTCGTTGCAACGCCACCTGCGATGGGAATGCGGCAAGGAGCCGCTATTCCAGTGTCCTTTTTGTCCCCAACGCTGCAAGAGGAAACCCCACTGGCTCAGGCACATCAGAAGGCAGCACATCGACCAAATTGCCGATATGGAAGATTACCTGATCACGTATACTCCCAAAGCTAGCTACGAATGACGAGACAAGGGGCAATCGTTTATTCTTTTTTTTTTTTTAAGTCCGATGTAGCTTTTGTCCCCAGTCGCACTTGGCTTACCAAGTGCTTCAGTGCCTGATGCGATGACAGCTAGATTCCTCCCTGCCCCTGTATCTTAGGCTGTGCTCGCACTCCATTCTTCTTCGTTTCCTTCGGTCCCTTTTTTCTCCAACGACTGAGAACATTTTGGTGTTTACTTCCAAGTATTTTATGACAACGTTTGACGAGCTATTTTGCATATTTATTCCGGATAGATCACACTTGCCGCTTCTTTCTGGCTCTGCATTTGACTTGACTATCTTCTCATGTTGATTTCCACTTTTATTTTCTATAATTATAAATCGTAGCTCTAGCCTCCCACGCTTCTTGTGATGTTACTCAAGTGCCTTTGGTGACGTGGTGAGACCCAAACGAACCCAGATATATAGGTTTTTGTAAAGGATATTCGATTATTTATCAGTGTTCAGGTATGAGACCTCATGAACGTTTATCTCTTGCAAGGAACATCAGCTTTTTCGGCTTTCCAAAAATGTCAGGCTCGTAATTGGTCATTTGCGAATCTTCTCGTACATCACTTGATGCTCTTCGTCTCGAAATTGATCTTGGGATGGAAAAGAGGAAATCTTCGGAGTTCATCTTGGAGTTGAACAGGAGGAAAATCTTGGAAGCTTAACTTGGAATTGGAATAGTGGGAATCTTGTAATTGGAAAATTTTGGAAAAGAGCACATAAAAATTGTAACGACCCATTTTTAATGCGACTGACAATTACTTGGTCATGGATATCTCATTTCTTTCGCCCTTCTACTTATCTCGAACTGACGTTGAACGCCTCCCCGAAAGTCAAAGATTCACACTCCAAGTTTTGACTCCTAGAAATGAAGGAAAAGATTATTCCAGTTCGTCGCGAATCAGGGAGATACGTCGTTGAGTGTCTTCGAGGTCTTTAGGGCTTTTTAATTTATCATTGTGGATTCACCACAGCGATTTTTAGCTTTTCGTAGGTGAAGTTTGATGTCGACGCGTTCGACGGAACAATAATCGAGATTCGGGGCCGAGATGGCTAATCGCCGGTGACAAATCAAAATCACGCGTCATTGACATGCCAAACAAAAACGCCATCAAAGGTCGCTCGCTGTTGTTTTTTAAACACACAAATTTCCACCGGAATTTGATGGTACAATTCGTATTGAATTCGACGCACGACACGACGCTGAAGCACGGAAGAAGGAAAAACAAGGATGCGAAGTATTAGGTGAAGGAAAAAGTTATTGACGTTTCTCCCAATAGATCTATTGGCAAAAACGCCACGCACTTTTTCCTTCACCTAATATATGCTACTTGTCCTCCGAGTACAAGAACTTTTGAACATCGGCGACTCGGATCTTTCGCGACGTCCGAGTAAAAAAATGCCACACATTCGGTACTTCGATGAATTTCTCTCGCTTCCGCTTGTCTCCTAACGAGCCTATTGCCTTACCGTCCCTCACGAGGGCGCACCTTGTGCTCATGTAAACATTTTCCACCGAAGCAAAAAAAAAAACAAAATGAAAAAATACACTTGATTTTTGTACTCGAAGAAATTCGCCATTTTTTTTCTTCATTTTTCGCGATACTTCGAAAAAATCGGTCAATGCTCTGTGACAAAATAGTCAAAATTATTTTCGCCAACATGACCAAAACACTGTGAGACGAAAATTCCGTTGCGACAAACGAGAAGAACGAGAAGAGGTGAGTATCGTCGAGGCTGACTGCTGCGCTCCTGGTGGTCAAAGGACCAAAGGACGAAGGGCCGAACGTCAAAAGGGCAAATCTTCGATTTTCCTGAACACATCTAAAATTGCGTATCCTTTTTCAGGTTCCGCGTGAATCGGAGGAGCACTGGAGGGCCTGATGGAAAAATCCACGTGCTTTTTCTCGAAACATCCGGGAAGGACATCCGGAAGGAGATCAGGGGTACTCACGGCTCGTCATTCATATCGAGGAAACGAACGAAGACGATCGAGACGATTATCGCTGACGAGACAAGTATTCGATGACGTGTAACACGTGTGCGTGTGTATGTGTGTGTGTGTAATTTCCGGCCACGAACACTCCTCATTTTTCATACCGTGGAAAAGAAAAAAGTTTCTTTGTTTATTTTTTCATAATTTTTTTTAGTTTTTAAGCTTTCGAGTTTGCGTCGTGCCAATAAATCCGCGAGACGGAGAAATCGATATATCCCTGTCACACACTCCCGTATCCTCATTGGATGGACCAAATTCAATGCAGCCGAAACGTACGCCACGTCGTACATTTTCCCTCGTCGATGAAAATGCGCCAAGACTTTGTCTCGCCATACGCAATCGCAATTTTTTCCCACGCTTGCTCTTTCCAGAAGTTCCAACGATCTCTCGAGGATCACCGACGAAAGTACCGAATAATTGGGTCATGGAAACGAAAAAAAAAAAGAAAAATTACGAAATATCTGTTTGTTTTTAGCATTGGCGAGTATTATTTTTTTTTTACTCCCCCATCACGAGTTTTTCCTCTCGCATCTCGCACTCATACATCATTTTCTCTACGAAAATTTCTCTTTTATTATTGGGACCAGTAGCATGCGCACTAACTTTTTTTTTCCCTCGTTTCGAAACCTCTGTAAATATATACATTTCACATCTAGAACAAACCAACAAACGCAACAACGAAAAACAAAAAAACTTTCACGATTTTCCATCGCTTGCGCGAGCATCGCTGTTCTCCTTACGTAGCCGAAGAAAGGTAACCAAAGAAAGCAACAACCGAAACGAGAACAATATTTTCACGCACACGAACATTTGTACACACACATAGCTGGCTGCTTGGGGGCTCTCAGAACTATACGCGACATATAAGCACAAGAAAGAACGAATAAAACGAAAAACTGAACAAAACAATAAGAATTTAACACGTGCATCATTAATTCGTTTGTTTTTAGCATTTTTTTTCAGACGCGCGATCGATGAAAGGTTAATCGATATACGTGGGTGTGCATATATATATATATATATATATATATATATATATATACAGTTCCAGACAAAAAAAGTTCGGAAACTACAAAGCTGACTATAAGTAAAAGTGAAACGTGTACTTTATGTTGACTAGTGTCGTCTATATACAGGGCTACTGGTTATTGGTCATGATCTCGTGGAAGAGTTGTAACATGTTTTCCGCTATCGAAAACCCCACTAAAGCTTTATGCAAAAGTGAACCATTTTCGAGCTATTATTTTTTTTTCAGCACGCGTAGGCAACTTTAAAAGTTAATTTAAAAATGACTTTCGCATGGAATCAATATTTTTATTATTTGTAATTTGAGAACTCATAACAAAGAATTATCAACAATTAAATAAGAATAATTATTAGACTTGCAGAGTTTTGGACCCCTAATTCAAAAATGTTTGCAGATTATTCTTATTTTATTGTTGATAATTCTTTGTTACTGTGTCCTCAAACTACAAATAATGAAAAGTCTCATTCCATATAACAGTTTTCTTTTATAACTAATTTTCAAAGTTGCCTAGCCCTCTCTTAAGAAAAAAAAATATAATAGTATCTCGTAAATGGTTCACTTTTGCAAGAGGCGTTACTCGGTTATTTTTGGTAGGTAAAAACTTGTTCTACAACCCTTTCACGGGATCGTGACCAATAACGAGTAGCCCTGTATGTGTGTGTGTGTATATATACATACATGCACACACACACAAACATATATATATATATATATATATATATATATATATATATATATATATATATATATATATATATGAATAAATATATAATATTATATTTATATATGGAGTTCTAGACAAAATGAAGTACGAAAAGTCCAAAGCTAACTATAGTGAATGTGGAATGCGTCCTTTATCTTGACTAGTATCGTGTGTGTAGTATATATATATATATATATATATATATATACACTACACACACATATATATATAAATAGAATAAAAGAACGAGATAGAGTACACGGTGGAGTCTTCAATTTTAAACTTGAAAAAAAAATATTTTTAATGACGTTGCGTCGGGACAGCTGCGTCTATATATATATATATATATATATATATATATGCACATAAAAAAATGAATGTCAACGACTCGTATCTTGCTTAGAATTTGACTTAGGTGTTGCAACTAACAATACACGTTAACGAATCATGTGTTACAGCCGAGGATTTGAGCATCACGGGTCTAAAGTGGGCGGCGGCGTGGCAGCGCTGGAGCGTGCCGTCGATCATGTGGCGTTCGGGTGGTAGTATCGGCAAGGGTTTCGGTAGCGGCTCGTCAACGCCCGAGGGTTTCAATTGTCCCGCATGCGGACGGGTTTACAAGCTAAAGAGCAGCCTGCGCAATCATCAAAAGTGGGAATGCGGCAAGGAGCCGCAGTTCCAATGTCCCCATTGTGTTTATCGTGCTAAACAAAAGATGCACATTGCCCGTCACATGGAGCGCATGCACAAGGAAAAAATCTTCAAGCAGGAGCTCGTCTAGGTCCGCGATCCGGTGGCTGGTCTATCCCGTGATCCTGCGGACGTTCTCAAAAGAGCACGCACGTCATTGTTATCCTCTTGGGCTCGTCGAAGAGGTCGCGTCCATCGGCGACCTCGAGCGAGAGAGAGAGAGAGAGACAGAGGCACGTTCCTTCCGATCTTCGTCAAGGTCACACTCTTCGCCCGCGAAAAATTGTTTTTCTTTTCCACGCTTTTTTCTTCTTCGTCGTCGGTGACGTTGTTGGTGATGTTGACGGCTGGAGGCAGCATGGAAGAACACCGAATTCGCCAACGAAGGAAGCACACTTCTCTATTCATCAGCCTACGAAGAAAGGAGGATTTTTTAATGTTTTTTTGAAGTTTTTTTTTTATGAAGATGCGAGGACGCGCGGGCGAACGCGTCGATAAAAATCGAAAAGAGAAGAAAACAGTAGAAAGAGACAACAACCCCGCCAAGTTAGTTCTTTACGGATATACTAGTGATTATTTTGTATTTTTCCGAGACGCTGATGGTCGCCACGCGTCCGTCGCGTGTCAACGTTCTCGCTCGGGCTTTTACGGTTGAGACGGACCTCGAAGAGCATAACCAAGGAGGAAGAGGACGAAAGAAACGGCGCGAGACCGCGTGCGAGGAGGGACGAAAAAAAAACGAAAGAGGAAAAGAACGAGGAAGGGCAAGAAGGGAACGTCGCTGGTCTACGACGCAAAAACGAAGATTCATTCGGCAGATTTAACGAAGACGAAGAAGACATACAATGTTGGACCAACGTCCTGTGGTTTTTATTTTTATTATTTTTTTTTTTGCTCTAGAATGTTTCGCTTGTCTTTCGAGCGCAATTGATTTATTGATAAATTAATTTCTTTCGTTAATTTTAGAGTTTCGCGATATCAAGATATAGCGATGAAACGCGAGAGAGAGAGAGAGAAAGAGAGAGAGAGAGAGAAAAATGCGTCGATCTCTTCGCTCGGGGACGTCTGCGACGAGAATATATCGGGGCAGAGAGAGAGAGAGAGAGAGAAAGAGAAGAAAAAGAGGTGAAAAGTAATGATGGGGACGAGGCAGCGTGGTAAAAAAAATTGCTTTTGTCTCTGGCCTCTTCAGGGGCTTTCCGTACGTACTACTAGAATTTAAGGGGGCGAAAAAGAAAAAAAAAACGAAAAATGATGTACAGCGTATTGAACCTTCAAAGGAAACGAAATGCATCGTATAGCTGGTTGTCATATTTGAATGGTGAAACCATTGTGAAACGAGCCTATATATATACACATACATATATATATATATATATATATAAATTTAAAAAAACATTTAAAAAGACGAACACTCGCGCAGCTTTATCCTGGCAGAGAGTTGACACGGAATCTGATTTCTTTTTTTTTTTTAATATTACTTTAATTTTTTTCTTTCGATAAAATCGAAATGTTGGGAAAAAAAGAGATTTTTTAATTCGTATTGACGATAACCGGTGACGTTAAAGGAAAATCTTATTATTTAGAGTTTAGAAATTATTTTTTGATAAAGAACGAAGACGCGACGATGAAGCGCGCATTTACCTTCTTAGAAGGACTTTCCCCCGATATACGCGTGTACACGTGTCGGCCGCCATTTTGGTACCGGACGCTGCACCGGCCTCGGTGTTCGTAGAACAGGCCGTATCCGATCGACAAGAAACAAACAACCCGCTATATTATCGAAAAAATAGTATGAGGACGATGGCGACAATTGAAAAAAAAAAAAGAAAAAAAAATAATAATCGAGCAGACAACCCCGAGCGAGACTGAGACGGTCCGGGAAATCCGGAGCTCTTCTTCCATAGCAACCATTCTGGTCACACTGGTTCCATATTTTTAAATGGACGATCGCCGTGGCGCGTGGTGGCTCCACTGGGACTTTAGAGAGAAAGAGACAGATACCGAACGCTTGTTCAAACGCGTGTCCGAGATTACAGAACAATTTTGCAATTATAACAAAATGACAAAATGAAGAAAAAAAAAACGAAAATAAAAAGAAGGTATCGGCGACCTGGCACTGTCGATATACTTAAATACACGTAATAAAATGTCCACATGAGTATTTTTCAAATGAAACTCGCGAACATGCACTCACACACACACACACGCGCGCAACGGTTGAGAAACACTTTTTTTCTAATTTTAACGAAAAATTCGATTCGCATAAATTGAGAATAAAATAACATTGGAATTTTAGTCTTTTTTTTTTAGTTAAATTTAAAAATGTATCGCCGCGTATCTCGATCTCGATTTATTGAACGAGGTTTTTTTTTTAAGGTTACAAAAAACCACCGAGTCCCCAAAACGGAGGCAACGAGTCGTTTTTTTTATCCGTATATCCGCGCCATATCGTTTACGATTAATTTTCCCGAGAGGGCCAAATACGTCTTTGATTATGATATTTGTACTTTCTCGATCTTCGCTCACACTCTCAGACAGTTTTTCATTCCGTAAAATCTCATATCGATGTATCATTCTCATCGCCAAATACCTTTGACTTCCATATATACGTATGTAATTTTACACTTATCGTTAGTCAGTCATCGAGCGGCAGCCCGGGAGGGAGAGAGGGAGAGAGAGAAAGTAATTGAAAAGTAAATAACGAGAAAAATAACGCATACTATTAATTATTATTGTAATGTTATGAACTCGAGATAATAACGATTAACGTACAATCTATAAATAGAGACGATTGATCGAAGACGCGATCGCGACACACAAAACCGACACATACAGACAGACACGTACGAGCCAATTCAAGTGCTCTTCGCGCGTTCGAACAGACTGTCAGAAGTAACCGCAGATTCCTACAATGCATTTAAGTACAATAATAATATATATATATATACACATATATATAATTTCTTAAAGGACCCACTCGATTTTTCATACACATGTTGATTTTTTATTTTTTATTTGATTTTTCTTCTTTTTTTTTTAACGCCTCTTCACTAGAGGCTCCGAACTCCATTTGTAATTGTGCATTTATCTTTATTTTGTTTTTTTTTTCTTTTGTCTCGACAACCGCTACTCTTTACCCGTAATGTCTTCATTTTTTTACAACATTTTTTTTTTTTGTATTTTAAAAATAATTTTACACGTATACGACTATATAGGTGAAATATTTTTTAACGTCGTTTAGAATACGCAGCAAAGATTTTTGCCAGGTCGCACGATGCCAGATAGGGAGAAAGAGAGAGATAGGAACACAGAAACGAGAGCCGCAAAAAGTGCCGAGTACCAAAACAGACTCGACGATATATTATATATGAATAATTGTCGAGCCGTCGTTCCTGTTTTTTTTTTAAATACTGTATCCTCCTATTTTTTTTACCGTCACACGCACGCGCGCGCGCGCGTGCCCCGACGCACACCTGCACACACATGCACACACATACGCAAACACGCAAACTTTTATCCAACCGCATTTAAACAATAATTCATTAATTAAATTGTAATTCAATCATTGAAAGAATTCAATTACAATTATATATTGAGAATGATCCGATTAAACTCGTGTATTTGAAATTGATTCAATTATATTTGTTCAAGTGGATTAAGGTCGTTACAATTGTATAATTGAATGAATTCAATTATAAAATTGGATCGATTTTCTTGTAATTCTATAATTGAATTAATTCAATTATAATTGTACAAGTGCATTGATTGCATTGCAATTGTATAATCAAATTAATTAAATTATAATTGTACAAGTGCATTGATTTCGTTGCAATTGTATAATTCAATTAATTCAATTATAATTATACAATTGCATTGACTTCGTTGCAATTGTATAATTAAATCACTTAAATTATAATTGTGCATGTGAATTTTCTTCGCTGCAATTGTATGATTTAATAAATTCAATTATAATTGTACACGTGCATTGATTTCGCTGCAATTGTATAATTAAATTACTTCAATTGTAATCGTACCCGTGAATTAATTTAGTTGCGATTGTAAAATTAAATCAATTTAATTATAATTGTACAAGTTGGTTGATTACGTTGCAATTGTACAATTAAACAATTCAATTATAATTCTAAAAGCGGATTAATTTCATTGCGATTGTTCAATTGAATTAATGATTTCAATTGTTTTGCCGGAAAGAAGAAAGAACACGAAGCAAACCCGGTGAAGAAGCTCCGCCGAGTCCCACAACGGACTGACCCAATCAAAGTAAATGTGCCACGTGCCCAGCGCAATAATCTTGCACTCACAAAGATAAAAAAAAACTCACAAAAGAAAACACGCGCGCGCGCGCACTGGGCACAAAATCGAGTATTAGCGATTTTCGCGTCCTTAGGCGTTAAGAAACGATGTATACACATATATTTATATATATATACATACATATGCTTATGTATATTTATATATATATATATGTATGTATGTGTGTGTGCGTTTGAATATATCGTCGATCGAAACTCAAGGTACTCGGCATTATCCTATTAAGGGCTTCAAGAAGACAAAATGGAGAGAAAGTAACAAAGAAGATGAAAAAATGCGATTTTTTAGAACAGGTTTTTTTTAAACGCAGTCCCGTATTCCTACGCCACGCCAATCGCGCGTCACGGCCGTCCAACTTTCCATACCGTAGACAATATTTATATGAGACGAGCTAAACTAAACTACTACATACTACATAAAACACGTACTCGTATGATCGCTGAAAGAGAGAGCCTGAAAGTGCGCGGATAAAATAGATTTTAATTTTTCATAGGTCTCCCATCCCCCCAGCCCCCACCCACCCCTTCGCCCTCCGTTTCTCCCCTCATTCTCGGGCAAAAACGTGTATTTTGAGAGAGAAAAAAAGAGAAAAAACATAACGATTATTTGCAATCGATTCGTTTCCCAAATGCTTTTGATTTTTTATCGAAGAGTATATATATATATATATATACACACATATAGCAGAAAAAAAAGTTTCGTATCCCAATCGCGGCCTTGTTAGGATAAGAGAATGGTCCATTGATAAAATTTACAACGAGATCTAGTGACCTCGTATAAAAAGCCTTATGCCCAATTTTTTTTTTCTTTCGCGTTTTTATCTTCCAAAATTGATTCTAATATTAAAATTATATATATATATATATTTAATTTCGAATGAATCGATTGTAAATTCGAAGAAAAAAAAATTACGAATTCCGACATACCCGAGCACATACAATCGCAGCGTGGTCGTGTTGCACGAAGAGAAAGAAAAGACAGAGAGGAAGATTGAGGAAAGACAAGTGGGAAGAGCTCGATATGCACAACAAGTGAGATGAAAAGTTTATAACGAGGGTATCGAGAGAAGCAAGGCGATGCATTATTTTCCATGGATTGCTGCTTGCGATACCGACGGAAAAAAAAAAAGAGAAAAGAGAGAAAACGAAAGAACGAAAGGAAAAAGAAAACGAGCGATGCGAGAAGAGAACACTGTACGTATCGCGGACGCGTTCTTACACTACCTCGTTGTGATCTTTCCGCGGAAAGAATAAAAAAAGAAAAAACGTGAAAAAAAAAATGGAAACGACGAGAAACAACAAATAGACGTAAAAGTAGTACTAACGAAAGAAATCATTAACGGCGTTTGCGATTGCCCCGATGGGGCTGTTTTTTTTTTTTTATAATCGACGTAAGGAATACGAACGAGTTTTAATTTTTAATTACGACGAACGATTTGCAGTTTAAGAAATAAGAGTAACGATTAGGGTGATAATGTTTAAAGAAACAAAAAAACAAAAAAATGATCAATTATCGGGAGAAAGAGCGTTGACGATTGATCGACTTTATATACCTTACATATTGATTAGTTATATTCGATGATAATTAATGCTACTGCCTCACGAGGCCTTGAAAAAAAAAAGAAGAAATAATAATAATAATAACTGACGACGAATCAAGACGATACAACAGTACGGATTTATATCACCGAATATCATCGGTACAAAATTAATCTTCTATTCTTTTTTCTTTTTCGTTTGTTGTTGTTCTATCGCTCCCAACGTCGTCGTCAAAAATGGAGATTATTAGCATATTGTTAGGATTTAAGCACTAGATAGGCTAGGGTAATATTCGTTCTTTTTAAAACGAGAAACGAAAAAGAAACGCCGTAGTTTTACTTCATACAAAAAGAAAAACGAAGAACAAAATGAAAACGAGCGATTGGCAGAGCCGAGGCATTGACGGAGAAATTACGAGAATGAATTCGGAGATGATTGGTGTTTTTTTTTCTTTTTTCTATCAAGACTCGGTAAAAAAAAACGACACCGATAGACATCACTTGATGAGTCTTCTCGGGTTTCTCCTCTTCTCGTTTTCCTTAAATCTCATTCATTCATATCATCTTTTAATTGCCACTTTTTTTCTCTCTCACTTTGATAATGGGAAAAATTAAGGATCATTCTTTCCTTATCATTATTTTTGTATGTTTATCTATATATATTTTTTTTAATTTCGCTGTGCCAATGCTGATTTTCTTTACACGCGTTGATCTCTGACTCGTGGACACTGGGGAGATTATGTAATCAAAATAATCGGTGACGAATGACATAAGAAATTTTGAAGGAAATATATATATATATATATATATATATATATATATATATATATATATATATATATATATATATATATATATATATATATATATATACACACACACTACAGTTGGGACGCAGGTGAATAGCCAACCGTTTGTTTGTTTGTTTTTTTTTCGTTGTAACTGCCACTCTTTTTTTGCTAATTGGGTTTAATTGGATTTAAAAAAATCGGCTTTATGTATAAAGAGTAATATACGATATTTAGATAGGCGTACGTAATAAATCTAAGTGGATACAATTATATTGATTGGCGCATTGAGGTATTTTGGGAAAAGGCCTTCGATTTTATTTGGTTTTGACGATTTTTCTGTCTCGGCGATGAGCAAAAGAAAAAGAAGAGATAAAACGAGCGTTGTTTCTCAAACGAAGATAACAAATTGCGGCACTCTCGCGCTCGATCGGACGACGCATTCTCGTCCACATGTGCCTTTTTTCGAGAAGTAAAAATCTAAATAACACGAGAATAATAGATTGTAGCGAAAACGAGAGGATTTAAAAGAAAAGAGCCTGTCGTGGAGAATCGGATGAACGTAATTTCGATAGGTGAAAGAAAAATAATTGAAAAGAAGAAAAAAAAAAGAGTAAAATTAGTAGATATATCAGGATACGAAAGAGCGAAAAAGAGAAAGTGAGAGAGAGTAATATTGAGAAAACATTTTTTCGTTTGTTCGTAAAATGCCTCTTAAGAGTGGCTCCTAGATCGTCTATATTAGCTTTTCCGCGCGGTATGTAATCGGGCTTATCATAATTATTGAATTATACGTTTACATATTGATTAGGTGATAAATTTATGAACTGCGCGAGCGCCAAATTCGCGGGGGAGCGAGAGATAAACAAACAAAAAAATTGAAGAAAAAAAAAACAATTTTTTACCGTTCTTTTTTGAGGTGTTGGTTTCGGAAGAAAAAGAAAAAATTATCGGCTAAACGCGATGCAACGTTATTTGTAATTGAAAGAGGAAAAAAGGAAAAGGACAAAATAGCAAAAAAAAAGCAAATTAAAGGAAAAGATTTGGCGGAGCACAGAGGCGCGGGCGGAATTCGATGGATGGCCTCTCCGTTTTTTTTTTTTGTTTGTTTTTCTCGAGATTCAAGATTTCGGTATTCGGTAATATGACGCGCGCGCAAACGCGCGCGCGAATGGGACACCAGTCTTTTGAAATTTGCAATCATTTAATGTTCTATTTTTAATGCTTTTTTTTAAGCAAAAGAAAAAAATCAATTGTGAGACGATCGGGATTACGATTGTCGTATATAGAGCCTCAGTTGCGTTCCTTCAAGGCGCAACGTATATATCGTGATATTTAGACGCTAAATTTGTTTCGCAGGTGAGAAAAATTTGAGAGAGAGAGAGAGAGAGCGAGAAAAATCGTGGAGACAGATGAAAAAAAGAGAGAAAAAACGTGAGAAATGCAAAAAATTGATGCGACGACGCGAATGTTACGTACATGCCATCCAGGTATTTAGAAAGTACACTGCTTTATTTTTTGTACGATATATATATATATATATACACACACATATATATATATTATAATTCCTCTATATTGTATTGCGAATGAAAAAAAGAGAGTAAGCCAAGAAATTTCAATTACGAACGTTCCCATTCTAGTGAGGGAAGGAAAGGATATTTTACGGAAACACATTCCGTAGCTGTGTTTCGAATTACAAGTTGTGAAAAAGAAGAGAGAAAAAAATCGTTGACGAGTGTGACGCGAGATTTTGTGCACGACCGGAAATTCGTGAAATTTGTTTAGTAATGTGGAAAAGAGATGAAATTTGTTTGTATTTTTAGGCCTATCTACGAGCGATGACAATTGGATTATAGCATGGCGAATTGTGAGATGAATGATAATGATGATGAGAAAACAAAACGAAAGAAAAAAATCTATGAAAAATGAGATATATATATATATATATATATATATATATATTTCGCGATGATAAGACAGAGAGAAAGAGAACGAGAGAGAGAGAGAGAGAGAGAGAGAGAGAGAGAAATGATAAAAATTATTTTCACGATCACGGACAAATGGGAACATAGATATTATTTTTACGGTTCTGATTCTTTTTTTTCTGACGCTTTTTTGTTGTATCTTTCAACGTCGTCCAACGAAAACGCACGCCTATTCGAAAGGAAAAAAAATGTAAGAATGGAGTAACTCGAGAACGAAATGAAAGAGAAGCCTGTCGGTGTCCTTTGTAACGTTTGTATGAGACCATCGTGATCCGATACGACAATGAACAGATTCCAAGAGATAAAATTCCACGTCCCAGTTAAATTTACTCACAATAATATTAATAATAGTAATAATAATAATAATAAATAATAACAGTAAGATAACAAGAGGGAAGAAAAAGAAGGATGATCGCGAAAATTGTAAACGAGAGAAGTTGGCGGATCGGATCACGAGTCCCGCAGGACCGCGAGGCCCCCCCCTCCGCTCCGTGGGGGGAGGGGGAAAAAATGTAAGTGACTCCGAGCGAGACCGGAAACCACATCCCCCGATACAATTAGCTTTTAACGCATAAAAAATGATCCAACGTAATCTTAAATATGTGAGAAGAAAAAAAAGAGAAAGACGAGAGAAAAAAAAACAAAACACTTCACGCGAGAGCAAAAGAGAGTACGAGAGTGCGAGAGAGTGAGAGTGAGAGAGAGAGAGAGAGAGAGAACGAGAGTTAAAACGTAAAACAAAAAAACTTAGGATTGTAAACCGAGAGAGCCTTGTATTAAGTGCCTTCAAGTACGATTTAGATAATAGGCTAGAAAGTGTGTGATGGGATGAGAAGAAAACGAAAGAGTACGGACAAAACGAGGCGCTGGGCGCGTCCAGATATGTCAGCGGATTTTTTAAGGTATTATACGAAGCCGGATCAGCCACCGTGTCGATTTTACGAAGACTTTTCTACACGTTCGCCATAATGCTAACTAAGAATCCAAACGACGACAACAACAACAAAAAAAAAACGAGAAAAACATTTCGGAAGAAAAAAGAGAAAAACTCGAGACAAGTGCAATTGTTTTCTTTTATTTTTATTTTTTTTTGCGAACGGAATTGTTCGGTGAACGAAAGAAGAAAAAGGGGGGGGGGGCGTTGGGATTTTTGTGTAAAACGAAAAAGGAGAAAAAAAAACGTCGGTAGATCCGGTCGGTTATTGATTATAGCGAGATCAAAATATCCCGAACTGGTTTTCGGAATTTCTCGTTCGGCTGTGCCATTATATTCGGACTGTAAAGGGGAAAAAAATCAGACAGCATTTAAAAAAAATTATTAGTCATAAAATTACGTCGCGAGTTTCGCAAAAAAAAAGAAAGAAAAAAAAAACTTTGGATTTTTGGCGAAGTACATTGAAACCGGTGATACGAAGGGACAAGAAAAAAAGGAAAGTTCCCTTGTGAGGCGAGTGAAAAGTCGTAAAATTGATAATCGTACTTTATTCGTGGCTTTTCCGGTGCACATCTCGAGACCAGTGATATTTTTTTAGAAATTATTTATTTGCGTCGACGAAAGAACGAAAATCTCGACGACTCGCGATATAACTGCCAATCATATCCACACGGGACTCTCTCTCTTCTCACTTTTTTTTTTTAAATTCCATATTCTCCTCTCTTACGGAGTTATTATAATTTTTATTATTACTACTATTATTACTATTATTATTATTATGTTTTTTTTTCATTGTCCGCATAATCCTCCTGATTTCCTCTTCACTGCCTTGGAATATGTGATTTTCATATAATTATTATTCCACGAGTTATTTATTTGTCTTTGATAATAATTTTTTGTCCTGCGAGCTCTTCCTCCGTGTCCTCACTCCGGATCCCTCGTATCTAACTAGTTTGTATATGCAAATTGATCTGTTCGATTATCGTTATTGTAATAATAATAATAATAGATCGACGCTCACGCGCGAGCTCCAAATAAATTCATAGCGCAAAAGATCGATTCGAGATTAAACAGGAGTCCGGATCGGTGGATAGGTATCGTTCGAATCGAATTTCAATAAATTTATCAATCCTCGAACACTAATCAAGGATATTTTATCTTCCGGTATAAAAAATAAAGAGTGAAAGAGAAAGTAAAAAACAATATCTTTTTTTTTCGGCAACAATCAACGATAATTTATTTTAAAAAATGAGCTAAAATTGTTTTTTTTCTTAATTAAAGACGATGCGTTGATATTTAGATTTTTTAGATAGATCGAGATGAGTAAAAATTTGCTTTTTGTAAAAAGATGGAGATGAGTGAAAAATTGGATTTTTCAAATTTAAATCATGCCCATTCCCGTAATGAAGAACTCGATGCAATAAAACTGTTGAAAAATCGTTCGATTTTTTGCGCTATGCCTCACAAGCACGATACTCTTAGTACAAGTTCCCCTACCCTCCCCCCTCCAATTTTCGTTTGTGTTTAATTATTTAATCGACTGTACAGAGAACGCAAAACTCAAACTCCGCTCAGCGCCTCTACACGAAGAAAAAAAAAGAAAAGAAAAAGAATTACTCGTAATTACGATGATAATTTTCGCCATGTATATCTGTCAACGAATAATTCTTTTCTTCCTCTTGTTTCTCAAGCCTTAGTTTTTTTTTCTTTTTCCAACGAATATTACTCAGAAGCAAAAACTAATTACCATTACGCTATAACGATATTCTTTCGGACTTTTTTTGTTTGTTTATTCACTGTTCAATTTTTTTTACTTTTTGCGCGTCCGAGAGGACGCGCAAAACTGTTGCTCACACGAGAAAGTATACACGAATTGTATATCATTGTACACTGCGAAGAAAAAAGAGTAAACAAAAAGAAGAACACACGAATGGGAAAAGAAAACAGGTGGCTTTGAATTTGTCAAATTTCGTCGAATCACACGCGTGAGAAAAGACTGGCTCGCATTGCCGGCGCAAACAATTTTCCGAATCGTGAATAAGTAACCGCGAAAAGCCAAACTCGAGATTGGCTCTCTTTGGCGAGGCTCGCGAGGGACGATCCTCCGGGTGTCTGTGTCGAGTCTCGAAAAGATCGTCAATCAAAAATCGCGATTTTACGCTGCAACATTTTTCTTTTTCTCACCTTGTTTTCTCCAACTGTGAATGAAAAGAAGAAAAAAAAACACACACACACTCACAACCAAACGCATATCTCGTTTTGATTCTTTCGAACATTCCAAAAGTGCTTGAATCTTTATTCTTCCCTTTGATTTTTTTGTCAATTTGTAGAAAGCCTTGTATTGGATTTAGAGCAAAATAAAGACTAGAAAGGCAAATTATAGTCGAAATATTGTCATTGTGTGTAACGCATCTCGCCTCATTTGCCATTTCTGCTAGACGCCAGCGTGTACTGAGAGGCGAGACCACAAATGAAGACGCGGAGACCAGGAGCGTTGCCATCGTGGCCTGGAAATGTCAAAATCTCCAATTTTTAGATCCAAATGCAGTGAATTGGATGGAGTATCGACTTCCATCGACAGTCAGCCATTTTGAACCGATTTGGACAGATGTCTTTCTTGATGTGTGCCCACTCACGGGCCTTTTGATTCCAGCAATCAAATATATCCTTCCATCTGTTCCTCTTCCAACTTTCGTTTCCCGTCTCGATCGGCCACATTGCTTTCATTGCAAATGACATTGCCGTTTGGAAGAAATAGCCTCCCTCCACATGGCGTCATCATCAACTTGGGATTCAAGTGGCAGTTTGGTTTCAACCTAAATCATACTAACAGGACATCGTTTCTTTCTTTTTCAGATTTCCCCACCAGTGGGTTGACCGCAGCGTTGGAAATCTTTTGAAAAAGGGCCACCCAAAGTGCAACGCCCGTGTTTTGCACCCTGGTCTCCGATGGGACGAGAATCTTCAGGCTTGCTTGCCCGTCATTGTTATCCTAATCAAATTGGAATTTGAGTTTCAGCCCATCGACGGTGAGGACGTGGATGAGCGTGGACGTCATCCGACGGAAGAGGGCACAAGGCTGGAACAACGCAACTGGAACGACTGCAAACTCGATCCCACAAAATCGACACCACCAATGGAACCATTCGACGCGAAGGTCTTTTGTTTTCCGTTCATCAACGTCACTGTACAATCACCCGAAGTCGCGAGTCTCGAAATAGCGGCTTCGTAATTCGTGCAAAAATCAATCATCGTCACGCACACGCACACGAAACTTCATCCGCTCCGCCCTTGCGCGTCATTTGCTCGTTGTTGTCTATAGCTTGAGATTTGATTGTTTCGCATGGCTCGCCGAAGATTAAAGTACGAAATTGCGAAGAAAAAAAAAACAAAAAAGGAAAGCCTGGAAGAAAGGACCGTTCTCCTGGAACTTTTGCCATTTTATTTATATTTATTTGTCGATTTTTTCAATTTTCCTACTAACTACATATTCGCACTGTGTTTTTTTTTTCGTTTGATTTTTCGCACTTGCAGGCTTCCTGGCGAGGCTTGGAGGCTGGAGAAACGAGTCCGGTGGACGTCGAGGTGGCGGTCAGGGCAGAATCGAAGCCGATCAGATTCCTCCTCCGCTAACGCCGCAACGACGCACCCGGCTTCATTGCCCGGCCCGTCACGTCGGGCGCAACAACAATCGGCCTCTGACCATTTCCGCCCACGATCGACGTCACGACTGTTCCCGCTGCGGGAAATCCTACAAGAACGCTTACATCCTCAAACGCCATCTGCTCTACGAGTGCGGCAAAGCGCCTTCGTTCAGCTGTCCTCATTGCGCCTTCAGCTCCAAATACGAGAGGAACCTCAAGGCCCACATCAATCATCGCCACGTCGAGCCACCGAGCGTCAATCAGCGAACTTGAGGTCCTCACTGACGAGGATCAGCCACAGCCTACGTTTGAAGTTTGTCAAAACATTCGCGGGCTCGGGCAGCCTTCGACGCATGACGAGCTCGCAATGCGCTGGATCCTTTAGAAGCTTACTGACAGAAAAGTAATCGTGCGATTTACTTTATTTTTGGTACAACATTGGTACACGTATTGACGAAGGTGTCTGTCAAATTTGGAGAAAGAATCTAAATAATTGGTAAAGTTACTCAGCATTGCGCTAAAGACGGCCGTTCGAATGGTCGGCCTCATTCCGCGACGAAAAAAAAAAGAATTTTATTCGTAAATTATATCGCGTCAGGGTCAATATGGAATTATTAGTCAGTGTTCATAATAATAATGAACATTTCATTGTCAAAAATTGTGAAAAACAAATTTCATCAACCACATAAGATAAGAAGAGGCTCCACATCCACTATATGATTCCATGCTGAATAATTTTTTCAATTACTCATATCTTCTCTCAAATTTTAAGTATACCTTTGTCGATACGCGTACCAGTGTCATACCAAAAATGAATTAAGTACTTTTTGGAGATTTTTTTTCCGAAAAACTACTGAATAAATCGGGATTACAAAAAAAGGTGTTTATCATACATATCAGTGACTGTATACAATAATTTTTTTGAAGCGATTAATTTCATAATGCCGGCTGTGCAGCGTTTATTTTAAAACTGCATTTTTTAAGTTCGCCGGAAACATAACTCAGACAATTTTCAACCGATCCACTTGAAATGTTGAATATGTCTTGAAAAATACATTGTCTATGGAAGTACGTAGGATTTTTTTTTTATATCGCATAGTTCATCTGTTATTAACAATTATCTGACGAAATTTTTCACTTTTCATAAAGTTGCCTAAAAAATCGTCAGATAATTGTTAATAACAAATGAACTACGCAATGTAAAATCAAATCCTACGTACTTCCATAGACAATGTATTTTTCAAGATATATTCAACATTTCAAGTGAATCGGTTGCAAATTGTCTGAGTTATGTTTCCGGCCAACTTAAAAAATGCAGTTTTGAGATAAACGCTACACAACCGCCATTTTGAAATTGATCGCTTCAAAAAAATTATTGTATACAGTTGCTGATATTTATGATAAACACCCTTTTTTTTTGTAATCTCTATTTATTTTGTAGTTTTTCTGAAAAATCCCCAAAAAGCCTATTTTTTCGGCCTCTAGAGTGGCCTGAGGCCTTTAATTGCACCAGCAGCTTCCTGGCAATTAATTGGCCGCAATGTTCAACGATTTTTGGCACTTGTAGACCAGAACCTCAATCAATGTGCCAAAAACGCGTTGCCACATCGAAATTATACAATTTTTCGTTAAACGCTTACGCACTTCCGGAGAAATCTCCAAGAAAACGAATCTCGATTTATCATCCAATGAAATCGGTTCAACTACGATGAACAAATTTTATTTGTTTATTCGTAAAAAAAATTCATACCAAACTGCTCCAAAATCACCAATTCACGTTTTTTCGTCCAATTTTGCCGCGTTGGCGAATTGTTCGTATTGTTTTACACGGTTAAGAAGAAGCCGTGCAAAAACGATTTCTCTGCCGGATTCTCCGTTGCCATCGTAAGTGACAACGAAAAAAAGTGTCGCTTTTTATTTCTCGCTCACGCGAACAAATTCGCGTGAAAATATAATTTTTTGTTTTTCTTTCAACACAGGAAGAAAGTGTCAAGGGTAAACGGGAACCGAGTGGTGAGAATATTTAATGCGTATCCATGACAATATTTACAATCGTACGAACACCCAGCGTGATATGTCACTTCCAATTTTTATTTTCTTTTCCTCGACACGAAGAATATCTTACTCGGGGAATTTTTTTTTCTGTTCAAGCTGTTCGTATTCGACTCAATGCCAATACGAAATATCTCATTGGGTTTCGACCACGTAGGCATAGAGAGAGAGAGAGAGAGAGAGAGAAAGAGAAAAGAAGCTAATTATTCGTAAAAAGACGACACCAAACTAAAAAAACGAAAATTGGAACGCGAAGACGAGTTTCGATTTTTTTTTAAATTGAAAAATAGTCCTCCACCAAAGTAATAACAAATAGTTATCGTAACAGAATACTGATACTACGATGTAAAAGATTGTTGTTTATTTTATAAAACAAGTAGATTTTATAGTTTGCCCTTTGCAACGACCAGCAAAATTGATCAAACACGAGTGAATCGTAACACGAAAGAAAAAAATCACGTATGAAATGGCTTCCCAGCGAAAATATTTTTGCATAATAATCCGCAAATACTTGCCAAATATCTTGATTTATTTGCTTTACTCTTAAGTTTACCGATACTTGCGTTACGATCGTTCGTGACGATATATACATATGTGTAATGTGCTAATATGATGCCCCTCGTTGATTGCAGCAGTGCATCAGTGACCAAGTCGGAAAAAGCCAAAATGTTGCCTGGTCATACGTAAGTTGTTGAGAGAGACAGAGAGAGAGGAAAAAAATGTTCCAGTTGTTGACTATATTTAGTACGAAGTCGAGGAGACGCGAGAAGAATTGAAGCTATGCTATATATACGTATACACAGGGCGGCTCGAAAAGTAACGCCCGAAACACCCCCAAGTATGTTTTACAATTTTTTTCACTTCTCGCAAAAAGCATTTTTTAATTTTTCTTTGTTGTGTATGTACTTTCTTCGCGATTCACTTTGTGCTTTTCACTTGTGTTATCGTTATAAAGTGCATTGTTAATCAATAAGTAAATGGCCAACTGAACACTAACGTAAATGGCGAAGATTTTAATAAAAGGTTTCCAAAATAGGTTTGAGAGGATCGGTCACTAAAATTCAGATGATAAAAAAAAATACTCATAGGCACTAGTCTGACTCCCAATGGCTTAAAAAAACTTCCAAGAGAAAAGTACATACGCGAAAAAAAATCCTATGCTACAGCAAAACTTGAGAAAATAAATAAAAAAGGCTTTTTTCTCCGACTGAAATGAAAAAGACTTTTTCCCTGACCCCCGCGAATTCGAATAATTTTTTTATCTTATTCAATTGACTCTAAAAGACACCCTGAATTTTTTTAACATTTTTCGAAACAACCTTAAGTCAAAAAAAAATTGTCCGAAACAAAACGCCCCGATTTAAAAATCTGAGAAAATTCCCAAAAATGCGTGATTATATGTAAAAATTTTCACGCCATCACCCGCAGTGAAAATATAATTTTTTCTGTGCTTTCTGAGCGGTTAACGGTTGAAAAATCCGAAAAATTCAAGAACCGATTACTTCGGGTGGGTACTTAAATATTTTAATACCCACAATGAATGTTTTCGACCATTTGTGAATAACCAAATCACAATCAGGGACCTTGAACTGTTAGCACTCAGTTTTTCCGATTTTTTTAAACGTTGATCGCTCACAAAGCACAGAATAAATTAACCTTCCAATGCGGGTGATAGCTTGAAAACTTTTACATATAATCACGCATTTTTGGCTTTTTTTTCAAATTTTTTAATTGAGGCGTTTTTTTCGGAGATTTTTTTTGACTAAGGGTTTTTCGTAAAATGTGAAAAAATTCAGGGTGCCTTTTAGAGTCAATGGAATCAGATACAAGAAAATCGAATTGGCGGGCAGGGAAAAAGTCCACCGGATTCACGTGGAATACCTCATATATATATGCACACATACATACATACATAATTACACATATATTAGACTGCATTATTTCACATTATATATGCATATATATATATATATATATATATATATATATATATATATATATATATATATATATATATATATATATATATATATATATATATATATATATATATATATATATATATATGTACGTAAATATTATATCGGGCAACAAAAATAGCGGTGATTCGGTTGGATAAACGAGGCATCTAGATTTTCCTTTTGGCCGTCACTTTTCGGGCCGCCCTGTATATATGTCCCCAGCAAAACCGGAAGTACATCCGTGCTGCAAGTGTGAAAACAAAAATCTCGTCGAGTGGTCTCCTCGGCTCTCCGTCGTTAGGCAAAAAACGACCCAATTATTTTTATACAAATTATAAAACGCGCATCCCCAAGATTTTCCCGTCGACGAATCGCGTCGAAAGCATGGAAAGTGTTTTTAGACGAGAACATAGACGAGAACGATGACGAGCGCGGTAGATCGCGTTCGAATTAAAAACAAAAAAAACAACGCCAAATTAAAATTCAAACAATAACAAAATAGCGAAAATCAAATTTCTCGAAGCAACGAAAAACAAAAAAAAGAAAGGAGGTTCATCTGAACAATATTAAATGTAAGAATCTCATTTTCCGCTAGGTGGCGAGAGCCTGAGTTTAATGAGTCGCGAGATATGAGTGTTGATGAAGGGCAGCTAGTCAAATCGGAATACGGTTAAAATAACGGTAAACCGATTTTCACAATGTCTAATTCACTTCGCGCGAAGGATATAACGCCAAAGGGTCGGAAAAAACGATCGAATATATATTAAATGCAGAATAAACCATATATTTCAATATATATAGGGTGATTCGCAACCACTAGGGTTCCCTCGGTGAGCATATGAAGCGTGTCATTGCGAGCAAAACGCTTTTTTTTAAATATCGTGCGACAAAAATTCCCCGAGATATTGGCGTTCAAAGTCCGACGCTGACTAAACAATGGTACGGTAGTTGCTCGCGTGCGATTTTTTTCTTCAATTATTAACCTATAAACGAAATTTATCGAGTCATATTATCGATTTGCAAAGAGAGTCTTCGTGTTCATTATTGTTTATCGAAAAAAAAGAATTGAGCAAAAAAAGTTCACTTGTATGAAGACGAATGCGAAGCCGCGCTCGATCCGGCTGCACGTTCCGTACGTGAGCGACCACTGAGCGATTACTGACCGACTACTAAGCATACTTGGTCTTTGAATGCGAATATCTCGACCTGATTTCGTCGCACGACATTTTCAAAAAAAGCGTTTTGCTCGTAATCACGCCCTCTATATGCTCATGAAGGGAACCCTAATAGTCGTAAACCACCATGTGTATATATATGTATATGTGTACGTTTATGTAATGTAATAGGATGCCTACGTATATATGTAAACATATATCATATATATGTACATTATATTACATTATATATGCATATATATACATAAATATACATCCCAACAACTGGGGGTAACCCGTCACTATCTCCCCCGTAATTATGTCCGAATAATTAGTTATTAATATAATCGTTTCGGGCATAATTCTCTCTATTCGGAATACAATATTCGCGCTCGGCAAAATAATAACGGATCAAGCTGCATACTGCTGATTCCGAAATTCCGAAGAGCGCGTCCTTAGACTCGCGGCCAATTCGGCTCTACTAACCCCAAAAAATCATCTTACGGAATAAAACATGAAAAACAATACTATATACCAAAAAAGCCACTATATGCCAAAGAAATCAAATTGATCTGTGTATCGCTCTCTCGTATTTTATCCTCTGATGTAGAAATTGTAGAGACTCTTATCTATAATATATCTCATACACTTCCGTCTCTCTTGCACTCTTCTCGCTATTGTTAAACGCTATACGTAAAAACATAAACCATATATATAAATATATACAACTTCGAGAGAATAGACGGAAGTTCGTGTCTTTGCCGATGAATACGATAAAAACTAATGTGAACAATATTAAAGAAGAAGAACGGAGAGTTAAACGGTTAGTCGGTTTTAAGTACTGTAGATTAAATCTGCAAATCCTTCAAACTATCTAGTATTTCTCGAGATCTTTTATCTTTGTCGCTTCGCCGTAGTTGAGGAAAAAGAAATACCTCTGCTATCTGTAAATCGGAGATGATTGCGATTCAAGGAGGAATACAATCTTGAATAATTGTTTCGGAAAATATGGGAATGGGGACGATATTTCATTCGCGAGATTGAGTCCATTTTCGATCTCTCTTTTTCGTATCGATTTCTCGCAATTGGCTTTGTGAATTATCTATACGAAAAATGATATATAGGGTGTCCCTCTTATCTCTACCACCAGAAATAACTCGGTAACTATCGACGTCACAAAAAAATGTTCCAGACGAAAGTTGTAGCGTGTGAAGGGGGCCATCAAATGCGACCAAGTCTTTTCATTTCTCTGGACGCGCTGACGCACAGTGAAGGTCACCTCCACTTTTTCAAATCGAATGGTACATTTTTTCTCAACCATCTTGTGCAGCATCTCAAGCCGCATAAAAAACATTAGGGGGTCAAAATCGTTCAAGGTCATTCAAGGTTACCTGTTAAAATGAAATACAAATGTAAATACCAAACATTTGGTAGTGATCCGAGATATTTAAATTTGTATCATCGATACTGACCTTGAATGACCTTGAACGACTTTGACCTAATGTTTTTTATGCGGCTTTAGGTGCTCCACAAGAGGGTGGGAAAAGAAAAATGTACCATTTCATTTGAAAAAGTGAAGGTGACCTTCACTGTGCTTCAGCGCCTCCACCGAAATAAAAAAAAATGGTCGCATTCAATGGCCCCCTTCACACCGTACAACTTTTGTTAGGAACATTTTTTTAGGAGGTCGATAATTACCGAGTTATTTCGGGTGGCAGAGATAAGAGGGACACCCTGTATATAAAATAATAATAATAATAATATAAAAGTAATTATATCCATATAAAATTACTATTATTCATTATTATTATTATTATTATTATTATTATTATATACACATTTTGGAAGAGCAAACGCCTTTTTACGTTAAAAAAAGACAACCAGTCGTCATCTTTCGATGGATATGATCTTGCCCGAGGTTTTCTTCTCATCAGACTGAGACACGAGCCAAGAGTTACTCGCGAACGATCACTCGGTGCAAAACACGCAATTTTTCTCGCAAAGTAATTCGGCCGTGCACGAGTTTCTCCTTCCGTAGGCTTCTTCGTGCCAAAAGTTACGACTCACTGAAGACACTCTCGCAATGTGTTGATCGTTGCGAGAACTATTGCACGTGACTTTCGAAAATTCAAAAAAAAAAAAAACTCTTCGCGATGCTTGGTCGCAGAGACGTTTGTCTAAACTCTCACACAAATGTGCTTCAAATGATAAATTGCCATGAGATTATTTGAGCTGCGAAACCAAAGAGACTCGACGCAACGAGAAAAATGTAACAGAGCGTTGTAGCGTCGAATCAGTACGATCGACGAAAATTTGATCTGATTGAGAAACAATTAGTGAGATTAATTTTTTTTTAACGACAATTAGGAAGCGAAAGTTAGGGAAAACGTACCGGACTACAGTCTAATGCACAAAGACTGAGAACACGAGAAGCGAAGACGCAACGAGACATTATCGTGAAGCTAAAACGTGAAGTATATCTGGGAAGTGTTGATTCTTCAATTTAGTAGGGTCACATTCTCCCCAAATGTATCGTTTCCAAAAAGTACGAAAATCCTGTTTTCCTGGTCTCCGAAAAGTAACTATGAAATTACGGTTCCCTAGGGCCCAAAAAGTGGAACTTTGGGCCCTAGAAATTCCTTCCGAAATTCAAGATGGACCTGAGTTGAAGTTCCGAACTTTGAATGATCAGAACGCTCGAAACTTCGAAAGAGTACTATCGTGAAAGACCAAAACTCCGGAAATTTGAACACCGTCAAAATAATTCGGCTATGGAGGTCTTAAAAGTTTCAACATTTTCAATAAATCGATTAATTATTTCAATAATTTATTTTTGTTAAGGAGTGATTTTACGTCAATTTTGAAATTTGTCTGGACGATGAGGACGTTCTACATAATTTGCAGTCAACTGTGTAGACTATTGCTGACATGATCTTGACATGGGGGCCGGGTTGGAATTCCGAACTTTGAATGCTCCGATGGTTTGAAATGCCTAATTTTAATGTTCCGGAAATTACAAGTTTCGTCAAGATCATGCCAGCGAAAGTCTACACAGCTGACTGTAAATTATGTTGAACGTATAACATTGTCTAGGCAGATTTCAAAATTGACGTAACACACTTCTTAATTTAAAAAAATCTTGAAATAATTCGTCGATTTATGGAAAATGTTGACACTTTTAAAACTTCCATAGCCGAATTATTTTGACGGTGTTCGGATTTTTGGAGTTTTAGTCTTTCGTGTAAAATTCTTTCGGAGTTTTGGTCGTTCTGGTCATTCAAAGTTCGGCGTTCCAACCCGGCCTCCTTCCAGTAAAGTATCTACGAAATTGATTTTCCACCAGTTCCCGAAAAGTAACCAGGTTTTACTTTTCCCCCGATTCTCGAAAAGTAACCAGGTTTTACTTTTCTCCTGGTTCTCGAAAAGTAACAAGGTTTCACTTTTTTCTCAGTCTCCGAAAAATAACTACAAAAAAGAGACTACCTTATTACTTTTACCCCAGTCCCCAAAAAGTAGAGGAAAAGAACCAGGTTTTTATTTTTCCTAGTCCCCGAAAAGTAACCAGGTTTGACTTGTTCTCCAGTCTCGAAAAAATAACCAGGAAATTGCTCCTTGGTAAAGATGTACTTGGGGATCATGTTGCCCTACGTTTAATTCCGCAACTCATCGATCGGTCGCGACCCGATGAGAGAAAGATAAAGAGAGAGAGAGAGAAAGAGAGAGTCGAAGAAAAACCATTTGTGCAATATTCGAATAATTGTTTCCGACTTCAAGAAGGCTGGAAAACGCGAGAAACGCCTGTTATAATAATAACAAGAAAAACAACAACAGCAACAATAACATTAATAATAACGATAAATATTATACACATGCATAAAATTATTTTCAAGAAAATAAAAACGTGTCACACAAATAGACACATATATACATATATATACAAACATAAATATATCTATATCTATATCTATATCTATATCTATATATATATATATATATATATATATATATATATATATATATATATATATATATATATATATATATATATATATATATACACACACATTGAGAGAACGGAAAAAAGAGTTACATACAGAATATATAATTATATAATTGCGTATGAGTACATAATGAAAAATATCATGTATATATACCGTATACATGAAAAGAAACAGAAATGCGAAGGTAGACGATTACGAGTAAGGAGATTGCGATAATAATTAGTTCGTAAGGACTCGATGAAAATTAGCATACACGAATGAAAAAGTTGAGCTTGTTTTTTTTCTTTTTTCGAAATCTTTCGATGACTCGTGTGCTTCCAAACGAGGCAACAATTGACCGTTTTTTATCTCGTAGCCAAGATTTACGTGACTCTCGTTTTTGAAAAAGTGCCATTTTAAGAGTTCTCGAAAACAATTACGTTTTGCAGTCACTTAGTTACGAGACATTTTTTTTCGATATTCTCCTGTTTTCTTTTTTTGTTCAACTTTCTTTTTTCGTCCACAGACGAAAAAAAAAAACGCAACCGAGAGACGCTTTGTCCGGGTCTGCTTGCGACGAACATTTTTTTGTGTTCTCTCGTGTGTGCGGAATAGCATTAAATTTGCGAGTGTACATCGATAGAACCGTTGTAGATAAGGGTGGAAGAGGATGTGTTTAATAAAGAAATGGAGTATCTCGTTTGGAGCGACAAAATTATTGCCCGATCTCAATCTGAGAAAAAAAAGTTTCCATTTTTTTGTAAATTTTTTATTTTGAAACGTCCTTCGTACGCTCCCCCCTTCACTGTTTCCTGCGAGCCCCCCCCCCCTGACCCCCCGAGTGTGGCCCATCACTTCTCCCCTACTCGCTCCACGCGCACGAGGGCACAGGGAAACTGCGAGAAACCCCCGGCTACATTTTCGCCGATTTTCAGTTCCGTCGTCCATCAAAGCCCCTGTCGAATTGCCTCGTCACTTTTTCGTCTCTTTCATTTCGCAAAAATTGTTTTCGTTTCTCTCTTTTTTGCGTGGTCTCGCTCCATTTACGATCTGCTCCAAAATTGTATTTTTTTTCTCTCTGTGCTCACGCATGTACTGACACTCGTTTTTCTTTTTTCTTTCCAGGCTGGCTTCACTGTGAATGCGGTCGGCGTTTCAAGCACATATTCTCGTTGAGCTGCCACCAGCGCAACGAGTGCGGCCACGGCTACAAGTGCCTGGACTGCGCCTTCACCACCGACAGGCTCTACCTCTGGCTCAAGCACAAGAAGGAAGGATGCGCCAGGGCCTGGCTGGGCACCGAGTCCGCTGACGTCCAGTAAACTAGAACAACCGTGCAACCAACGGGCAGCACCGTGACGAGGAAAAAAAGCTCGTCGGACGGAAAGCATCAGCGTTTTGGCACAATGTAGCCGTATTTTTTTAATGTTCATTGCGACCTGTTTAAATTGAGGCCTTAGGCATAGGGGCCGGAAAATAGGCTTTCTGGGGATTTTTTTTTCGGAAAAACTACAAAATAAATCGAGAATACAAAAAAGGGTGTTTATCATACATATCAGTGACTGCATACAATAATTTTTTTGAAGCAATTCATTTCAAAATGGCGGCTGTGCAGCGTTTATCTCAAAACCGCATTTTTTAAGTTGGCCGGAAACATAACTCAGACAATTTTCAACCGATTCACTTGAAATGTTGAATATATCTTGAAAAATACATTGTATATGGAAGTACTTAGGATTTTTTTATATTGCATAGTTCATTTGTTATAAACAATAAGCTGACGAAATTTTTCACTTTCCAAAAATCCGCCTAAAAAATCGTCAGATAATTTTTAATAACAAATGAACTATGCAATATAAAAAAAATCCTACGTACTTCCATAGACAATGTATTTTTCAATATATATTCAACATTTCAAGTGAATCGGTTGAAAATTGTCTGAGTTATGTTTCCGGCCAACTTAAAAAATGCGGTTTTGAGATAAACGCTGCACAGGCGCCATTTTGAAATTAATCGCTTCAAAAAAATTATTGTATACAGTCACTAATATATGATAAACACCCTTTTTTGTAATCTCGATTTATTTTGTAGTTTTTTGAAAAAAAATTCCCCGAAAAGGCTGTTTTTTCGGCCTCTAGAGTGGCCTAACCCCTTAAACGTCATTGACGAGACCTCCCAATTCTCGGGTCGTCCTCGGCAAAGATACGACGAATGTTACTTTTCACGAATTATCGGTCGATTTGGGTTTGTGAAAAGTTGATAATGCACCCAGAAATCGATGGAATATCGTCAGGGGCTGTTCAAAGACAAACCCTACTCTCGCGTATTCTTTTAATAAACAAAATAAAATTCCTAGCTGTTGGGCAAGTTGGAGTGAAATTATTGAGGTTGCGGAATAATGCATTTCGGAAAGAAATGTATGAAAAGATATTTTCAATTTGACAATCTTGCGGCGAATTTTTGATAATTTACAAAAAATGTTAGAGGTCAAGGAATTTTAAGTTTTTATTAAATACTGTAATTATAAGCTTACGGAAGAATCGATGGAAATGTACTTCAATCACACACTCGCTTTTTCTGTCCCGAACGAGCTGGTGTTCCAAAAAATACGTGAAATTGTCTCATCCGATTTTTCGTTTCCTCGTTGCGATTTCTCGGTGGAGGTTCTCACGCGTCTGACCTGATTCTTTCTCCAGGCTTTTTAGGTCCGCGATCGTTGCGACCGGAAGTGGAGGGCTTCGGTGCTCCACCAGAGGGACGAGCACCACGAGGAACTGCAATTGCAGTACAAATGTAATGCAATTTACGATCAGGCACGAGGCAACTCACGTTACCTGACCATTCAACGATAATAATTACCGGAAATAACACCGATAATATTTACCGGAAATTCCAAAAATAATTACCCTTAATTATTATAATAATTGCCCGTCAAAATATATTTTTAAAAATTCAAAATCGATGTACAGAATCGATAAGAAACAAGGTGAAGACTCGTCGTATTATTATATCAAATAGCATAGTAATTATCACGATTTTATTATTATTATTAGTATTATTATGCCTATTTTACATGATAATAATAATAATAATATGATAATTGCAGTAGCGCGGACCTGAGCAAATTTAGTAACTATTTTTCAATTAAGCAGGTATACAACGGTGATAATAAAAAAAATACGTGAAAATTCTGGGAATCGTTTGAAAGGTGTTGAGAATTATCGGATTTTCACAATTTTTTGTTCCGGCGTTGCTATACGTATATTCGTCAAAATATCTGTTAAATTTGAAGGGAAACCGTTCGAAAAATTGCACTCCAGTGGTGCGTTCAATTTCGCCCACCCGGTTCGTGTGATGCAAAAAGAAAACGAATTTATTCATTATTCGTACAGATTAGTACCTGCTCTTTTTCCTCAGCGAATGGAAAAATAAATTCTTGATCTTTTTCACGATTTTTGACAGAGAAGTTCACACTGTTATTACTGTATTCGTTAACGAATACTGTTTTATACCACGAATAAATTTGTTTTTTTTTGTTCGGAGCTACAACGCTAAATAATTGTTACAATGATTTAGATTTTTTCTTCAAATTCAACAGATATCTTCGTTAATACGTGTTCGAATATTGGAGCAGAAATTTGGAAAAATGCACGAGTAGTCTTCTCGAAATAAATTCCCAAAATTTCGGCCGGATAATTCCGCCGTCCGATAGTTCCGTTCAAATATTTTATATTCTAAAATTTGAAATAAAATACTTGAATTTGAATTAAATTTAAATTAATTTAAATTTACATAGAATTAATTTTAATTAATTTAAATTTAATAGAATTAATTTTAATTAAATTTGAATTAAAATTTGAAATGAAATATTTATATTTTATTTCAAATAATTGATTGGCTCGACCAGTCCGTGAATATTTTTTTCGAAAATGCGCAAACGAGACTTCGATGACGATATAGTGAAATTTGCGTCCCGGTTGTGGGACAAAGCCCCCATCGGGACACGCTTTCTAACGACGTTGCCTTTTGTTTGTTTGTTCGCAGAGTGGGACCCGCTGGAGATCAAGCCTTTTTTGCTGCCGCGACGTTTGCGCGTACGCACCAAGCGCGCTTTGCACAGAACCCAATATCTTTGCAAATGCGGACGGAAATACACGCAAAAGTGTTCCCTCGATCGTCACGTCAAGTACGAGTGTGGCAAAGCACCGAGCGTGCCATGTCCGACATGCGGAAAAATGTTCAAACATCGTCATCACGTTAGCGAACACATGAGAAAGTACTGCCCGTACAGGAAACCCCGATGAATCTTAATGGCCCCTATGCTACCCCTATACTACCCCTATGGTACCCGCTCGTGCGGCACTGTCGAGCAATGCAATTTTTCGTACAATAAAGTCCCAATGTAAAAAATGCAACGTTGAATTCAACTACGGATCCTCAACATTCGTTTTTACCATTTATCTTCACTGTTTCTCGTGTGTATCCTCAAAGGGCCGGTGGACTTTTTTTCTTAAGTTCATTAAGAACTTAAGTTCATCAGTTTCGTTGGATTTCGAATTCGACGCTATGCTTCGAGAATTCAAAATTATTGATTCAAATTCAAAGTGACATTTAATTTTCCAATTCCTGCACGTAATTTAGAATTTCTCACGTGTTACGTCAAAGTGAGATTCAACGACGATAAAAACCGCAAAATATGTATCATCGTACGAGACAGAGTTCATTTTTTAAGGCGGGATATACATTTTGCCGGGACAAAAATTAAACAATCTTGAGGGAGTTTTTAAACTAAGAAATAATTATTCTACATTTGTCAAACTTTAGGTATACTTTAATAGTATATTCAAGTATACAAAACATTTTTGAAAAATTAATTTATCGTCGAAATGGCGGAGCTGTAGCAGTGTTACTCCATAGTCTCCATTTGACAGTAATTGAAATGAAGCAAATGCAAATGTAAGAGAATGGCACGCATTTACAAAAAAAAAACAACATTTAACGCAAAATTTCTGTTAAATTTGGATTAAAAAAGTAGCTTTTTTCTAATCTGCCAAAAACAATTTTCGTCAAGTAGAAGATAGCAACAAGGTCGATATTTCTACCAAGTGTCATTTCAACCGGCTTAACAGTTTTTGATTAATCCTGGTAAATAATTTCGAAAATGCAGTTTTGAGAAAAACCCGTTCGAAGGTTAAATAGAATTTGAATAAAAGTGCACTAGGTACTCGTGGTAACTGATTACTTGAGTAGTCTGTCACAAAGTAATTAAATTGTCAATTACAGTAATAATTGTAATTGTAGTCGATGATTTAATTACTTTTTGCCCATCTCTGCCTGCCTCTCTGCGCTCTCGCTTCTACCTGCGGCGCGCATAACGTTTGAAGTTTTTCGAATTTCGCTTTCGAAACTTTGGGAACATATTCTACATATATAGTTCCATCGTATCAAGAAAAACAATTGATTTTATGATCATTGTAAATGTATATCTCGCCTTAATGTCAAATTTCAAAAATTGTATCACGTCCCAAAATGTTTTGATCTTATGTCGGTAATGATAATGGCTGCGGTTGGCTGTCCGGTTATCGAACGAATGAGCGTATGTTATTCGGCCGGATAGCGGCTCAGTTCACGCAGTTCACGCTGTACAACGTCCCAAACAAACAAACTCAAACAAAACCAACCAACCTAAACCAAACAAACAAACAAAAAAACCAACCAACCTAAACCAAACAAACAAACAAAAAACCAACCAACGTAAACCAAACAAACAAACAAAAATCCAACCAAGCCCAAACAAAATTATAAAGATTTTATTCGGACGAATACGTATAAGTTATTCGTCCGGATAGTTTTCATTAAGGGGTTAGGCCACTCTAGAGGCCGAAAAAAATAGACTTTTTGAGGATTTTTTTGCAGAAAAACTACAATATAAATCGAGATTACAAAAGAGGGTGTTTGTCATACATATCAGTGACTGTATACAATAATTTTTTTGAAACGGTTAATTCCAAAATGGCGGCTGTGCAGCGTTTATCTCAAAACTGCGTTTTTTAAGTTGGCCGGAAACATAACTCGGACAATTTTCAACCGATTCACTTGAAATGTTGAATATATCTTGAAAAGTACATTGTCTATGGAAGCACTTGGTATTTTTTTTATATTGCATAGTTAATTTGTTATTAACAATTATCTGACGATTTTTTAGGCAAATTTCTCACTTTCCAAAAATTTGCCTAAAAAATCGTCAGATATTTGTTAATAACAAATCAACTTTGCAATATGAAAAAATCCTACGTACTTTCATACACAATGTATTTTTCAAGAAATACTCAACATTTCAAGTCAATCGGTTGAAAATTGTCTGAGTTATGTTTCCGGCCAACATAAAAAATGCAGTTTTGAGATAAACGCTGCACAGCCGCCATTTTGGAATTAATCGTTTAAAAAAAAATCCCCAAAAAGCCTGCTATTTCGGCCTCTAGTACACGAATCACAATAATATGTACGCCTACTGGAAATACGGCGTGAACTGAGCCGCTATCCGGACGAATATATGCTTATTCGTCTGATAACCGGACGGGACGTCACTCCGAATAATAATCAGCTGGGACCTCAATTGGTCTCCTCTCTAGAGTATTTTCTCTCATTCAGCCAGCCGAACCTGATCACCTCCTGTCGGGACCTAGTTGGGCTCTGTTGTGGCGATCCCAACCACTTTTGAGCCTCAAAGAGCCCGACTCTCGTTGGGGCTGCCCTGACTATTTTCCGCACGAGATATACTCATGCACTTTTGACTGATCCTCTTTCTTTTCCCCTGCGCGAATGCTCTGTCGTAATTTGTATGTGAAAAACGTGGCATCGATAATTGTGATAGTTTATGTTGAATTTCGTTGGCGATGAACAACATCAACGATTTTCTATAAGAACACTTGTCTATTGCAGCCTCGAGATACGTGATGCACTACGAACAGTTAGCCTCGCGACACATGGCGGAGCTAACGACCACCAAGAATGAGAGAAAGTTTCCGTGCGAAAATTGCGGCAAAGCTTACAAGTGGAAGGAATCGTTGTTCAAGCACCGACGCGTCGAGTGCGGCAAAACTCCACAATTCGCTTGCGAGATATGCGGTCATCGTTTCATGCACAAGCATCATCTCGTCAAGCACCTCGCGTCCATTCATCAGAGTACTCTCATCAACGACAATGACGTATTTATTCTTCGTTGATCGATATTCCGCTTCCTCCTTTTTTATTCGTCAATCGTATACGTCGAATGGAAAAAAGTTAACAATTAAAGGAACAATTTGAGCACGAGGAAACACGATTTTTCGAATGCCCAGGCAAACATCCACCCATCGGCATACGCTCGAGGGACATGCACAGCAGTGACACGCCAAGTAGATCGACGAATATTTCAGGAATAAAAAGACACGGAAAATGATAAATTTACTGAAAAAAAGTGTAAATAATGGGAAAACTCAACTGACACCTGGTTCGCGAAAAAATGAAATTTATTCGTAAACCGTGAAGGCATCTGGCTTACGATCTTTTTTGCATGATTTTTAGTCACCAGAAACCGTGACAAAAATCAATTATTTTATTTTTCATCTACCGGAGAAGATAAAAGCAAAAAGTTTCGCCAGATTACGGTAAATCGGATATCATTCAGGAATAAATTTCCTTTTCTTTCTCCCTGACCAACCAGATGGACCCGCGATGCTGAATAACTTTCCGAATTATTTATATTTTTCAATTTCACATTTTCTCGATACAGCAGTTAAAAAATACCCAACAAAAAAAACGAAATCCCAAAAGCCTTTTTCCCAAAAACAATGTCCAAAAAACCCACAAATTTTTCAATCCCGCACTCCCTTAAAGTTCTCAAAGTCACGAGCGCCGTACGAACGATTCCCGTTGCAGGTTGCAAGAAGAAGTCCGAAGAAACATCTCGCCGGGTCCTTCGCCGAAACTCCGAACCGCTGATTGATCATTTTGACACTAGCATCATTTTTGTGTTCGCAGAGCTGGCTGCCAACGTGGAAAGCAAACGAAGACCAACGAAGGAACCGAGGACTTTCTCCTGTGATGAAGTCACGAAGAGTCACGTGACCGGCCATTGTAATTTTGTCTGGCGCGCAGGAACTCTCATACTAACGGACTTTGTGTGGTTTGGTTGCAGATGAGTCTCACAGCTCCAACGCTGATCGCAACGATGACATCTTCTTCGCGACGAGTTATCGCCAGCCGGCTCGGGCCAAGTCCCACGTGTGTTCCGGATGCGGCAACGCTTACTCCGTCAAAACGTCACTCTGGCGACATCAGCGAATCGAGTGCGGTCGGGCACCCCAGTTCGCCTGTACGATCTGCGACTCGCGCTTTATGCACAAGCATCATCTGAACAATCATCTCAATTCGAATTCTCACTCGGAGAAGGCATCCAGAGGTAAAGCCTCGCGACAGCTTTGACGTGTCTGACGTGCCAAAAATCTTCGACTATTGCCCGTGCAGAAATTGGCGTAGGCGTCCAATTGGATTCTCATTGGATAAATGCATTGGATCTCTATACTAAAACGATACGCTCGTACAATGGATTCTAATCGGGATACCCCACTGGCATCCAATGAAACAATCCAATTCGAATCCTAAAGGATTCCCACATTATCATACCGAATCCGATACGATGCTTCATGGATCCCATCGCATTCTGTGCGTTAAGGGGCTATACCAGTGTGAACACTGAAAATTTGGGTGATTCTCGGGAATTTTTTGGAAAAAAAGTACTTAATTAAATGTTTCGGAAAATTAAGAATATATTTGGCTATATTTGACCTATATTACATAATTTTTTCATTAAAAAATATTGAGATCAAAGCGACTTATGCGCTTCCTTCAGAGGCGCCAAAAAAGTTCCTCCACTGCTGACATGATTCCGGCCGATTGAGTAGTTGAAACCGAAAAAGGAAGAAATGTCGTTAAACTGGAAGGTATTTCCTGTACAATGACGTAGGATTTTCGAAAAATATCACAATCTAACAAAATGGCGTAGTTATGAAAAAAACCGTCTGTTTTCTTGCCTATAAAATGGTCGTTTTTTTCAATGCCAAATCGTCAACTCTCATCCAATCAACAATATCCTACGTCATTGTAGAGTAAATATATTCAAGAGTACTCAGTTCGAATTTCAAGTCAATCGGATATTTGCTCTTTGAGTTACAATGTCAGCAAATTTGAAAAATCGCATTTCGAGAAAAACGCGTTTAAAGATTTAACTATCGATTTTTGCAAGATAAAATGATATTTGCCATAAAAACTGCCAAGTATAAACGTAAAGCATAAAGTATACATTGTCGAAAAAGGCAAAAAAAATCATTTTTTTTTTGAGTGGCACACTGGTATAGCCCCTTAAATTTTATAAACAAAATATATAGATATATAAAATGAGTGGATCTTAAAAAAGTATAAATTGCTCAGGCGGCAGATGCTTAGGCGAGAAAAAGATTGCTGATTTCCATGATTTTTTTTAAAGGACAGCTTTTTTTTCACTATTTTTGAAGCTTAGGGTATGTTTTATCACTACCTTTGGCTGTTACATGGTATTTTTTAAAATTAATCTCCAAAAATGACGGAGGTGTGGCACGGTTTTCTAAACGGGTTGCGGCGGACGTTGTCAGAGGGCGTGACGCGTAGTGTCGGCGGGATTTATCTGAAAAAGAAACCAGCGAAGATTTCTCTTTTCTTAACACTCATACGCAGAATATGAACCACGAAAAAGTGACAAATGTTGAAAATCGATTAAATGGTACACTTTGAAACAAAAGGATTAAATTCCTAAAAAAATTGTTACGTTTTGAAATAAAAAAATACTTTTTTATTTTCAATAACATTTAGGGTCATGTTTTAGACGATAAACGAATTTCATCAGAACCGGTCGATTAGTTTGTTTTGAAAATGCTGTTTAGAAGACCGCACCATACCTATGCCACTTTTAAAGATTAATCATTTTTAAAAATACCATGCAACAGCCAAAAGCAGTAATAAAAAATACCCTAAGTTTGAATAATGGTGAAGCAATCTTTCCTTTAAAAAAAAGATCATGAAAAGCAGCAAATTTCCCCCCTTAAAAAAGTGTATCTTAAAAACGGATTTGAATGGCATCAGTGAAAATCTACTCTTATTATCGTTTGTTATCTTTTTACTGCACCTTGACACAATATCACCGTACACGTTACCGAAACGTGCAGGTTACGTTGCAACACGTCGAGTTTTTTCTCTTGACCTTTCACATATTTTCGATTCGAACGTAGAAAGAATTCTCAAACGGCGTTCATCGGGGAACAGTGCCGAATCCAATTGGATCCCAATAAGGGCTCCAATTGCGGTGTCCCTAACAAGTCTCTATAGACACGTGGATGCATCTTTGCCTACCCAACAAATTTGTGCACAGAATCACGAAAGGCTATTTTTATCGGAGATCCAACTAATCCCAGTTGAGATGTTCAAATGAAAAATTGTCAAACGCGAATCGGGAAATAGCGCGGAATCCACTTGGATTCCAATGTGGCTGCCCTACGTGGGGTTTCCCCATCAAATCCCTATATAGAGATGCGATTGGATCTGGGGACTCCCCAAAAAATTTCTGCACAGGTTTGGTCAAGCAACTCGTGAGGGCTCTCGGGCGACTTACTTTACTTTTGGACGTCGTTGGTAACACCAAAAATGTCTTCAAAGTTTGAAGAAAATGTGTGATTAAGGGGTTAGGCCACAGTAACGGGTATGAAATCATGTGCGAATTTAACAAATTTTTTTCGTATGAAAAAGTGATTCACTCATAAAATTAATTACATATCTATTTAGTATGAATATCAAGCTGTTAGAATTTTTTTTTTCGATATACAAAATGGCCTACTACTAATATTTTCTTTTGTTATGTTTCTTTTAGGTGCTCCGCGGCGTGACATTTAGCATCCACAATTTTTTACCTAGAACAAAAAACAAAAATTCTCCCCAATCTACATTAGAATACCTAGAGAAGTACGTAAGGAATTTAAAAAATATTGTTTTATTCAGAAGTTGTAGGTATTTGAACTTAAGAAATGAATTTTCAGTGAAAAATTTCGTTATAACTGCTCATAAACTGCTCATAAAATGAAAAGTTTTCGATTAATCAGAAATTCCGTACGTACTTCTCTGCGAAATGCAATTAGGAACACAACTTTTAACTTTGAAGTAAATCGAGTGAAAATTGTTGAAGTTATTTGTCACGCCAATTGGAAAAAAGCTGTTTCGAGAAGTTTCGAGTAGTCGGCCATTTTGTACATCGAAAAAAATATATATTTTTTCTAACAGCTTGATATTCATATTAAATAGATGTGTAATTAATTTTATGAGTGAATCACTTTTTCATACGAAAAAAAAAATTGTCAAATTCGCACATGATTTTATACCCGTTACTGTGGCCTGACCCCTTAATTGGAATTATTATTCAGCAAGACTTTCTCATCGAATTTCACAGATGTCTGCATCGATGTTGTCCCAAAAATGAAATAAATCGCACGAGTAGTTTTGTCACAACAATTTCTCAAATTCCTCTCACAATGATTTCTCACGGAATCGGGGATGATTCACCACGTAAAATCACTCGCGGAAATCGGTCTTCCTCGCGAATACTCCTAATCGATAGATCAATGATAAAATCGACGCGTCTCATTGCGGTCTCACCCAAGAATGGCTAAGCGAGTCCGCTTCGAGTCGCTTTCGCTTCAAGCTCTCGTTTCAGTTTCAGATCCGAGGATCCAGAGGCGAAGAAGCAGGAAATAGACGATCGAACGATCGGTATGTCGAGTTGTAGCAACGCGGCCGAACCGGTCACCCAAAATGAGCCTTTTGTGGACATTTGGGAGCTGCAACTTGTCGCACAATGCCCCCAGGCAGGGCCGCAACAAAATGTCATCAAAAGATTGGAAGTGGTACGGAGAGCAACGGAAGAATTGCGAATAGGGTCGTCGATCGGCATTATTGAGCGGTCTTTATAGAGGGGAGAAGAGATCATCGATCTGCGATAATATATTACTATATATTAATATTAATATATTATATATATGTCGAAATAAATGTTACCATAAGTCTCTCGATCGTTCCACGCTCGAATATCGTCCGTGAAAACCTCCAGACTCCCGTCAAGTATCTCATCTACTAATCATTTTTCATTCATCTACAACGGCTTAGAATTTACTAAGAAAATCGGCAATTCCAGCGGAGTGGGACTCCGCCGTCCCATTGACTGCGAAATCGCCATTTTTTTTTCGAATCGTCGTTTAGAGCTTCGCACTGACACGGTTTGGTTTGACTTTCAGCTTTCCAACTGAAGATCGAAGACGTGGTTGGCCAAAGTTACGAGCTGTTCTCGCGGCAATCGTACGCGTGCGAGAGATGCGGAAAGAATTTCACGACAAGGCGCTCGATGCTGTGTCATCGGGCTCGCACTTGCCGCAAGATGATGATGTGCCGAAACAACGTGGAACTTCGAAGATTCGCTTGCGCTCTCTGCGGGGCGCGCTTCTTGCGCAAGCAACATCTCGTCAGTCACTCGAAATGGTACCACACCGATAAAAAGGCGTACGTTTGCGAGACCTGTCATCGCGCTTACGGCTGGGCGACCTCGCTGCGTCGGCATCGACTTTACGAGTGCGGCGATCAATTGGGCCGCTTCAGTTGCGACGTTTGCTGCACCAGCTTCGGCCACAAGCATCATCTCGTCAGGCATCTCGCGAGCGTTCAGCATTTGAACAGAAGCTTGGAAAATGGTAAACGCGGTTGAGAGCATCATTTTCTTTGAGGGGCTACTTTTCGGCATTAAGGGGCTATACCAGTGTGAACGCTGAAAATTTGACTGATTTTCGGGAACTTTTTGGAAGAAAAGCACTCAATCAAATGTCTCGGAAAATAGAGAATATATTTGGCTATATTTGACCTATATTACATAATTTTTTCATATAAAAATGTTGAGATCCAAGCGTCTTATGCGCTGCCTTCGGAGGCGCCAAAGATAAAGTTCCTCCACTGCTGACATGATTCCGGCCGATTGAGTAGCTGAAACCGAAAAAGGAAAAAATGTCGTTAAGCTGGAAGGTATTTCCTGTACAATGACGTAGGATTTTCGAAAAATATCAAAATCTAACAAAATGGCGTAGTTATGAAAAAGTCTGTTTTCTTGCCTATAAAATGGTCGTTTTTTTCAATGTCAAATCGTCAATTTTCATCCAATCAAAAATATCCTACATCATTGTAGAGTAAATATATTCAAGAGTACTCAGTTCAAATTTCAAGTCAATCGGATGATTGCTCTTTGGGTTACAATGTCAGCAAATTTGAAAAATCTCATTTCGAGAAAAACGCGTTTAAAGATTTAACTATCGATTTTTGCAAGATAAAATGATCAGAGATACGGCCTTGAAATTGTTACCGGATATTCTTGAAAGTATGAACCGTCGGAAAAGACCAAAAAAAATCGTTTTTTTTTTAAGTGTCACACCGGTATAGCCCCTTAAGGACAGCCTACAAAAAATCCCGGACTGACAATTTTGCAAAATTATTGAGATTCGTTTGGTTTTTGCTTTTGCTAAACGTCATCGTTGCGGAAACTTCGGGAGAGCCGTGAATTAGAGCAGTGAGAGGAAACGAAAAAAAGGAATAACCGAGTAGGTTTTATTGGCAAACTAGTACTTCATTGACGAGCCAAAGTGGATCGTCGTTGAGGCTGATCAAGCGATAAATATCGTTTCTCTCTTACGTTCCAGGCGGTCCTGGAGGCATTTGCCGATTGGTTGTGTCAAAAATCTCAATTCGAGAAAAACGCGTTTAAAGATTTAACTATCGATTTTTGCAAGATAAAATGATATTGATATAAATTATATAAATGATAATGATATTCTTGAAAGTCTAAACTGTCGAAAAAGGCAAAAAAAAACGATCTTTTTTAAGTATCACACTGGTATAGCCCCTTAATCGATAGAATTCTCTACCCGCGTGTTTATTCATTTGCAAAAAACTTCTCTGATGTTTTAATGATTCATTACAAACGATTCGCATTGTGCGAATAAAGTTCGCTTTTTTCGGATCACCGAAAAAACGCCGGTCAACTCGCTCGGGCTGAATTGCTTTTCTAATCGTGAGTATTTTTCCTTCGAGATTTACAGGTACCTTTGTCGATATGCGCACTGATGATATGCCAAAAAGAAATTGAATCCGTTCTGTAGTTCTCCGACGAGAAATTCCCAAAGTTTGAGAGAATTTTTGTGCTGCCAGTGCAGTGTAGCCCCTTAACGAACGCGAGATCTCGAGTAATGAAAGGAGTCTGACGAATACTCGGATATAACTTAAAGCGTTGCGAGAACAAACGCAAATAGAAGAATATTTTCGTTGCTTTTTATTTCAAATTTGATTACAATGTCACGATTGTCATTTTCAGACGGAACTGCGGGGACTGTAGAGCTGAAACGCGAGCCGATAGACGAGAAATTGTCGATCCCACAAATCCGACATAGCTCGAGAATAAAAAATAAAGTGGTGCAGGAGCCGGAGGAAGTTGCAAATGAGTGACACGAGCTTAGATTTTAATTCGAGTCGTATCGCGATATACGTCATTTTTAAACAACGATCGAGTTCATTTATAATTGTTTTTTTTTCATATGAAAATGCGCAACTGATTAAATTAACGACTATTCATTATTGTTGCGTGAAAAAATATAAAGCTTAGGTTTCGTTTTGCCATAACAGGGAACTCGATCGTTTTTTTCTCGATCGTTTCGAGGAAAACATTTAATTTGCCATTCTTACAAAAAAAAAATAATTGATTTTTTCTCGGTGCAGTGTATGTGTAATTAACAATGACAAAAAATTGAATAAATATCAAATCGCTTCAGGAAGCACGGATGTACGTAAATATTCGTTTTGTTCAGTTATTTTTAATAACACAAGTTTTATGAAATTGTTTTGCCGTCTAATTGCCAAAAATGTCTCTATTCTGTCGAAAATGCAGGACCGCCTAAAAAAGGAACGTCGGTGGACATGTCCAATTGACTGACTTCTACAATAATATCCTACCAAAGGCAAAGACAATATCTTCTTAGGTTGCCGCCCAATCGGCAGGTGATCCGCAAGTGGTAACGGTCACCCATCCAAGTATTAGTCCGGGCCAACATTGGATGAGACAGGAGATCCCCTCAGCCGAACGTCCCTCAATTGTTCTCCATGACGACGTTCAATCATTGCCACGTTGGACTATCTTTTCGCCTCTGTCATTCGCATTGTCTTACCTCCTTGTTCATTCATCGTTAACATCTTCGTTTTCTTAAATTCGGTGCTTCGATCGTTCAATTAACGCGTCACAATTTGTCCTCTTGTTTCAGCCGTCCACGGGGAAAATATGATAAGCCACACGGGAAATGATTTCATTTACAAATGGTCACCCGACAAACCCTACACTTGCTCGACCTGTGGTAAATCATACTCGTGGAAAGTATCACTCTTGCGTCACGTGCGCGACGAGTGCGGCAAGCCACGCCAATATTCCTGTAAGTTTTGCGCCAAGTGGTTCAGGTCGCGCAGCAACCTTCGCCGCCACATGGACACCCTGCATGACGACGGACTAACGATGTCCATCGCGGAGAAATCCTTGAACGTCTCCACGAGCGGTCGACTACTCTCATCGATGCCTCATCAATGAAGATTTCACCCAATCAAGAGACAAGCTGTCCAGTTGGCGTCAATTGGGACAACATCGGAGGACGAGCCCGCAGAGACATCAATGACTGATCACCGATGTCTCATCGATGCCTCATCAATGAAGATTTCACGGGATGAACAATCGAAGAGGAATAAGTGACGACTGATATCGTCACTTTGTGTCAACTGGGATGAAGTTGGAGATCGCGCAGACACATCAATGAAGCCATCAATGAAGTCATCAATGAAGTCATCAATGAAGATTTTACCGTACAAGCCATTGAAGAAGACCAAAGAGCAACCACTTTCGTTATCATTGAAACAAGATTAAACCTTTTCAGTTCGCGTCAACCTGGACAAGATTGAAGACATTGATGCCTGTTCGTGCCTTATCGATGTCTCATCAATGAAGACTGAACTTTACCACCGGTTAAAGCGGAATAAATAACAACTGGCCTCATTATCGTTGGAAAAAAAGCAAACCACGATTTTCATTCTGGTGTCACTTCCCGAAAGGTTATTTTACGTTGCCTAAAAGTAATTGGTTACTTTTTTAACGCTCGTATCTTTATAGGACCAGCGATCCTAAATTCGTCGTTTTTATTCAACCATCATTTATCGAATGTACATTTGAGCGTGAACTTTGACATTTTGGCGACCACTCGCCTCATTGTTTGAACTTTCCTCACCCTCCGCCCCTGTTGTTTTATAAACCAATTGACGATCCAATTTCGAAGAGCAACAGACGTCAATGATTCTCTGTGACAAACGAGAGACATTATAAACGTTTGGCAAGGTAATATTCGTCAAGCTTTTAAAGTACAGGAACGGACCACAGGTCGGCATTGTTTGTTGTTTCTTTATTTTTATTTTTTTTCATCTCATCGCTGTACAGTGCCGAGCTAGTTCGCTTCCAAGTAGAAAACTAAGAGATCGTTTATCTTCGACGAAATAATTATGAATGTTACATGGGCCGAATCACTACAATTGCTCCATTTTTTTGCATCATCACTCGCGATAATTACGAATTCTCGCATAACGTTGACGATTACGCTCCATCGAAAATATTCATGATGATTTCGTCAAGGCTGCTTCTCGCTCGCAAAATCGACCACACGTCACCCCAATGTACCATAAATCCTTCCGACTTTCGCAAAAAACGAGATTTCTCCCACAAAACATTTTTTTCCCTTTTCGTTGTCGAGTCCGAAGCCCGTAGAGCGACGACAAGAAGTAATGATTAAGAAAAACGAGCGATAAATTCAATCACTAACTACATGATCCCGTTGTTTGGTAGCAGAGAGATCAAGACTGCCCGGGAAGCACGACGGCTCAAGACAGAAGCAATTTTGGCGCCCGTTCCCCTGTCACACTTGTGGGAAATCGTACACCCGGAAGGACACACTGAGGCGGCATCTGCGCGACGAGTGCGGCAAGAATCCCCAATACATATGCTACGTGTGCAAGAAAGGCTTCAAGCAAAAGTCCAATTTTCAAAGGCACAACGCGAACGTCCATGGCTTTAGATTCTGATATAATGAAAAACGAGACAAAAGACAAAAAACGCGATAAATCGTGCTGGCGCGATTCCACCCCCCAAGGCCTTCTCACAAGACAATATCGATGAGGAATAAGTCTACGTGCAAGAGCAATCGTCTATTTTTAATCGATACATTATTACGCACATGGTGCTGTATTACGGTAGAAAAGTTTCACACAACCAAACGAAAAAGTACACTATACTCACGGGCCTCTGCAATGAATTTTCGTCAGTCACATATTATTTTATGTACGTTACAATCTATCGCGGAATAAATTTTCTTAATCAATCGCTTGCAGCATTGGTCGTTTCGTTATTTTCTTATCATTGTCACGTTTTTTGCGGCCTCGATCGCCTATCGGGAATATGGTTCGTGTGTATGTTGGCGATTTTGCGGTCGCATTCAGTGTGGTGTTGGTTATCGTCAAACACATTTTCCGTACATTCGAAAGAACACGATCTCTGTATAGTTGAGGAAACAACCATTTTTCTGTATCATTCAATATATAACAATAATAGCATCACGAAGACGATAAAATTGAGTCAATTTATTAGAGCTGATGAAACTCAACGTTGAATGTCCACCAAAGAGCTTCCTCATGGGTGTTGAAGGATATGGCATGTCATTGTCCTTCAGAAGCAAAATCACATTTGGGTTCAAATTGACAGAAATGAAAGTACGTGTAGCGCATTTCTGGAGGCGTTTATCACCGAACGTAATTTCGGCGAGTTTGGGGGAAAAAAACGTCCCAGCCGTTCTCGCGCAAATTTCGCTCAAGCTGACAGACCGACGGACGGACTCGATTTCCGAAAAATAATAACTATCGGCACGGTACCGCCACCGCAAGCTTAAGGCGGGATATACATTTAGACAGGAAAAAAATAAGCAATATTGAGGAATTTTTTTAAACTAAGAAATAATTATTATATAATTATCAAACTTCAGGTATACTTTAATAGTATATTTAAGTATACAAAACAATTTTTTTTAATTAATTCGTCAAAATGACGGAGCTGTGGTAGAGCAAGGTCGCACCGGAAGTTGCGAATCGACGTGCAGTCTAGCTTCCCGTAGACTTTGATTTGCAAAAAAGTTCAATCATTTCTTCAGTTAGACCATGTATAGTTTCTATGTGACGGTAATTAAAATAAATATTTCTAGTAGTAATTAAAATAAATATTTCTGTAAAATGTGGATGAAAAAAGTCGTTTGCTTCCAATTTTTCAATAACAATTCTCCTCAAGTGGTAGGTGCCAATATTATCAATATTTTTACCATTTGTACGCCAACTCAATCGGCTCAATAGTTTTTGAGTAATCCTGCACGCCAATTTCGATAATGCAGTTTTGAGAAAAACGCGTTTGAAGTTCACGCCCGCTCCGAATCCGAACGGTGAGGCACAGCGTTGACGGGCTGTAACGTTTGAAGTTTTTCGAATTTCGCTTTGAAACTTTGGGGAAATATTCTACATATATAATTCTATCGTTTAAAGAAGAAGAAAAAAGAAATCGATTTTTTGATCGTTGTAAATGTATATCCCGCCTTAAGGGTCTATACCAGTGTGAACGCTGAAAATTTGGGTGATTTTCGGGAATTTTTTGGAAGGAAAGTACTCAATGAAATGTTTCGGAAAATTAAGAATATATTTGGCTATATTTGACCTATATTACATAATTTTTTCATAGAAAAATATTGAGATCCAAGCGACTTATGCACTGCCTTCGGAGGCGCCAAAAAAAAGTTCCTCCACCGCTGACATGATTCCGGCCGATTGAGTAGCTGAGCCCGAAAAAGGAAAAAATGTCGTTAAACTGGAAGGTATTTCCTTTACAATGTCGTAGGATTTTCGAAAAATATCAAAATCTAACAAAATGGCGTGCTTATGAAAAAAGTCTGTTTTCTTGCGTATAAAATGGTCGTCTTTCTCAATGCCAAATCGTCAATTTTCATCCAATCGAAAATATCCTACGTCATTGCAGAGTAAATATATTCAAGAGTACTCAGTTTAAAATTCAAGTCAATCGGATAATTGCTCTTCGAGTTACAATGTCAGCAAATTTGAAAAATCTCATTTCGAGAAAAACGCGTTTGAAGATTTAACTATCGATTTTTGCAAGATAAAATGATCAGAGATACGGCCTTGAAATTGTTACCGGATATTCTTGAAAGTATGAACCGTCGAAAAAGACCAAAAAAATCGATTTTTTAAAAGTGTCACACCGGTATAGCCCCTTAACGACAGCTTACAAAAAATCCCGGACTGACAATTTTGCAAAATTATTGAGATTCGTTTGGTACTTGCTTTTGCTAAACGTCATCGTTGCGGAAACTTCGGGAGAGCCGTGAATTAGAGCAGTGAGAGGAAACGAAAAAAAGGAATAACCGAGTAGGTTTTATTGGCAAACTAGTACTTCATTGACGAGCCAAAGTGGATCGTCGTTGAGGCTGATCAAGCGATAAATATCGTTTCTCTCTTACGTTCCAGGCGGTCCTGGAGGCATTTGCCGATTGGTTGTGTCATCGCGAAGAGGAGCTTACGGCTACCGGGAGTGTCGCTATCCCTGTCAAAAGTGCGGAAGATCTTACAGGAACAAGGGCAGCCTGAAGCGTCATCTTCACGACGAGTGTGGCAAAGCACCCAAGTACATATGCAGCGTATGCGAGAAGGGTTTCAAGCAGAAGGCAAATTTTCAGCGTCACAACGCCACCATCCACGGGCATCTTTTTTCCCTGAGGCATTGAGACTCGCCTTGAACATCCCGATTTTGCCGAACGGCCGCATCATCTCGAAGATTCACATCGCATCAATGGAAATTCGATCTCGTCCTACCTGTTCTCCGCTATATTTGCAAATTTGCACGCTCGCGCGCGGTCACCACTCAACAAGTCAATAAACATTAGCGTCATTATAAATCGGTATTGCTCCAACCAAAAGTTACATTAGACATTCTTGACGTTCAATGCTTGAGGCCACTTGCCCAGTCTACAATGAAAGAGAACGACCATCAACGAGAGTACATACTGTTATAATTTTTGTTTTCCTCTTTTTCTCATCTTCTCTCACGAATCCTCAACCGAAGATTTAGCAAACGAAAAAAACACACTATCCCTCTCCATCGGCAAGTGTTATTACGCGACCTGAGTCGAATTGAAACCTCAATGTAGTCGCTACGAGTGACGAATCTCGGTACCAACTTGTTTTTCTTTTTGTTCTGTATGATCGCAGGTCGTCCGCGCTCGAGCTCTTGGAATCCTCGTAGCAACGTACCAAAACCGTATCCTTGCTACAAGTGTACGAGATCGTACACCAACAAGAGCACCCTCAATCGTCATCTGAGGGAGGAATGCGGCAAAATGCCCCAATACGTTTGCAGCTTCTGTCAGAAGGCCTTCAAGCAACGTTCCAACTTTCAACGTCACGTTTGGACCGTACACGGATGCATACTGTGATGCCCGATAGCCGAACGTATCCGTCACCCTTTTCCCATTATATCATTATTATTATTTCATTTTATTTTTATTTCATCATTACTTTCGTTATTATCGTTATTCCGTGTGACAATGATTCGCTGCAAAAGCTCACGTTTGACAAATGAATATTCTCGTTCCCACCCTCGTCGACCATATCTTCTTTGAACTTGTAGTGCCTCGACAGCAGTGAGAACACTCCCGAGAGTCCAATTCACAAGGTGCTGGCATAGTGCAGTCTTGCTATTACTTCGTCATGATTTTGTATCGATCCGAATAATAAAAGCACAGTTTGCAGTCACGCGAAATATTTTTCGATTATTGCATGATACTACTTTTTTTTTAGAATTGTGATGACTACTGGAAAGTTGAGAATTTTTTATAATTCATCGTTTTTTATTTACCAAAAATCGTTATGCGTATTATTTTTACAGGAATAATTTCTTTTTGGTGTACAATTGTTACGAAACATATTTAGTAATTAATTTCTTTGTGTTTTACCAATCACTATATGGAAATATAGAAATTCTTGAGTTTCCAGAAAGTGCCACCTGCGAAACAAATAACCGCTTATCATTTCTAAAACGAACGTAATTTTTTTTTACTAAATAGTAATAATCTTTATTCATATTGGCTAAGTATGTCGCAATTATTTAATTAAAATGATCATTATTATTTTTTTTTTCAGACACTTCCTCAATAAAGGACCCCACGATGCCTTTTACGGCTTCCACGTATTTCCCGTATTCGGCACAGTTGTAAATTGTTAGTTAATCCTTCAGCCGTGATAACACGTGCACAGGAGATGAATAAAACGAAAATAAGTGTTTTTGGAAGCCTTAGTCATTCGCCGCGTGCTTTCAAAATTAAGCGACAAAATAAGTATATTTATTCGGCAATATCTTGTTGTTGCAGAATCTCATTTATCCGACGCTCGAATCTTCGAAATGTGACGAATTTCTTTCGCTCTTAATTTTTCGAATTTTCGTGCCGCAAAATCGGACGTCGGTCGGTCGAGGGTGATGGATCGATGAGATTGCTCTGCAATGCGATAAACTAGATATTCCATGATACCTTGGGCCTTGAAAAAAAAACCCTGTAGATAATATATCCCCAGACACTAGATTGATACATTACGTAATAATTCTCCTTCATGTTCACTCCGCGTCAGCCCCCACCAAATAATTTTAACTAATTACTAAGTGAACTTCTTGCCATAATTCTAATTATTAAATAAATAATTGAGTAACAATTTATGAGAACGATTATTTACGTACCCAATTCGATAACCCGTAAAATAGTTAAAACAATAATCTTTTTCATTAATCAAATATATAACAAATAATTCAAAAAAACTCAAATTGACTTAAATAATGAATAATTTAATTATTATATATTTAACTAATTATTTACTCATCCGATTAAATAATTATTTGAGTAATTCAATTGACAATCTGTCGCGATACTTCAATTAGTCAAAGAAACGAATTTTAACTGGTCGTTATTTTTTTTTCGGAAATAACGAAGCTACTATATTTTTCATTCTAAAAATAACGATTTTTTAATTTATTTCTCACTGTCATTTTTCCTAATTACTATAATGGGTATTCCTCCCAACAGCATGATCGATCAACTAAACAATCTAATAATTTACCTAATCAATGATTTATCAATTAGATTAAATATTTGTTTGAATAATGCAACCTACAAATTTATTTCCGTTAAATTGATCGATGAAAGAGAGCGCAAAGTTGAAGCTACCGGTGGGCGGAGTTCCGAAGATCGCGTCCTGCCCAAGGAACGTATCGAGCGCAGTAAAAAAAAAAAGAAAAAAATATATTTTTCCCGAACGATGAGTGGGTGTTATGGAAAATCGGCAAATTCGCGACTAACAACGTGACGAACTTGTTGTTTCAGGTGGGAAAAGGAGGGGCCACAGAGTGAGCTACAGTTTGCCATTGAGTTGCCCGAAATGCGACAAACAGTACACGTGGGCCAACTCCTTGAGGAGACACCTGCGCGAGGGTTGCGGTGTTCTTCCGAAATACAGCTGTCACCTTTGCGGTCGGAAATTCAAGAGAAAGGAGTACCTCCAACTTCACAGGCTCAACGTACACAAATTTGGCAACGCAATGTTTTGAATCGTACCCACTATGTACAAACCTTCCGATACTTTTAAATCCTTGTATATATATATATATATATATATATATATATATATATATATATATATATATATATATATATATATATATATATATATATATATATATATATATATATATATATATAAGGATTTAAAAGGTCAACGCGGTTATTACAAAAATTATATAAAATCGATTCTACAGTCATAAATATATACGACATCGCAAATTCCGCGTAAGAAAATATTATTTTTTGAGGCTGCGGACATTTTGAGAAAAATGATTTTTTTTATTTATTCGAAAGGTATTTTTGTGAGTTATGGCAGACAAATTGAGCGGCAGCGGTTGAAGTAATTGTTGATATTCGTTACTCTGATGTTCGCCATATACAGGATGAGGCGCATCAAGTGTTACGGATCAATAGCACTCAAACTATTGATCATATCCAAAAATGTTTCAGACAAAAGTTTCAGTTTTCGAGAAGGCCGTCATACTGGATCACCCTATATTTCTATCGGTGGGGGCGCTGAAGCTACGTCAAGGTCAACTCCACTTTTTCAAATGGAATGGTACATTTTTTTCAACCATCATGTGGAGCATCTCAAACCGTAAAAAACATCAGGGAGTCAAAGTCGTTCAAGGTCATTCAAGGTCACTTATTTAGATTTGTATTGCCGATACTGACCTTGAATGACCTTGAACGACTTTGACGCCCAGATGTTTTTTACACGGCTTGAGGTGCTCCACAAGATGGTTGAAAAAAATGGACCATTCCATTTGAAAAAGTGGAGTTGACCTTGACGTAGCTTCAGCGCCTCAACCGATAAAAAAATAGGGTGGTCCAGTATGACGGCCTTCTCGAACACTGAAACTTTCGTCTGAAACATTTTTGGATATGATCAATAGTTTGAGTGCTATTGCTCTATAACACTTTATGTGCCTCGCCCTGTATATACAGGGCCACTAATTATTGGACACGATGCCGTGAAAGGATTGTAGGACATGTTTTCCTCTATCGAATAACCCAGTAATGCTTTATGCAAAATGAACCTTTCTCGAGATATAATTTTTTTATTCGAGGGATCGGCAACTTTGAGAATTAATTTGATAAAAACTCTCGTAGAAATGGAACTTTTTAAAATTATTTGTAGTTGTAGTGTAGTGAAGACACAGAAAGAAAGAATTATCAACATTAAAATAAGAACAATTATGAGACTTGCAGAGTTTTGAAGCTCTGATTAAAAAATGTTTGCAGGTTATTCTTATTCTATTTTGTTGACAATTCTTGCTTACTGTGTCCTCAAACTGCAAATAATTTTTTTAAATTCATTCCATACAACAGTTTTTTTTAAATTAATTTTCAAAGTTGCCTACCCCTCACTTAAAAAATATAATAGAAGTAATAATATCGCGGAAATCGTTTGTTTTTGCATAAAGCGCTACGAAGTTATTTGATAGCGGAAAACATGTCCTACAACCCTTTAATGGGATTGTCACCATAACCAATCGCTCTGTGTGTGTATATATATATATATATATATATATATATAACCGAATTTTTTGTTATCCTACTTTTCTCAATCTCAGCTCACTTAACTTTCCACTGAGACTCCGTTTTTAATTTAAAGATCCAGGTTTTCCAATCCAAAGACATCAGGAGAGAATAGAATATCAAAACTTCTATTCGGTGGAAATAAACCGCGAAAAAAATGGAAGATAGGATCTAAAATAATCGAATCGATACTTCGTAAGAATAAAATTGGATCCAACCGGATCACAACTGCGTCTCGTGTATTAGCGTCGGATATTTTTATCGCTGGCGCAAAAATCAGAATTTACTCTAAAAATTATAACTGACAATTCGGAGCAGGGGGGGAGAAAGAAAAAAAAATTAAAAGAAAATCTGCACCATCGCGAAGATTTCGCTGAATAAAAAAGGCCAATAGTGCTCGGCATCCAATGTCCCACAGCGCTCGAATAAATGTGGTCTCAGAGAGCTGAATGGAGTAAAGAAAAGAGAGTATGTGCTTGCCGTCGGTGCCACGGGTTCTCGTGCACGTACACCTAGAAAATAGTTAGCGCACCCGAAAAAATATGCAATATCGTAATACGATGAAGGCTGACGCCGAAGAAATGAATGCCGACGAAAAGTTCAACGACCGCGTGATCGCGTGCATCTTCATTTTCTCGGCTCTTTTTTTCTCTTTGCAGGCGGCTTGAACATGTCCGACTACTACAAGCGGCTTGGACGACACTTTTGCTCGAGCTGCGGCAAGGAGTACAGGTGGATGCAATCGCTGGTGAGGCACGAGCGCGAGGAGTGCGGCAAGGCGCCTCAGCACTGCTGTCCAGTCTGCGGTCTCAGGATACGTCACAAGTGGATGCTGAAGAAACACCTGATAAGCGCTCACAATTGGATCATGCCGAACGGAAAGAATCTTTAGCTAGTTGAGGAAACGAGCCGCGAAATAAAAACCAAAAACGTACAATATAGATGTTTAAGGACCGATATGAGATGAGCGCTTCTGATGTATTTTTTACCCGGGCAGGGAGGGGAGGGAGCAATTGATGCGCTGACGTTTGTAGACGCTGGAGAAAATTGAACGTCGATGGTTGGACACGTGAGAAAGATTAGACAATAAAAGAGGAAGAGGAAGAAGAAAGAGACGAATGGAATTTCAACGAATGTTTCTTCCGTTTCGTTGCTTTGGCGCCGATCATCCAAGTCGAAAAATCAATGCTCGTTCGATCCTGAATCTCCAGAGAAGTTCTTCGAAGTCTTTGAAGCTATTGAAGTTTCTTCGAAGTTTTTTTCGAATTTTATTTCGTTTCTGTTTCGTCTTGATTTCGAGCCAACATTTTTCGCAACGCCGAAGAAGCTGGCTAATATTTGAGGGGGAAGATGAAGTTGAACTCGGTCGTTTGGAAAAGTGAGGGCTGAGATCAAGACGAGCAGGATTGTAACTATTTTTGGTGATCATCGTAGGTAAGGCAGAGTCTAAAAAAAATTTTAAATCAAGTCATCAGTCAAAAGCAACGAGCCAGCGTTGATTTTTCGACTCAGGCTTTTACGCAACTGGCGATCGTTGAGGATCAAAGATCCGTCGAGACGATGAACTGTCGTTCCGGCTCAATCTCTATTTTCCGTTTTCCCGTTGATTTTTTTGCAGAACAACCGAGGTCGGAATACTACAAGCGCTATCGTGGCAAGCACACGTGCGACGTCTGCGGCAAAAAGTACGTCTGGAAGCCGTCACTGATGAGGCACAAACGGGAAGAGTGCGGCAAAGAGCCCCAGTTCGCCTGTCCCTTGTGCTCCGCCAAGCATCGCCGCAGTAGCCAACTGAGGCAGCATCTTATATGCGTTCACCAGTGGACCAGCCTCCTCGAACGATATCGCTCTTGAACGATGCCCGCCATCTTGTTTTATATTATCGTCGATTAAAAGGACACTCACGCTTCGATCAATGAAAATCCACACGCTGTTCTCACTTTCCCGATCCTGTATCATTATTCGAGGATCCGCGTGTGCAAAGATGCGGAAACTTTTTAGCTCGCCCCTGGAGAACCCTGGACATTTCGCAGGCGGACGAGTGGAATAGACGCGATCTCGTGACGAGAAATTTGGAAATCAATTTATTCAATTATCTTTTCCCCATGAGTGGAAAATGACGATGACGCAAAAAGTGGCGTGAGCCCCATCGAGTGGGGGGTCGTTAGATAGCGCATTCAAAATTCCAGGCAAAGCTATGTAAGGGGAGGGTAGGGGTTTTAGCGTGAAAAAAGAAACACTTTTTTGCGATTTTTTTTCATCTGTATGGATAGAGTAAATTTATTGAAACCTTTTGTACATTGTTAAGTGTCATTTCAAGTACATTCCGTGAAATTTGTACGCGAAAATATCCACAAACAAGCCGGTGACAAAGCATTTCCAAGAACGCCTTTGGAAAAACACGATTTGCGGTGTTCACTGTATCTCAGCTGGAAATTATCTGAAATCAAGTACCATTAATATTCAGTCAAAGTATCATCAAATCCTCCCCCCAACGGTCTTTGATAATTTTTTTTTTCATTTCTAAATTTTTGGTGGTCATGTAAAGTGAATAGTGCTATTTTTCACGAAAAATTCCGCCATTTTTGGAGGTGGAAAACCCCCTCAATGTAAAAAAAAATCTCAAACTAACCGTTGGGGGGAGGTATTTTATATGTAAAAAGTGTGTACCAAGTTTGAAATAAATCGGTCATGTAGTTTTCAAATGGCAGTGAACACGGACTTTGAAAAAGTTGTTTCGAGAAAAACGCGTTTGAAGTTTTAGCTGTCGGAGCTACAGTGTTAGAGGAGCGGGACTAAATAGTCAATAACTTCGAGAGTTTTGCTCTGATTGACTTGACATTTTTGGGTTATATTCTTGAAATGTTTAACTATAAGAAAAGACAAAAAAAATCGATTTTTTCAAAAGTGCAAACCCCTACCCTCCCCTTAAATAAAAAAATTCCGCTGTACCTGTCACACCCTGAGAACTTCCAAAACCTTTCAAGTGCTCCCCCCCTTTCTAGTCTTACACCCCGTGGGTTCAAAAATCGAAAATAATTGACAAAAATAGCGTTGGGTGAGTACTTTGAAGTAAATTTATTCCGGTCACTTTAAGGGGTTATGCCTAGTAGTCAAAAAATCACTTTCTTTAAAACCAATATATTTTGACAGTATATCGTCTTATAAATGTTGTCTGAAAATGTCAAGGTGATCGGATGAAAATTGACAGATTTACAGGCTGTTGTGTTGACGCCGGACTCAACGTTCGGGGCGTCGTTCGAAACTTTAAGGGAAGTTTCTGCCTTGTTGAGCCAAAAAATGATCGACTTTTCACCAATTTTTTATGCGAAAAGTATTAAATGTAGAATGTTGATATTTGGTATGTTGACTGAGCGGTCTTTATTGAACATCAAAATGTTTTTTAAAGATTGACAAAAAATGGTTGGTGGGAGTAGGAGGAGCCACGTATGTCGATGCGCGGGCGATGACATTCTTCGCTTGCGGAAGTCCTAAGTCCCGGACAGGTGATTCGAAGCAAAAGAATCAAACATATTTTCACTTTGTACAATATTGTGTATAAGTCGAACTAGAATCAAGAAGAAAAATTGAAAAATAAAAAAATGGTGTGCTATCGAAGGGGAAGTTTAGTTTGTTACCAAAAATGTTTGCAGTTTTTCGTTCATAAAATAAAAACGTTTGAATATTTTTGGATAATTCTAGTTCGACTAATGAAGACGTTTGTTGTACACGTGCCTGCTAAATTTCGTAACGATTGCACATCTAGGGCCTGTGGGAGCACTTCCGCAAGCGAAGAATATCACCGCCGGCGCACCGACATACGTGGCTCCTCCCACTTCCACTACCACGTTTTGTTAAACTTTAAAAAATATAATCATGTTCAATAAAGACCGGTTAGTAAACATACCAAATTTCAACATTCTGTGTTTAATATTCTTCGCATAAAAAATTGGTGAAAGATCGAACATTTTTTGGCCCAACAAGGCAGAAATTTCCCTTAAACGCTTTTTTTTCGAAAGAACGTTTTCAAAGTCGGTGAAAAAAGTATTGCAAATTCTTTCGAACTTTCGAACTTTGAATGATCAGAACGCTCAAAACTTCGAAAGATCAAAACTCCAAATAATATTCCCCGATAGACCAAAACTCCGAAAATCCGAACACCGTCAAAATAGTTCGGCTATGGAAGTTTCAAAAGTTTCAAAAATTTCAATAAATCGACGAATTATTCCAAGATTTTTTTTTTATCAAGAAGTGATTTTACGTCAATTTTGAAATTTGTTTAGACAATGTTACACGTTCTACGTCATTTACAGTCAATTGTGTAGACTTTCGCTGGCATGATCTTGACGAAACTTGTAATTTCGGAATATTAAAATTGGAAATTTTAAACCATCGGAGCATTTACAGTTCGGAATTTCAAGCCGGCCCTTTTTTAAATCAAGCGGCTTTTTCCTAGATATAGAAGTATAGTATTTGATCGAAGAATTTTTTCCGATGTACACTTTCGGTTTAACAACCGAAAAATGCCATTTTTTTCGCTAAAGTCAAAACTCTCTTTGAGCACGCGCCAATTTAGTTAAATTTGATATTTCGGACATTTCTTCGATCAATCATAGGCTGAACTAATATACTAACGAAATCTGTTTGTTTTTTTTTTATATTAGATAACCTGGTTCAGAAGGGCTCACCGCAAAAGACGTTTTCGAGAGGTGCTTCCCGGACATCGGCTGTAAATCGATTATAATTAAATATTTTTACGCAACGAAATTGCAGAGTGTTCCTCAGATGATACTTTTTCAAATACCTGTTTCTTGTGCAAATTCATCATTACGGTTTCCTAAAAAAAAATCCCAAAACGAGTTGCTTTCGACTGTTACAACTAGGCATAACCCGTTAAAACTTAATTTCGGGGGAAAAAAATATTTAAAAATATGTTTCACCTCGACAAGCCTTCATCAGCCACAAAGGTAATCGAGTCTCAATACAATATCCCTAGGCCTTATCGAACCGACGTTCTCAGTCGAAAAAAGCCCAAAAAGATGGCCGCGCCAAAAAAAAAAAAAGCCTCGACAAAATTTCGCCCGTTGATTGTTCAATCCCCCGTGTTAATTTTGGTTTCAGACTATTACCAGCACTACTACTCGTCGCAGCCGCCGTACACGTGCGACACTTGTGGCAAGAGGTACAAGTGGCGAGAATCGCTGAGCCTTCACAAGCGCATGGAGTGCGGAATCGAGCCCCGTTTCACTTGCCACTTTTGCGGCAGAAAGTTCAAGCACAAGCATCATCTGACGAAGCATCATCGCTCGATACATCTCTACGATTCTCGTTGAACATTAAAAAAAAAATTAAAACAACAATTATACTTCGAAATTGTGTAAAGAGCAAGACGATACAATACATGCACGGCTGTCAAGAAACTATATATCCGGTTGTAGCGATCTTCCTCGCGTGAAACGTGAAAATCGGTAAAAACAATTGCCGCCATTATCGGCACCGGTTTCGGCCACTTTCCCCGTGCCCTCGTGCTCGAAATAACGAAGAAAACGCTTGCGAGGGAAACGATGGGAATAAAAAAATTATCGATCGATGATCAACGATATCAATGAACGACTGCAAAAAGTATTAAAGAATTTCGTTTTTTTCTTCATCTTTGTTTTTAGATTTCTTCAGCGACGAGCATTCCGACTTCGGGTCCGGCTTTCCGTGCACCACGTGCGGCAAAATCTACTCGAGAAAGTCATCGCGCTACACGCACCAGAGGCTGTGCGGCCAAGAGCCAAGATTCAATTGTCTGCTGTGCGGCAAACGCTTCAAGTACAAGCACCGCCTGAAATCTCATCTGACCTCGAATTTTCACGTACCGAGGCATCATCGGTAACCGCGATCGCGACGCCGATTTTCCTTACCCGTAGGCCGCGAATCACCTCATGGCTACCGCGAATCCCACATTTTTAAGGCCCCCCGTATTTTTTTAAGGGCCTCAATACCACAGATGGCCACCGTGACCTGAACGTATGTTGACGAAAAATATTATCGAGGTCTCGACGAATCGAGGAACTTCTCCGGAATTATTTCGGTAAGGGCGTAAACTTCAAAGCAGTTTTGGTATAAAAGTCATGTTCGATTTGTCATCTCCATTCTTTATACGTCGCGCCGGGCGGAATTGAAAAAAAAAAACGAGACCGAAAAAAGTCTCTTTTTTCAGTAGCCCGTGAAAATTATATCCCATTTCGATTCGAATGCGAATACGTATCATTTCGTATTATTAGTGCCAGAATTAAGTTTTTTTTTGTATTCGGTATCCTACGCGGAAGGGGTCGCCATTGCTGAGACAAAAAAATCCGGAAGAAAAAATGACGTGTCTCGTTTTTTATTGTCTGACAAAAAAGTTTAATTTTTCGTACACATATACTTGTAATTGTGCACTGCCAGGACCAAAATGGAGTTTCGTTTTGGTCCATTACTTGGGAGAAAAAAAATCGAAAACGAAAAGGAACTCGCGTATTTTTCCACATAAAAAAATAATATCCACCTTCGCTTCTGACGAATCCATGTGTATTATTAATAACAGAATTTTTTTAATACTCCCTTTTTATCTTTCTACTCTACCGCGGGTCCCGCAACTTTCGGTAGGATGGTCATTGTGTCAAATTCGCCTCTGATTACTCCGGGGCAGATAAGTTTGCAATAATTTTGTTTTTTTTTGTGCATGGTATTTTCCCCGCAGAAACGACTCATGTGGATTCAATAAAGTTAACGATTAACACCCATACGAATATTTCATTTTTATCATCCGCATTGTTTAAGCGATCGTACCTTGAGTTGATTTCTCCATGTTTTTTTCTCTTTTTTGTTTTTTTTTTTAGTTAATTTTTGTATTTTTTAATGGATGGCGAATAATTGGCGTCGTAACGATCGACGAGGGTTCCAGTGCACCGAACATTAATTCAGCTCCGGTCTCTTTTGCTTTTCATATTTTTCCAGGACAGAGCACGCGACAAAAAGCTTGGATTTGCTTCCAATGCGGGAAAGGCTATCGATGGCGCGGCTCGTTGCAGAATCACATACGGGTCGAGTGCGGCAAAGAGCCGACCTTCAAGTGCCCGATCTGCGGCAGGAAATTCAAGTACAAGCATCGCTGGCTGTCGCACGTCAAGTCCGTACATCATCTCGGCTTGTGAGGCTTAATTGAAAATTAAAGAAATAAAGAAACGAGCGATACGCTATTATTCGTAATATGTTTGTCCGATAATAAATAACTATTTGGAATATTACGAATGAATTTTTGTTTTGTCGAAATTTTGTCGGTTGGATCGATAAACGTCAATTTGCGATCTCGTAACGTCGATTTCTTTTTTTTTATGTTTAATAGACGTTTGTCGGAATTATTTTCAACTGTGGACATTTTTAGGTTCATTTCAGTGACGACTTTTCGTTTCGTATCGATTAAATTGTTGCTCGCAGGAATATCAAAATGGGATTTTTTATTTTGTCTCTTACGAATGAATTTCTCCCATGCATAATTGTCTTTCTCAATTTATTTTGAAATATTTATAAAATCAGTAGTAAAATATTTTTCAATTGACATTCAAGTATTTTTTAATTAGCACCAAAAGCCTTTTTAATAAATGTCAAAATTTTGGTTAATCAATACGCAGGTTGATACTGTCATACGGTGATAACATTTTCGTCGAATCAGTATGCCATTGTTGTTCGATTTAATGATGAAAAAAGTCTAAGTTCAATTATGAAAAAGTCTAATGATAGGCAATTTTACCTAGAACGTCAATGGTAAATAAATATGCAAAAAAATTAACTACCTCCAAACCGAATATGCAGAACTTTATAAATAACAATTATTTCAGATGCTCACCCTGAGATTAAAACATCCGTAGAAATTTAAAAAAAATGTTCAGGACACGAATTATGGTATTATAACTCTATTCAAATATTGAGGGGGCATGGTGAATTGATGTTTCAAAATTTCACTACTTTTTGCGTTTTCATGAAATTTATACTCTTTTCTAACCCTTCCGCAAATATGATATCGAGTGAAAAAATAATAAGAAATGGTGAAATTACACGAAATTTCGTATTCAAAATTCTAAGCAGCGACATCAACGTAGCCCTTGGGTTCAACGTCAGTTACCGTATTGCCATTTTTCTGACGATTTTTGGGGCAATTTAGTGAATACGTGAAATGCAAAACGTGCAGTAGTGATATCGAATTCGCGGCAAAAACCATCGATGCACTCAAATATGTGACAAAGTGCGAAAAATGTGAAGCAAAATTGACTCTAGTCCTATAAGATTTTTCAATTACGCAATTAATAAAACGGAATTAAAAAAAAAACAAAGTAAAAAAACACGGTGCACATCTCGAATTGACATAAATCAACGAATTTGTTCCCTCTACGTGCATGATGCGCGGAGTGAACGCGATTTTTTACTACTGACAATATTCGAAAAAACATGAGCACGCAATTTTCGGGCCACTCGAGTCATTCCAGGTCACCTATTTAGATTTGTATAATCGATACTGACCTTGAATGGCCTTGAACGACTTTGACTCCCTAATGTTTTTTATGCGGCTTGAGGTGCTCGGCAATATGGCTGAAAAAAATGTACCATCCCATTTTAAAAAAGTGGAGGTGACCTTCACTGTGAGTCACCGCTTCCACCGAAATAAAAAAAAAATTGATCGCGTTTGATGGCCTCCTTCACATCGTACAACTTTTGTCTGGAACTTTTTTTTGTGACCTCGATAATTACCGAGTTATTTCGGATGGCAGAGATAAGAGGGATACCCTGTATATAAAGTATCAAGGGTTTACCGTTAATTATTTTTAATTTCTTTAATTTCCAGTGCTCCATTCGCATCTTATTGACGTTGCAATAAGAGCAACGAGGACCCCCGAAAAATATTCGGAGGAACGAGCAACGAGTTCGCGAGGATTCCGAATTCCCCAACTTATTTCCGGTGGCGGGTTTGCGGAAGAACGTTCAAGCAAAAGCTTCGCTCGTAGCTCTATGGAAAGCTCATACATTTTCAATTGAACTGTAGAGTATCACTGCGAGTCGAGGAATGAAATCTGATTTGATTTTTTAACAATTTAACTTCACTTCCTTTTTGCGTTTAAATTCCAATTTAAAGAATATCAGGTGTAGTGAAAAGTAATCCATTATTTTTGCATGAAATTAAAGGCAAAAATAATGGATTTCTTTTTACCACACCTAATATAAATATTTCTTCTGAAGTCAAACGGCCTGAATTTTTCAATTGAAAAAAAAATCTTCCTCTAATTTCGATCCTAAATTCCTCGAAAAATGATTCCTCGAAAAATGAGCTAATTACCCAAAAAAAAAACAAATTAATATTCTAACAGCAAAATATACAAAAATCGAAAAAGACTAAAAATAATCTTAATAATTACACCCCTGCGCCATCACGATTGCTCACGAGTTACTTCTTGTTACTTTTCACTCGTTCACCATCCATGTCACGTGTGTACCAAAAAAAAAGTTTAAAACTCCCGATTGGCGATCCTCCCCATCAATAATCGTGTCTGACGTGCGTAGAATATTTTCGTTTTTTTTCCTTCGTATTCTTCCAGGACCAAGATTGACGGTGAAGCGAATGGGAATGCTGAGGTCGAGGAGGCGTCAGCGGATTATCCACACGTGCGACCGGTGCGGCAAAGGTTATCAGCTCGAGACGTCTCTGAGGAGGCATTTGAGACTGGAGTGCGGACTCGAGCCCAAGCAGAGCTGCGACACCTGCGGCAAGCGTTTCACTCACAGATTCAAGCTCACGAAACATCTGGCCTCCTGCAAGCTCAGGAAAACTTATCAATGAAGAAATCCATCCGGAACCTCCATATGTCAATATTGTCAATCTTATATCGCAACATTTGTTTGTTTTTTTTTTCACGAAAACCCATTTAGAAAAAAACACGCTACAAAACCCGAAAAAACATCGATACCGAGATTTTACGAAATATATTATTTTGTGGCATATTCATGTGCAGAAGCAAAAATAAATATAAGTTGGTTTTTTTTTCTTCGAACAATGACAAATTCGCACCATTGTCGTCGGGCATTTTTTTATATACATTTATATCATAAAATAATAATACATAATATTATACATATATATAATATTATATATACAGGGTGAGGCACATAAAGTGTTACAGAGCAATAACACTCAAACTATTGATCATATCCAAAAATGTTTCAGACAAAAGTTTCAGTGTTCGAGAAGGCCGTCATACTGGACCACCCTATTTTTTTTTATCGGTGGAGGCGCTGACGCACAGTGATCACCTCCACTTTTTTAAATGGTATGGTACATTTTTTTTCAACCATCTTGTGGAGCACCTCAAGCCGCTTAAAAAACATTTGGGGGTCAAAGTCGTTCAAGGTCATTCAAGGTCAATATCGATTCTACAAATCTAAATATCTCGGATCACTACCAAATATTTGGTAGTGATCCGAGATATTTAGATTTGTACTTCATTTTAATAGGTGACCTTGAATGACCTTAAACGACTTTGACCCCCTAATGTTTTTATGCGGCTTGAGGTGCTCCACAAAATGGCTGAAAAAAATGTACCATTCCATTTAAAAAAAGTGGAGGTGACCTTCACTGTGCTTCGGCGTCTCCACCGAGATAAAAAAAAAATTGGTCGCATTTGATGGCCCCCGTCACACCGTACAACTTGAGTCTGGAACATTTTTTTATGACGTCAATAATTACCGAGTTATTTCGGTCGGCAGAGATAAGAGGGACACTCAGGGATATATATATATATATATATATATATATATATATATATATAAAATGATAAAATATTATATAATAATATATAGTATAATATATATATATATTTTTGTTGAATATTTATATACTATATAATAATATGATAATAATAATAATTATTATTATTATTTTAGGGAAAAGACATTTTCAAGCCGTTATGTCAATGCAATATCGGCTATCAGCACAACCAATAGTTTTTAAGCAGTTCTTAAAAAAATGTTCCATCGGGTCATCGATTTTTAAATACCGGACGGTCCTCGGAATGACCTTTATATAAATATTTTTACATTAATCAAAAAGTGATTTTGAAGACACTGGGGTTTGATAATAATATTGATTGTGGGAGCAGATGAGTATAATGAGGGCGGTCCTCAAAGTCGAATGTCTCCAAAATCGCCTTCCCCCATGTACAGGTATATATATATATATATATGTGTGTGTGTGTGTGTGTGTGTGTGTGTATGTGTGTGTGTGTGTGTGTGTGTGTGTGTGTGGGTGTGTGTGTGTGTGTATGGGGGAAGGCGATTTTGAAGACATTCGACTTTGAGGACCGCCCTCATATATATATATATATATATATATATATATATCCTCCGTGCCAATTGCACCAATTGGAGCGAGACGATCCATGCTTTAAGGATTGGCTCATCGCCGCAAAGGATGCCCTTCCTCTGTGATTTCTTCAATCCGCGAACGGTTTTCTCCCGCACTTTTCACACTTTCTTCTCTCTAACCACAAAAAGCCTGGCACGATCTGTTATGAAAACTAAAAAAAAAAAGCAAAAACCTGCGTAACTTTTTTCGCTACTCGAAGAGACATGCGAGAGAATGGATTTTTTCACGCGAATTCTTTTTTTAAATTCTTTTTCTCGTGTTTTTCTTTTGTATCGTCCAAATTTTCGATTGTCAATTTCGGTCTGTACCGAGAAGGTGACCGAGAAAATATTTGCGCGTTGTCGTGGCATGAAATGAAGTGAAAAAGAAATGCGAGGATGTCGAAAAAGTTTCGTTGGATTGCGAACGATGGAAGCTTCGAAATCGTAGTTTTTTTTCGTGTCCTAAGGGAGGAGTATACGGGCGTTTGTGAGGAGTCGTCGTGCATGAAGAATTTTTCTAACCAGATGAATATCTCGTTTCAGGACTGTTGGCCAGCATGCTCCAGTCTCAGGAGTTCCCCCAGAGCCAGCAGGACTTCGTTCCCCAGGGCCAAGAACGCGTCGTCAATTGGTCAACCACGAATCTCGTCAGCATCGCTTACAAGACGCCACTTTCCCATCGCAACACGAAAGAGTGCATGGACTCGGGCGACAAACACGTCTGCAACAGATGCGGCAAATGCTACAAGGCGACGACCTCATTGAGCCGCCACAAACGCCTCGAGTGCGGCGTTCAACCAGCCGAAATATGCCCGATTTGCGATCGAAGATTCAAACACAAGTTTGTCCTCAATTCGCACATTGTCGGCTGCGAGAGAAAACTTCGCGGCTTTGTTAAGAGGAAGAGCAATCGTTAAGGGGAAGGGCGGGGGAGGCGGTATTATTGAGCAAATGGAACAATGAGGACGCGACGAAAAGATTCATCGATTTCGAAGAGGGATTTTTATTTTTGTTTTATTCTTGTTTTCTCTTTTCCTTTTAATTTAATCGATGTTTCAATTGATCGAGAATAATTTTGGATCTCGATGTACCAATCGTTGCGCCACTGATTCAATATTTCCCGCTCACAAAGTTTGAGAAGTTGCGGGAAAAAAAATACCTATCCGCATGTTGTCTTGAGTGGTGGAAAGACGAATATTGTTAGGTTTTCATCCGCCCAATGTATTAAAATGTTTCTGTCTTTTTTCATAGATCGGTGGGTTTGGAAATAGCACGTGCTATTTTTAATTGAGGCGAAGTATCACATTAATCCGCGTTCCCATTGTGGGAAATTCACGGGCGAGAATAACTTTTTTTTGGCATAAGGTTGATGGATTCTCAATGATATCTGTAAAGTTGGAAGAGAGGAGGTGAATCATTTTTTGTTTTTCCTTTTTCGATATAACGAAATTTCTATATAAGGAAATTTTGTTTAATGAAATTTTTAACGAAAATTTCTTTGTAACGGAAACTTCGTTATCGCAAAATTTATATGTAACAAAAATTCTTTTATAACAAAATTCATATATAACGAAACATTAATAATAATAATCCGGATTTTTCGACAGAATAATCGTGAAAAAAATCAAGTTTTCTCACGAAAAAAATTATATAACAATAATTTCTATATAAAGAATTTTTTTAAATGAAATTTCTATTAAACGAAAATTCTTTTATAACGAAACATTAATGACAATAATCCGAAATCTTCGCCAGAATAATCGTGAAAAAAAAAGAATTTTATTTTCAACGCAATTCACGGGTCGATATATTTATATTTTTTTCCTCCAATTTTACAGATATATTCACCGCTGATAAGGCAAAAATAAAATAAATCGCTCAAGTAGTTCTCCCGTAGAAAATTCCCTAAATTCACACTGATTTCGGGATGTCCAGCACATCCCTGGAAAAACGAATATTCCGAGGGAAAAGGAAAAAAGCTGCACCTTTAAAACATCCCTTGAGTAGTGAATATTTCAAGGAAAGGAAGAAAAGGCTGCATCCTCAAAAAATCCTCGGAATAATGCATATTTCGCGGAAAAAAAAGAAAATCTGCATCTTTACCTCAAACCGAGGAGGCAGAGTGTGACACATCGCCCCGATCCCGTGCAACGAAATTGTAAATATATGAGTGTGTCTGTGTGTCGATACTCGAAACCTATCATAGGTTTGAAACAAATATGTGGTGCGTATTATTAATGACAAAATGCCGAACGTACAGGAGTGTCTCGTGGCAAGTTCCCGGACCTCGTAGCTGGCGGTCATTTAAAATTTTTTTGATTTGTACTCCATAAATCGTTCGTCGTTACAAAACTTAAAAGCGCGTTCATAGTTTTGGAGACGCGCTTCATAGAATCTCTCGTGTACCTCGAAGCTTGTCGTTTTTTCTTTTATCTTTGACATAAGTAATAAATTGATCTTCCGTACGATCCTATAAAACTGGACCGGCACTTTTTTTTGCACTCCGAAACCGGTGCTCCTCTTTGACGAACTTTATTTCTCGATTGAAAAAAATGTTATTCACGGAAATATCTGTAACTTACCTCGAATATTCCATCAATTTCTTTCATCCCTGCTGGAAGTTTTTTTTTCACCGATCTTACGATCGCCTCAAATTTTTTTAACCCATCGTACTCACTATTATGGGTATTTTTGTTTAAATCTTCTGTTACCTGATGTTATTTGAGTTTGCTAGCCAATGGAGGGGAAGTGCATGGCGTAGCGAGGATGAAGTGCATGCCAAATCACGACTGCACGGTAGTCTCGAAAACGGCTGTGAAAAATGTTGACACTCGACCTCAAATTGTCAGAGAAGGGTGACATTTTTGCTTTTTTTCTAATGAAAAAAAAAAACGAAAGATCGATTCGCCATGAGCCACCGGTGGCTAATTTTCTAACTGCTTTTATTCGAATCATTTTTTTCAGTCTCTCAATGATCCCGTCAAGAGCAAAAAATGTAGTCCCTTTGGACCTAGTCTCGTTTTTTCGAAGTATTGGGACGATTATACCGAAATGATTTTCCTTTTGATTTCAACTTACCCAAAAATTTCCAATTCCATGCCGATGCCGATGCGAGGCTGTCAATTTTTTTAGTTGAAAAAAAGACGTCTCGTATTCCGTTGAGCCTCAGCCCGTTCTTTTCGCACCGGAAGTGCTTGAAAAAATGGACTTGGCTGAGATCGAGACAAGCAGAATTGAAAAAAATATTTGTAATCTTCGGTAAAATATATATAAACATATAATATCCTGTAATGTGAATTTCAGCAGGGCTAAGAAGGGGGCTGATAAAATACATTTTGAGTCACAGGCAAAGGCTTTAATTTGCCGGCTTGAAAAAGGGAAACGAATTCCATCGTCGATTTTTCCAAATCAGGATCAGACCTCAATTTGTATTTTCTCAAACTCCTTTTTGAGTCGAAAAAGTATTCTTGCACGCTCTGAAATATTTTTCTTTTTCAGGAGGGATTTCTGAGTGTCGAGTAACCGGAAGTGATGGAGCAGTTGTGGAGGTCGCTAGCGTAAATCGCAATCGCACGTTGCATACCGTTACTTTAGTGCCTGTTAATGATAACGTAAACTTAAGGATCGGCAAATATGCGAAAAACCCCAATTCTGATAGCTATCTCAATTTTCGTGTGTATCTGTCTCTCCCTCGCAGTTTTGGTTCTCGTCGCTGATGAGATCGCCGAGAGAAAGTACGCACCGTATGACGGGACATTCGTGACTGACAATTGGCAGTTGGGTACGCCAAGACAGGCGGCACCGCTGGAGGATCAAAATTACGTATGCGGCGAGTGCGGCAAGGGCTACAAGTGGTTGGACAATCTCCGACGACATCAGCGCCTCGAGTGTGGCAAAGCACCGGGCTATCCGTGCGACATATGTGGCAAATCGTTTTACCGGCGATACAGGTTCACCAAGCATATGCAGGAAAAACACGGAGCGATTTGAAAACAATTGACGAAGACAACAATTAACGAAGACTGTTATTGACGAAAACAGGATTTGACGGAGACAGTAATTGACAAGGACGATAACTGACAAGGTTGATAATTGACGAGGACGATAATTGACGAGGACGCTAATTGACGAGGACAGTAATTGACAAAGATGCTAACTGACGAGGACGATAATTGACAAGGACAGTAATTGACAAGGACAGTGATTGACGAGGAAGATAATTGACGAGGACAATAATTGGCAAGGACGATAATTGACGAAGACGATACCTCATGAGGACGATAATTGACTAGGACAGTAATTGATGAGGACGATTATTGACAAGGACAGTGATTGACGAGGACGATAATCAACGATGACGATAATCGATGAGGACGACAACCGACGAGGACGATAATCGACGAGGACGATAACCGACGAGGACAATAATCGTCGAGGACGATAATCGACGAGGACGATAATTGACGAGCACAGTAATTGACGAGAACGATAATTGCCGAGGACAGTAATTAACGAGGGCGATAATTGACGAGGTTGATAATTATGAAAACAATAATTGACGCGGACGATAATCGACGAGGACGATAACTGACGAGGGCAGTGATTGACGAGGAAGATAATTGCCGAGGACATTAATTGACGAAGACAATAATTGACGAGGTTGACAGTTAACGAGGACTATAATTGACGAGGTCGATAATTGACGAGGACGATTATTGACAAGAACATTAATTGACGAAGACGATAATTGACGCTGACGATAATTGACGCTAACGATAATTGACGCTAACAATAATTGACGTGGACGATAATTGTCGAGGACGATAACTAACGAGAATGATAATTCACGAGGTCGATGATTAACGAGGACAGTAATTAACGAGGGCAATAATTGAAGAGGACGATGATCGACGAGGACGATAATCGACAAGGACCGTGATGGACGCGGGCAATAATTGATGAGGACGGTAATCGACGAGGACGATAATTGACGGGGACGATCATTGACGAGGACGATAATTGACGAGGTCAATAATTGACGAGGACAGTAATTAACGACGATAATAATTGAAGAGGACGATAATTGACAAGGCCAGTGACGGACGAGGACAATAATTGACGAGGGCGATAATTGACGAGGACCGTAATCGACGAGGACGATAATTCACGGGGAGGATAATTTACAAGGAGGATAATTGACAGCGTCGATAATTGACGAGGACAGTAATTAACGAGGACAATAATTTACGAGGACAATAATTTACGTGGACAATAATTTACGAGTACAATAATTTACGAGGACAATAATTTACGAGGACAATAATTTACGAGGACAATAATTTACGAGGTCGATAATTAACGAGGTCGATAATTAACGAGGTCGATAATTGACGAGGTCAATAATTGACAAGGACAGTGATGGACGCGGGCAATAATTGACGAGGACGATAATTGACGAGGACGGTAATCGACGAGGACGATAATTGACGGGAAAGATAATTGACGAGGACGATAATTGACGAGGTCAATAATTGACGAGGACAGTGATTAACGAGGCTAATAATTGAAGAGGACGACAATCGACGAGGACGATAATTGGCGGGGCCGATAATTGACGAGGACGATAATTGACGACGTCGATAATTGACGAGGTCGATAATTGACGAGGACAGTAGTTGACGAGGACAGTAGTTGACAAGGACAATAATTGACGAAGACAATAAATTACAAAGACCAACATTGACGAAAACAATGATTGACAACTCAAACTAACCAAGAAAAAAAATCGTCGGAGTTAAAATTAGAGGAAGACAAAAATTGACGAAGAGAAAAACAAAATCCACCTAGAGAAGATTCGACTAAGGGAAAGATAAAAATTGACAATGACAAGAACAGACAAACGCCAAAATCCATGAAGACGAACATAAAAACCAACGGCACTAAAAAAATGCCGAATCTATAAACGAATATATTGCAACCATTCAAACCAGCTGTATTACGAATAAAGACGGGCAATAGCTGGCCAAAAAATTACGTCTCCTTTTTACGGTTCCGTCGTTGCGCAATAGGCAACGGCAATCAATTTTTTTTTAACTTGATAGACGCAAACAACGCTCCCTCCTCGCGGAACCAAAAGTAGACGGTATTTCGAAAAAAAAAATACAAGGCTCATCCTTTAGATCCGTTATCTCGACAGTAGTAAAGGTATTATTTGTTCAGACCACATTTGTTTATCAACACACACCGCCCGATTCGTAAAATTCCCGCGGCAAAGTTTTCTCCCAGACAGATTGCATTTCGAGAAAACTCTTCGTGTTATTACAGCGCGGAAGATGTTCTTTTTTTTTCATCTTAATTGTTCGAGAGAAAAATTAGAATCTGCGAAGAGCCTTTGCTCACACACTCTTGTCCGTTCAGAGAGTACTCATTAATTGTACTCTTATTAATTAATTTTTTTAACATATGTTAATCAAATGATTCAATATATGTTTTGAGTTTATTTATTTAATTTTTTAATCCATTTTTAAAGTGAATTAATTGTAATTGAAATGGCATACATTTCTTTAGTGATATACTTTAGTGATCACACACATATATATACTGGGTGTCCCATTTTAATCTTACACCTGATTTATCTTGAAAAATACTGCTGCGATTAAGTATTGAGTATAGTGAAACGTTTAGGGTTCAAAGAGGGACGTTAAAAAGAAAATTTGTTTAAAAATCCAAAATATCGATGTTAGATAGCCGACATGTTTTAAAAAAATGAAAACGAGACTTTTTTCACAAAAAAAATTGTCAGGTTAAAACTAACAACTTTTGCAGAAACTTTTTTGTTGATGAAGTTCATAATTTTTAGGTTAGAATGCGATTTTTTACTATTTTAGCGCTTTCCAGAATGTCCCACGAGGAGGTGAAGTCCTTAACATTCCTAGTGTACGTTTGCGCATGTTTGTGGGTGTGAGTTTGTTTGGGTTTGCTCGATGACTCAAACAAACCCAAACAAGGATTAGGTCTTTATGGCTCGTCATTTCTGTTATCAAACAAACTCACACGTTGTTTGGATTTGCGAACATCATGAACGTTATCCAAAAAAATGTCCTACAAAAGTTGTTAGTTTTGGCCCGTCAAAATTTTTGGTTGAAAAAAAAGTCATGCCCCCATTTTAAAATAACATTTCGGCCATCTCAACGTTGCCATTTTGAATTTTGGACTAGAAGAGATTTTTTTGTTTAAACGTCCCCCTTTGAACCCTAAAAGTTTTATCATACTCAATACTCGATCGGAGCAGGATTGATCGAGATACATCAGGTGTAATATTAAAGTGGGACACACACACACACCCATATATATATATATATATATATATATATATATATATATATATATGGGTATATATATATATATATATATATATATATATATATATATATGCACACAAAAACTTAATTAAATATTGATTTCAGATTTTTTTAAAGGCGGGTACAAAATTTGAAAGTTTTGTCGAAATCTACTCTATGCCACATCCATTTTGGCCACACAATTCAACTTTGGCGCCTCAACCCAAACAACTCCCTTTTTCTATTGAGAACGTTGCGTACTTAAACTCTTTGGACTCACCCGGTATATTATACGTACCGGGTGGCTCGCCAAAAATAAATTAGGGTACATATATACAGATTGCGAGCAAAACGCTCCTTTTACATGTCGTGCGACAAAAATTGGCCGAGATGTTCGCGTTAAAAGACCGACGCCGTGTAAACAATGGCACAGTAGTTGCTCACGCTCGATTTTTTTTTTCTTCAGGTATTACATAATAAACGAAATTTATTGACACTTATTATCGATTTGCAGAGCGAGTCATCGAGTTCATTATCGATTACCGCAAAAAAAGTTTTAAATAATTCACTTGTCTGGAGGTCAATTCGAAGGCCCGCTCGATCCGGCTTGCACGTTCCGACTACTGAGCGACTAACTGAGCCCACTCGGATTTTGAACGTGAATATCTCGGCCAATTTTTGTCGCGCGGAATTTAAAAAAAAAGCGTTTCGCACGTAATTGTACAATCTATATGGTCAAAAAAAGAACTCGAATAGTTGTAATTCACCCTCTGTATATACGTATACATACTGCATACGTACAGTATATACATATACATATGTATACAGACAGTATATACATATACGTACTGTACATCTACATATACGTACTGTACATCTACATATACGTACTGTACATATACATACTGTATATACATATGTATATACTATACATACTGTATACGTACATAGATATACAGGGTGTATCTTAACTACTAGTTCTCCGTTCGTGACCATTTAGGGTGTACCTTTCCAAGCAAAACGCTTTTTTTTAAATGTGCGACAAAAATTGGCCGACACATTAACGAGTAAAGTCCAACAGTGAGTAAACAATGGCACAGTAGTTTCGGCGTCCAAGCGAGCGTGGGCGCGGCTTCAATTCCACATTCTGGCAAGTGGACTTAAACTTTCAATTTTGAATTTTTAAATTTGCGTTTTGAACGTTATCCGGTCGCCCAAATAAGGTATGAAATAATAAATTGAAAAATTTTAACAATGTTATCCATTGTTTACTCGAAAGATCTTTTGATCTTTAGATCTTTCGAGTAAACAATGGACTGAACAATGGAATTGTGTAATAATTTTTATTTATTATTTAATATCTTATTTGGGCGACCGGATAAGGTTCAAAATTTAAATTTGACCATTCGAAATTGAAAGTTTGAACTTTCAATTTCAATTTCGATTTAACAAAAGTCAATGGATTTGAATCCACTTGCGCGAACGTCGATTCGAACCCGCGCCCACTCTCGTTTGGACGCCGAAACTATTGTGCCATGGTTTACTCACCGTTGACCTTTGCTCGTGAATTTCACGGCCAATTTTTGCCGCACGACATTTGAAAAAAAAAGCGTTTTGTTTGGGAAAAAAACTCTATATGCTCACCAACGGAAAACTAGTAGTTAAGATACACCCTGTATATATATATATATATATATATATATATATATATATATATATATATATATATATATATATATTCTCAAGCATGTTCCTCAAGCCCAGCGAGTGCAAACTTCACTTCCGCCGCCAGAATAATTTTTGTCCTCGCTTACGTACCATATCGCCGTTATAGTGCTCGCATAGAACGCAACCAAAAAGAAAAGGCTCGTAAAGCAAAAAAAGAAATGATTCTTTGACATTTTTTCCAGACGCGAACTGCGAGAGGATCGTCCTCGGGTTCGACGAGGGCTCGTTGGAGGGTACAGTCGCGTTGCCGTTTCAGGCGGAGTTCGCCGCGGGCTTTTGCTTCCTCGACGGTTCGTCGTCGTTCGTGGAACAGAGCATCGAGCCGGGCAGCCCGAAGCACATCACCGCAGCCAAGCAACGATCCTCGTCCGTCTCGTCGGGCAAGCAACAGGGTGTTCAATTTTTTTGCACCGGTTGCGATCGCGCCTACACCCGCGTCGACAGCCTCAAACGTCATCAGCTCAAGTGCGACGACTTCTTGCGAAGCTCCCAGGCTGATCCTCGCAGCCATTGCGATGACGGACAGCATCAGCCGACGCAATACTATTGCGCCCAGTGTGGAAAAAATTACCGACGCAGGGACACCCTGCAGCGTCATCAGCGTCTCGTCTGCGGCGACAAGGAGAAAAAGTCCACGTGCAACGTATGCCAGAAGAAATTCGCTTATAAATTTTTACTGAAGAAACATTTGGCCCAGCACGAGAATCATCGACCCGATGACAATGACGATCTCACGTGGACGCTCGACGATTGAACTTTTTTTTTCTTCCCTCCGAAAAAATAACGCAGAAGGGAAGGAAAAATAGGGAAAAAAAATAATACGTAATTCTCCTAGGAACTTTTGTTTGTCCGGAGTGTAGCACGATTTGTTAGACCCGAGTTATTGAAACTCGAATAAAGAAAAAATTGCCCACGTTGTGAAAAAGAACGAGGATTTTTTGGAACGTGTCTCGCACATATGTTACGCTAATCGTCACGTTTTTCAGAAGCTACACATTTTCAGGTGCACATTTTCGGGAATTTTTTGCAATGTGAATTAATCCTCTTTTCTCTGCCACCCGAAATAACTCGGTAATTATCGACGTCGCGAAAAAATGTTCCAGACAAAAGTTGTACGGTGTGAAGGGGGCCATCAAATGCGACCATTTCTTGTGATTTCGGTGGAGGCGGTGACGCACAGTGAAGGTCGACTCCACTTTTTTAAATGGAATGGTACATTTTTTTACAACCATCTTGTGGCGGACCCAAGGCGCATAAAAAACACTAGGGGTCTAAGTCGTTCAAGGTTATGCAAGGTCAGTATCGATTATACAAATCTAAATATCTCGGATCACTACCAAATATTTGGTAGTGATCCGAGATATTTAGATTTGTATTTCATTTTAATGTGTGACCTTGAATGACCTTGAACGACTTTGACCCCCGATTGTTTTTTATGCGGCTTAGGGTGCTCCACAAGATGGATGAAAAAAAAATGTACCATTCCATTGAAAAAAGTGGAGGTAACCTTCACTGTGCGTCAGCGCCTCCACCGAAATAGAAAAAAATTGGTCGCGTTTGATGGCCCCCTTCAGACCGTACAACTTTTGTCCGGAACATTTTTTTGTGACGTCGATAATTACGGACTTATTTCGGGTGGCAGATATAAGAGGGACACCATGTGTATACACTACCGGTCAAAAGTTTCCGGACGCTTCAGATAATTGCGAAACCTTCGCTCACTTTGGATAATTGCAAAATTATAGTAGAATAATATAATTAATTTTACAGAGCTATATAATATCTTCGTAAAATAATAAATTAAATTAACTATATTATTCTAACATTATTTGGCAATTATCCAGTAATTGAAAGTTTTGCAATTGTCTGAAGTGTCCGGAAACCTTTGACCGGTAGTGTATATATATATATATGGCAAATGTGAGAAAAGTTGGAGAAAAAAAGTACGAGTAATTATTAGCAAAGTTGTCCACCCTATGACGCCAAAGTCGCTTGGCAGGCAAGCAGCCGATACGTGTACGTAATTTTGCCCTCTTTGGTTTGAAACAAAAGGAATGAAATTTATTCCGAATTATATCGTATTCGCTATTTCCTGAGTTTTATATATACAGGGTGTCCTAGAACTTAATGCGTTCCCTGAAATGGGGTGTTCGGGGTGAAATTCTGAGTCGATCGATATAAGCATGTGTGGGTCTCAGATCAACCCCTGAATTATTATTAATTTTTAAAGGCGGGCCAATCAGGTGCGCCCGCCTTGAAAAATTAATAATAATTCAGAGGTTGATCTGAGACCCACACATGCTTATATCAATGGACTCAGAATTTCACCCCGAACCCCCCATCTCAGGGAACGCATTCAGTTCTGGGACACAAAAAAAGTCTCGGATTTTTCACGATTATTGATGCAAAATTGGCATTTTCATGATGATTATTATTGGATTTATATCCATGTGTGCGCCCGAATATATATATATATATATATATATATATATATATATATATATATATATATATATGCCAATTTTGCATCAATAATCGTGAAAAATCCGAGATTTTTTTTCATCACAACGATATGTGTATATTAATCTTGGTGGACAGATGAACCACAAAAATTCGTGCATTTTTTAATGATTTTTTATACGTTTCAGATGATGATTTTCATTATTATTGTTATTATTAATATTCATTATGGTTATTTTTATTATTTATTATTATCATTATTATGTATTATTATATTATTTTATCGCTGCGTGCGACCCCCTTCCTCAGTTTGCTCTCTGATACATTCACCTAATTTATAATTCATTATTGTTATTATTATTATTATCACCATCATCGTCATATATATATTTTCGTTAATCACTAGCATCAGATAAAAACAATTGTTACCATTTTGACGATTTTTAGTGAAGCATTCGCGACATTATTATTAATATTGCGTTAACATATGTTATATTTTTTTTTTTTAAGTCTGTCAAACGACAAATTCGACACGATATAATTCCTGAATAAACTTCTACTTTCGTTTATTCCAATCAGACAGGTGAGCCTAATTGGCACGCTGTTCCTCATCACCCTGGCAATAATTTCCCTTTTTTTCCTTCCAATGTCCCGAAGAATATCCAAAAATCTTCGATCAACTTTTGCCACGCTTAACAAGCCGCTGAATGGATCATCGATGATGATTCAGTGATGTGCCCATAGTTGATGGATATTCGCGCTCGAAAAATCTCCGCTCCCCTCTGATAATGATGTTCATTTTCTATTTCAGGATTTCTCGAGGTAGGGCATCGGTACAACGCCCTCCGCAGCCTGGAGACGATAAATAGCAAGACGAGCGGCAGCAGCAACAGCAGCAGCAGAGATCTGATGACAATAGTGAGCAGAATCGAGCATCAAGAGGGGGCGACGTATCACGGGGCTTACGAGTGCAACAACACGATGGACGAGCATCAGAGCAACAACGGGTGCGAGAAGAGGCTGACTTTGATCCTGCCAGAGGGTGACGCGATGTACCCCGTGGCACAACGCGCCGAGCACCTTTGCCACGACTGCGGCAAACGATACAAATGGCTGGACAGCCTCAAACGTCATCAGCGAGTCGAGTGCGGCAACAAGGAGAAACAATTCTCATGTTGCGTCTGCACTCGTAAATTCATGTACCGATATCAGCTGACGAATCACTTGGCATCTCATCACGGATACTGATGTTGCCATTTGACGTCAAAGCTTGCCAATGCGAATGACAGCTCGACGGTCAAGATCAAGATCAACGATGAAGAATTTTTGCTTTCAGAAGCCTCGATAGAGATTTACAATCTCTCAATCTGCGGAAACAAAATATTTTCGCTAATTAGCGAAAATAATGGAATGCAACGGGAAAATTAATTTTCGTTCGCCTTCAAGGATGATATCGTCGATGCGTCATCGTCCGGTTACGAAAATACCGCACGCCCGTATGTGTAAATAGCGGAAGACGCGTGCGAGACACAAATTAAATTTAAGGCATTTTTCAAATCCTACTTGTCGATTTTTTTTATGTCGTCTACGGAATAAATTGAATTGGAATATGCACACTGATAGATAGGACAATTTTGCGTCAAAACGCATACGTGCCGTCATTTTTTTATGTATTTTTAAATGTTTCTTTTTTTACCATTGAAAAACACCGTTTTGCAACGATAACAAAAAAGCTACGACACGTAAGTTCGTTGAGAAAGCATATGCAAATATTTAGCATCTGTGGATTGCGCTCAGTTGAATGAATATTCGATTGCAAAAATACGAAGAAAAGAATCGAAAATGTCTGTTTCTGTAACAAAGAATGGTGCAGAGGGTGTGTATATATTTATGTATATATATATAGTGTGTCAACAATATAAGGTCGCATTGACACGTACCATACACGTGCCATACACGAGGTGAGGCTGAAAAGTTCTCGACCGAAATACTATGAAACATCCTATTCGCTTATCAGTAGCTCAGGTCGAGAACTTTTCAACCTCCTCTTGTGGGTATATATATACACACACACTGCGACCTCTATTATCGGAACCTCACAGACGCAACAACCCCCACCATATACCGAATATCGGTCGGTGTAGCGCATGGTGGGAGAAGCGCCAGGCCCGAGCGTGAGGCTTAAAGCATGCTAGACGATACGGCTTTGAGGGGTACTGCAATTAGCTACCCCGGCTGCGCAGAGTCGGCTTGAGTGGACGGTGCGCAACCTCCATTTTTGCAAGTGTGATGCGAAGCCGATATGAGAGGTTGCCGTGTAGATATATATATATATATATATATATAAATGTTACCGTTAAAATCCGTTTTCAGTTTAAACGCGTTTCACGTAGTGAAAACTAGTTTTGACTGAACGCCCTTGTTACCGCTAGTTTTTCCTTTTCAAGACTATAATTTATGTTTAGAAATTCAAAGAAACGCAAACTTTCACCTCATTCGGAAATAGTTTCAATTGCTTCATTTCATTAGAACTAGTTTTTCCTAGTTAAGAGACTCCTTTACTAACACTCAAATTCATTCATCAGCAAATCATAGTCTTTACTAGGAAAAACAAGTTATAACCAAGGTGTTCAGTAAGAACTAGTTTGTTTGGGTTTTTTTGCGTTTGTTCAAATGAATTTATCAGTAAATTCAAGTTTTCACTAGGAACAACTCGTTATAACGAAGGCGTTCAGTCAGAACTAGTTTTTACTAGGAAGAAATAGGTTTTAACTGAAAACGGGTTTTCACTATAACATATATATGAGGTATTCCACGTCAATCCGGTGGACTTTCTCCCTGACCCCCACCAATTCGATTAATTTTTTTTATCTGATTCCATTGACTCTAAAAGACATCCTGATTTTTTTAAAGATTTTTCGAAACAACCCTTAGTAAAAAAAAAATGTTTTTCTCCGAAAAAGAAGCCCCGGTTTAGAAATCTGAAAAAATCCCAAAACTGCGTAATTATATGTAAAAAATGTCAAGCTTTCACCCGCAGTGGAAGTATGATTTTTTCTGTGCTTTCTGACCGATTGACGTTAAAAAAAATCCGAAAAATTCAAGAACCGCTTAATTCGGGCGGATATTTAAATATTTTGATACCCACAATGAATTTTTTTTGCCGTTTTTGAATAACTGGTTATCCAAAAATGGTAAAAAAAATTCATGAATTTTTCAGTTTTTTTTTTCTCAGGGCTGTTTCGAAAAATGTAAAAAAATTCAGGGTGTCTTTTAGAGTCAATGGAATCAGATTTAAACAAATTAATCGAATTGGCGGGGGTCAGGGAAATAGTCCACCGGATTCACGTGGATCTCATATATATATATATATATATGTATATATATATATATATATATATATATATATATATATATATATATATATATATATATATATATATATATATATATATATATATATATATATATATATATATATATATATATATATATATATATATATATATATATATGTGTATATATATATATATATATATATATATATATATATATATATATATATATATATATATATAGTGTCAACAGTAAAATAAAATTGCTATATATACATAAACACTTGCCGCCATGTTTTTTTACAAAAATGTTTTGGTTACTCCAAATTTTTTTATTCATTCCCAATATTAACATTTTGCGATGACAATGTACAGTGTGATGTGTGCAAATGGTATAATAAAAAAAAAGGTTACCACCCGTAAATTTGTCAATAATATATATGTGTATGTGTGTGGGTATATATATATATATATATATATATATATATATATATATATATAGTGCATGTCTGTGGACACAATCCGTCTAATTTATCGTAAACCCCCATGTGTATACGGGCGTTAGCAGTTTCCCATCTCCAATGATGCATCGAGTAACAATAGTGACTTATCGAATTATTTGTTTTCTCTTTTCCTCTCTACCCCAGGCAATCCGTACAACATCCGCGAGGCAACGTTGCGCCGAAATCATTATTTCCCTGAGTTTCTGACCAAGCCCGATCACCGACGAGGGGCCAATAACCGGGTCGGGAATAAGCAGCATCGTTGCTTCCAATGCGGCAAAATATATCGCTGGCTGGAGAGTCTTCGACGTCACGTTAACATCGAGTGCGGCAAGGAGAAGGCAGTGCGATGCAACTTTTGCCCGAAAATGTTCTATCATCGTCACAACATGCTGCACCACATACGGGAGAAGCACAAGATACCGAAAGACATGATCTCGAGTTTACTGAATCGATAACGCTGTGAGGAAAAAAAAGCTTCTTTGCCGCGTTTGCCGTCGAAACCGGTTTTGACACTATGAGAATGGCACTTCTTGTTTAATGACATTAAGAATAAAGAGAGATAGAAAAATGTGTTCCCGTAATTGTTACGACTGGTCGTTCAGCTATGGGACTTTGATTTTTTTGTTGTACGACGATTCTTCGTTGATGCGATTTTTTTTATTTGCACGACACTGATGGTGACCTCGATGAAACGATGATAGGCACACATTTGTTCGCGGAGATACGTAACTTTACGTTTTTCCGCTAAATTGAGATGCCGATACGCCCTTTCGTGGGAATACACGAAGGGACAACGACAGCCCGGAACATCATATTTGATCGTCAATCGTCTCTGAATTTCAGGTCTCAAAAAATCGCGCCGTCGCAACACGGCGCAACGTGGCCGCCAACGTGGATCGGGCAGAGTGACAACCGGCGCCGCCGCATCGAGCGCTGCTGGCCGTATCGCAAGGACACGACAGAGACCACCGACCGGCTATCGCTGGACCGATTTCGTTTGTCAGACGTGCGGCAAGGGATACAATCGACAGGTCAATCTACAGCGTCATCAGAGGGTCGAGTGCGGCAACAAGGAGAAAACTTTTCGATGCAAATTCTGTCCCAAAGCGTATTATCATCGATTCGAGCTCAAGGGCCATCTTCATCAGGGCCACAAAGTACCCATCGAGCTGCTACCACAAATATTGAAAAAAATTGAAAATTAGGTTATACATGTGTTTGCGTGTCTGCGTGTTTTTTAATTCGTAAATATATGTGTGTGTATACTCGTTAGAAATTGGATATCTGGAGCGGTCGCATGGTAAAACAGCGTTTGCGTTTAAATCAAGCTGACGTCTGTACTTAAAAAAAAACTGAGGCAGCCGAAATGAACTTGCACGCTTTGATTTTATTCTTTGGCTTTTTGTTGTCAATATTTATAAGAGTTTACGAGAGCCTAATTTCCAGTGTGTGTACGTTCTTATATACAGGGTGATTTATAACTATTAAAGTTCTTTTGGTGAGCAGAGAGCATGTGCCATTTCGCGAGGAAAAGGATTTTTTTGAGATTGCATTCTAGCGTGAACACCCATTTTCGAGGTGATTTTTTGAGAATTGGATTTGGAGAAACGATTGAATTTACAATGTTGGTATTTCAAAGTTATATTTATACATGTGTGAAGTAGGATCTTAAGGGGGGAAATCCCTTTATACGCCCGAAAATGAGTCGTTTTTCGTGAATTTTTTTAAAGCTGATAAAATAATCTCATCATTTGAAAATGTATCTTATTACATTTATCTTGTTACATTATATTAAATTTATATTAATATATCATCTTATTACAACTTTCGAGTTGCAAAATGGTTTTTTTTTTAATTTTTAAGCAAAACAAAATGGCAGAAAGTTCAGAAAGTTATTGATCGATCGGACTGAAATTTCGGGAGGTTTCTCACTATAACATTATTGGAAGGATATACCTAGAAAAATATAAAAAAGTATAAAATCAAAAATTAAGTAGGCTTCGTAATCAAATGTTCATATTTTTGACCATTTTTCGACAATTTTTACTCCAAAAAAGTAATTTATTTACGCGATAACCTTAAAACTTTAGAAATATCCTTCCAATAATGTTATGGCGAGAAACCTCCCAAAAATTCAGCCAGATTGATCAATAACTTTTTGAGCCATAACATGAGCAGTGTTTCAAAATACTGCCTAAAGGAATACCTTATAACGCCGCCATTTTGTTTTGTTTAAAGAATATTTTTTTTACACTTGAAGAGTTCCAATAAGATAATGTCAACATTTAAAAATGATGCGATTATTTTATCACCTTAAAAAAAATCATGAAAAATGACTCATTTCCGAGCGTCTAAAGGGATTTCCCCCCTTGAATGTTTCCAAAGCATTTTATTAAAAATTGTTCATGATATGCGATGTTGCGCAGGTCGTGACACGAAAAATGTTTATCGTCGGGCGTTGTGATTGCGGCCGTCCTTTGACAAGGAAACAAACGATTTTTTTTTAATTCCATTATTCACGAATGTGATTATCGTTCGGCCCTCTGATAACAATTTATAGGAGGAATGTCCGAAATGGCGGCCTTTGAAAAAGGGTATTTGATTTTTACAATAAAATTTTCACTTCTCGTGACTCGGAAAAATAGTAATTGTAAAGCAATCAAAAAGATGGAGGGCCGAACGATAACCAGACTCGTAAAGAATAGAATTTTGAAACATCGTTCGTTTCAGATTACTGGAACGGACGCAATCACAACGCCCGACGATAACAAATTTTCGCGACATGATTTGCGCAACATCAAACATTATGTACAATTTCGAATAGAATGCTTTGAGAAAAATCAGGATGTTACTTCAAATATGTATAAATATAACTGTAAAATACTAACACTTTACATTTCACCGTTTCTCTAAATTTAATTCCCAAAAAATTGCCTTGTAAACGGGTGTTCGCACTGGGATACGGCCTCAAGTTTCGTGCGACATAAATTGCCCAAGATACTCGCGTTCAAAGTTCGGTGCTGACAATGAACATCACTTAAGTTTCCGCCTCCGATTTTGTTGAAGCTCGTATACAGTAGAACCTCGATTATCCGAGACAATTGTGACCGAAAATAGTTCGGATAATCAAAAGTTTTATTTATGGTATGTATTTGTTGCAATGTCTGTTATATTCCTCCAGAAATACTTGCGTTCCGATCATCCGAACTATTTTTAGTCCCAATTGATTCGGATAATCAAGGTTCTACTGTACGTGATAAAGCATCGAAAGCTAATAGACACGAATTTTTTTTATCGGCGGAAAAATGGTTTTAAGGGAGGAAACTACTCCTCAAAGAAATACGTGTCACCCCTTAATTAAATTATTTTTCAATACTTCAACAATGGATTTTTCATCACTTTACATTGGAAGAATTTTGGTTTTTGTGTCATTCAGATCGGAGGACTGATTTTGGGTGGAACTGCAAAATTGCTTCTCGACATGCCTTTCTTTGAGGGGTGGTTTCCCCCTTTCAACCCTTTTTTTCGCCGATAAGAAAAAATCCGTGTCTAACCATTTTCAATGCTTTATCACATATATGGGTTTCAACAAAATCAAAGGCTTAAGTGATGTTCCTTGTGAGTCAATGCAGTTGTCAATGGCAGTTGTTGCTCACGCGATTTTTTTCCTCAAGTATTAAATAATAAACGAAAATTATTGATTCATATTATCGATTTGCAAAGCGAGTCTCCGTGTTCATTATTTTTTAAAGGGTAAAAAGTTTTAAGGACTCAGGCCACACTAGAGGCCGAAAAAAATCGGCTTTTTGGAGATTTTTTTCAGAAAAACTACAAAATAAATCGAGATTACAAAAAAGGGTGTTCATCATACATATCAGTGACTGTATAGAATAATTTTTCTCAAGCGATTCATTTCAAAATGGCGGCTGTGCAGCGTTTATCTCAAACCTGCATTTTTTAACTTGGCCGGAAACATAATTCAGACAATTTTCAACCGATTCACTTGTACTGTTGAATATATCTTGAAAAATACGTTGTCTATGGAAATACGTAGGATTTTTTTTATATTGCATAATTCATTTCTTATTAACAATTATCTGACGATTTTGTAGGCAAATGTTTGGAAAGTGAAATATTTCGTCAGATTATCGTTGATAACAAATGAACTATGCAATATAAAAAAAAATCCTACGTACTTCCATAGAAAATGTATTTTTCAAGATATATTCAACATTTCAAGTGAATCGGTTGAAAATTGTCTGAGTTATGTTCCCGGCCAACTTAAAAAATGCAGTTTTAAGATGAACGCTGCACAGCCGCCATTTTGAAATTAATCGTTTGAAAAAAATATTATATACAGTCACTGATATGTATGATAAACACCCTTTTTTGTACTCTCGATTTATTTTGGAGTATTTCTGAAAAAAAAATCCCCAAAACACTTTAGAGGCCTATTTTTCGGCCTCTAAAGTGGCCTAACCCCTTAAGAAGAGAAAAAAAATGCACTCATCCGAAGGTGGATTCGAAGTCGCATGAGCAATTACCGTGCCGTTCTTTACTAGTTGAACTTTGAACGCAAATATCTCGGCGAATTTTTATCGCGCGAGATTTCTATAAAAATCGTCTTTCTCGAAGTGACAGTATATGCTCATAAAGGGAACTCCAACAGCTCTGAATTGCCCTCTATAGACAATAAAAACTGACTTGGGCTGACTAAATCCGTCATTGGGGGATGCCAACGAATTGTTAATTGAAAAAACGGAATTTCCGGTACTTTTCGAGAATTATCTGTTCCATCGAACCAACGCATTCTCGGAGCAATAAAATATATCGGTGTTTCGTCTCAATATTTTCGTTGGCAACCTCCGACTAAACAATTTCGTTGATCCAAGTGATTTTTTTCCTCCGTCTATACCCCGCGAGCCACGTCTCACTGCGGTGACCACCACTTTGTATGTTCATTTGTATTTTTCACCCATTCGACAAATTCGACAAAACTAACGAAAAAGGACGAACCATCGATGTCACTCGTTCCTCGAACATTGAAATTCAGTCAGAGCCATGCGATTTTTTTTGACAACTATAAGATAAATACGACGTAGCGATAGGCCAGGATTGCTAAGGCTTCGATTAGGCGACGTGGCATTCACAGAGGTGATTAGCAGGAAGGGATGCTCTTAGATTGGCAATTTGTTAAAACGAAAGCGAGTCGAATACCGTATCGCGAGTGTCACTGCGAGAACAATCGAACGTTGCGACAACATCGCGAATATTTTGTCGAAGGCTTTGTAATTGAAATTAAAAGAAAAAAAAACATTGTCTCGAATTTGGCGATAGAATAAAGATGTACGCGAGCTTGCGCGGTTTCATAAGTTTCCAGCCTCGTCCTCCCATCCTCACTGACACACGAGACGACGATTATTTGCATGACTCCGCGCAATGAGAGACATTTGTACATACATACAAAACACGAGGAATCGATTGGGGAATCGCTATAGGGAATGCTGGTAACCCGCGGTTTTTCGTCCGGATGTACATACGTAGTTCGAATTTTGGACTTTTCAGTTCACGAAGATGTGCCGACGAACACCTGGAACGACACTTCCGCTTTAATTGTAACCGATAAATTACAATTGAAACGGAATGTTTAGCTATAATTCGTTCCATTTTAATTTAAACTCCGCACAAGCGGAATGATTAATTTGTGTTTTGATAAAAGATTTGAAAAAAGGTTCTGTAACGAATTCGTATCTGCATTGCAGGCAAACACTGGAGGAATCGGAGCCGTCGACGTCATCGCAAAGTACCGAGCAAAGCGAAAACGGAAGTGATGTCGAGCAGGCGCACCTTTGCGGTTGACAGCACCTCGAAAAATTACTATTGCTCGGCATGCGGAAGGACCTACACGCGACTGGACAATCTTCGACGTCATCAGAAAGTCGAGTGCGGCAACAAGGAGAAAACCTTTCACTGCAACTTTTGCCCCAAAACGTATTATTATCGTTTCGAACTGAAGGATCATTATCTGCGCGGTCATTACGTGCCCAAAGAGATGCTCGGACAGATGCTCGATCGTGTCTAGATGCGGCTCGCGGACCGCCGCGCGTGGCGCCGCTGTACGATCGAATAATTATCGTGCTATTCCGCATTATCGTTAGTTATCTTGTATCGTTAGCTGTCGGCAAATTTGACAATCTAACGGACTATATCTCGTGGATATATCGGAATGCAAAAAAAGGTTTTCTTTTATTCGGCATTGTAAAAATTGTTAGTGCGTGGTGAAACAAATATTGTCGTGAAAAGAGAATCTGATGGGTCAATTTAGAGACGTGCGAGCCATTTTTTCCTAGTTTCTGCTTAAAGTCACGTTTTCCACGTTTTAAGGACGGGGAATAATTTCAAAATTTATTCGACAGTCGGTAAATATGATTTCCGACGGAAAAATCCATATATGGATTTTTTTAATTGCACGTTTTTTATACTGTTTAGATTTTTCATCGCGATTTTTTTTTCTTTTTTTCATCGAAGACGTGAACAATAATGACTTTATGCTGAAATTGGGAAACTGCCGGAAAATGAATTGCACTAATTTTTTTATTGAGCTGAAAGGCTCATTTCGGGCGAGACGTTTAAAAAAAATCTTATACTAACAGTTTTTGTTATAGCAACGAAAGACAGAAATCAATTTTTTTGCATCATCATTATATATATATAGATACAGGATGGCCCGAAAAGTGATATTTAAAAAGAAAATCTATTCGACCCCCATGTATGTTCTACGACTTTTTTTTTCTTTTCAAGAAAAAGCATTTCTTCGTTTTTCGTGTATGTACTTTATCCCCGATTATTTATTGCTCGACAGTGCGCTTCATAACGATAACACAAGTGAAAAACAATCGGGAGGAAAGCACATACACCAAAGGGGAAAAAAATAAAACATATGGCACATGAAAACTCGAAAAAAGAAGTGCTTTTCCTTGAAAACTAAAAAAGATCGTAAAACATACATGGCGGTGATTCGGATAGGTGTCGATACGAGGCATCTAGATTTTCCTTTAGAACGTCACTTTTCGGGCTACCCTTAATATTTATACGTTACAGTTAAAACCCGTTTTCAGCTTAAAGGCGTTTTACCTAGTAAAAACTAGTTCGGACTGAATGCCTTTGTTAAAACTAGTTTTGTTTAGTGAAAGCTAGAATTCACTGATGAATAAATTTGAATGTTAGTTAAAACTAGTTTTACCTAGTAAAAACTAGTTTTTACTAATTTACTGGTTTAGTTTTTACTAGTAGTAAAACTAGTTTTACCTAGTAACAACTAGTTTTTCTTAGTGGAAGATAGAATTCACTGATAAACAAGTTTGAATGTTAGGTAAACTAGTAATAACTAGTTAGACTAGTTTTATTAGGTTTTTAAAACTAACTTAAAGGTTAGTTTTAACTAACTACTAGTTTACTAGTTTACTAGTTTTAACTAGTAAAAGTTAAAACCTAGTAAAAACCTAGTAAAAACTAGTCAAAACCTAGTAAAAACTAGTAAACCTAGTAAAAACTAGTAAAAACTAGTAAAAACTAGTAAACTTAGTAAAAACCAGTTTTTACCAGGTAAAACTAGTTAGACTAGTCAAAACTAGTTTTTACTAGGTAAAACTAGTTTTAACTCCCATTCAAATTGATTTATTAGTGAATTCTACCTTTCACTAGGAAAAACTAGTTATATCAATGGCTTTCAGTCAGAACTAGTTTTCACTAGGTAAAACGTGTTTAAACTGAAAACGAGTTTCCACTGTAACATTTAAATATTAAGTAGTTTATTAACTAAACATTAACTAGTATGAAAAACTAGTTCTAACGAAAATGAGTCAGTTAAAACTGCTTGGGTTTGTTGAGGTCTAAGCCGAGTTTTAACTAACATTCAATTTTATTAATCAGTCAATTCTAGTTTTTACTAGGAAAAACTAATTCTAGGGAACGCCTTCGTTACAACTAGTTTTTTTTCCCAGAGAAAACTAGAATTTACGTTTAGAAACCAAAACAAACCCAAACTTTGACCTCATATGGAAACAGTTTTAATTGATTCACTTCGTTACAATTAATTTATTCCTAGTTAAAACGAGATTTAGCTAACATTGAAATTTATTTATCAATAAGTTCTAGCTTTTACCAGGAAAAACTAGATGTGACGAAGGTGTTCGGGAACAACTAGTTTGTTTGGATTTGTTCCAATCTATTTATCGGCGAATTTGAGTTTTTACTAGAAAAAAAACTAGTCGTAACGAAGGCGTTTAGAACGAATTATTTTTTCCCTGAGGAAAACAGTTTAAACTGAATCAGTTTAAATCGGTTTGAATCAACTTAAACGCGGTTTACTTAGTAAAAACTAGTACTGACTGAACGCCTTCGTTACAACTAGTTTTTCTCAGTGAAAACTAGAACTTATGTTTGGCAACCCACACAAACGGAAACTTTGACCTCGTTAGTAATAGTTTTTCCTAGTGAATGCTAGTTAAAACAAGTTTTAACAAGTTTTGACAAATTCATTTATCAGTGAATTCTAGTTTTTACTAGGAAAAACTAGTCGTAACGAAGGTGTTCAGTCAGAGCTAGTTTCTTTGGGTTTGTTCGAATTAATTTATCACTAAACTCTCGTTTTTACTAGGATCAACTAGTTGTAACGAAGCCGTTCAGTAAGAACTAGTTTTTGCTAGGGAAAATGCATTAAAACTGAAAACGGGTTTTAACTGTACCATATATATATGTATACGGATGAAACTTGACCAAAACGATCCTGGATGCCTAATAGTTGATAATGATTATGGGGTTCGACGGGTTCCTCAACTTTTATAATAATAAGCAGCACCATAGTGAGTATTGAATGATAAGCGATAACGTACACTTAGGTATTAACGGCGTTTTTAGAGGTTATGATGATTTTGTAAAAAAAAAAGCGCATGCACGGTGCAACCATTTTTTTTGTTCGTGAAAGATTACCTTTAGGATTAAGACGTAGGCTCGCGATGTCCTGCCAAGTTATTTTCATAGCAGCTGCATTGGTGTGTTCGTAGCGGAAGAATAGGAAGAGACGAAAACGCCGGTACAAAACTTAAGAGTAATGCAGAAATTTAGGAACTAGCCAAGTGGCGCTTATTGTAAACTTTTGCCTATAAAATATAATCGGATCTTTTTGTATTTTCATGTGTTCGTCATGTGACGACTGTGCGATAGTCCATTCTAACTTATTCCATATGTGACCATGGTCGGTTGTCATGTGTGGCGTTTTCCCATTTTTACCGGGGCAACTGACATATTTCGGCAAACCGGAAGTACCATCTTGCGCTCGGTTGGAAGGCTACGTGTAGGACATGGTAATGTTACGCTAGGATTCCAACCACCTTGGAAACATGTCCTTCAACGTTGTCCTCGTTGTCTAACCTCTTTTGGAAGAGATTGGTGACAGTGCGCAATTTCAAGATGGACGAATCAATCATAATTTACGTTTAATATTTAATAATCGTAAGTAAATTTAACAAATGAAGGATCGATAAATAACTGGAGATAATTCCATGATGACAAATCAAACGAACCTGAAGAGATCTGAGATAACCTCGTCAGCCATATTGGGTTCATTTGGGTTTGCCTAGCCAATCCCAGGGTAGACATGCCTCATAAATCATCAATCTTTATAAATAAACTGGTATTATCTACGTTGCATTTATCTCGTTATTTATCAATCCTCTATTTATAACCTCCTGGCTGTCCATTGCTTTCGACTTTTCCCAAATGTATTTCTCATCGAGTACCCCACTTCCGGTCCTTCATCTTCGTGTCACTTTTCAATCGACGGAAAGACAAATCCCCCAAATGATCGAGAGAAAGAAAAAAAACTGCTCGGGAAGATTCGTTCAAAGAGATTTCTTGTTGACTTGCAGGTTATCATTGGAGTGGTCACTATCCGGTTGAGGCCGGATCGATCAGCGAGAGAGCCAAGTTTCCCGGAGACACCGGCTCGTACGAGAGGCTCGTCTGCACCGGATGTGGACGTAGCTACCAACGACTGGACACGCTGCAACGCCATCAGAAAATCGAATGTGGCAACAAGGAAAAGACCTTTCACTGCAAATTCTGTCCGATGAAGTTTTATTACAAATTCTTGCTGAAGTCTCACATGATCAGGGCCCACAAGATATCGAAAGAGTTGCTGGAGGAGAGCCTCCGGGACGGCGCAAATATACAATTGTATTGAAAAACTGTAGAGACTGTATGTACGAAAAATACATTAAAGAGTTTATTCTGGTGTTTTGCAAAAAAAATGGTAAGTTCGAGCGATGAAGAATCCAAGGCTAATATTTCTTCCCTAAAGATTTTTTTGGCTTGTTCACACTTATGACTCGTCTGACGAAAACCTAAACCGAGTTCCGCTTCTTGGTGAACAGTTATTCTGTGTTGCTCTTTTCGTTCACACACTCAGCTATCCTGCAACTTTGTAAAGTCTAATTCTCGTTGCGCATTTACACGTTAAATAACACTTGAGATCACGTTCGAAAGAACGACAATAGCTTCGGAAGAGTAAGACTGGATCCAACGGGATCAAACAATCGTGGCCCTTTCGCTACCATTCGAGCAAATAAAAATTATCGTCAAAACCGGAAGCGGTGAAAAGACATTTGGTGCCACTTTCGAAAAAAAAAAGTTTTTTCCTTGTCTCTTCTTTTTGCAGAGGTCGTGCCTTCATATCGAGCGATCGGTAAATGGGAGATGGAAACAACGGGAACCGGAAGTGCGGCCATCGACTCGCCTGTCAATTACGCGAGTTTTGCGGAAATTCCGAGCTACTTCTGTACGCGTTGTGGAAACTCTTACACGAGGCCACACTCGCTCACGAGACACATCAGGTTCGAGTGCGGTGTCGAGCCCCGTTTCGAGTGTGCGATATGTCACAAAAAGTCCAAACACAAGCACAATCTCCTCCTCCACATGAGGACCCATCGGAACCTTTGCGCTTCCGGTAAACCCAGACGTCATTAGGTCCACACGGTTCCGACTACTATCGAAGTGTTTCATATGTAGAGCTATATCACAGTGTTAATTAGCTTGTAAAATTTAAATACATGTGTATTTCTATAGTGTGATTAACATATTTGTCTCGCTGTGCTTGTTCCTCTACGCGGTTGAAAAACAATCATTGTGTCATCAAGTCTCAGGCCAGAGTCTCAAATGCGTTTAGAAATGGACAAAGGTTGTGGAACGATGTCGCTCTTGGACGAGGATACGTGGAATTTTGTTTTATATTGTCATCGATTGAGGTGCTACATCTACCTAGAGGCCCGAAAAAATGGCCAAATTCCGAATTATTTTTCTGGGATACGGTTGGTGAAAAAGAAACGCATTTTTTTTTAACAAAACGGTATATATATTGAGAGCCTTTAAGGGGTTAGGCCACAGTAACGGGTATAAAAACGTGCGAGTTTAACAATTTTGTTTCGTATGAAAAAGTGATTCACTCATAAAATTAATGACACATCTGTTTAGTATGAATATCAAGCTGTTAGAATTTTTTTTTCGATGTACAAAATGGCCGGCTACTCGACACTTCTCGAAACAGCTTTTTTCCAATTGGCGTGACAAATAACTTCAACAATTTTCACTCGAGTTACTTCAAATTTAAAAGTTATGTTCCTAATTGCATATCGCAGAGAAGTACGTACGGAATTTCTGATTAATCGAAAACTTCATTTTATGCGTAGTTATAACGAAACTTTTCACTGAAAATTCATTTCTCAAGTTCAAATACCTACAACTTTTGAATGAAACAATATTTTTTAAATTCCGTACGTACTGTACGTACTAGGTAAAACATTGTGGATGCTATATGTCACGCCGCGGAGCGCCTAAAAAAAGATAACAAAAGAAAATATTAGTAGTCGGCCATTTTGTACATCGAAAAAAAAAATATTTTTTCTGACAGCTTGATATTCATACTAAATAGATGTGTAATTAATTTTATGAGTGAATCACGTTCATACGAAAAAAATTGTTAAATTCGCACATGATTTTATACCCGTCACTGTGGCCTAACCCCTTAAGAAAAATCATTTAAAAAAACAGTATAACAACAAAAAGTCAGTCCATCACGGCTTCGCAATTCCTACAGTTCGCCACCTGTCGTGCTGAAATTTCCAAGAGGATGCTTCGAATAGAAGAAATGTCAATGACGCAAAAAATGTTGAATACCCCCCGAGTGGGGTGTCGTTGGACAGGGCTTCCGGAATCCTACTCAATGTTATTTTTGCTTTTTTTCGCTGCCCAATCGCGCGCTGCCGGCTGCCCAATTAGTTCGACGGGATGTGACAATGAGAGCGCGCAAACGAAAGCATCCGGGGGCGCAACTCGGACTTTCACGAAAATCCGTACATTTGTTTTATGTTACAGCGTGGCAGGCGACGTTGCTAGAGTATGACAATGGTCCACCGTACGGATGTCGAAAATGCGGGAGAATTTATTCTCACAGGTGCAACCTGACGAGACATCTGAGACTCGAGTGCGGCGTTGGGCCGAAATTTCAATGCGCGCGTTGCACAAAACGCTTCAAGCATCGACATCATCTTCGCGATCACGAGAGAATTCACTTTGACGGCGCGAACCCGATACCAGCAGCGCCACCGGAAACCTCATCGAGGCAAACCGCCGAGACGACTTCCGCTTTTCGTTGGGGCTTTTGATTTCTTTCATTTTCTAAATACCTCGATAAAACGACGAGAAATGTTTTACACGAAAACAGAGTATCGAAGCCCGAAGACTTATTGCACAAAGAGGCTAAAAAATGGCTGAAACGGAAACAGAGAGCGCGTTTTAGTTTCCGCAAATTGAGGTTAGGAACTGCCGAAATCAAAATTAAGAGATCTCAGGACTGGCCGCAAGGATTGAAGTACACCATTTCGCCGCCAGAGCTGACCATATGATTTTTTTTAACATCAAGCTAGCCTTTGGCTTTACAACGGAAGGTATACGTAAAAAAGTAAACTTGGCAGTATGATCAACTTCGGAAGCGGAATAAATTGATGAAGAAACAAAATGCAAGTTCCTAACCTGCAAAATTTCATTTGGTACAATAAAATTGACCAATATTTTTTTACAGGAAATTATTTTACTATTTTGCTCTCTTTAGTTTCGAATTATCCAAAAAAAAATCGAACTCCTTGGAAATCTGAACTTTTTTGCCGGTTTCCGATAGGTTGAGGTGAAGTAGAGGCTGTACTACGTGACATATGAGTACGAGAGGAATAACTGAAGTTTTCGAACGGAGATTTCTCAGGGACTAATAATATTTGGAGCAAATAAAATCGTCAATCAGCGTCGGTGATTTCTACAGAGTCTGATCCCTCATTTTTCCTTAAAAACCTAATCATATATGAGAAAACTCTATTCGAATATTTGTGAGGTTATGTCAACATGCTCTTAAATTGTTATATTCTTTCTAGAGTAGCCTACTTATATGTAAACAATTATTGAGGGATTTCATCAATTTTTGATGAAATCACAACGTGATATTTTGTTGATAACCTAAATCCCTTTAAATAGTACCTCCTTTTACCGATTAACGCAAAACTATAGGGTGTTTCAAAATGACCTGACATTTTAATTTATTAATAAAACGTCTTAGGTATTTGAAAAGTACAAATATTTTTATTTGCATATAAGGTACAAACATGGAGTCGATGAGTGGAAAACAATATCTGATAAATGGCCGCCCAGTCCCTCTTTTGACGAAAATTTCAATCACATTTTGGCATAATTGCGGATTAATTTCATTAATGGTGCGTCCAATTGCTTCCGAGAGATGCGGTGTGGTCTGTGGATCATTGGCATACACTTTTCCTTCTAGAAAACCCCAAAGAAAGAAGTCCAATGGCGTCAAATTGCACGATCTTGGTGACCAATTCACATCGCCGCGGCACGATATAACACGACCATGAAACTTCGTCTGCAATAACTATGCAGTAACGTGTAATTCTTCATGTAATGACTAATCCTCAAGACTTCCTGATGCCAGTTGTCAAAGATTACTATACTCCATGTTCGCCACACAAAATGGCGCGCAATTTAAAATGTCAGGTCATTTTGAAAAACCCTTTATATCATGTGTCCCCTAGAGTACTTCACTCAATGATTTAAGGTTGTTGCTTAAAATGTTTGCGGTGAAGAGATGTCAATGAAAATTTTACTAGTCGTATATTTTCTGAATATACTGAGAAAAGGAGAACGGATGTTTCTGCACTCGTTTATTGAATATCAAATCGTAAATTTTACGTCAATCTCCGCTTAATCGCATCGGTTGTGTGGGGCAACGACGTTGCCATTTCAACATTACCGAAAAAAAGACAGGTTACCGATCTAATTAATGAGAATGTAAGACAAATATGCGACCAGTTCACGAAAAAGTGAGGCTTGTTGTGACATATATATTGAAATGTGGCAACATCGCAACTATGGGAACAGCAGAACCAATCGACGACCTAGCGCGCCAATTTCAAATACGTTGAAGTCAAATGCGCGTAAGGGAAACTTATTAATTTAGTTACTTATTATTTACTATCTATTTATTTATTTATTATTTACACAATGTATTAGCATAGGAACTTCGTTTCTCCCCCCCCCCCACCCTTCAAAAATGATTTAGCAGCAACCTTACAAGTACGCGCCTACGCGCGTGTATACATATCTATATATACGAGGCCAAAGCGACGAGAGCGCCACTTCATTGGAACTCCAATTACCCACAAGCTCGTTATCGCACGGGAACAGAGGAATTGGACTTCCGTATACTCTGACCTTCCTGATTGCATGACGGCGACAAATCCAAGATGGCCGCCTCCGTGCGCACGTCGCAGTGTACGTCTCGCGATAAAACGTATTTTTAAGTAAATAAACCAAGCGTTGTGCAAAATTGGCGAATCGATCCGTTAATGTGTATGTTTGACGCAAAACTATTCCATTCGAATACACGATCTTATCAGGTTCTTACCGATGATTTCATTTTGTAGGTTAGCCTCTGTGAGGTTATTGTGATATAACCGGGTAACAGAAAAAAAGCCGAAAGTTTGAAAAATGTTGTTGAAGGCGTACCAGTGTATGACGCGGACTTGCGGGAGAAATTTTTTTACGAATGTCCGAAGAAATTTGTCAAGAGAGTATAGTGATCCGTACGGAGTGGAGCGTAGAAAGAAGCTCACGACGGTGAATTATTTTACCGCTATGGGGATTCTGACTATCGGCATGGCGTACGCAGCGGTACCGCTGTACAGAATATTCTGTCAGGTAAAAGGCACTATTTTTCGGCTATTTATCACTGTCGGGATCTCTGTAAACCAAAGATCGTAATGTGTTCGCTCTTTACTGTTCGCTTCCAACATTTGCATGTACATTGGTCGAGACGCCGGTACAGTGCATTAGCGATTAAAAAATAAACGTCATTACTTTCTATCGATGTATTATTGGGATGTGGCGGAAAAGAACAGAATTTAACTCAAACAAATCCAATACTATGGAGAGGGTTGACTTTCTTTTGAATCGTCCTCATGCTCGACCATCTTTTACTCCATCCGTCAACCGGACTTCCGTGTTTTTGGAAAACTACACAGACTACGAGCTACGGAGGAACCATCGGCCACGACGACAGCAACATAGAAAACATGAAGACGGTCAAGGATAGACGGATAAAGATTCGCTTTAACGCCGATATCAGTTCCTCCATGATGTGGAATTTCAAACCCCAGCAGAGAGAGATTTGGGTGATACCGGGTGAAACGGCACTCGCTTTTTACACAGCTACCAACCCGACCAGCGCAGCCGTCACCGGCGTCTCCACTTACAACGTAGTGCCTTTCGAGGCTGGCCAATACTTCAACAAGATTCAGTGCTTCTGCTTCGAGGAGCAGCAGCTGAACGCCGGCGAGCAAGTGAGCTGGGGCACTATTTTTGTACCGTTTGGCCAATTTTATATGGGAAGAGAAAATTCTTCAACCAAGTCTGGGGAAAAGAGGCAATTTGGGGATGAAAAAAATGCTGGCCTTTCGAATGGAACAGCTTGGAAGCGTCTTAACATTAATTGAACGATTGAAGTCAATTTCAGAGCAATTCGACAAAGAATGTGGTGCATAAAAAAACCAAGAGTAATTTTTGCAAAGTTTATTTCACACTACCTGTGGGCAAAGAGGGCAATGGTTACAAACGATTTTGACAGTAAATGTTGATGACCCTCCATTAAACGTGAATTTGTTTGCGTTTGTTTCGGTTAATTTCGAGTAAAAAAAAGAGTTCGCACGATTGATTATTATTCGAAATTTGATTGATGGACTTCGCGTACATTTTTTTATAATATAATTTCGAAAAATTGCAAGGAGCGGATATAAATATATTTCATTTTTGGAACTGACGTTTATTCGACCGATCGATTTTTCGTTTCTCTGAGTGTACAATGGAAGTTTCAGAGATATTACTGTGTGATATCACATTTCTGATAAACTACAAAAGATAAGGAGAAAGGAACACATCAAGCGATGCTTGAAGTGTTCCTCTCACTAACCCGAATATTTAACAAGTAACTGATTTTCGTCTATAAACAAGTTGAAACGCATCTCGGTATACTGGTAAAATTTCAAGCCAAGTTACCGAACTTTTAACGAAAAATTACGACTCTCAAAATCGGGGCTGGGTTGAAATTCCGAACTTTGAATGATCAGAATGCTCAAAACTCCGAAAATATACTACCCCGGAAGATCCAAACTCCGAAAGAATATTACACGAAAGACCACAACTCCAAAAATCTGAACACTGTCAAAATAATTAACAAGTTTTGAAAGTTTCAAAATTTTCAATAAATCGACGAATTATTGCAAGAATTTTTTTTTATTAAGAAGTGATTTTACGTCAATATTGAAATTTGTCTAGACAATGTCATACGTTCTACATCATTTACAGTCAACTGTGTAGACTTTCGCTGGCATCTTGACGAACCTTGTAATTTCGGAACCTTAAATTAGGAATTTTAAACCGTCGGCGCATTCAAAGTTCGGAATTTCAACCCGGCCCTCATGTCAAGATCATGCCAGGGAAAGTCAAAGACAATTGACTGTAAATGATGTAGAACGTATAACATTGTCTAGACAAATTTCAAAATTGAGGAAAAATCACTTCTTAATAAGAAAAAAAATTCTTGAAATAATTCGTCGATTTATTGAAATTTTTGAAACTGAAAACTTCCGTAGCCGAACTATTTTGACGGTGTTAAGATTTTCGGAGTTTTGGTCTTTCGTGTGAAATTCTTTCGGAGTTTTGATCTTTCGGGGTACTATTCTTTCAGAGTTTTTAGCGTTCTGACCATTCAAAGTTCGGAATTTTAAACCGTCGGAGCATTCAAAGTTCGGAATTTCAACCCGGCCCCTCAAAATCGTCTCATATATACGGCGCTCTATGGAGATGGCACGTGGCCACATTGCTATCTAATTATTTATACACTAAATAACTCTAGATGCCAGAAGAAATCTAAAGATTCCGTAGCGATAATAAAAACAGGGAGTCGCCGAATGTTTAAAGAAAATATTATCGACAAAACTCACAAAAATGTGACTAGCAAAATAATTTTCGTGGCCGCAACTTTTCAGTGAAAATGTAAAAATGTCTAAATCTACTAAATTTGCGCGACATTTTTATTCCAGTTTATCATTGTGTAACTATGATGTTGAAGTTTGCATCGTTGGAATGCAACAAAACGTTTTTTTTTACTGAATTTTCCAATTTTTCTTTGACAGAATTAAACTATGAAAATTTTGCGATAAATTTTGAAGCTCCTCATTTACCGATCTACAACCCAAATCTACGCAATATGATTTTCGACACTAATAAAAATAAGGAAGCAAAGAAAAAAATCGTTGCATACCAACGATGCGAACTTCAAGACTATTGGGTAACTATTGATTGTGACTTATTTTTATCAAACGCCACTGCAATTTACCAACAAATCCAGAAGGACTCTCTTTACGTCCCCACAAAATATGTCCCTTCGAGGGTGGGTTAACTGTGAAGTAAAGTAGCATTTTTCACCGAACATAGCATTAGCACCGAACATTTTTCACAGCTACGTTTATTTTCCCTCGTTACGCAGGTCGACATGCCAGTTTTCTTCTACATCGATCCCGAATTCGCGGAGGATCCGAAAATGGAGTTTTGCAACGAGATAACGCTGTCGTACACCTTCTTCGAGGCTAAACCAGGCTTCAAGATGCCCATACCCGACTACGTGACGAAACGAGCTTAAGCTAGACGTGAACCTGGACCGGCAATGGCACGAGCCATCGTTACTGAATGCTCAACGAGTCTCCGTCATGCGACTCAACCTACGGGCGTATCTTGCTTTATCGTTCGTGTTTTTTCGCTATTTCGTCCGTCGTTAGAACCGAAAGAGCGCGTTGACGGGATAGGCTCGTCTGAGGCCGGCGACTTTCTCATTGTCGATGTGCGTCGCGTCGATCTTGAGTGCGAGATCGTGCTCGAGGGCGTTCCTCGTGCGCAACAAACGCTGGTGTTGGTTCTCAACTTCCTTCAGGACCTTGTGCATCTTGCTCACCTCGTGATTTATGTCCTCGATCTCCTTCTGCAAACTGGCGGAACACGGTGGTGTGAAGACACATTGTACGTTTCACGTTCAATAAAAATCGTTGAATTGTCGACATTACGATAGTTACGAGCATGAAATTCACCATCAGAACGCTGCTTAATCTTTTTTAAGGTAGTCCTATCGCCAGGCTTCAATCAATAGGATTTTCATTTTTTTTTTGTTGAGCTTCACTAAATATATTAATAATCGTCTCTGTAAAAATTCAGACTCGTTTATCGACCTAATTACAGAGAAAATAAATATTAAAATTGCGTATTTTTGTGAAGGAATTCCGAGACGACATACAAAAATCCAATTTCCGGTTGCTACAAAAGTGTATATAATAGTGGGAATCCGTTAGATTCTTAAAAATAATTAGATTTACATATTTAACACTTGTAGTAATCCAGTGCTCTCAGAAAAAATTATGCTTGTTGACCTAATTTTTATGTAATATCAAGTTTAATTTGAACTTCCGGTATTGGATTTATTACCACTTGCTACGATAAAGAGACGTGACAGCAAGGCAAACAGCTGACTAGTCCTAATCTCATCTCACTCATTCGAATTTCCAAACATATTTCATTTTTAACCGACATATTTTGCCGACACAAATTTTCCACGCTTTTTACCAGTCGTGGCCCGAATACAATGCTTCATATTTCCCGCACCTGACATTGTTCTGACAGATCGACGTTGAAAATCATGGAGGTTAAACTCGCCTGGTTGAGTAAAAAGAGAAGGAGATAGAACCAATATTGCCAAATATCAAATCTAGAAACACTGCGCGAATCGTTGGAATAACTATTTTTTCATTTTTCTAATTAAATGTGAACATTAATTAAACAGTTTACACATGGAAAATTTAGTTATTACAAATATTTTTGTTACATATGCTACAGATGTAAATTGTACACGTCTCAATCTCTCATGGTCAGTGGTATGACTAGTGTGAAGCGATAGGACTATCTTAAGTGCTAGAGAAAAATCGCAGAGACGTGTGAGTTTTGAAACTCGAGCTGGGTCACGGGTTATTGTTCCTTATGGAAAAGGCGTCATGGCCGTTATCTTAAGACGTTACATCTGAGTAAAAAAAAATGTTCGTTTTTTTAAATTGGCTTAAATAACGTTTAAACATTGCAAAAAAGATTTACAAAAGAAATTGTACACGAAAAATGTTTTAAAACGTTCTTAGAGCTCATTTTCCAAAACGCCTTCGAGCACTTCACAACGGACGAAACAGCTAGGTGATAAAAGTAGCAATTTGGAGTTGTTTAGTCCAATCGGTGTGGAAAAAATACGATCTAACAACTGAAGACCTACCAAATACCTTCGTGGATACACACACAATTCAAATGAGAACTTCAATTTAGTCGTGTGGACGCTAGCTCCGCTTTTTTTAAACGCTTTTTTCTCGAAACCACGTTTTTTAAATCGGGAGGACGCATAATTCCGGCCCTTTTCATCCGATTGACTTGAAATTTTAACTGTAGCTTCTTAGATAGATTCTATAAAGAAGTATACACGATTTTTACGATTCGTCAACAACTCTCGTTTGAATCAACAAAGAAAGGACCGATCTTTTAGCGAAAAAAATGAATTAAAAATGATGCCATCATGCGAAAAATCCATATTTTTAATAATCGTGTGTACTCCATCAAAGCTAATGTAAATTACATTTTCTTTTGTTCTAGGTGCTAATTCCCAAAAGTTTTGCGTCCTCCCGCAGATCTCCTCAAAAACGCTCTCAGTGTAGCTACTACATCCGCCGTTGTATATTTTTTTTTCTAAAAAAAGTTTTTCATATGTCAACACATGTAGAATAAACCCTGAAAACCTCATTTTAATGGCTTGCTCCGTATTCTCAACAAAAAAAATCCCAAACCGTCTCTCTTTTAGGTAAACTACATAGATGTAACGCCTTAAACAGTTTTCTTCGTAGTTCGCAACCAGACGAATATGGGAAAAAAGCTTAGCGTGTTCCAGTGGTGTCGAGGATTAGGATGAGAATTCTACAGTGAACGGCAGCGATTGACCCGCGAGGATAGGATGGACTTACTCTGAATCTGACACATACCTCACGTGAGCATAATCCCGGCACAATTCGAGCTCCGGTCGATGCATTCTCGCCTCGAGGCGCGTATGTGCAACGCGCTGCGCGTGGCTCTTATCGGCAATAGCTTTTCTCAACATTTCCAAGTTTTTTTCAACGTCAAAGATTTCATGTTGTACCTGCGACAAAAAAGATCATCTCCCAGTTCAATTGAACTCAAGGCCTTAGGCCACAGTAACGGGTAAAAAATCATATGCGAATTTAACAATTTTTTTCGTATTAAAAAGTGATTCACTCATAAAATCAATTACATATCTATTTAGTACGAATATCAAGCTGTTAGAAAATATATATATATATATTTTTCGATGTACAAAATGGCCGACTACTCGAAACTTCTCGGAACAGCTTTTTTCCAATTGGCGTGAAAAATAACTTCAACAATTTTCACTCGATTTACTTCAAATCTAAAAGTTATGTTCCTAATTGCATTTCGCAGAGAAGTACGTACGGAATTTCTGATTAATCGAAAACTTTTCATTTTATCAGCAGTTTATGAGCAGTTATAACGAAATTTTTCACTGAAAATTCATTTCTTAAGGAGGTACACCAGCTTCAGCAAAATGGTGATAGATCAATAAAAATTGGTGAATATATTCTTTAGTATTATTCATGTAGATACAAATTTTTTCAGATTTTTTGGTTATGCCGTTTTCTTACAAATAATTCACAAGCGTTTATTCTTATACCCGGAATATATACCTATATCTATAAAAACGCTATGCTTATACACGTGAACTTCAATGTTCAATTACTCGATAACGGCACAATGAAAAAATCTGAAAAAAATTGTATTGACATATATAATACTAAAGAATATATTCACCAAATTTTATTGATCTATCACCATTTTGAAATTTTACCATGGTTTAGCATGGCAACATTGTATGAAGCTGGTGTACCTCCTTAAGTTCAAATACCTACAACTTTTGAATAAAACAATATTTTTTAAATTCCGTACGTACTTCTCTAGGTATTCTACTAATGTAGATTGAGGAGAATTTTTATTTTTTGTTCTAGGTAAAAAACTGTTGATGCTAAATGTCACGCCGTGGATTGCCTAAAAAAGATAACAAAAGAAAATATTATTAGTCGGCCATTTTGTACATCGAAAAAAATATATTTTTTTTATAACAGCTTGATATTCATACTAAATAGATGTGTAATTAATTTTATGAGTGAATCACTTTTTCATGCGAAAAAAAATTGTCAAATTCGCACATGATTTTATACTCGTTACTGTGGCCTAAGGCCTTGATATTATAGATATTGATATATTACGAGCTTTGAGAAGTTTGTATCGCGCGCTCTCGACGACGTACCCTGTTGATATGCTGTTGCAGGTGGGACTTTGCTTCCAGCAACTCCGAGGAACGACGCGTAAGAGCGTTGTTCGTGCTCGTCCACGATTCCCACATGTCACGGGCCACTCGATTCACCAGAGCCTCCGCCTCGGTCCGCAATTGAGCCGACTTCGTTCTCTCGCTTTGAGACTTTTGGATGATTCTGTTCGCCGCGTCTGCCCATGATTCTTGCACCGAAACACTTCAGGAAAATACACATTCGCGCATGTGTCACGTGGGTGGGCTTTTTTTAATGTCGTGCGACAAAAATTGGCTGAGATATTCGCTGACGAAGTCCGACACTGAGTAAACATCACGGTAGTTGCCCATACGCGATTTTTTTCTCCGAGTATTAAATAATATACGAAAATTATTGAACCGTATTATCGATTTGCAAAGCAAGTCTCCGTGATCTATTTCTTTCTAAGCGAAATTTCAACAAACAAAAAATATTCACTTTTTCGAGGGTGGATTCGAAACGGTGCTCTATTCAGTTTAAGCGTTCCGCGTGTGAGCAACTACTAGGACATTCTTTACTGCTTGGAATTTGAACACGAGTATCTTGGCTAATTTTTGTCGCGAGACATTTTAAATGTCAAGACAACAATAATTTAAACGCTTTTTTAATTTAATTAAGTCGATTTTTTGCATCACCCTATATATATAGGGTGATGCAAAAACTCGACTTTTTTTGCAGCATTTCTCTTTTATTGCATTTTCACCTGGAATTTGTTTTCACCCTATTGGGGTTATCAGGGCAATGGGACCCTAAAGGGAACCCTAACAGTTGTGTAATTTCCCCAATAACCCTAATAGGGTGAAACAAATTCCGGGTGAAAATGCCTTTATATATATGTATGTATTAGGGTGGTTCAAAAAAAAAATTAATGTTTTTTTCTCGCGGTACTCAACGGAAAATGGTACTACGTTATAAAAAATTCAAACAAAATTTGAAACGTCTAAACATTTTTGTAGGTAGTGCTCAAACGACTTTCAATTTTTTTCTTGATTTTTCGTCAATTTTTTTCCCCGCCAACAGACATCACAATAATATAATTTTCTCAAAACTTTTTATGCTCTGTAGCATTTTCTAAGTTAACATAAACAGGTCGTTATCATTTCACGTAGTTTTAATAAGAATAATAATTCCAAACGATGTTTAAAAAAATATGTATTCTGGATCACAGTATGCGATTGTTGAAAACTTACGTCATTACTCCGAAGATCGAGCCGAATAATAATTTCCCGTCTCGCAAAAAGGATGGGTTTTTCCGTGCTCGCTCACAACTTGCAACAGATATTGTTTTTGGTCTTCGTTTTTCGTAATCAAACCTTTGAAATCTTTCATCAAAGAAACGGCTCGCTCAGCTATGTCGTTCACAACTTGCATGTTTTTAAAAGTAATCAAGCACGTATTATAATCCTGATTAACATCCCAAAGTGAGGGATTCAAGTCCCAAAAACTGCACGGGAGCTCGAATCGTTCGAATAAATTTTTTTACATTTTTATTTTTACGTGTACTGTGACGTACCTCAATACAGCAACTACTGGAAACAGTCAAATGAATCGCGAAAAGAACTCACGAACAGTCAGAGAAACAAAGGTGCAGTAGCGTCAACAGCGCCGCGGTTTGTAACTCTCGAATCCGTATGACTTTGTTTTCTTACTCCAAAACAACATATTACTCCAAAAAAAACACGCATACTTGTTAGACGTTCAGTGATGTAAACACCGCGTTCTTGTTCATCAAGTGGTTGATATAATTTTCACAACCGAATTACATATATTGATTCTTAATCTGCAAATACAAATTGTTTATGGAAAAAAAATATATTTAAATAAAAATTGTGTATTGTTACAAAAAAAATAAAATCAAGACTTACATTGGATCACGCACTAACATTTTCTGCATCGAGATTTAACAAAATTAATACTCCAACAATCATGAAAAAAAAACATGAAAAAGGCGTTTGAGTACTAACTAAAAAATTGTTCAGAACCCTCAAATTTTGCAAAACTTTCTTTTTCTTAGCATATTTCAATTTTCCTATGAGAAAAAAATCGATTTTTTTAACCACACTAATATATATATATATATATATATATATATATATATATATATATATATATATATATATATATATATATATATATATATATGGTGATGCAAAAATCTACTTTTTTCCAGAATTCCTCTTAGTATTACATTTTTCGCTGGGAATTTTTGGGCAGCAAATGAGTTTCCGAACTTTTCGTCAACATTGAGTAGATAATAAATGCCCAGGGTCTCTCTCGCCCGCACTTACCACGGATCACACTTCTCGATACCCGAATAATACTGCAAACCATGACTGTAATTGTTCAATTGATGACAAAGCGTGTCTATTCCCAGTGTACTCTCTTTGTTCTTGAGATCGAGCTCGAGTTGATTCTGCGACGCTCGGCAATTCCTCAGCTACACACAGGAGGCACGAAGTAGACCAAACGAAAGACCACGACGATTCGTGGAATCATCGACTCGGACACAGCAGGAGGCGAGAAAAATCTTTACCTGATCCTTGCATCTGGCGAGACACGCGTCGAGGATCTTTTGGCTGCTGCGCAAATTGGACAATTCGTAAAGCAACGACTTCTCCGTATCGTCGTGCACGAGCTCGGTTCCTTTTCTCGCTTCGCGATGATAGAGACACTCCTCGACTACGTGCAAGGGACCCTCGAGATCCTGAATCGCTCTCTCGAGCACGCCACGACAGTCCTGCAGACGCTCGCATTCCTGCACGAGCTTCTCCAGTTCCGAGGCGATCTCGTTACGCCAAAATGTCACGTCGGTTATCCTCTCGCCGAGTCTACGTCCGGTGTCGTACTGGCCGTACTGGATCTTCTCCTCGGCTGCTCTGAAATCGTCGAATTCGGAGTACTCGCGGTGGGATTATTCAATGATGGAGGTACACTAACGGTGTACCTCCTGTACAAACGTTTTCGGACACTTCAAATAATTGGAAAACTTACGATCACTTTGGATAATTGCAAAATTATATTGGAATAATATAATTCATTATTCAGAGCAATTTATTATTATTGCTCTATATCCTATAATAATTATTTGGCAATTATCCAGTGATCGAATGGTTTGCAATTATCTAAAGTGTCCAAAACTTTTGGCCGGTAGTGTATAATAGAAAATTCCATCGGAACGTCTGACGTAAATCTACGTCCTTAATTTTTAAATTAAATTATTTGTTATGTATATGCCCCTGTCATTAGATATTTTTTCACATTTTCATCGTGTACATTTTGCTCAACATTTTTTATTCCCCCCGCGCGGCTCGCTTCTTTATTTCCGACAATGAAAAATTAACACTGATCAATTCTTATAACAGTTTAAGGCCTTAGGCCACAGTAACGGGTATAAAATCATGTGCGAATTGAACAATTTTTTTTCGTATGAAAAATTGATTCACTCATAAAATTAATTACACATCTATTTAGCATGAATATCAAGATGTTAGAAAATATATATATTTTTTCGATGTACAAAATGGCCGACTACTAATATTTTCTTTTATTATCTTTTTTTAGGCGCTCCGCGGCGTGACATTTAGCATCCACAATTTTTGACCTAGAACAAAAAGAAAAATTCTCGTCAATCTACATTAGAATACCTAGAGAAGTACATACGGAATTCGAAAAATGTTATTTTATTTAAAAGTTGTACGTATTTGAACTTAAGGAATGAATTTTCAGTGAAAAATTTCCTTATAACTGCTCATAAACTCTTCATAAAGTGAGAAGTTTTCGATTAAACAGAAATTCCGTACGTACTTCTCTTCGAAATGCAATTAGGAACATAACTTTTAAATTGGAAGTAAATCGAGTGAAAATTGTTGAAGTTATTTGTCACGTCAATTGGAAAAAAGCTGTTTCGAGCAGTCGGCCATTTCGTACATCGAATTTTTTTTTAAAAAATGTCTAACAGCTTGATGTTCATACTAAATAGATATGTAATTAATTTTTAAAGTGAATCACTTTTTCATGCGAAAAAAATTGTTAAATTCGCACACGATTTTATACCCGTTACTGTGGTCTAACCCCTTGAGGAAGCTTGAATGAAATCTCCATCTTGTGTTTTTAATTGTCAAATTGGTCGGGGCGTCAGTATATATTTACAGCGAAGTATTGGGTTATCCATTAATAATGCGGTTTTTTCTGATATATTTTTCGCCACGGACTAGTGAACTTTGAAAGAGGGGCCTCGAAAGTCTACCAGAACTATCGAAGAGCATTGCTGAAAATTAACTACAGGATATTTTAGATTAGAAAGAATTTTGTTTATCTTAATTTTGAAAAATAAAAGTATAAAAAGCTATACATATTTTTTTAAATCCTTACATACAGGGTGTCCTGTTATATAATCCTCAAGATATTACATTTTTTTTAAATTCTGTAAAAATTTTATGTCGATCTGCTGAACAGTCAGGGAGTTATCGGCGTTTATGGGTAAGTGCCACGAACCAGCCAATTTTAAACGCGTTTTCTTCAAAATTGGTGACCAGTAAAAATGGGATCTCAAACGATCCTATCTCAAGAGTATCACCTTCAATTTTGTTCAGATTGCAAATCTCAAAAGTTATAATTTTAAAGTAAAAATGGCTTTTTTCACGCATTAATCCCTTCCTGATTTTTTCCGCCATTTTAAATGACGATTACAATATTATACTGTGAATGCAACATTCTAGAAGGTTCAAACTAACACCCTGAATTTTTTATATAAGCCATAACAGGTTTTTACTGTAACATATTTCTACACATATGTTGTCAATTTTTTAATCATAAAAATAGTGACTTAAATATGCGAATGGTTATCAATGGCGTCCACACCTACAATTAATTACCTCATAACTTTGACAGCGTCGTTTCTCATTCTCTCCGAAAAATGTGTATTCGCGTCGGCCTCGTTGTAAAATCTCATCTGTTTCTGGAACCATTCGTTCGGGGTGTATCGCGTATGCGCGGCAGCCTGGGCCGCGTGTACCGGATCACGCTGATATCCGGTCACGAGATTTGGAAATCTGAGAGGTTTCGTGGACGAGACGCCACTCCCGTCGATCGCATAGCTCGACGCGCATTTCTTCGAGCTTCGTAACAAATTTAGCCGCTTATTAATTTTGTCGGCTCAACAATGATACACTGTGAGTAGTCTACCAGCACGAAGTGGATGGATCATCAATACTTCGTGAATTGCTATGAAATTTGTAAATTAAAATCCGGCGATTTCAATGCCTTCGGCAGGTGATGGTGATTTCGTATTGAGAATCTGAAGATTCGTTACTAACAGAGGAACGAGCTGGACGTTTTCGTAGCCCATACTTGGCCGCCAAGGCATCAGCGATGGATCTTTGTAATGTTCACTTCCTCCGAATGATAAGAGCGACTTCGTGTAGTAGTAAGGCGCCGGTGAATACACCGTGCTCCAAGGTTGGATTTGCTGCGTTCGGAAAAGAGTAAAAGAAAATTATTTACGCGCAATCGCAATGAGTAGTTCCTGTAACGTATCCCCACGTTCGAAGAAACCCCCAGCCTGGGAGGAGGATTAAATAAACAAAGAAACTAATCTGCAGCCTGCAACGATCGAAATCTTCCACTTCCGGATCGTACGTGCATCTATGAGCGCGTCAGTGCAAGTACTTCCGGTGTCATGGCTGACGTACCTGCGGAAGCTCCGGAACGTAAGGCTTCGCGAAACCCTCCTTAAACGACGTTAACAATCGAAAAAAATGCAAGCTTCCCAATAATGCCCCGAGTTTATATCGAGCAATCGTAGGGACGAGAAATTCCTGCCAATGCGTTCGCGGTATCGCGGCGTAGGCAAAACCACTGTATTTTTAGGTTATGTCGATAAAGTGTCAATGTCACGAGACTCCGTAAATACTTCGTGTTACCGCTAACGCCGAATATCACTTCCTACGTTGCTCGAAAGTCCCGACACTCCCATGTGATGTGAAAGACACACGGGTGCGAGAGAGACAGCGACAGCAGCGCCGACCGCGGAGCAAGTTAATGTTTTCACGTCACGTTAAAGTCACGCATTTCGAAGCACCCCAAAAATTCTAGAATCTCGAGTGTACCACGCTTACATGCGCGAAACCAAAATGCTACTCTCTTCCAGATTGTCCCGGCACGGCGAGCGAGAGCGCAGGAAAAGTCTCAGCGTGCGCCGGCTGCCCGAATCAAAATGTATGCGCGTCCGGAGCAACCAAACAACCGGACCCAGGCGTAGCGCTGGTCAAGCAAAGCTTGGCGTCGGTCAAGTACAAAATTCTCGTCCTGTCTGGGAAGGGCGGAGTGGGCAAGAGCACTCTGACGTCTCTGTTGTCCAGAGCACTCGCGGCGGATGATCCGGAAAGAAACGTAAGGCTGCCCCTACAAGCTGCACCTTTTGATCGCTCAAGAAACTCGACTTATTTTTTCCTCAACGACAATTCGCTTACCCGGAGGATTCGCGATTCGTGTAAAATCCAAATAGGTTTTCGTAACAATTTCACCATGCAAGAGACGCAAGCTCCACCTTAAGGCTGATATGTGGTAAAAATTAATCCGCTCACCCGCTGTCCCAAGCCGAGCACGTCCAGGTGATTCTCAACGTACATTTTTTCACATGCCGAATGGAGCGTGTGCTAGACCGATAGTTTGGGGGATTAACTGTAGCTAAGAATCGCACGGACTGTAGGCATTAGCGCCGTGTCATCCTGTACCAGCCTCCTATTGATTACTACCCCCTGTGTGCCGTACCGGTTGTCACAGAGCGAACGATACGGACTGGTTACAGGATTGACCCCGTTATTCTCCTTTATTTGCTCGAGGCATGATTTTATTGCCCTAGAACGAAATTATACTGGGAAAACATTAATCGGGACATGATCCAATGGTAGAGTTTCATTGAACAAAAATAGCAAAGATCTTTGTAATCTAAAAGCATGCTGAGGGATCATTACAGTGTAACGGGTCGAAAAATAGCTGATGTTCGGGATTTTTTTTTTCGATGATTAAAGTACGCTAATCAGTTCGATTTTTTATGTCAAATCGAAGCACTCATTGAGAACAGAAAATAAATTTTTAAACGTTTATTTTTATTTTTTTAACGGTTGAAAATGTCTAAAAAAAGGAGTCCTTACAGTGTACACGATTGTGGCGGTAAATCATATAGGAAACAAAATTTGTCTAAAGATTATTTATCAGTATAAAAGCCGCTAATTTGCTACGGAGGTTTTTTAAAAAACCGAATTGACAAAATGGCGGCAGTTTGAAAAAAAAGTATCGACTGTAGCCTATTTTTTCGACAGTTTTTCGTTGAAAATAATATGAAGATTTTGAATCAACAACAAAAAAGCTTCCAAAGCAAGATAAAGAATGGCGTACAGAATGTTGTGTCAAAACTTGAGACGGATAGCTTGAAAACTCTTCCTTTGAGAGTGTACACCGTTTTGAAAAACGACATTTCGATAAAAACGCGTCCATCCGCGCCAGGTCTCACGCAGCTGGTCGAATCCCTTTTTCTGAGAAAGGCTGTAGCAACCGGAATAATTTGAATTTCACCGCAAAAATTGAACAGCATGTTTATAACCGTCTATACTAGCGGATGATGCAAAACGTTTTTTTAAATTTTACACTGATGATCCCTTGATAATATTGGCTCTTCGTATGAGGATTGGGCGAAAATAATTAGTCTCAAATATAATTCTGTATCCGAAATTACTGAATTGTACCATCTTATGAAGCAATTACAGATATCTAGGTTTGCAGATTGCACTGACAATTGTTAAAAATCGTTGAAGTAATCTTGCCATTGACTGATTACAACTAGCTCGTGGCGCGAATAAAAAATCGTGAATTTCTTTGGCAAAATGTGGGCAGGTTTTGTTTTTTTACATTAAAATTATTTTTTTTTCTTGCATATTAAAGAGTATGGTTATAGGTGTCCTTAACAATTTTTGTATTCAAAAATATTTATAAATTTGGTAGCTACAATGGTTTGTGCAGCTGTTTGAAAAACGTCCTTCGCGATGACCACTGCTGCTCAGAAACAAAGAATGCGAAATGAAAAAAATCGCATTTTATTTTCGCATGAAATTATCCAGTGCGCGGATGAAGAATTTAAGGGGTTATATACAGTCAGGAGGTCCAAAAAGATCGATTTGTCAAGAATTTTTCTGGCGAAGACCTTTAAATCTATTAATGTAAAAATTTGTACACATATTATGGTAACTTTTAACGGTATTTTAACATTTTTTATTTGTAAAAATAATTATTTTAAAAGCTGCTATAGCTGATCTCCTGGACCTCTAAAAAAAGGCGTCTTGCGGTGAGCACGATATCTTTGGAGTGGATCATCTAAAATGAACCAAAAATATTTCGTTAACTTTTGACAAAAATGTAGGCCTTATATTGTTTATAAAATGGAAAATATTTATGGGTGAGAAAAAACCATCGATTAATTACTAAAAAATATGCTTTAAAAGATTGTGTTAAAATTTGAGACTGATCGGTTCAGCTGTTTCCGAGAAATCTTGCTCACCGACATTAAAAACACAGTTTTGAGAAAAACGCGTTTAAAGATTCAAAAGCACTTTCGAACGCTCTGACACGTCATTACAAATGTGCGTGTAACTTCCACAGTAAGTAGGCCACAGTAACGGGTATAAAATCATGTGCGAATTTAACAATCTTTTTTCGTATGAAAACATGATTCACTCATAAAATTAGTTACACATCTATTTAGGATGAATATCAAGCTTTAAAAAATATATATATATTTTTTTCGGTGTCCAAAATGGCCGATTACTCCAAACTTCTCGAAACAGCTTTTTTCCAATTGGCGTGACAAATAAGTTCAACAATTTTCACTCGATTTACTTCAATTATAAAAGTTATGTTCCTAATTGCATTTCGCAGAGAAGTACGTACGGAATTTCTGATTAATCGAAAACTTTTCATTTTATGAGCATTTTATGAGCAGTTATAACGAAATTTTTCACTGAAAATTCATTTCTTAAGTTCAAATACCTACAACTTTTGAATAAAACAATACTTTTTAAACTCCGTACGTACTTCTCTAGGTATTCTAGTCTAGATTGATGAGAATTTTTGTTTTTTTGTTCTAGGTCATAAATTGTGAATGCGAAATGTCACGGCGCGGAGCACCTAAAAAAAGATAACAAAAGAAAATATTATCAGTCGGCCATTTTGTACATCGAAAAAAAAGATATATTTTGTAACAGCTTGATATGCATACTAAATAGATGTATAATTAATTTTATGAGTGAATCACTTTTGCATGCGGAAAAGAATTGTTGAATTCGCACATGATTTTATACCCGTTACTGTGGCCTAAGGCCTGAATGGAAAATCGATTTTTGATAAAATGGCCAAAGTCCAAAGTGAAGGTATCGATTTTTTGTTAAAAAAGGCTCCCTTTTCGTTTAAAAAAAAACGATTTATCGAACAAAACAATTCCTTCGTTCAAGCAAACTTGTAAAATTTGAAGTTGAAGGGTGCAGTGACTATTGGGATATCGTGGTCACCGATCTTGAAAAAGTAATTTTGAGAAAAATGCCTTTTAAGATCGCTGGTTCGTAGAACCTACCAATAAACGCGCATTACCCCCTCAATTTTTAACCAATCGACTTTAAATTTTCGGAGAATATTTTTGAAATGTTACATTTTGAGAATCCGTCAAAAACAAAAGATCGATATTTTCATGAATTTCAAATAGGTGCGGGACCTTAAACTGCAAACGTCATTGACTCAAGCTTTAGAAATAAAAAAAAAACAAAGAGGCGACTACAGAGCCTGATGATCAATTTGTATTCAACATCCAGGTGGCGGTTTTGGACATAGATATTTGTGGACCTTCGCAGCCCAGGGTCCTCGGAGTCCTCGGGGAGCAAGTACACCAAAGTGGTTCCGGCTGGTCGCCGGTTGTAAGTTCCGAATAGATTTCCATCCGAAAACTTATTGCAATCCGCGCGTCTCATCTCGATGATTCTCTTCATTTTTAGTATGTGGAAGACAACTTGTCGGTGATGTCCATAGGATTCTTGCTGAGCAGTCCTAGCGACGCTGTTATATGGAGAGGTCCAAAGAAAAATGGTATTATTCAGCAAAGTAGCAATATTTGAATATTTTTGTGCCTATAAATCTATTTGCCTCCCCAGTGTACGCGTACCTCTACGCCTTTTCACAAAAACCGTTCCCTATTTTCTCGTATTCTTACATTTGGATTTTTAAAAATGTATACATTTTATGTATATAAAAAAATAATAGCGCAAATTTATGCGTTCTGCAGGAATGATAAGGCAATTCCTTTCGGAAGTCGATTGGGGACATTTGGACTATCTGATTTTGGACACACCGCCAGGTACATCGGACGAGCACTTGTCGGCTACTTCGTATCTCAAGGGTACCGGCGTCACCGGGGCAATCATCGTAACGACACCTCAAGAGGTGGCCCTGCTGGACGTGAGAAAAGAGATTGATTTTTGTCGCAAGGTCAACATTCCTATAATGGGAGTCATCGAAAACATGAGTTCCTTCGTGTGCCCGAATTGCAAGGCAAGCTAAAAATCTTACTCTCGTAAAGAGAAGTAGAAAAAAGGAGCGAAAAAAAATAACAGAACGTACAATAATGGCACGTTCATTGCGTACTGCAGAGCAGCGCGGAAATATTTCCAGCGTTGACCGGAGGCGGAAAACGAATGGCCGATGAAGCGAAGATCCCCTTTTTGGGCTCTCTGCCTCTCGATCCACTCGTGGCAAGATGCTGCGACGAAGGTAGAGATGTTCTCACGGAAATGCCGGAATCGCCGGTGGTCAAAGCGCTCCACACTATCGTTCAACGTAAGCGAATGTTTGCATCGAGTAGCTTACGAATCTCTACCGGCGGGTCTTTAATTTTTACTTTTTCCCACTTCGCAGGGGTGATAGACGAGTGCGAGAGGGACAAGGAGAACGGCGCAACGACACAGTCATAAATCTTATATTTTCACAATGTGATTCTGTTAGCTAATAATAAAATAATATCTGCTTTTTATATGTGAACGGGTATTGTTGAAAAAGAAACTACTTCGAGAAAATGTGTATCCTTGGTAGAGCAATCTGAATTACCGACCGAGCCGAAATAAGAGCGAGGGTGCTGGCTAAACGTTCATTCCCAAGTGTTTAAAAAAAAGGACTACTTCGTTCAAAGTACACCCAGTCACTCTGGTTTTACCAGAAAAAAATAGTTTGCAAAAAAATTCAACAAATTTTTATTTCTCGGTCGGCATTTGCGATAGGCGAGGTTACCGACAGTCGGTCAACCGACGAACCATTTAATGTTAGAAATAATTAGATATCTCCACGCGATTGTTTTCTTTTTCCAATTGTTCTCAACAATGATTCGTCACAGTCTTCTGAATATTACTTCCGGCGGGCCGACCTTACAGAGTTAAATAATTCGCTTAGAAAAATCTAGGGATTCCCGCGTGATTGAAATGAAGAAAAATGATATTGGCACGACTGCCCAGCTCGTTGTTACTTTCGCCGCAACACCGCGCGCTCTTTGACGGCCGTTCTCGAACCTTTTCCGCCGAGTTCCTCTTTTGGCTTGATTGTTGGTTAACAATTCCGCGCTCGGAGCAAAAGTAGTTAAATATCTTCAAGAGCAATGGCAAAGTTCGACCTGACGCCCCGAATAGGGCAATACCTCGACCGGCATCTTGTTTTTCCCCTCTTGGAGTTTTTGTCCGCAAAGGAGGTAAGTTTACGAGGTTTCTTTTCCCTGAGATATTCTCCCATGTGGCATTTGAGGTTATGATACGATGAACGCTTCGCCTCCTCACGCACAGATCTACGACGAGAATGAGCTGCTTCAAGCGAAACTCAACATTCTCAGCAAAACGAACATGATCGATTATGCCATTGACATCAGGATGGTCCTTTATCCGAAAGCGGAAGTTCCGGAGGTGAGACGATCCGCCGGCGAAGAATAACGCTGTTTGTGCTGCGGCTATCAAGGCCACTCCCGAAGATGCCAACTACCCCGTTATTCTCGCTTTATTTTGCAGGAACTCAAAGCCCGCCGTGCGGAAGTCGTTCAAGAGCTCAGCATTCTGCAGAACAATGTCTCCGTTGTAGTCGCGCTCATGGACAATGAGAAAGTAATGAAGAAAATGGAAGAAATGAGAGATTCAAAGGCGCTCAGTAATTATCTCTCTCAGGAATCGGACGTACGTATATAGTTTGCATAATTAGGGGAAATGATTCACTTGTAGCTCTAAATTTTGACGTAACCGCCGACCAGCTGCCATAGTTATTGCAATTTTTCTCCACTATTTTTGCACTAAGAGCGATGGTTCTGTGTCAAAATATGAACCTTTACCGTGGCAAGGTCTAGTAACTTGAAAGATCTCTTTTCAAAGCTTTTTTTTATCACAGTTTGCCGCGGTAAATTAAGTGGCTCTTTTTCCACTAACCGAACCACCGCTGTAAAAATTGCATTCATTTGGTACAGCCGTTATCAATAGAAATGGTGTAAACTTTGAAAGGATTCCTTGGTCAGCCAGATCCTCCGTCATTTTGGTTCCACAGATAAGGTGGGATCTGGACGGGAAAATATTAAGCAATTTTGAGCATTTTTTAAAACTAAAAAACTATTCTTTTACATTCATCGAACTGTAGGTATACTTTAATAATATATTTAAGTATACAAAAAAAATTGATTTCTTGATCGTTGTAAATGAATATCCCATCTCAAGCGTCTCGATTGTACAATTGTCTTTTTTTTTGCCACAGTTCAAGGTCGAGATGATGGACAGTCTCGTGAAACTTGCCAAGTACAGATACGAGTGCGGTAATTATTCCGTGACAACGTCGTATCTCTATCTGTACATGCTTATCATGCCATCCACGGACAAGGTATGTTCAGTGTACTTTTTATAAACAATGCGTGAACACACTTTTTCCTGCACTCATTGGTGTGTCAAAATAATCATTGCGACTGGTGTTAAATATTGCTCCACGTGATCCCCAGAATTACCTGAACGTTCTTTGGGGAAAATTGGCGTCGGAGATACTCGCGCAAAATTGGGAAACGGCCCTCGAGGACGTGAACAAATTGCGCGAATACATCGACAGCAACGTAATCGGAAATTCACTGCAAGTCCTTCAACAACGCACTTGGCTCATTCACTGGAGCTTGTTCGTGTTTTTCAATCACGTCAAAGGCAGAGATCTCATTATCGAGATGTTCCTTTATCGTCCGCAGTGAGTACATTTTCATTATTTTATCGCCATTTTGTCTCGCAAGCGGAGAATGTGTATGAATATTTTTATACTCTCCAAGCTACTTGAACGCGATCCAGACAATGTGCCCTCACATTCTACGCTACTTGGCTGCGGCTGTGATCGTCAACCGATCCAGGCGGTCGACCCTCAAGGATCTCGTGAAAGTCATCCAGCAGGTAAAGCCTCTCAGACACGCAAGCATAGCCATTATTTTTTCCAATCCATTATTTTTTCTCCCGTGCAAAGTAGCAACGTGCGAGTTTACAAATTTAATCGAGTTTTCGAAATATTCAGGAATCTTACACGTACCGTGATCCGATCACCGAGTTCCTCGAGCATCTTTACGTCAATTTCGACTTCGACGGCGCACGGCAAAAGCTCCAAGAATGCCAGACCGTCGTTTTCAACGATTTCTTCCTCATCGCTCTGTTGAACGAGTTCGTCGAGAACGCGAGGCTCATGATATTCGAGACTTTCTGCCGGATTCATCAGTGCATCAGCATAGGGTACGGTTTTTACGTCAAAACGGGCACCACCCATACATTAAAAAATGAGAAGCGTCGAGTCCTTCACCGACGAATGTTGAAGATCATTTAGACGTAGTTCAAATTGAACGATTTTTTTATACGTAGTTACAAGTAATTTTTTTGTCGAGAGAAAAAAAGAAATCAAAATCTAGATAATTTTACCACTGTCGTCGAATATCCATAAGTATGAATATTCATAAGTCGAATATCCATAAGTATGAATATCCATAATTCGAATATCCATAAGTGAGTATAGAGTAGAAATGAGTGCCAGAAATGGCAAGAGGTAGAGGTAAGTGAGTTTGTTTGGATTTGTTTGGGTTCCCTCTAACTCGCCTTTCCTCTACCTCCCGCCATTTCCGGCGCTCATTTCTACTCTATACTCACTTATGGATATTCGGTTATGGAAATGCGATTTATGGATATTCTGCTCCAATGAATTTTACACAGAATCGCCAATTCAGCTGAAATTTTATCAACGAGGGCACTTAAGGCCTTAGGTCACTCTAGAGGCTGAAAAAATACGCTTTTTGGGTTTTTTTTTCAGAAAACTACAAAATAAATCGAGATTACAAAAAGGGTGTTTATCATACATATCAGTGACTGTATACAATCATTTTTTTGAAGCGATTAATTTCGAAATGGCTGCTGTGCAGCGTTTTCTAAAGTGGAAAGTGAGAAATTTGCCTACAAAATCGTTAGATAATTGTTAATAACAAATGAACTATGCAATATAAAAAAAAATCCTACGTACTTCCATAGACAATGTATTTTTCACGATATATTCAACATTTCAAGTGAATCGGTTGAGAATTGTCTGAGTTATGTTTCCGGCCAACTTAAAAAATGCAGTTTTGAGATAATGGCGTTTGAAGTTTTGAGCAGCTAGCTGCGGACCAGGCGGCCTTGTACTAAAATTCGAAAACCGAGTACGTCGAGATTTTTCCCGGCCATAATCTTTTGGGACATCATTTTTGAAGTCTTAGGGGACCATTAAAAAAAATCGATTTTTCGAAAATTCTAGTGGCCTAACCCCTTAATGTCAGCGCGAGATACCAACGGCGGCCACATTCACAACTTTTTTATTTTCATATTTGAACTTTTAAGTTCCAAATTCTTATGAAATTCGTATCTCTGACATTGGTGAAACTCACGAACCCCGGTCCCTTTTAAATCGCATTAGTTTTTTTTACGACCAATTCTCATAACGTCGAGCGGTCTACATTTTTCTTTATATCCAAAAACTATCCGGACGAATGTTAAACCGCGTCGTGTTTCAGAATGCTCGCGGAGAAGCTCAACATGAAAGCGGACGTAGCCGAATGCTGGATCGTGAATCTAATCCGTAACGCACGATTGGACGCGAAGATAGACAGCAAACTGGGCCACGTGGTGATGGGGGGACAGCCCGCATCGCCGTACCAGACTCTCGTCGAGAAGATCGAGACACTGAGCGTGAGGAGCGAAGCTTTGGAGAACCTTATCGAGCGAAAATTGAAAGCAAAGAATCAAGATCCCGTCAGTATAGTTTGGAACTAATCCGTGTGAACGAGAGTCGACGAGGATTCGGGATCCGAATTGTTCGACGTTGTCGAATCGAACGCACGATTAATTGTAAAGCGTTTCTGCGACATTGGACGGACGAGTCAAACTGGTGTCAATAAATTGGAAAAGTTTTTTTTCACGCGTAATTATTGTGCATTTGTACAGATGGAATAGCTCCAAAAGCGCGCAATCAAGAACCAAATAAAGATCGTGGTATAAGGAAGAAAAAAAAGAGCGCCGCGTACACGTAAACGCAGAAGTAGACGAATAAGTTCATTGGTCTCACACGATCATACAAACTCCGGTAAAAAAATTAACAGGCTCTTATTCCTAATGATTTATCGTTAATTAGGAACGAAAAGTATTACGGTAGAGGCGCCCCGAGCATTTTACAGACGATTGTTGAAGGATACTGGTTTTTTTTAAACGTGGATACCAAAAAGTTCATTTTCGAAGTGTAAATAAGCTTCCCTACGTCGAGTTCGAGAAAAAAATAATCTAAGAAACTTCGTACGAAATTGTGTTAACTGATCTACACTTAATATTGATTATGTTGCCGAAAACGATATAGTGAAATTTATGAAAACTTCGAAGCTGAACTTCCACTGAACGTAACTGCGTCTTCTGCAAAAGGTATCCTTTAATATTCATTAGCGAAGCGTACTTTAAAAGAAAAGGAACATTTCCGTAATTGCTCCGAGCATTGGCTGCAGTAACGATAAACCATCCGAGCGAGAAAAAAAAGCAACGAAAAATTGGAGCATCAAAACACATTTTCTCAATAGAAAACAAAATAAAATTCTATTCCAATCGACGCTTGTCTATTCCAATTGCGCGTCCGTCGGATAATGAAAAAAAAACCAATAGCGTACTTTGCTCGTAAAAACGTTTGAGAAATCATTTCGTCCCTCGGTACTTGATCGATATAACTATCAAATACACTAAATAACGAAAAAAAGTGTTGAATTTGGCCGTGATCTTTAAAGTAAAAAAATACTCTTGGACTGGAATCGTCGATTGCGTTCAAATGGCGTTCCGATCTCGTCCGATTGTAAAATCCTTAAATTTAAATTTGTGCGAGATTTCTCGTTTCACTGTGCAGTCTCATCGTCGTTTTCGTCCTCGACGATATTGTTTTCGAGTCCGGCAGGTAAGAAATTGCATCCGGTGTAGCATCCTCTGTCGATGCAATAGATGAGGACGCTGCGCCAATAAGGATCCTGGAAGAGTAACGTCGGATTTCCGAGTATGACAAGAAGGGCGCGAGCTCGGGTTATCGCGACGTTGAGGCGTCTCGGCGAGGCGATAAAGCCAAGAGCATGCTTGATGTCCTCCGTGACGAAGTTGCTCGTTGATCTGACGGTCGATAAAATGATGACTTTGCGCTCTTGGCCTTGAAACTCTTCGACACTGCCAACTTTTGGCAACTCGACGTCCAATTCCAGCAGCAAATCTCTAATTTGTCGTACCTGAAGAAAAGCACATTACGAATTGAGGTGTCCTATCGCTTCACACTAGTCATACCACTGATCATACTTGAGACTTCTACAATTTATATTTCTAACATATGCAAAAAAATTGTAATAACTAAATGTTCCATGTGTAAACTGATTAATGAATGTTCACGTTTAATTAGAAAAATGAAAAATAGTTATTCCAACGATTCGCACAGTATTTCTAGGTTTGATATTTGGCAATATCGGTTCTATCTCCGTCTCTTTTTACTCAACCAGACGAGTTTAACCTCCATGCTTTTCAACGTCGATTTGTCAGAACAATGTCAGGTGCGGGAAATATAGAGCATTGTATTCGGGCCACGACTGGTAAAAAGCGTGGAAAATTTGTGTCGGCGAGATATGTCGGTTAAAAATGAAATATGTGTGGAAATTCGAATGAGTGAGATAAGGTTAGGACTACAGTCAGCTGTTGCCTTGCTGTCACGTCTTTATCGTAGCAAGTGCATCGTAGGAAGTTCAAATTAAACTTGATATTACATAAATATTTGGTCAATAAGCGTATTTTTTTCTGAGAGCACTAGATTACTACAAGTATTAAGTATGTATATCTGATCATTTTTAAAAATCTGACGGTTTCCCAATATTATATACACTTTTGTAGCGACCGGAAATTGGGTTTTTGTATGTCGTCTCGGAACTCCTTTACAAAGATGCGCAATTTTAATATTTCTATTCTCTGTAATTAGGTCGATAAACGACCCTGAAATTTTACAGAGAGGATTATTAATATATTTAGTGAAGCTCAAACAAAATTATGAAAATCATATAGATCGAAGCCTGGTGATAGGACTACCTTAAATGTATCGTTTAGGAGTATCTAAAGTAAGTTTGCGGATTATCGTTCCTCTTGACGAGTGAAAGTACCTGTTTCTTATACGGCGTGATGATGCCGATGTCGTTGCCGCTCACGTTACGATCGTAGAGTTTCAAGAGATAGAGATAAGCTTGCGTAGCTTCAGCCGGATTGTACCAGCTCGGGCTGTCCGGATCCTGGCGATTTTCCCCATTGACACCGTGAAAAACGATAGCGGGTGGCAGTGCGCCCGTTCTCGCGGGCAGATCCGCCGCCATGGAGGTCAAGAACTCGGCCTCGGGGCTTCTCGTCTCCGAGACTTGAGCTCTGAGCTCCGAGTCGTAAAAGAGTGAATTCGGCAATTCGAGAATTTCCGGCAAGCTTCTGTAGTTGATGACGAGTTTGGTGACCAGTCGGGGATCGTAGCCGTTCGCGAAGCCCTCCTTGTCACGCTGATACGGGAAGTGGTGGAGTAGCCTCGAGAGGAAGGATTCGCCGAGGCCAAAGTGCGACGCGAGTCTGCTGTTCACAACGGGGCCCAGCTGCATCGGATCACCGGCAAGTACGATTTGTCCGGAGCTCGAGTGTACGAAAGTGAGCGGTACCATGATTTCCGGTTCGGTCGCTTGGCCTGCCTCGTCCACGAGAATATGCGTGAAGTGTCCACGGGGAAATCCCATGTTGTAGAGCAAACCTAACGCTATGCAAGTGCCAACGGTTATCCGATGTCGTCCGAGAACGCTCATCGTGCAATTCGTTCTTGGCTTGTTCGCCTCGTAGGCGTCTCTGGCTTTGGTGCTCCATTCGGCGGCCAAGTTGCCCGTGGCGCAATAAGGCAGCAGTCTCTCGGGTATGGAATCGTCGTCGAGGCAGTGTTGAGCGACCAAACGCACGAGATCACCGGGCCGCAGTACACCGCTGTCGAGCAATCTCTCGGCAATGAGATTGGCCGAGCTGTTGGAGGGCGTCGCGATCAGCAAACGACTCTCCGGGATCGTCGTCAGTATTTGCAGCGCGGCTTCGCAGAGCGTGATCGTTTTGCCGGTACCGGGAGGCCCGAATATCACGTAGGGCAGTGGCCGAGCGACGCCCTTGAGAATATTGCGCACAGCGACTTTTTGATGGTAATTCAGACTCTTGTTGTACCAGGTGAGAGTGCGCTTCTTCAATTGTGAGACCTGAGGCTCGATTTTGTTCCGGGAGGGATCAGGCAAAGCCGAGCCGTTACGCGAAGCTTTGGAATCTTCGCTCTTATCGGACTCCAGACCCTCAACCAATTTTTCACACTTGCTCGGCTCTCTCGGGCTCGTCGGAGATTTCTCCGCTCTCCTTGGGTTCTCGATGCCCGACTTCACCTGGAACAATCTCTCGGCGACGGATATTTTAGGATTGCGAGTCGTACCGTCCGAGGACGCGTCGCTCGACGTCAAACTCGTGTTCGACGAACATATCGAGGACAAAGATTCGCTACGATTGTGCCGCAATTTCACTCGTGGCTTTTCCTCCGCTTCGATCTCGTCCAGATGCACCTGCGGTTCCTTCTCCGCTACTCGAGTCGGGAAGAGAATCTCCGTGCCCAGATTCACCGTGGCGAGATTCGTCGCTGTGTGACAACGCCCGATCGACGAGTACGACGACTTGAAACGCACTTGACACTCCTCCGAGTTGTAAGTCTCGTGAAATCGCTGATTGAACTTCAGATGGACCTCCGAACTCTTGACCTTGTGGACGTAACCCTCGTACTGCGGGCTACCTGAGGAAATTCATCGGTCCGAAGATTGTTGGAGGATAAGGTCATAATGGGCTGGCAACTATGGGGGACTCGAGATTGACTTGTAATACATTCATTATGGTAGGTGAGCCAATGACACACATTTTTGTTTCGTTACGGCCAAAGCCGTATAAAATTGATAGATTCGATGACCCTGAAGCCAAAATTTCAGAAATTCGTCGCGCATGACCTGAGGGCATTTTAAAACACATGCCTGGGTAAGCATTTTTTTCTGCGACTTTTTCGTGTATGGGTCCCCTATGAAAAATAATTTAATTGAATTTGTAATTCAATATTCGGTTTTGGGTCAACATTCTACACAAAATATCCACATTGCAGATAAGTAACTTATTCCGTCTACGAGCTAGAGAGCCGTGGCAGCAATAGGCCTCCGTTTGGCCCTTTGGGTACGGAACCCTGAAAATGTCAACAAATATTACCACACTGTATCCATAGTATTCCATCTTATTTCCAGAATCTAGTTAAGGCCCTAGGCCACTCTAGAGGCCGAAAAAATAGGCTTTTTGGGGATTGTTTTTTTCAGAAAAACTACAAAATCGATCGAGATTACAAAAAAGGGTGTTTATCATACATATCAGTGACTGTATACAATAATTTTTTGAAGCGGTTAATTTCAAAATGGCGGCTGCGCAGCGTTTATCTCAAAACTGCGTTTTTGAAGTTGGCCGGAAACATAACTCAGGCAATTTTCAACCGATTCACTTCAAATGTTGAATATATCTTGAAAAATACATTGTCTATGGAAGTATGTAGGATTTTTTCGTTATATTGCCTAGTTCACTTGTTATTAAGGGGTTACCCCCACTTGCGATTTTGAAAAAATCGATTTTTCTTTTATTGCACTTTTTTGAAGTATAAGTATCTGAGAATATGTCCTGAAAATTTCAAGTCGATCCGAACAAAATTGACTGAGATATGAGCGTTGAAAGAGAAGAATCCGCGTTGAAAGAGCGTTGAAAGAGAAACTTTAAACGCGTTTTTCTCAAAATGGCATTTCTGAAGTCGGTGACCAAGATTACTCGAACACTAATGAACCGATCTTCTTGAAATTTTGCAGGCTTATTTAATACATAAAAATGTAGTCTTTAATCGTTCGATTTTTTTTTTCGAATAAAAATGGCCGTTTTATAGCCAAAAAACGGCCGTTTTTTTTCGTTAAAATCGAACCATTAACTTTGACTGTCCGCCATTTTGTGAAAAATGAATATTATTTAAAATCCTTCGATTAAAGACTAGTTTATACTTATATTTGACTAAATCCATCCGCATTTTTTTCTTCAGATGATCCACTTCGCCACAATGTTGGTCACAGCAAACCGTGTACATAAAAACATTATTTCATTGACGGCCATTTGCCACTAAACAATGTAATATTTTTCAGTAAAAAAACTACTGAAAGTTCTTCAAGATGTGTTCTTTAAGATGGTATATTGATCGATTAAAAAAGTTTTGTAGTTTTCTTTAAAAAAATTCATGAAAAAGGCCTTTTTTGCGCTGCAAGTGGGGGTAACGCCTTAACAATTATGTGATAATTTTTAGGCAAATTTTTGGAAAGTGAAAAATTAATCGCTTCAAAAAAATTATTGTATACAGTCACTGATATGTATGATAAACACCATTTTTTGTAATCTCGATTTATTTTGTAGTTTTTCTGAAAAAAAAATCCCCAAAAAGCCTATTTTTTCGGCGTCTAGGGTGGCCTAACCCCTTAAATTATGAACCTCAGATACCGAGAACAGATACGGAGACCATTATTTTTTTTTTTTAATGACAAACAAAATAATAGCATATCGTCTGAAAATAATTTTTATAAGTACATTTCGGTCAGTTGCTGGTAAAAAATCAATCTTCAGAAAAGTCTGAGCTCCTCACATTGTAACAGCATTTTGAAAATTTTAACAAATTTCACTAATCGGTAACGTAGATCCCATTGGAGATAATAAAATAAGTTGTCCAGATGTAGAAAAAATTGATATCAGACAAATTGAGTATTGCACCTAACTATTCAGACAAATATAGGCGACATGAAAAATGTCTGAAAACAGTATGTTGGTAATTTCGCCAGCCAAACAAAAGATTTTTTTAATTGAACCGCGTTGCTTTGCTACAGGTCGGTTAAATATGTTGACATTTTTTTTAATGCGCTCGGATCAGATGCTACGCGCAAAATGTCTGAAAACGAAAATTTTGGCAATAAAATAAAATCTACGTATATTTTCAATATCAGAGATAATGTAATACCTGTATGCCAATTTTTTCGCATAGCAGAAATGGGCTCCCACAAACTGCTACGTTTCTGACCGTAAGTATCGACCTTGTCGGGTCTCGGGTCATCTAGCGAGTTTATACGGTTTTGGCCTTAAAACTGAGACACGGATTTGGTAATGGGCTTTCGTATTATTAACTTTGTTGTAAATTTACAATTAGTAATCAGAATATAAATTGTACGAAATTGAGTTTGAATATTGTTGGCGCGAATTTGCATTTTGGAAAATCCTCAAGTAGTTGAGGATTACTTTTTGCATTACTTTTTGTAATGCATTAGCGTTTTCATTACTCATCACTTCACATTTTGTGATGAAAAAATAATTCATTACTCATTACATTGGAATTTGTAATGTAAAAAATGTCCATTCCTCACTACATTACAAAGTCCAATGTAATGGTTAATGGAATTTTTTTACATCACAAAGTCCACTGTAATCAGCAATAGAAATATTTACATTACAAAATGTAATGTAATGAGCAATGAAATTTTTTTACATTACAAAATATAAGGTGACGAGTAATGAAATGTTTCACCTCACTAATGCAATGCAATGTAAAAAATCTCCACTACTCATTGTAATGAGAATTATTATTCGTTTTCCATTAGGGTTTTTGCACTGGGTCGATCTGACCCGATGGGAAACGAATAATAATGTATATTACCTTGTAATGCGTAATGGAAATGTTTTACATTACAATAGTAATGTAAATAAATTCCATTGCTCACTACCTTATATTTTGTAATGTAAAAAAATTCCATTACTCATTACATTAAATGTTGTAATGTAAAAAGTGTCCATTACGAATTTCATTGCATTTTGTAATGACAATGTTTCACATTACAAAATGTAATGTAATGAGTAATGGAAATGTTTTACAATACAAAATATAATGTAATGGATAATGGACATTTTCTACATTACAAAATCCAATGTAATGAGTAACGAAAATTGTTTACATTACAAAATATAATATAATGAGTAACGGAATTTTTTACATTACTGAACATAATGTAATGGGTAATGAAATATTTTTTCATTACCCATTAAAAAAGTAATGAATAATGCATTGGTTTTTAATTACAAATTTCGCAACTCTGGTTGTACTCTCTTTTGTGTATATTGTAAGCTACCAATGGTAAATGCCCCCCAAAGTTCACTAATTAAGAAAAATCAACTTCAAAATCGCCATATCAATACGCGATGAGCTTCGATCGAATCTAAACAATCTCACCTAGCGAATTGTCCCAATTGAAGCAAACGATGGCTCTGTCTCCGACAATGAGGGAGGGCCTTTTTTCAGCCAGTCCTGGCACCGTGAGACGCAGATATTCCCCGTGAGCGCGCAACACCGCACTGTCCATATCGTAACGCTGAATATCGATGGTCAGACTGATCTCCTCGAGGTACAAGAGCGCGTGAAATCTCTTCGTGTAATTGTCAAATCGTAGTCCCTCGACGAGACAGGGAATGGCTTCGCCCGTGGCAATTTCGCACTCGATCGGTGACCTTTGTTCGTTGATCGGCGTCAGTACAGCGTCCCAGAAACGTTCGGGTACGCGAAAAACGCCGCTTTTCACAGCGATGAACGTCGGTGGCTTGCAGGGTCGAACTCCCTGTACGTAATTTTCTTGGTCGTAGTCTCTACGGCAGACCGGTCTGTCGATTGCACCTGCTCGGCGATGAGTCTCGACGTAGGGCGATGAGTTTTTCGCCCTGACGTTTATGCGAAACGTGCGCCCGATCTTGAAGCCTCTGAAGATGAAGATGAAGAGTTCCTCGCTCGTGCCGACGAATTTTGCTCGACACTTGAACACGAAAGTTATCGTTGTGCACGCGGGAATCCGAAGAACAGTGTCGATCGTCGGTGAATCGAGCCAAAGCTGCGATTGAGCCTTGCTGATCATGAAACAGCCGCGAATGAACACGCGCTCGGTGTTCTCCGTGTTCTCCACCGTCACCGATAACTCCGCTTCCTCGTGGACGTTCAGTTCGAATGACAAATTGTTCGATATCACTATTCCTTGCTTGTTCATCGAGAGAACGTCGAGATTCGATTGCGTCGCGTGACATCCGCTCGTCACTATTGGGCCCGATTCGCGCTGCGGGACCTGCAAATTCGTCGATCAATCGTTGATTCGATGAACGTTGGCAAGAAATCGCTCGATGCAGGAGGCGCCGGCTACGTTTAGAAATTTTCATATTTGTCTACCGAGGTCGGAGATTCCCGGAGCTTACTCTTACAACTTAAAAAATATTCAACCGAATTCAATAAATATTAGTTATCGAGTTATTCAAGCGTAAACGCAAAGGGCGTGAATTATATGGGGAAAAAATCGTCGGGCGCTACAATTCAGGCTGAAGTTAAAGGGCTGGATTTTTTAAAACCTAATATTATTTAAGGCCTTAGGCCACATTAACGGGTATACAATCATGTGCGAATTTAACAATTTTTTTCGTATGACAAAGTGATTCAGCCATAAAATTAATTACACATCTATTTAGTATGAATATCAAGCTGTTAGAAAATATATATATTTTTTTTCGATGTACAAAATGGCCGACTACTCGAAACTTCTCGAAACAGCTTTTTTCCAATTGCCGTGACAAATAACTTAAACCATTTTCACTCGATTTACTTCAAATTTAAAAGTTATGTTCCTAATTGCATTTCGCAGAGAAGTACGTGGGGAATTTCTGATTAATCGAAAACTTTTCATTTTATGAGCAGTTTATGATCAGTTATAACGAAATTTTTCACTGAAAATTCATTTCTCAAGTTCAAATACCTACAACTTTTGAACAAAACAATATGTTTTTTAATTCCGTACGTACTTCTCTAGGTATTCTAATGTCGATTGACGAGAATTTTTGTTTTTTGTTCTAGGTAAAAAATTGTGGATGCTAAATGTCACGCCGCGGAGCGCCTAAAAGAAAGATAAAAGAAAATATTAGTAGTCAGCCATTTTGTACATCGAAAAAAAAATTCTAACAGCTTTATTCGTGAACTTTATGAGTGAAACAGTTTTTCATACGAAAAAAAATGGTCAAATTCGCACATGATTTTATACCCGTTACTGTGGCCTACGGCCTTAAACGAGTGAATTTTTTAAAGCCTTATATTGTTCGAAACGGCAAATATGATTTTGTTTCGACGAGTATGCGTTGTTTTTACCTGATTAAGAGGCACCACCGTCAAGGAGCGCCACGTGTAAATCCCTTGATCGCTTTCAATACAGTCCGTGACCACTTTGTCGCCGACGCACGGTACGTAACCAGGCTCGCAGGATCCCTTATTGAATATCGTGTCCCTGTCGATACTTCCCGCTCCGATCTGCGGATCCCACTTGACAACGCTGCCAACTTTGAGCTTCGACCTGAGTGGCTGCACGTTGTCGACTTCGAGAACTTCGCCGGCCAAATCACCCGAATTCTCGTCTATCTCGACGAGTGACTCGAGCCTGAGCCAATCACCCGGATACGGTACGAACGTCGAGTTCGTCTTGTCGAGATTCAACGAAATATCGGCCGGTTCCAAAAAAACTTGTCTGCCCTCGCGCCTCATCACCTTCGCGACTAAACTACGTTTCATCATTTGTCCCTGCTTTACGCATTCCCCTCCCACTGGTGACTCGTCGTTGTTCGTCTCGTCCCAGTTGTCGTCCACGCGATATATTATTTTACGTATTCTCGGCGGCTCGCTCCGATCCCTACGGTAGCCCAAGTAATACACCCGGTTTCCCACCTCCAAATTGTCAATGTGCACGTTCGACGCTTCGCACATGTAGAGCTCGTCAACGAGCACGTAATTGGACGCTACGCCGGTCACCGTGCCGGTCGTGTAGAAACATCTGTCAGGATCGTTGTCGGCCTCTGCGTTTGCCACTGCCACAACGTCGCACGACTCCTCCTTCGCGTCTTGCAGTCGTGCCAAAAGATCGTCGATGTTGGGCTCCGCGACGGCGCCGCCGCTGCCTCCCAATACGTACTTGGCCGCGTTCAACAATAACGAAAACATTTTGCACCTAGTTCTTCTGACCGTTGTCCATATACCTGGAGGTGAAATTCACGGCTCAATCTTACAGCCCGGTCGGTTGAGAAAGGAAGGCCCTCCCATTGGACATTTCAAAAAGACTTTGCGATTTTGAGGGAAACGAGCTGGAGCTTTTTGGGGGAATTTGCTCTGCTAATTGATACTCTGCAATGGTATTTAGAAAATTCAATAAACTTTAGCAAAAGTCACACATTTTGTTGCAAAATTCTTTTGTGTGCAGTTTTTGAGAAATTGATTGTAAGCTTGTTTGTTTCTTGGATTTCTTTAAAAAAAACGAGTTCAAAGTTCCTGTTATAGGTCTTGGGCTAACACATTGGTGTCGCTCTTGAGTGATAATAAATCCAGGGTGATCATTGGTGCGTTTGACGTTCTGATACCTCCACTCCGTAGCCTTCAGGTAATCCAATTCCTTGCGGAGAGATTGCACTCGCTTCGCGTGTAATTCCCTGATGAGCTTTTTCTGTTGCTTCTGCACCTGAAGCTCGGACTTCATGTGACTAAGGATTTTGGAAGTTTGGGAAGTGCCGGAGGCAAGGCCGGAATCCTGAGATTCGCTTTGCCCCGAGGATTGTCCCAATGCGCTCGGCGAGAGATTCGAGGAGTTCATCACTCCGAGATCGAACGACGATATCTGGGAAGAATTGTAGATATTTCCGAGGATATCAATCGCGTCTCATTGGGCATAACCTCAAAAAACGTCGTAAACGTTTTTTCCCGCATTACCTACGAGTAGAATTCGATACGGAAGAGAGAAAAATACGGAGCGATCCTCGTCATCCGGAATGTCTTTTCGGTTTACAGAACGCTTCAATATTTGTCTTCGGTCACCCAAACAAATACGATGGGATACTGTGAATGTTCAAACGAGCGCGCGAACGTAAGGAATAAAAGTTTCAAATGCACTGACGTGAAGTTGTGCCCCGTCGGCATGACTTCCGGTCTAACTAATACGTCATTTCCGGTAAGATTCTCGTTCAATTCGTAGTTCATGCTGCTCATGGCGAGCCACCTTTATTGTAGCGTCAAAATGGGTAATTCGATGTGAGAAATTTAAAGAAACTCGTCACTTCCGGTTTCAGGACTCTTTCGAAGATAATACGCATTTGTATGCCAAAAATCACACGTAGTTTTCCGCCAAGCGATATCACGAGATATTTCTCAGATTGCGAATTCACGAAAGCAGTCGGATAATGAAGAAAGTACAAACGAAACGTGGCGGTTTCGGGTTCGCCAAGCCGAAAGACCTCTTGAAGCCGTTCAACTTTTGTTGCGACATCAATCATCAGGACCAGGACACTCGTTACAACACGAGAATCCCGCCCCTCGTCACGTCGCTGACGAACATCGCGCCGAAAACCGCCGAAGGACCGGATCTGAAATTTCGTCTTCATGACGTCGGCAAACCGACGGTGACGACCTTCAAGAGCGGAACTCACAAGGTAAAGAGTCACGCGGCCATAGGCCACCGAGGTAAAATGCGAGGCCGGGGTCCGCTACGATGGTACATCGAAGATGAAATAGCCCTGGCGAGGGACATAATCGCGAACGAAAAAGCAGAGAAACGCAAGAGAGCGGAGAAACATCGACGCGATTTATCGAAAGCCAAGAAGAAACGTCGAAGATCGAAGAATCGCAAAAGTCACGAAGTTGCGGATGATAATCGAGGCAACGACGAGGATCCCAAGGATGTCGATAAGGAAGGATAATCGCCGTTCCAGCTTTTTTTAACGTCAAATTTCGCAAAAAAATCGTAGTTTTATTGAGATTTTTCGAAAAGAAAGTCTTGAATAAACGATTTTCATAATATACATATTGTAATTATGTTTATATGAATAAAATTATAAAACGAAAATAATTATCTAAAGTATATACTTCCATTTTTTACAATTTTAAATATTTCTTAAGGGGGAAGTTCCTTTTATAACATGAAGAGCACGAGAAAGCTGAGGGACTACTTTATGGCCCCGGAATAGCAGATTAATCAATAGGTAATTTAGTCACAAAATTTTCGAGTCTTGAAACTTTAAGGGGGTAGGCTACAGTTACGAGTATAAAAACATGTGTGAATTTTACAATTTTTTTTCCTTTGAAAAAGTGATTCACTCATAAAATTAATTAGACGTATATAGAGTATGAATATCAAGCTGTTAGAAAATATATAAATTTTTTTTTCGATGTACAAAATGGCCGACTACTAATATTTTCTTTTATCTTTTTTTAGGCGCTCCGCGGCGTGACATTTAGCATCTACAATCTTTTACCTATAAAAAAAAAATTCTCCTTAATCTACATTAGAATACCTGGGAAAGTACGTACGGAATTCAAAAAATATTGTTTTATTCCAAAGTTGTAGGTATTTGAACTTAAGAAATGAATTTTCAGTGAAAAATTTCGTTATAACTGCTCATAAAAAGAAAAGTTTTCGATTAATCAGAAATTCCGTCCGTACTTCTGTGCGAAATGCAATTAGGAACATAACTTTTAAATTGGAAGTAAATCGACTGAATATTGTTGAAGTTATTTGTCACGCCAATTGGAAAAAAGCTGTTTCGAGAAGTTTCGAGTAGTCGGCCATTTTGTACATTGAAAAAAAATATATATATTTTCTAACAGCTTGATATTCATACTAAATAGATGTGTAATTGATTTTATGAGTGAATCACTTTTTTATACGAAAAAAAATTGTTAAATTCGCACATGATTTTATACCCGTTACTGTGGCCTACTGTGGCCCTTAAGCGGGTTTTCCTGCAACCACTTTCTCGTGAACCTCGCGCAAGATAACTCAGAAACTATCCAATCGATCATTTCGTTATTTTGCACACTTCCAGATAATATAATTACCGTCTATGTGAACCTAAAGTTCTTTGAAAACGATTTTTGAAAACTACTTTTCTATTCAGAAATACTATCGCAAAAATTCCATGAAAAATAGAATATTTCTTCAAACCCGTACCATTTTTCGAGTTTATACTTTTTTTTTGTTTTTTTTTCCAAGTTCACATAGAGCGTGCGGGTCTTAAAAATCTAAAACGTCTTGGCTGTGATGTTTCGGATTAATGCACCGGACGCTAGGTTGCACGCCGCGGAACAACTCAGGCGACAATCCTCTCTGACGGAAGTGTCGTGCAGCCGCAAATTTTCAAAATAAAAAAAATAGCATATTCAAATATGTAATAATATGTAGATACAATTTTGATTATGTAGAATAAAGTTTCGACCCAAACAAAATCTTGAAAGTTCGCTTATTTTCGGCAGTCTGAAGCGATCTTTCCCCTTCGTTTACCAATTTGCGAGAATAAGAAATGGCGTGTACAATGTTGAGAGCAAAACAATGCAAAGCGATGGATAAAACGATAGCGACGAGGAAACGGTGCCAAGGAGCAAGAAAAATCCCTATCCATTATTTTTCCATGACTTTATTAGAAAAAATTAGATTTGAGCGGCGTACAAAGATCCGGTGTTTTTTCTACTCTCTCTATCACTCATTTTTTTCATTAATCAATTTTACAGTATACAATGATCAACGATTTTCAGTATACAAAGGAACTACGTGGAAGTCGGGAAAGAAATCGGCCATACTATGAATCTACGCCGAGGACCAGAGCACTTGAAAAACGCTGGACTTTCAGGGAAATGCGCGCTCTCGGAGTTCCCGTGCACCATCTTCGATTCGTGAATTGCGATCGACCTTTTTTCTAGTCCAAAATCGTTATAAACAATTAACAAAACGACCTATATGACTGGTATCATTTTATTGATAAAAAAAAGGAAAAGTAAGGCAACGAATGGAATCGTAACAAAGCACTTGCCGCGTAATGTCCGAGTTGGACTTTAGAAATTTACGTGTCAAGGAAAGAAGTAGAACGTAAAGTAATTTGAGAGGTCCGCGCATTTGCGAAGCTCTTATCGATCGAGAAAATTCAAATCAAAGTTACAGCGTTATTTTTTTTTCCTTAAAAAGAACCCGCTAAATTTGTTCTCCGAATATATGTAAATACAATACTCCTCGACTTGAATTTTCAAAATCACAGCTGCCGGTCGAGCCCGTTCGCCACAGCCGTCGAATAAATAAACTATGATGCTCCAGGCATTTGTTTTTAAAGCTACGCGATAATAAAGCACGAAAGTTCAATGGCGATAAATGAGGGAAAACAAACTCGAGAAATAAAAAGGTAAGAATAATAATGACAAAACTTTCGGTCGAAGGACCATCCGTACATTTCGTGTTTCCACTCATTACCGACGCACGAATTCACTGTTCCCTCGTTCTCGCGACAAAACACGTCTGTCGATCACTGTCATGGGGGATCAGTCTTTAACGGATTATTTTTCTTTTTAACGCCGTTTACGCACCGTTACGAGCAATTTTCGATATTTCTCATTCGAAAGAAATTCCGTGGCCCAACGTGCCAAAAACAAAAATATCGCACAGATATCATCGTGTGAAAGTAAGAACGAAAAAAGAAAACGAATTTAGCCATTTCATAGGCGCAAGGCATGACCTGCACTCGGCGTTTGCGAAGTAGGCGCGTGAGAAAAATTAAAAGAAAATTGTGAATGCTCGAACGTACGAATCCGCTTATCGGCAACTACCTTGTAATTATATATAAATTTATATATATATATGAATATATGTAATCAATAAAGAATGCTCGATCGATTATAATTTCCAATAGAATCAATAATCCATTATCGATAGTCGTTGAACGCGTACATTTTTACCGCGCGCAGCACGTCGATCTTCTCTCTTTTTTTTATTGCGTTTCTCGCATTATTTGGGAATGTTTTCGTCGTCAGGACGACGACGAAGCCGCTGAAGATTTAATCTTTCTCGGGAATACTCACGACGCTAATTTCAATTTTCGCGCCGGTGCTCTCAACGCTGATGATCTCGTCTTTCTCAAAGTCCTCGAGTTTCTCGTGATTACTCACGACGCCCGCGACGATTTTTTCCGAGTGCGGAGTTTTCGGGGTCGTTGGAGGTGCGACCTCGTTTCTCGTTGCTGAACCATCCTTGGGCGTACTTACGATTGGAGTTTGCTCGTCGAAGGATAATTTCCTAGGGCGAACGAGGGACGAGTCTTCGTTGGGCAGCACCGTCGTTTCGTCGAAAATTTCCCCGGTTGATTGTTCGGCGGTGGTCTCGTCGACGGTCAAATCGTTGCCTTTGTTTATGCAACCGGGTACGATTTTGTCCTCGAGGGGAGTGGAGTTTCGTCTCTTGTTGCGATCGGGAATTTCGCATTGTTCGGATAATTCGAGAGGTGTGATATCAGGCAAAGTGTTCTCGAACGGACTTTTCGGCCTTGATTCCTCGTTCTCCGGGCCGCACTTTCCCATACCGTCGATTCCTCCGTCGGTAACTTTGACGTCGTCGTTCGCGAGTTTCTCCTCGGTTTTTTCAATTCCCTCGCTGACAGTCTCGAGTCTCGAAGTATCCTCCGCGACCTCGCAGGCGTGCGATATCGTCGGGGATACCTCCTTGACGTTGCTCGTCATCTCCTCGACTCGAACGAACGATGCTGAGCACGAGGCGACGCTTTCGTCGTGGCTCGATGCGTCCGACGAGATTGTAACGACTTCGACGCCCGAAGTCTCGCAACTGGACGTTCTTTCCTCGACAAGCGTATCCCGATGCGAAGCAGCTATCTCCGGCGAATCTTGATCAGCTATTGTCTCCCTGATTCCCGTGTCGTTGCTCGCTGTTTCGTCTCTCTCGAGACTAGCCCCTTCCTCGCTGGATCGCTCGGCGCAGAGCGGTGCGAGGATCTCAACGATGTCTTGGCCATCGACGCTCAGACGAACAACGGCCGGTTCCTTGTCCTCGAGAATCTCGTACTCGAACATCGTGATTCCCTCGTTGACGAGATCGAAGAACTTTTCGCAAGCCTCCTGGGACCACGAACGCGCGTCGTCGGGCATGCGAAGCGAGCAACAGGTGGACAGTGCCGGTTTGCGGACAATGTCCTCCGGCAAGACTCGCAGCTCCGTGGTGATCGCCGAGTTCCCGTAATCGATATAAAGCACCTCAGTGCCGGCATCCCCGTGCGACAATATTTTCGCCCTGTACCATTGATCGTCCTCGGGAAATTTCGCGGCGCATATCATGCCCTCCTCGAGGTGTTCGAGTGGCAAAAAGCTCTCGGCGGCCACGAGGTGATCGACCATAACCTCAAGTTCGGCGATGGAGCTCTCGGCTTGTATGGAGAAGTCGGCGGGCGAATTTACGTGGCTGACGACCACGTTGGGTGAATTTTCCTCGCCAAGGGGCGGAAGTCTCTCCTCGATAACGGGCAAACGGGGTGTGCACAGCTCGACGAGAATCTCAACGATGTCTCGTCCGTCCTGTGTCAGACGTACGATCGACGTGTCCTCGCGTTCCTCCAGTACGTCCAATTGGAATATCGTCGCCCCGTCCGCCGCCATCGTCACGAATTCGATGCAAGCCTCCTCGGACCATTGTTCCACGTGTTCGGGTAACGCGAGGCGGCACTTCTTCGAGAATGCCGGCTGTGCCGCCACGTCCTCCGGTATCTCCCGTATTTCCGTCGATACAGCCGAATTCCCGTAATCGATGTATATCACCTCGGTCCTCGAGTCGGAGTGCGAAATCACGCGGGCTCTGTACCAAGCGTCGTCCTCGGGGAATTTAGCGACGCACAAGAGGCCCTCCTTGATCTCCCGGGGCTTGGGAAACATGTCGGCAACGATGAAACGATCGGCGAGTATCTCAAGGTCACCCACGTATTTCTCTTGTTGTACCCAAAACTCGTTGGGCGAGACGGCGTGGCTGACGTAAGCGGCGCGAGGATCGACGTCGCGCTCGATTATCTCCTCGATGAGATCGTCCTCCGTGTGAATTCGCGAGGCGTGATTGCGCCGTACGAGCTCGTCCACGAGGCTCTCGCCGTTGACGAAGAGCTCGACGCGCCTCGGCGCGCTATCCGCGATCACTAGAGCCTCCATATTCTCGGCACTGGCGACCGCGCCCTCGAACCACGCGATGGCCGCGCTCGTCCAATCCTCGGCCCCGTATGGAATCACGTCGAGTCGACACTTGATCGCGTATCGCTTGATCGACTTTAGGCTATCCGGGATTATCTTGCTCTTGCCCTGATTCGTGTAAACGACGTCGGTGTTGCCGTAGTCGATGAAGCGAACCGAGGTTATTTCCGGATCGGCCACTATAACCTCGGCCCTGTACCAGAGATCGTCGACGGAGTACATCGCCAAGCAGATTGTTTCCTCCTCGGGTATTCCCTCCAACGTCGGACAATCGTTTGCTTCGATCTGCAAGCGTTCCTGCAACTGCTCGATCGCCGCGACCTCTTCGTTACGCTGGAGCCAAAACGAGGCGGGACTGTCGGCGTGATGGCACGTCACGTTGTAACGTCCACCGACGATCATTTCCGGTATGGGAGCCTGAACGTTGGGATTCGTCGAGATCTCGATCGCCTCGAGGGCGCTTAATTTTTCGCTTATCTTGCCCTCGTTATTGGTCAACTCGGCTACCCACTTTTTGTGCACGTTGTACATCGTCGCGGTGAACTCTTGATCGAGCAAGTGAGTTTTGAGAATTTCCATCTGATCGTCCGACGTGCCACCTAGTGTCACCGTCAGCGACACCTCGATCGCCAATTGCGCTTGAGCGTTGAAATCCGCCTCGAGGAGGCGCAAATTTTCCAACGGTATGTCCTCCTCGTTGCCGTAATCGATGTAACGCACTATCGCACCCTGCTCCGTTGCACGAATTATTCGCGAACGATACCAATTCTCGTCGGCGCTTCTCGCCGCGCAAAGAGTACCAGGCACAACGGCCGGGAGCTTCTCATCGCTCTCGCCGGATGCGCTGTAACGCTCGTACAGCCGCGAGAGCAAGTCCGTGTCGGCGTCGAGATCCAAAGTCCTCTTTAGCCACACGCTCGATGAATTTTCCGCGTGCGAAACGGCAACTTTCTGGGTCGAGTAGAGTATCGGCATCGGGCATATCGGACATATCTCCTCGGTTTCCTCGTCCCCGGTCAGTTTGATGCTTTTGCCATTCTCGTCGTACAGCTTTACGATCAGTCTGCGAAAGGACGGAGATCGTTAAAGGAACATTCCAGGGTAACATGTTTGGAAATCTGTATTTGCCCATTATTCAAAAATATGGACTTTCACAAACATGCTGTTGAATTTTGGTCGCGAAATTCGAATTTGTCCGGTCGCTACAGATTTTATTAGACAAAGGAAATTGCCTTTTATAGAACGCCTTTTCTCGAAATGTCGTTTTTTAAAACGGTGGAAGATTTTAAACGAAGAGTGTTCAAGCTATCAGTCTCGAATTTTGCTACATCATTCTTCACGCCATTCCTTAACGCCGTATGCGAGCGTTTTTTTTATTTGAAAATTTTGCTTTTTTTTCAAACGAAAAACTGTCGACAAAAGGGCCCAATTAGACACTTAATTTTGAAATGGCCACTATTTTGTTTGTTTACATTTTTATAGAAAAAAATTCTCCCTACGTCTCTGCAGTTTATTATACTGATTGATAATCTTTTTGGTTTTTTCTTTCGGACAATTTTTGGAGTAGGACTTTCCAACGTGAGGCGCAATTTTTTAGACATCATTTTGCAGTGGCCGATAGAAAATTATATAAACAATAAAACTAAAACATCAAATATATTTTTATGTACAACATAAGTCATTTGAATAAACGAAAAAAATACCGATTATCGAATTTTACTTTTAAAAAATCATGAAAATCAAATTTCAAGCCGGTCACCCTGAAATGGTCCCTTAAGGCCGGAGCCTGGATTAGAAGGTTCGAAAAATCGCTTTTTTATTGCTTAAATCGATAGATAAACTATCCAAGAATATATTTACAAAGTCACAAAGGCCAATTGTAAATATTTTCGAAGATACAAGGCCAAAGGCAGAGCAGCGATTTATAGTTGATATTGATATTTCCTCCTATTGAAAACTTTGAAGCGCGTTTTCTCCAGTTTTCATTCTCACGATTTTTCCTAATTGGCGGGCGTGATAGCAAAAAAAACTAAACGACCTATTGAATCAAACCAAAGTTTATTTTCTTCAGTATGAAAATCTCTTCTAAGTGAATTAAAAAAAGTATTTTAAAATAATTTTTATAGCACGTTAAAGTGTTTTTTAACACTTTTTTTTTAAACCTGGTAATAGTTATAATTTCACGATTTTTTTCAGCCTTTCATTAATTTACCCGGAAGAAAACATGACAATTGAAAAATTTATTGGTTTTTTTGTTTCAGTCAACAATTACGAGCTGCATCTTTCTCGCCGATTGGGGACTGCAGTGGCAAGACGCACATGGAATAGGCTGATAAATATGCAGTCATTTGTTGTATTATGTGGAATTTTTTTTTATACATTTCAAATATACATAAAAAAATACCTTAATGTTTACTGGGCTCACTTGTTTTTTCCCCTCTAAAAAAAAACTCCTGAACGATGAAACTCACCTGTTATTGTCGACTTCTTCAACAGCCACGATCACGTTCGTATTTTCGATCTTGTCTCTTAATTTCTCATCTAGGACGATGTCGGATTTTGCGTTCTTCAAGCAACACTCGACGGCCTGATTCTGCATGACCGACAACGGTGACGGGAGCGCGAGCATCTGCGTGAAATCAACGACACGGACATTTTCAATATTCGATCGTTAAACAAAATGATGAACCAAACGTCTCTCGACGTTAGCCGTAGACTCGTTCGGTTGATCGATAGATCGGGTTAACGTGTCAGTAGTTGCGGATTTTTGACCGTCGAAAATCTTCGGTTTCACCATCTGCTCGATCGTCGGCTCAGAGTTGCTGCACGAGATCATTTATACTCGAAACCCGAAACAACGAGCTTTATAACTCAGTCCCAAATACCTCGCTCCAGTTAATAGAAGAAAAAGGATGCTTTGAAGAATTCAGTCCTTCGAACGTTAGTTGATCGCAGTATGTATGGTACATTAGTGGTTTTATGTTGCACGCAATTCAAATATATATATATATGGATTCAAAAATAAATTTCCACTCGCCCGGACAATATTATTTGGTATTAAAAAAATTCATGTCAATTTTGAGCTCTTTAACTCAAGCCCAAATGGGTAGCGCTTGATAAATTTATTTGCCCGAAAAATGTGCACTTTTTTCACGATTTTTTTCACGATTAAGGAGGTACACCAGCTTCATACAATGTTGCCATGCTAAACCATGGTAAAATTTCAAAATGGTGATAGATCAATAAAATTTGGTGAATATATTCTTTAGTATTATATATGTCAATACAATTTTTTTCAGATTTTTTCATTGTGCCGTTATCGAGTAATTGAACATTGAAGTTCACGTGTATAAGCATAGCGTTTTTATAGATATAGGTATATATTCCGGGTATAAGAATAAACGCTTGTGAATTATTTGTAAGAAAACGGCACAACCAAAAAATCTGAAGAAATTTGTATCTACATGAATAATACTAAAGAATATATTCACCAAATTTTATTGATCTATCACCATTTTGCTGAAGCTAGTGTACCTCCTTAAAGCATGATAACGAGGAAATAAAACTCGGTCAAGTCTTAGTCAATATTATATAAAAAAAAAAACATATTTAATTATTAATATTTTCTTGAGAAATTTGGCACACAACTTTGTTAATCTGCATACAAATAAACGTCCAAACGATTTTTCAATTATCTTAGTTATACCTTTAAAATTAATTTTTTTCCCACAACCCTCATTTTTCATTGTCACTGTAGCCTAAGCCCTTAAGAAATCTTTGAATAACCGCAATTTGTGTAAAAATAATAAAATCGAATTTAAAAAAGCGTTTTAAAATTGTAAAGGTTATAAGAGTCCACCCGATTTGGCAAACATTAACAAGTTGTTGAATTGTTCGTTTCGTTTTCCAACTTCTCGCTTAAGGCCTAGACCGCAGTAACGGGTAAAATCATGTGCGAATTTAACAATTTTTTTTCATATGAAAAAGTGATTAACTCAAAAAATTTATTACACATCTATTTAGTATGAATATCAAGCTGTTAGAAAATATGTGTTTTTTTTTTCTCGAAACTTCTCGAAACAGCTTTTTTCCAATTGGCGTAACAAATACCTTCAACAATTTTCACTCGATTTACTTTAAACTTAAAAGTTATGTTCCTAATTGCATTTCACAGAGAAGTACGTACGGAATTTCTGATTAATCGAAAACTTTTTACTTTATGACCAATTTATGATCAGTTATAACGAAATTTTTCACTGAAAATTCATTTCTTAAGTTCAAATACCTACAACTTTTGAATAAAGCGATATTTTTTTAATTCTGTACGTACTTTTCTAGGTATTCTAATGTAGATTGACGAGAATATTTGTTTTTTGTTCTAGGTAAAAAATTGTGGATAATAAATGTCACGCCGCGAAGCGCCTAAAAAAATATAACAAAAGAAAATATTCGTAGTCGGCCATTTTGTACATGGAAAAAAAATGTATATTTTCTAACAGCTTGACATCCATACTAAATAGATGTGTAATTAATTTTATGAGTGGATCACTTTTTCATACGAAAAGAAATTGTTAAATTCGCACATGATTTTATACCCGTTACTGTGGCCTAAGGCCTTAAATCAGAATAAAATCGCTTTATCTCTCTCGAACTCAAACTTGGCATTCAAATATCTAATACTATAGTACGTAGGGGTGAGAGTTGACTTTTTTTACAAACCCATATACATATATATTGCGTTACGGCGACTAATATAATATTAATTTTGAGTGATTGTTTTTTTTTTAATTTGTTGCATTTACGTAACGTTCCCGTGGCAAAAACTCACGCAGTTCAAAGGTATCTCGTCATTGGCTCCTGTATCAATGAGCCTCACGTGAAATCCCGTAGTGCCTGAACAGTTTACGACTACGGCTCGTCTCCATCCCTCGTCCGTATTAACGAGACAACCCGCGCCGAGACACACCTCACGGTACGAGAGTCTTGGCATCACCTGACATTGGCAACACTAATCCTTAGTTCGTTCGTCTCGCGCTTACCGTCTCTTTTGCCTTTCGCTATCAGTACAACGAGCAGCCCAATCACTGGTTTTCTTTTTCCTGTCACCTTCGACGAGGATATCGCGCAGGGACGAGAGGAAAAAAAAGCTTCACTTCGAAAAACTCAGGAATACTCCACGATTTTCTTAGCGAAAAGACGATTTGAACTTTCTCTGAAGGCGCACAGCTGAGCGGCCCGATACTCATGCAACGCATTTTCTTCCAATGTGACCAGCTCAGAGAAAGTAAAAATCGCTTTCCTCGCAGCAACGAGATCAAGTCAGTGGCCATTGTTACACTGGGGGATATTGCGATATCTGTGGCCCCTAATTCGGACCACGCAGCCTTCATATTTCACTCAAACTAGGACTTTTTTCGAGAGTGGTCAAAATCGGAATTCAACCCTTAAAGGGGTGAAACAGGGGTTTCAAAGTTTATATGAGAAAACATATTTTTTTGTGGGATTCGCTTAAAACTTGGCATAAATACTCTACAATACAAATAATTAAACACGTATTTCAGCATTTCCTAAAATTCGACCCTTAAGAGGGTTAAACGGGGGTGTTAAAGTTTATATGATACAACATACAACATTTTTGTCAGATTTACTTGAAACTTGGCATAAATATACTAAAATACAAATAATTAAACATGCATTTCAGCAATTTTCAACATGTAACCTTTAAGGGGATTAAACGGCAGTGTTAACGTTTGTATGGGAAAACATATTTTTTGACCACTTTTGAAACTTACCAAATTTATTTTATATATAACGCTATGTTTTCCTCGCTGTTCAGTGCGTGCAGACAGTCAAGTAGTACCTTTAACCCCTTAACTGTATTTGTTTGAGTTGGCACCAAACAAACTGAAACAAATACATGTTTAACGGGCCTTCTCACTTTAGACGCTAAAAAGGCTATTTTCATGAATTTTTTTTTATAGGTTTATATTATAGATATTGATATAAAAGTTGTTACACTTAATAAATACACTTTTAAAAAATTATTCATTTAAGTCACTATATACGAAAATGGTAGTTAAAGAGATGTCTTAAAAAAATTGTAGATTTGCGCTGTTGATGAAATTTCGGAGATGGATCATCCGAAACAAAAAAAATTACACGGTTTTAGATTCAGTATTTTAATGGCTATAGCGCATTTCATACGATTTTTGATATATGCAAAAATAACAAAATGGTGGCCATTTTTCGAAAAAAATAAAAAAATAAAAAATAAAAAAAACGTGTTTTTTCACCGGTTTTGCCAAAAAAGTAAATATCAAAATTTAAAAAAATCCTTAATATGCGCTATAGCTATAGTTGTAAAGAATATGCGATTAAAATTTCATAACGATCGGTTCAATAGTTTCGAAGTCTTTATCAACAAGCCGTCGAAAAACGTTGTTTCGAAAAAAACGCGTTTAAAGTTTGTTTGGGTTACATAAATACATAATTTTTTTTTTGATGTATTTCGAAAGTGTATTTATTAAGTGTAACAACCTATATATCAATATCTATAATATAAACATATCAAAAAAATTGATGAAATCAGCCTTTTTTAGCGTCTAAAGCGAGAAGACCCCTTAAATATTTGTATTGGAGTGTATTTATACAAAGTTTCAAGCAAATCTGACCACAAAATATGTTGTCTAACATAAACGTTGAAACCCCCGTTTCACCACATTAAGAGTCGAATCTCGATTTTTACCACTCTTAATAAAAGTCTCATTTTGGGTAAAATATGAAGACTGCGTGGTCAGAATTAGGGGCCATAGATATCGTAATACTGCCTTACACTGCCTTACGGAGTACAAAAAATCGTGGAGAATGTTGTTAGCGGAGCTCCAATTTGCCAATGGGTTAGATGTTCGTTTGTTGTTTGTTTTTATAAGTTTGTGAAGACGACAATAGGACGAGCACATTCGACAATAACGTGAAAAGTCTCTAGCTGACGGGTAATTTGCGGGGGAGAAAAAAATTAGCCACACTCAATTAATGAATTAATCAATCGATACCATACGTCGTGCGATGCAACGTTACTTCGAGGATTAACGGGACGATAATGATCGATTACGAGTTGTGAGTTTCATTATTAGCGGAGAATTATTACCAGCCTAGGCGACTACCTCCACAGGTTCGAATCCACGCTTCAAGATTCTATCGAACAACATGCTATTATTTAATATTCTCACACACTGATCTCTCTCACTCAGTCTCTCTCTCTCTCTCTCTCTCTCTCGCGCGCGCTTTTTTAAGGCATTGCAGGGAAAACGCAAACCATATACCTGTAATCTGTAAAATAAAAGAACAAACAACGAGCACAGTACAATCCAGCATTCGAGAATGCGTTTTGCTTACGTTCGAATCGTTTTGAGCCATATAGGCGTCTATCGCAGTATCAGTTGCGGTCGCGCTCGGCAATTGGATGTGGAATTTCGAGGCGCTCGCCACGTTTGAAACTTTCACGCGTAACACCTGTCCGGCCAGTAGACTTATGTCGAATCTCGGAAGTTCCTCGATCGGCGTGTCTGCCACCGTTTCCACTTCTGCAAGACGAAAGTAACGTTGTATTGCGCTCGTGTAGCAAAAAAAAAACAAAAAATTCATGGTTACGCATTATTGACTCCGAAATTCTCGGACTTTGCCAGCTTTTCCACATAGGTTGTGCAAATATTCCAGGGAGTTGAGGCAAATAAAGAACATCATTTTTTCAAGATCAAATATATATGAAAATGTTGAATATAGAAATATGTATTTTTTAAAACTGAAATTCGAAAAATAATTTAAACACTGTAAAGTTAAAACAACCTATTAAAACCAAATGCAGAACTTTTTCTTTATTATAAACAGAAATTTTAATGTCGATAAAAAATAAATATAAACACTTATCTAAAATAATAATTGTGTGGTTGTGTATCGATAATAATATCAATATTTTATATTTATATTATAAATAATATATATGAATAAATAAATATAAATAATGAAGAATAATTTCAATATTTTAAAAATACACAAATATTTTTTTTTTACTTTTCAGTTTTTTTTTTCTAGTCGGTTTCATTTTTCGAAACTCTTGCAAAAAAGCAAATTCTATAAAAAAATCCCGAGATTTTTCAAAATTCCCTGACGTTTCCCTGATTATTCCAGGAAGGAAGAAATTCTCGGAGTGTTCCCGGTTTTCCATATGCGTAATAGCCATAAAATTGTAACATTCATGAAGTTTCTACGAAATGAACTGAGAATGATCGTGCAACAAAGCACTTAAAGCACTAAAGCGAATTTAAAAAAAAATCCTGCTGTACATGTTCGCGTAACGCGGCAAAAGTATTCTCACCGAAATGTCTGATCAAATTACCATTTTTTTCGACGTTGACGTGGGCCGATACTGCGAACGAAGCGAGCGATTTTTCAACCAACAATCCGGCAACATCAGCGTCCTCGTTTCTCAAGGATACTATGTACTTTGCGTCCTTGAACTCGTGGAAAGTGCACTCGAGATTCTCGGACTCGAAGCACCTCTCGATATCTCGTTGGTTAGATTTCGTCCAGCTGGTTCCGTTGGCCGGTACGATATTTTTCAACGAACACGCAACCGCTTGTTTCGGCATATTCGTGAATTTTTTCTCGACTCGATACGTGTTACGGTTCTCAACCATCGCGGTATTGCCGAAATCGATGTAACGCACGATGTTGCCACGTTCCTTGTTCAGGGCGAGTACCTCGGCGCGGTAGATTGCCCCGTCGTCGGAGAAGACGGCCATCACCGCGGAGCCGACCTGAAATTTTTATTTTTATCGTGTTTTGAAATTAATCTTCGGAAATGTGTATATATATATATATATATATATATATATATATATATATATATATATATATATATATATATATATCAAGGGGTTGAATGGAATATCGAATTTCTGAGAGGCAAATACTTAAAAAGTTTGTCTGTCATTTCTCGAAAAAAAGTGAATGAGCCTTATTTATGTAAATGGTCAAAAAAAAAATTCTTGGTACCTCCTTAGCGCTTTATACTTATATTAGGGGGTTAGACTACCGTGATAATGAACAAAAATCGTTGTGCGCTTGAGACAACTTAAATTGAAGACGAAGGCCCACCTTATGGTGCAAGAATCTTAGTCTTGAACGACGTTTTTCTTCTTAAGGTAGTCCTATCGCCAGGCTTCAATCCATAGGATTTTCATAATTTTTTTTTGAGCTTTACTAAATATATTAATAATCGTCTGGGTAAAATTCCAGGGTTGTTTAACGACCCAATTGCAGAGAAAAGAAATATTAAATTGCGTATTTTTCTGAAGGAATTCCGAGACGACATACAAAAACCCAATTTCCGGTCACTAAAAAAGTGTATATAATAGTGGGAATCCGTCAGATACTTAAAAATAATCAGATTTACATAGTTAACACAGGTAGTAATACAGTGCTCTAAGAAAAAATTACGCTTATTGACCTAATTTTGATGTAATATCAAGTTTAATTTGAACTTCGGGTAGTGGATTTATTACCACTTGCTACGATAAAGAGACGTGACAGCAAGGCAACAGCTAACTGTAGTCCTCATCTCATCTCACTCATGCGAATTTTCACACATATTTCTTTTTTAACCGACATATTTCGCTGACACAAATTTTCCACGCTTTTTACCAGTCGTGGCCCAAATACAATGCTTTATATTTCCCGCGCCGGACATTGTTTTGACAGATCGACGTTGAAAAGCATGGAGGTTAAACTCGCCCGGTTGAGTGAAAAGAGACGGAGATAGAAACAATATTGCCAATTATCAAACCTAGAAATACTGCGCGAATCGTTGGAATAACTATTTTTTCATTTTCTTGATTAATTGTGAACATTCATTAAACAGTTTACACATGGAAAATTTTGTTGTTGCAAATTTTTTTTTGCATATGTTAAAAATATAAATTGTACAAGTCTCAAGTATGCTCAGTGGTATGACTAGTGTGAAGCGATAAGACTACCTTAACGTTCTTTTCTCACTAGTTATTAACGATAATGCAATTTTCCTCGAGAAATCGAGAAAAAAATCCCTTTTTTGCTCATTGAAACACGATAACAAAAAAAAGCTCGGTCAAGTCTTAGCCACTATTATCTATTGTAAGAGAACTCATTTTTTTTTTGTTTCAAAAAAGATTATTTACAACGTCTTTAAATATTCATATTTTTTAATATGAATTTTATTTAAAATGAACATCTTTGTTTGGGTTACATAAAAATAAATGTCCAACGGATTTTTCAATCATCTTACTCATTCCTTCAAAATTACTTTTTTGTAAATAACCCTGATTTTCGGGTCCCCACAGTAGCCCAAGCCCTCAAGAAAAGTTCTCTTTTCTGAAAGACTTTGTCGTGTATATTCTGCACAAACGAACGCAAATTTTCATCAAAGGCCTTTTTTTTCTTCGATCATCCCCCGAATCCCCATCCAAGTTTGCGGCCTAGCAGAGCGACGTTGCTCCCTAAAGCGAAAAAGGTCAATTGAGTTTGTAAATTTACCTGAAGGGGCTCGTTGACCGGTTGCCTGTTGGCGTATACTTGTTGCATCTCGTTCATCATGGCTCTGAACTCGTCCTTTCTCGCGAGTGTCTGACAGTAAAAAGACTCAGGATTCGTGAACCACGTAATGATGACGTTCTCCTTGTTTCCGGGGCCGCAGTCCTCGACGAGCCATTTTTGATCGATCGGTGCGTAATCCGTGGCCACGATCGTTTGTCCCGATCGTTGACGTCCCTTCGAGCGCGCGTTGTTCTTCGCCTGCGCGAGATCAGCCCCGTCGCTGAATTCCTCGTTGATGTATCTGGTGGCGGGATTTCCGTCGATCGTCTCGCGAAGTAAAACCTCGAAAACGTTGTCGCTCGCAGCGACGAATTCGGCCTCGAGACACTTGTTCTCCGTGAGTTGATCGAATCGATCGATGTCTTCGATGGTCCAGGTAGTTTTGTTGATCGCCAGTAATTTGCAGGCTATCGCCTGTGCCGACAATTTTGCGCAATCGGCCTCGAGCTCTTTGATCTTGTCGAATTCGACGGTCTCGACGTTTCCGTAGTCGACGAAACGCACCGTCGCGCCGTTCGACTCGACCGATTGAACGTTGGCGCGGTACCATCTCGAGTCCTCGGAGTATTGAGCGACGCAGTCGGTGCCTGGCTTGATCGACCCTCGATCGAGGATCTTGCCGCCGTTCTCGTAAATCGCGTCGATCTTCGCCATCACAGGGTCGAGCTCGACGTTGTCGGGGCTGAGGTGTACGTGAAAATCGCCAGGGTCCTTCCTGTAGACGAGTTCGCAATTCTTCACAGCGCCAACCGTTATGTTGGGCTTTGGTATACTGAGATTCTTCGGCGTCGGAGTCGTTTTCGTCGTTCGCGCGTCGGTCGGCTTCATCTGCAAACATTACACACGCCGCTAAAAAATCTCGATCCCATTTTGTCTGTAGTTTCAAAAAAATTGATTCTCTGCGAACGATTTGACGAGAAAAAAAAAACCAGCAGTTTATTTAAACCAGAAGTGCGTCTAATTAAAAAGCGTTTTCCTTTTATTTATCCCCGAAAAAAATTATTGGATATAGGGAACCTTACTGCCAATTTCTCTCGCTAGAGGGGACATTATAACGTAAACAGAACATGACGTTTAGTGAGATTCTCTTTGGTTTTGTCCGTGTTTCTACGACTACTGTTGAATTTTCTTTAAATAATCCGTTTGTTGTGAATAAATTGTGAAAAATTTGTGCAATTGAATGCAGACACGAAGGCGTTCATTTATTTCCTAAAAACGAAAAACATCGCAAGCAATGGGAAATTGCTATACGTCGCAAGCACTTCACAGCCACAAAACATTCAAGGCTATATTCTGATAATTCTAAATCTGCAGACTATAGAAATGAAGGATTTGTTACAGCTCAGTGTATAAACATAATATTTTTGACGCCATTTACTTCTGAAAGTATATTGTAAAGTAGTCAATCATCATAACCTAAAAATGTCTATTTGAAATATTCTCATTTTTTTTTAATCTTCTGGTATTATGTTTTTAAAAACATAATACTTACCTAGCTCATTTTCATTCTTTACGGGCATGAAACTGAGCCGGAAAATATTGAAAAATGGGGTTATACCTTCCCTGTTCGTTTGGAGCAAAAAATTAACTTTAAAGAATGAACAGAGAAGGAAAAGAGTAGAAGTCGCTTAATAATGGACAAGACAAAATTACAAAGCTCCCTCGTGACGACGAAACCCAAAAAAAAAATATGACGTTGAAATTTGCATCCTTAGAACGCAAAGATATTTTTCCATTTTATATTTTTAAATTTCTATCATTATCTTATTTTGCTGCAAATTGAAGTTGAAAATGGATAATAACAATACGTAGAAACATTTGATCTGTTTGCACAGTCTAAAGACTGTATACATTTACAACGATGAAAAAACTATTTCTTTTTTTTTCTTCAAACGATAGAACCATATATGTAGAATATTTTCCCAAAGTTTCAAAGCGAAATTAAAAAAACTTCAAACGTTACAGCCTGTCAACGCTGTGCCTCGCCGCTCGGATTTGGAGCGGGCGTGAACTTCAAACGCGTTTTTCTCAAAACTGCATTATCGAAATTGGCGTGCAGGATTACTTATGAACTATTGAGCCGATTGAGATGAAAATTGGTAGAAATATTGATAATATCGGTACCTTCTACTTGACGAAAATTGGTTTTTCAAAATTGGAAGAAAAACGACTTTTTTAATCCACATTTTACAGAAATGTTGCGTGAAATGTTGATTTTTTTTTGTAAATGCGTACCATTTTCTCAAATTTGCATTTTCTTCATTTTAATTACCCTCACATAGAAACTATACATGTTCTAACTGAAAAAATGTTTGAACTTTTTTGCAGATCAAAGTCTACGGGAAGCTGTATACTTTGCAGATCAAAGTCTACGGGAAGCACACCGATTCGCAACTCTCGCGGCGACCTTGCTGTAACACTCTGCCACAGCTCCGCCATTTTTATGATGAGTTAATTTTAAAAAAATGTTTCGTATACTTAAATATACTATTAAAGTATACCTAAAGTTTGATAATTGTATAAGAATTATTTCTTAGTTTAAAAAATCCCTCAATATTGCTTATTTTTTGTCCTGTCTAAATGTATATCCCGCCTGAAGCGGCCAAAAAAAATTGAGTAATCAAGAAGAATTAATTTTCGTTGTAGTCCAACGGTGCAAACTTCAACGTCATAAAAAAATTCGAATGAATGCTTCTTGCCTAACGTTATTGCAGGAAATTCGACAAAAAATTTAAGTACCTCGTTTTTATCGCCAAAGTCTCGTCTGTTGTCTCGAATTCTTGACGATGCGCCGTTCATTTTCGTATTCTTGAAATTGGCTCGATCGCTTTCACCATCGCTGTCGCGGCTGTTTGGTGTTCTGGCTGGGTCCCGCCGGCCTCTGCTGCCGCTGCCACGTGCTCCTCTTCGACCGCCACGTCCGCTGCCCTTCGACGACGTATCCGAGTCCTTGTCGCTCCAGGTTTTTTCGGCGCTGCCGTTTCTCTCGTTTCGCCAATTATTGCCGGAATGAGAACGAGCGTTTGCGAATGTTCCGCGACCGCCGCGATCGCGATTGTCTCTGCCAGGGCGTATATTCGCGTTCGCGTCCGAGAAACGTTCGAATCTCTCGTTTCTCTCGTACTTGGATGCTTCCCTCGGCGAACGTTCGTTCTTGGTGTCGTTGCGTGAAAATTTGTCGTTTTGGGGTTGTCCGCTATTCGGGGACCATTCCTTGTCGCGTGTCTGATAACGATTATCCCGATTGTCGTGTCGTCTCGTCTCGTTATCCTCGTTTCTCCAATTGTTCGACTTTGCCGTCTCCGTCGAATTGTTACGATCCGAAAATTTCGGGGCCTCCGAGCGTTGATTCCATTTGGTGGTCTGAACGTCACTGGGAATAAACGGACGATCGTCGCTTGAGATATTTTGTTTGTTTTTTCGGGGCCGGTTGATAACTTCAAATCTCGCAGCGTTACAAATGGTAGGCGAAAATCCCATTAAGGTAGCACAAGCACGTACTGGATTATTGAATCGCTGTCGATTTTCATGAGCGACAGATAATGCACACAGGCGCAGGTGCCAATAAATTTCAGGCTTAAGGTAGTCCTATCGCCCGACTTCAATCCATAGGATTTTAATTTTTTTTCCTCGAGTTTCACCAAATATATTAATAATCGTCTCTGTAAAATTTCAGGGTCGGTTATCGACCTAATTACGGAGATTAAAAATATTAAAATTGCGTATTTTTGTGAAGGAATTCCGAGACGACATACAAAAACCCAATTTCCGGTCGCTACAAAAGTGTATATAATAGTGGGGATCCGTCAGATTCTTAAAAATAATCAGATTTACATACTTAACACTTGTAGTAATCCAATGCTTTCAGAAAAAATAACGCTTATCGACCTAATTTTTATGCAATATCAAGTTTAATTTGAACTTCCGCTATTGGATTTATTACCACTTGCTGCGATAAAGAGACGTGACAGCAAGGCAACAGCTGACTGTAGTCCTAACCTCATCTCACTCATTCGAATTTCTACACGTATTTCATTGTTAACCGACATATTTCGCCGACACAAATTTTCCACGCTTTTTACCAGTCGTGGCCCGAATACAATGCTTTATATTTCCCGCACCTGACATTGTTCTGACAGATCGACGTTGAAAAGCATGGAGGTTAAACTCGCCTGGTTGAGTAAAAAGAGACGGAGATAGAACGAATGTTGCCAAATATCAAACCTAGAAATACTGCGCGGATCGTTGGAATGACTATTTTTTCATTTTTCTCATTAAATGTGAACATTCATTTAACAGTTTACACATAGAAGATTTTAGTTATTACAAATTATTTTTTTTTTGCATATGTTAAAAATAGAAATTGTACAAGTTTCAAGTATGATCAGTGGTATGGCTAGTGTGAAGCGATAGGACTACCTTAACGAAAAAATCCAAAGGTGGCAGATTTAGCGTTATTTTTTTTATAAAATAGGTGTTATAGCTGTGCTCTTATTCAGTTTTATACGTATTTGACAATTGGATGAACGTAGGAACAAAAAGCGTATCGTGCTTCAGGTCTTCGAGGATCAAAATGATGAAAGAAATAGCAATCGGCGAATGTTTCATTGAGAATTCTGGAGTTAACAGGCTACATCTACCTAGGCGGGTAGAAAAATTGCACTTTACGAAGAAAAAAATTCATTCGACAGTATCACGTTTTTGCTGTATTCCCTGAAAATGTCATTGAAATTTATCCAAAATTGAATGAGCTACAGCTTCTAACTGTCGGCCGGGCGAGCGGTAGCAGCACCATACTTCAATCTTTAAACGCGTTTTTCTCGAAACACAGGTTTTCAAAGTCAGTGGACATGATCCCTCGAGAAGCACTTGTTGGATTGTTTCCAAATTTACAGGAGATACGACGAGAAACATTTAAAGGTTGTTAACAATTTCACTTTTTAAAAAACGATCTTCTTTCTTTAATAGTTACGTAAAACTGACGTCTTTTTTCATACATTTTGTATGCTCGAGTTTCAATTCGTCACCACGTTGTTAAAACAAGATTTTAATTATCGACTATCGTCAACGACTCGTATTTATTGTTAAGGAATTATCACAGTGTAAAATTTTCGAAAAACCGATTTTTTTTGCATTATCCGATAGTTTAGACGGTTACAAACGCGCTGTTCATATACTTACATAAACGTAAGTAGACAATTTATATGAGAATTCCACACTCGAAACTTTAAACGCGTTTTTCTCGAAATGTCGTGTTTCAAAACGGTGTACACTCTCAAAGGAAGAGTTTTCAAGCTACCCGTCTCAAATTTGTACACAATATTTTTCACGCCCTTCATCTTGCTATGGAAGCTTTTTTTAAAATCTTTATGTTTTTTCAACAAAACGTCGCGAAAAAAATGTCATCATCTGCCAGCAGCCATGTTTTTGTTGTTTTTCTGTATTTTTTTGAAGATTTTTGTAAAGGCTCTCAATATATGCTAAGGACATATATTGTATATGTACAATATATGTACATATACAATATATGTTATTTAAGTGTTTAAACAATCGTTATTTTAAACAAACCCTTTCCCAGAAACATTTTTCGGGATTTCCCTATTTCTTTCCGGTAGATAATCTGTGTAGATGTAGCCCCTTAAGAGGTCAGTCCACTTTGAAAATTAAAAAAAATAGGAAGCAAGCAAGACTTGAAGAAATCGACGATGATGAGCAATCAGAAGGGATTTTGTACGGTGCAGGAATTGCCGATTGAGTTTAGGTAAGAGTTTTTCATAGTATAAACTTCAAACGCGTTTTTGTCGAAACGACGTTTTCAAAATATAGCCCCATCGTATCTCTAAAACTAATAAACCGATTCTCTTGAAATTTGAACCACATATTGTAAACATGATTCGCAACAAGATGACCCTTGATGGTCTTAAAATTTTGATTTTTACTCTTTTTTTGCGAAAAAAACGCGTTTTTAAAAACTTTTTTACTTTTCATCTGCCGTTTTTTAATTTTTTTATAAAACTTTATATCCGAGGGTCATTTTGTAGCTGGTGGCATACTGAATCTAATGGACTTTGATTTTTTTGTTTCAGACAAACCGTTGCCGAGTTGTGATGGAGCTACCTAGCCCACCTATTCTTGAGGCGTTACGTTAAACTATAGTTTATGTACTTAAAAATGAATAAAAATGAATATTTTTTTTTTCCATGCATTTCAATACTTTATTTATCAAGCCCAACAACTTTTATATTCATATCTTATATGAATTCCTTTAAAAAAAATCGCGAAAATAGCCTTTTTTTCGTGGCGCCAAAGTGGACTGGCCCCTTAACAACAGCGATTAGTCCGCAAGGATAGGACTCACTCTAAACCGAGATCGTAACGCTATGAATTCGGCACGGCCGATTTATTAGCCGCGCTAAGTCGCTACGTGAGAACGACAGCCTTGAAACAGGGTAAAATTCTCGAAATTCTTGCGAGAATCTATCATTTGCAAATGTACAGACGATCGTGAGATTATAGCAACAAAAGTGCTATGTCTAAATAGATTTCGCAGGTTATATTCACGTATCAAACTTATCTCCCAGTCAAAGTGAGTCGAAAGTGATCCTGTCTCAATATTTTACAGACCGCGGAGCATAGAATCGAGTTTAAAGCCTTATATACCTTCGAAAAGTAAATTTATCGACTTTTTTTTCTATTGGCTTCAATGATGTAGGAACATCCCAAGAATTATATGGTCCAAAGAAAAACGGCTTTAAAACTTTAAACGTGTTTTTCTTGAAACAATGTTTTCAAAATCAGGCGTAAGCATAGCTCCTACAATTTTCTACCGATTAACTTCAAATTTCAACTGTAGCTTCTCAGATAGATTTTTTGCGAAGCATACACGATCTTCGTGATCGATTAACAATTACGGTTTTTATAAACAAATTGAGGCTGTTTTTTAGTCGCAAATGCGACTTTTTTCACAGCAGTGCCAAATTTGCAAAAGTCAATATTTTGCAATAATCGTGTGTACTTCGCTAGCAAAGCTCATGTAGATTACGAAAAAAAAATTCCTTCTAAGTACTCATGTGCGTCTCCAAAAAATCCGACCGTGGCCTCAAAAAAGGCGTTCTCTTTCTACTGCCATCGGGCCGTCATTTTGTAATTTTTTTTGGAACATAAAAAACTGATTTGTGTACATACAGATATGAAAAAAAAACTCTCCAAACCTCATTTGGAGTGCTTTATTGGAATTAAAAAAAATACCAAAAAGCCTTGCTGCCCGGCCATCCAAAGGGATATAACTCCTTATGCAAAATTGTACTGTATCATGTTGCGATTTTCAAAATATTACCATAGGGGTATCTGAACATTTTCATAGTAAAACTATCGTTCGACTATTTACTGTGCATGTACTACCTTAAACACCCCGATTCCCGGAGCCTTAATATTGCAAGCGAATTTCAGTTGTTTACGAGTCTCCATATGCGCCAATAAATCTACAGCGATGATGAGAGTAGCGACGATCGGTAAGTGTGACAAAAAAACATTGCAGTGACCAAAAAAAACGGCAGGCCAACAACTCTATTCTTTATTTCTCTATTCTCAGACATCTCTCTCCTTAAATATCCCTATTTTGGAGCAGGTTTAATCAGAAACATCTATATTCTACAATAACTCATGTCTAAAACATTTCTCTGTCGAAACATATCTATTCGTAATGATCACAATGCTACAATAATTCAGTTTTGAAATATTACGGCTCTTAAACATCTCCATATCACAATCTTTCGTATGCGAAACTTTTCTATTTTTAAATATCTGCATTCTTCAAAATCTCATGTGACATCCAAAATATCTGTATTCCGACAATTTCATCTCACAATATCTCTCTTCCGAAACATCTCTATTCCAAGAGCCTCTGCGTTGCACTTGGTTTATTCATGGCCAATATAGTAAGTGCAATATTACGAATGGAATAGAGATGTTTCGGAAGAGAGATATTGTGAGATGAAATTGTCAGAATACAGATGTTTTGGATCTCACATGAGATTTTGAAGAATAGAGATGTTTAAGAATGGAAAAGTTTCGGATACGTAAGATTGGGGAATGGAGATGTTTAAGAGGCTATACCAGTGTGACACTTTTGAAAGATCGATTTTTTTTGTTGCTTTTTTCTACAGTTTATACTTTCAAGAATATCATTATCATTTATGTAATTTATATCAATATCATTTTATCTCGCAAAAATCGATAGTTAAATCTTTAAACGCGTTTTTCTCGAAATTACATTTTTCAAATTTGCTAACATTGTAACTCAAAGAGCAATTATCCGATTGACTTGAAATTTGAACTGAGTACTCTTGAATATATTCGCTCTACAATGACGTAGGATATTTTTGATCGAATGAAAATTGACGATTTGGCATTGAAAAAGACGACCATTTTATAGGCAAGAAAATACTTTTTTTCATAACTACGCCATTTTGTCAGATTTTGATATTTTTAGAAAATCCTACGTCATTGTACATGAAATGCCTTCCAGTTTAACGACATTCTTCCCTTTTTCGGTTTCAGCTACTTAATCGGCCGGAATCATGTCAGCAGTGGAGGAATTTTTTTTCGGCGTCTCCGAAGGCAGCGCATAAGTCGCTTGAATCTCAATACTTTTCTATGTAAAAATTATGTAATATAAGTAAAATATAGCGAAATATATTCTCAATTTTCCGAAACATTCAATTGAGTACTTTTCTTCAAAAAAATTCCCGAAAATCACCCAAATTTTCAGCGTTCGCACTGGTATAGCTCCTTAAAAGCAGTAATATTTCACAGCTGAATTATTGTGGAATTGCGATCTTTACGAATAGAGATGTTTCGGCAGAGAACTGTTTTAGATATGAGATATTTTGGAATAGAGATGTTTCTGATTAAACCTGCTCCGGAATAGAGATATTTAAGGAGAGAGATGTCTGAGAACAGAGAAATAAAGAAAATTTGTTATCCTGCCAAAAAAACCTTCCACCACCAAGCTTCAGGACATTAATCCAGCGCTCGCTTTTCATATGTTCTTTATAAACACTCAACCATGGTGTTATTTTCTCGAATCTTGCTAAATCAAGAATTCTCCAAGTCAGCGTTTTCACGACGCAATATTCCGTCCTATAACTTCAACAGAAATTGCGAAAAAAAAGCGCCAAAGAAAGATTATCGTATCACTCTCGCAAACGGATGAAGCGTTAATTCCTCGGAGCGTTTATTGACGTTTAAGGGGCTTCATCTACCTAGACCCGAAAAAATGGCCGAATTCCGATTTTTTTGGGAGACGGTCGGTGAAAAGGGAACACATTTTTTTTAACATAAAGATACATATATTGATATTCTTTGAAAAAATCACCAAAAAATACGGAAAACAACAAAGATATGGCCGGGGCAGATACTGTTTTCAAAGTCGGTGGACATAGCTCGAGAACCACTTCATAGATTGTTTCCAAATTTACAGGAAATACGAAGAGAAACATTTACAGGTCGTTGACGATCTCACTTTTTTTGAGGGGTTATATATAGTTGAAATTTTCGAAAAATCGATTTTTTTTTCTCGTAATGTACATATATTTAAGTACACACACAGAAAATTTCTTGTCAATCCGGCGAATATTCTCGAAGTTACACACACATTTGTAACGACTGTCAGAGCGTTCGAAAATGCTTTTGAAACTATAAACGCCGATAAGTGTTTTCCATTTTATAAACAATTGAAGGCCTATATTTTTGTCAAAAATCGATTTTTTTTTAAAGTCGCCATTTTGTCAAAAAAAATTATTTTGCTTATTCCTTCGAACAATTACAAGATAATCCATGATATTAACGAAATATTTTTGGTTTTTTTCATTTTAGACGATCCAGTCCAGAGATATCGTGCTCGCCGCAAGACGCCTTTTTTAGAGGTGCTCCCGGAGATCGGCTATAGCAGCTTCCAAAATAATTATTTTCACAAATAAAAAACGTTAAAATACAGTTAAAAGTTACCATAATATGTGTACAAATTTTTACGTTAAAAGATTTAAAGGTCTTGTCAAGGAAAATTCTTGAAAAATCGATCTTTTTGGGCCTGACTGTTTATCACCCCTCAAATCGATCTTCATTTTTTAAATAGTTATGTAAAAATGACTTTTTCGTCGATTTTCAATGCTCGAGTTTCAATCTGACGCCATTAAAAAAAATATATTTAAAAAATCGACGGTCGTCGACTCGTAGTTATTGTTAACTTGAACAACCCGTTCGGTTTTTAGATTCCAGACGGACCGTTTGAGCTGGAGTGTCCACCGCCAAACGTTGCGAAAAAAATCTCATCATCTGCAGGCGGCCATGTTTTTGTTGTTTTATCCATATTTTTGGTGATTTTAAAAAATGTTTCTCAATATATGTACCATTGTGTTTAAAAAAGTGCGTTTCTTTTTAACCAGTCGTTTCCCAAAAAAATCGGATCTTAGCCATTTTTGGGGCTTCTAGGTAGATGTAGGCCCTTATCCGAGCGCAACATTGAATCGGCCACGGAAAGCAACTAAGGTGTGTACGAACATAAAAGTTATTGGCGTACTGTGCCGCATCCCGTACTAAATTGCCAGCTTTATATTGCGTATAGATATATCGTACAAAACTTTACCGTGCAGCGTTTACGTTTTGGGATTTAGATTTTTGTTGTTGGCCCACGGTAGATTGCTTTTTAACGTTGGACCTGTATCAAGGCACTCATGTATAACGAGACGTATAACGAAGAAAAAAAAAACAAGAAGAATTGGCGATGCTTCGTCGGCCATTGGCTTACCTTCGATTGAGATTGGAATGCGTAAAATTGTTGGACTTGTCGTTGTAATTATTTTCGATTCTCGTCTCGACGTTACCATTGACGACGCTGGCTCGCTTCAACTTTTGCATGATACCAACGAGAGGATCCATACTCGCGTCGTAGAGATCAACGATCAGACCAGCCGTCGTCACCTGCGAGACTATCATGGCCACCACTTTTGACAGCAGTTCGACCCTCAGACTCTCGTAGAGCTCCTCCGACGTGATCTCCTTGTCGTAATCGTTCAGAATGCAACGTATCGCCTGAGCGCGAACTTTCGCCAGTGCGCTGTCGCGTATCGCCCGCAGTGACGTCGTAGCTATCGTTTCCTCCTTTCCGTAATCCACGTAGAATACACGCACGTTGTCGCCCGATACGTTCAAAATTTCTGCTCGGTACCTGTTTTGCACGTACGAAACCGTTAAGGAGTTGCTCCGAAGCAAGGATCGGCGCTTGTTTTGTGAATTAAGGCCTTAGGCCACAGTAACGGGTATAAAATCGTGTGCGAGATTAACAATTTTTTTTCGTATGAAAAAGTGTTTCACTCATAAAATTAATTACACATCTATTTAGTATGAATATCAAGCTGTTAGAAAATATAGATATTTTTTTTTCGATGTACAAAATGGCCGACTACGCGAAACTTCTCGAAACAGCTTTTTCCCAATTGGCGTAACAAATAACTTCAACAATTTTCGCTCGATTTACTTCAAATTTAAAAGTTGGGTTCCTAATTGCATTTCGCAGAGAAGTACGTACGGAATTTCTGAATTTCGGGGCCGATTGACTGAAAATTTCAAAAAATCGAAAGCAAGCAAGACTTGAAGTAATCGACGATGATGAGCAATCGATTTTGTACGGTGCAGGCAGTGCCGATTGAGTTAAGGTAAGAGTTTTTCATAGTATAAACTTCAAACGCGTTTTTCTCGAAACAACGTTTTCAAAATCTAGCTTCATCGTATCTCTAAAACTAATAAAACTCTTGAAATTTGAACCACATGTTGTAAACATGATTCGCAACAAGATGACTCTCGATGGTTTTAAAATGTTGATTTTTACTCTTTTTTTTGCGAAAAACTGCGAAAAAAACGCGTTTTTTTATAACTTTTTTCGTTTTTCATCCGCCATTTTTTTATTTTTTGATAAAACTTTATATCCGAGGGTCATTTTGTAGCTGGTGTCATACTGAATCTAATGGACTTTGATTTTTTTGTTTCAGACAAGCCGTTGCCGAGTTGTGATGGAGCTACCCAGCCCACCTATTTTTGAAGCGTTACGTTAAACTATAGTTTTTGCACTTAAAAGTGAATAAAAATGAATTAAATTTTTTTTAAATGTATTTCAAGACATTATTTATCAAGCCCAACAACTTTAATATTCATATCTTTTATAAAATCCTCAACAAAAAAATCGCGAAAATAGCCTTCTTTCGTGGCTCCAAAGTGGACTGGCCCCTTAAGGGATAAATCGTACCATTGGCAATGCCTGCTGGAAAGAGCGAGGCACTGTAGACCCTTGGTGAGCTGGGTCGGTTTCAGTGGTGGCGCGGTAGTCACGTGTTTGCCGATGCGTGCAACGAGGGATTCGAATAGGCGCGCCTCGCTGTCCAGTTGCACGTAAATCACGGCTGAATTCATGTCAACGACCTTGACAAATTCCCTGGACTCGGGTAACAATTGTTTGGGAGATGGCCACGCGACGATTGGGTCCTCGAATGCGGATCGTAATATGTCCTTGACGTTGCGACCGTTCTCGTAAAGATCGCCGTACTGTATGAGCGGCGAGCCTTCGGACGGTCTCACGTGAAGCAGAAACGTTTTACCCGCTACGTAACGTTTGAAGTAATCCTTCATCTCGTCGTTGATACGCAGCTCGACGACGTTGCTCATCGTCAGTCTTATCGACAATACACGTGGATTAATGTACTGCCTTGGCAACTGATACACGTCGCTGTAGGGCAATATTTCCACGTGGCCGTAATCGACGTAATGAAGTTTGCAGTCGTGCTCGCGTACTTGCATAACCACAGCGCGTAGAAGCCTCTTGTCGACGGTATAACGTCCGAGGCATACGGTACCGATGACCGGTGGCTCGACCAGCGGTTGAGGCGAGTGCATACGGTTGATTTGAGACATGAGGTTGTTCAGCTCCGCGAAGGTACTCTTCACCTGGACCGAAAACATCAACGGACCGTCCTCCACGTAGGACACGGACACCTCGTGCTTCGAGCCGATCTCGAGGATTCGCGATCTGAATACACCCGCGTCGTCCACCAGCAACGGCGACGTTTGCTGCATCTTCGGATGTTGATGATGACCCATACTCGGCGGCTGCACCCGCCAGTTATCCGGATGGTGCTGGGCACGCGCCACTCGGAGAGGCTCCACCGACGGGTACTTGCACGCCGGATTATCACGAGGTGGCGGTTGACCCTGCACTTGAATCTGCATCAGAGGCTTCGGCATCTGCATCATTTGGGACTGGTGAGCGCAGGCGTGGGCTCTGAAATTAACCGATTACTTTATCAACATCTTCCGAAAAATCGCAAGGAAAGATTCTCGATTGTGGATTCTCGTGACGTTGAAGTTTGATCTTTTTTTATTTGTATATTTCTTCATTTTCGTCATTATCCAACGCCTTTTTCTAACAACAATACGTAAGAAAATATAGCATTGTTTACATGGTGTTGAAGTTTGCATCGTTGGCATGCAACGAAAATTATTTTCAATTTCTTATTTCATCGTTATCCACGACAATATTCTGGAAATTTGTTGGAGATGGCTAAATAAGAATCCTAAAGAATGTTTGCGTGATTTTCGTAAGTCGAATCGGACAAAGAAAATTCGGGAAATTAAGAGACAATCATTTTCGTTGCGTGCCAACGATGCAAACTTCGTCATATTTTTTACAGCCTGAGGCAAAAAAATGGAAGCGCTTGAAAATTATCGATTTTCGTCGTCCAACGATGCGACCTTCAGCTCCATCTGTAGATTTGCATTTACGAGGCTAAAATAGAAACAAATATTCCGAAATGTTTGATTCCTAGTAGAGGAGGGTGCGCTTTGGTGATCTATTCGTTTTCTCCGTCGTTTTAAGGGGCTATACCAATGCGACACTTTCAAAAAATCAATTTTTTTTTGCCTTTTTCGACAGTTTATACTTTCAAGAATATGAGATTAGATTTTTATACTTTCAAGAATATGAAATGAGATTTTTCAAATTTGTTGAGATTGTAACTCAAAGAGCAATTATCCGATTTACTCGAAATTTTAACTGGGTACTCTTGAATATATTTACTCTACAATGACGTAGGATATTTTTGATTGGATGAAAATTAACGACTTGGCATTGAAAAAAACGACCATTTTATAGGCAAGAAAACAGACTTTTTTCATAACTACGCCATCTTGTTAGATTTTGATATTTTTCGAAAATCCTACGTCATTGTACAGGAAATACCTTCCAGTTTAACGACATTTTTTCCTTTTTCGGTTTCAGCTACTTAATCGGCCGGAATCATGTCAGCAGTGGAGGAACTTTTTTTTGCTCCTCCGGAGGCAGCGCATAAGTCGCTTGGATCTCAATATTTTTCTATGAAAAAATGATGTAATATAGGTCAAGTATAGCAAAATATATTCTTAATTTTCCGAAACATTTAAATGAGTACTGTTCTTCCGAAAAATTCCCGAAAATCACCCAAATTTTTAGCGGTCACACTGGTATAGCCCCTTAAAGCGTTACAATACGTCTGCAGGTTCTGATCGGCCTGAAGTTTGCATCGTTGGAGTGCAACGAAAATTTTATTCTTTCTTACTCAAATTTCTTTTAGCAGATTTGAGTTACCAAAATCCGTCGAATATTTTTCAGTATGATTATTGGGAAATACGCAATTAAAATTTGCAAAAAAGATATGGAATCGTAATAAAAATAAGAAAATGAAAATATGAGAAAATGAAAATATGAATATGAAAATGAGAAAATGAAAATATGAATATGAATTTTCGGTGCGTTCCAACGATGAAAATTTCAATAACATAGATTCTGTAACATTTGGAATTTACCAGAAATATAAAGAACCCCAGAGCCTTTTCCAAAATTTGAGATATTGAGTTTAAATACAATGAGAAACGTTCTTCGGCGAATCGAGCATCTTGATACTCATGCCAAGGACTTTTGTTTTCCAATGTGGCAAGCTCAGGGAAAATAATAATCACGCTCCCGTAGTAACAACATCAAACCGGTGAATCTATTGTACTGTGTTACGGAGTACAAAATCGTATATCTTGTTAACGGAGCTCCAATTTTCCAATGGGTTGGATGTTCTTTTTTGTTTATTTTTGTATACGTTTCTGAAGTCGACATGAGGACTAGCACATACGATGATAACGTGACAGATCTATAGATGATGGGTAATCGGCGGAGGAAAAAAAATTGGTTACACTCGATTAATGAATAAATCAATTGATACTGTATATCGTGCGATGCAATGTTTCTGTGAGGATTAACAGAGCGATGATCGATTACCGGTTATTATTAACAGCCTCTCAGCCTCTCAGTCAGTCTCTCTCTCTCTCTCTCTCTCTCTCTCTCTCTCTCTCTCTCTCACTCACTGTTTCAAAGTATTGCACGGAAAAGGCGTACCATATACCTGTAATCTATCAAATCAAAGAGCTTTAAGATTCTACCAAAGGATAAAAAAAAGCTTTTGGGGCTTACAGCTAGTTGAAATTTGTTTGAATATCAATTTTTGGTTTTTGATGCATTCTCGATACATAACATTTCTAAACGTCAAACTTCGTGCAAATTTCAACTAAAAAATGAGATCTCAAAAATCACTCCATCAATCAACTTCATATTCGACAAGCTTCATTTACATATAAAATAGCAGTGCTTGAAGGAAGGAAACTTTGTTTTTCTGCAATTTTTTTTTACCGAATCAACGATAGTAAAGCATTTTTTTTTACCGAAAATCGATGCTTTCACTTTGGTCCGCAGCCATTGTTTATTGAAACCAATATTTCACAGTCAAACCTCAATATAACGAAATCCTCGGTATAACAAACATTTGTCAATTCCCTTCCGATAGACACCTAAAACCTTTATACAACGACATAATCATATACATTATGCTCTAATTACTAATTGCTTGTAAAGTGGTCTCATTCAAACCTGTCTTTCTTTAAAAAATATCCCCATATTTGTAATACTCATATACTTTTTTTGAAGAACTTTTTAACCCTTTCACACCTGACGGGGCATATGCTGCCAGTGTTGGAAAATTTTGAAATTACAGCAGGGACAATATATGTCCCAGTTACTGAAAAACATCTAGGCACAGAAAATAACGCCAAGTTGCGCCACCAAACGTATCATGAGCACAGTCTTGTATACAGGTCTGGAAACGAAGACACATTTCAGCGGTGAGGAATTCGTACCCTTATTGAGCAAGATTTTCAGACGGAAAAGTTGTTTTATCGTAATAATCACTTGGAGGAGAAATAACTGTTCCCGGTAATGAGGCGCACTAAACTGATTTTTTCGCCATATTGAAAAGGTTAAGGAACATGACTTTGGTATAACGAAACCTCAATATAACGAACTTCCCTTGAGATTATTTATATCAACGTTCAACTGTAATAATTTCCTTCATCCAAGCACTAGATAATTTCATGCAAAAACTAAATGCCTTTAATTCTCTTCTTTCAATGGCGTTGAAGTGTGCATCGTTAGAACGCAACGAAAGGTTCTTTTACATTTTATTTTCCATGCTTTTATTATTATAGTAACTCTTTTTTCATTGATTTATTTTTTAGATAGTTAAATAAATATCTTCGCTAATGGCTGCAAAATGTTTGTAGACAAAATCTGCTAAAATAAATTAAAGAAATGTGTATATACTTATTATCGTTGCATTCCAACTGAGAAACTTCAACTGATGAAATTTAGAACGCAGCGGTCTGTGCAACCTTTTGCAACTACCACATTTATAAATAACATTCCATACAAAAATTGTGAAAGTTACTCAAAACCATATTCTTAAACCCTGCTTAGGCGCACTGTACAGTTCTCGACGTGCTAAGTGCTTTAAAAAATTGAAAACAAAATTCACGAATACTCTTGAATCCTTCTAGAATGTGAATCCATGATTCTTCAAGTACAAAAGTCGTTATATTTGTTGCTATAGAATTGCTAATAATTGCCAGGAATTGCAAAGTGAAATTTCTCTTGGCGCGAAATTGGTACGATGGCACAGGATTAATGTAAAAACTTTCCAACCTGAACACGTTAATCCAGAAAAAAATTCACCAAAATTCATCTTTTTTCCAGTCACCAACTAGGTGAAAACTGTCACGATTGTACCGAGCAACACGCCATTATTGGATATTTTCAAAGTTTGACGTATCAAGCTCAAACATCCAGCTGATATTTCCACCCCAAGTATCAACGCCGAATGACGTTAAAATTGCATCATTGGAACGCAATAACAGGGCTTTTTTCAATTGCCCAAATTTCCTTTGGCAGATTTGAGCCAAGAAAATCCCGGCAATATTTCTCATCATTCTTATTTTGCGTCCTAAAACGTGAATCTTCAAAGTATGATTTTGAATTCTAAGAGAAAAAATTGACAAGAATTTTCGTTGCATTCCAACGATATAAACTTCAACCCCATCGCCACCGGCTCTTCTGTATCGAACGTTCCTACGAACACTCCAGCGCTTCATGCTCGGACAACGATGAAAAATACGGCCAGACGCCGTCGCTCTCCCGAATCTCACGATCTCGGCCGGCCGTTCCGAAGAGGAAATTCACCTGAAAATTTCTTCGGTGGAGGCTCGCACGGCGTAGTTCTCTTCCACGAGAATGTCGGCGAAGTTGCGATCGCCGAGGAACATGCGAACGAGTCGAATTTTGCCGTGGGTGCTGACGATTTTGGCGGGATAGTCGCTGTAGCGAATATTCCTGAGGATGCTGCCGAGAACGTGTCCCTCCCAGGTGCGAGTTCTGGGCATGATGTCAGCGACGACGAAGTCCTGTGCGAGCGGCGGTATTCTCAGTAGATCGGCGGCTTCGGGTATGCCCTCGAGTAGTCGAATGTCGCACGGCTGTAGAGTCTCGGTATTGCCGTAATCGATGAATTGCACGAGATATCCGCCGTTCTCCGGTGCCAATATTTTAACCCGACAATAAGTTCTCTCGTACATCGCGCAACAAATGAGATTCGGCCAAATGGCACGCTTCTGTGGCACCAGGGAGCCTAGGCCTTTCTCAAATTGGCCGGTCAACGCGTGTATCAATCTCTCGACGATGCTAACCTCGTCTTTGTTTGTTTGCGCCCATACTCGCAAAAACGGACCGTCCGCGTCCATGTAAGTCACGAACATGACCAAGTCCGAGTTAACCGTAGGACACGTCATTATCGCGACGCTGTCGCGTACGACGCTAATAATTATTTGCTCCTAACGCGCGAAACTTTGTTGTAGAGAGGTAGACACTGGTTCTTACCGTCGCCCGCTTTATTCTTCTTTTTTTTTTCCTCGGCCCTCTTGTTCACGCACTCGCGCACGATGCTTCCCCTTCAAACGTCCAGCAACGTCTGAGCGAGCCCACGAACGCTACGAGCCTCCGAGCGACCACCTGGCGACCAATACCGCAACTACAATGTTAACGCGATAGAGCTGCACTCCGCGTGCGTACGTTTAGATTTGCAGCTCACGACGCGATTGATACGTCTAGTCGGATATTTTACGGCCTCCTCGATGCTCCTACCTTCTCTCGTTGCTTTTTCTTCCTTTCCTCGTTCGACACGGAACCGGAACTCGATTCGCTCTATCTTGCGCCTCACTTCGAATACAATCTCTCGGGTACACAGTCTCGAGTGGCCACGGCGAACGATAAGAATACGTTCCCCGAGCCCCGTTGCTCGCTTCTTTTGTTTGGAGAGAAAGCGAAAGAGTCGCCGAGAAGAATAAATGCTTGCGACGCGTGTTTATGTTGTGCGCTCGGAGCTTCGCGAGCGAGGGCGGGAGGGGGACGGGAACGCGGTCGCACAGGCATTTCTATATATAAAAAAACGCGTAACGGTATTTTCAGTCGGGTGTGTGCGTGTCTACGCGTGTACAGTATGCGGAATTAGCGGGAAAATTTGCACTCCGAGCGTAATCGAATGTAAAATAATAAAACTATTCGTTGTTCGGTAGAAACAAAATCTCGAAATTTGATCCCTGAGCCTTGCGGTTAGGCAAATACTCGGAAGATTTCTTCGTACCGTATGGGCGCGTCGGGCATTACCGGGATAAAAATAATTCGGCGGGTTGACATGTTAGCCTCTTTATTGTTAGGTAATACAGAATAAAGTTCGCGTTGAATACTTTAGCTTTGTTTATCGTAATAATAATACTTTGCACTAGAATTCCCTCGTTTCGTATTCACAATCTGGCGTGAACGTTCGACGGAACGTCATTATTGTTTTTTTGTTTCGTCTTTTTAATTGCACGTGCGATCTCCTCGAGACGCGACGAATTATCCAGCCCGTGAGAAATGTACACACACGCACATGTAGTCTCGTCGACGCGAACGCAACGATAAAAAATGAGATTTGCATCGTTGAATGCGAGGAAAATTATTTTTCAATCGATCGAATTTCTCTCTGCGGATTTTGGCTAAGGGAGTCCTGAATCGTTTTTTGCGACGCTCATTTGGGGAGCCACAGTCGAAATGTGCGGAAAAAAATATTTCACACGAAAACAAGGAAATGAAAGTGTAATTTTCGTTGCGTTTTAACGATGCAAACACGACGAAGAAAAATACTCGAAATTCTCTGTACGACAGTCGGTACTCTCGGAGTCATTTGCGGATGGATCATTGAGCAAATGGAAGATTCGACTTCACGGGCGATTCGCTCGAAAGTGGCTAATTTGCCAATGTAGAAGAAGGAAAAAAACAAGATCCACAAGGACGTAGCGATTTTCTCTCGTGTAATTTTTGACAGGCGCACCTCACGGAGGTGCGTGACTGCAGCGTGAGCTTCCTAATCGTCCTCCTCACCCGAGGAGTACGACGCATTCGGCGCCCAGAGTAACGTCGAATTGTCGGAGAACGATCGATCGTCGATGCTATCGTCGGCCTCCTCGTTGTCGATGTTCAATCCGAAGTGCGAATCCCGAAGAATCTCGTCCGTCAATACCAACGAGCGCATTTGCTCGAGCACCTGGTGTAGCGAGTCCGAGCGCGGATCGTCTCGGTCGGTGAGCGGAGTCGCATCGCCGCTCGCGTTGCCACCTGCCGGCGTTTGCGGCGTGTTGCTCGGGGGCACCGGTGTATTAGTCCCGTCGCCGGTACCTTTGAATCATTTGTTGAAAAGCGCGTATGTATGCTCGTTTTTACATTCATCCATGGGGCTGGAACTAACGGATTGCACTTTTAGTTGAAATTGTTGAAAATATCGATCTTTCGGTTTCTCCGGATTGTCAAAATTTAAGATGTCGAAAGTATTCATGGAACGTTTTGAAAACGATCCGTTCGAAATCGAGCGATTTATGAACTAGATTTGCGATTAGAATGAAAATGATTTCCATTGTGTTCCAACGATGCAAAATTTTAACGCGTTTTCCTTAAAATGACTTTTTTCAAGATCGGTGGCCACGATATCCCAAAAATCACTGCAACAATCAATTTCAAATTTTACAAGCTTCTTTCACATTTCGAAAAACCGTGCTTGAACGGAGGATTTTTTTTTACGATGCATACTTTCTTTTTATTAACGAAAATCGATACTTTCACTTTAACGGGTTATACCAGTGTGACACTTTAAAAAAGTCGATTTTTTGCCCTTTTCGACAGTTTATACTTTCAAGAATATGAAATGAGATTTTTTTAATTTGCTGACATTGTAACTCAAAGAGCAATTATCCGATTGACTTGAAATTTGAACTGAGTACTCTTGAATATATTTACTCTACAATGACGTAGGAAATTTTTGATTGGATGAAAATTGACGATGTGGCATTGAAAAAAAACGACCATTTTATAGGCAAGAAAAGACTTTTTTTTCATAACTACGCCATTTCGTTAGATTTTGATATTTTTCGAAAATCCTACGTCATTGTACAGGAAATACCCTCCAGTTCAACGACATTTTTTTCCTTTTTCGGTTTCAGCTACTCAATCGGCCGGAATCATGTCAGCAGAGGAAATTTTTTTTTGGCGCCTTCGAAGGCAACTCATAAGTCGCTTGGATCTCAATATTTTTCTATGAAAAAATTATGTAATATAGGTCAAATATAGCCAAATATATTCTTAATTTTCCGAAACATTTAATTGAGTACTTTTCTTCCAAAAAATTTCCGAAAATCACCCAAATTTTCAGCGTTCACACTGGTATAGCCCCTTAAAACGCGGCCTTTTTTTCAAAAATCAATATTTCATTAAATCCTTCATCTAAGCACTGGATAATTTAATGCAGAAACTAAATGCGCTTGATTATTTTATTTTGGATGTTTTGTTAGCGAGCAGCAGCGGTCACTGCGAAGAAAGTTTTTCAACGAACGGCCTGCCCGAAATCATTGTATCTATGGTAATTCTTTAGATAAGTGATTTTTCCGAAAAATATTATCTGATTTCTCCGATAAAATACCATTTATTGGTTTTGTTTAGGTTTTAGAACATTTCAACCCAAACAAACACAATATAGGCGTCGAAATGATCAAAAATGTCCTACTTCATCACATGTTTTCGCGAATTTCAAAACCCCGTAACTTTTTATGGGGGAGGGGGTGGCGGTGAATTTCAACTTTCCCCGACTGAATATCACGATTTATAACCCAATAAATGAGAAAATAGCAAAAATGAGCCTAACATTATCTTTTTGCTAGGTAACTCTTATCTAAAGGATTACCAAATAAAAAATTGCAAACGTTAACACTTTTTTCCAGAAAAAGTTTCCGAAAATTCCTCTTTTTTCCCGACTAGGTGTAACCCGTTAATTAAGTTTTTAGGGGAGGCAATTTGACATTAATTGTTTTTTTGGGTGGTACCTCGAAATTAATACTCGGGATTCGGAATACGGACATCTAAAAATCGACCCTTTTAAATAGCCCAATTAGTCAGTGAAAATGATTTATTTTTGGCAAAAAAACTTTTGTTCGATGGAAAAGTCAAGATTCGCGACAAAAAATCGACTTTATTTGAAAATGGACTCTGAATTTTGCTAATAGCTCCTTGTGAACTTAACATTGATACAAAATGTTCTCTCTTTTTCGAAATTACAATGCTCCTTTTAAAAAAATTGTGCGAAATTCATTGCACGATCTACTCCGCATGAGAATGAGTCCTGATATTCATTTTTAAATATTTTTTCCGGCTCTCCAATGTTTTTCACGCTTTTTATTCATGCAAAACTCGAAATTATGATCGCAAAGACCGTGATTTGGAAAAAAGGCTTTTTTTCTACAGAAAAAGAAAACATAGCGTCGATGGTATTGCAAAACGTTCTGTCTCTTTAAAAAAAAATCTTTTTTGTGCCACCACAATCAATAACAAATCAGAACGCTTCATTCAGCTGTTGCAATACGGCACGTTACCCCAAGCTGCAATTTTTCGATATTGCAATAAGTTGCTTGGCTCTCTTGTAAAGTCGTCTGAAAATCACATGGAATGAATTGCAATATCTACGACGGTAGTGTACAATATTGGTCGAATATGGAGCCCGAATATTAGAAATGGCTTCTTCATCTATATATCCCGGATCAAAACAAAACGATAGGGTAGAGAGAACATTTTATTGCTCACAAAAAAGCCCGAACACAAAAAATTTGCAATAAAATCGGCTTCGCCCAACGATAAATAAAATCGATTTTTTTATTCAGGAGATACTGTTTCTCAAAAAATGGCCACCATAATTTTGTTTCGCATCTAGATATATCCATAAAAAATAACAAACAAAAACGTGCACAGCCCTTTTTCAAGGCCTTAGACCACAGTAACGGGTATAAAATCATGTGCGAATTTAAACATTTTTTTCGCGTGAAAAAGTGATTGACTCATAAAATTAATTACACATCTACTTAGTATGAATATCAAGCTGTTAGCATTTTTTTTCGATGTACAAAATGGCCGACTACTAATATTTTCTTTTGTTATCTTTTTTTTAAGCGCTCCGCGGCGTGATATTTAGCATCCACAATTTTTTACCAAGAACAAAAAACAAAAATTCTCGTCAATTTACATTAGAATACCTAGAGAAGTACGTACGGAATTTAACAAATATTGTTTTATTCAAACGTTGTAGGTATTTGAACTTAAGAAATGAATTTTCAGTGAAAAATTTCGTTATAACTGCTTATAAACTGCTCATAAAATGAAAAGTTTTCGATTAATCAGAAATTCCTTACGCACTTCTCTGCGAAATGCAATTAGGAACATAACTTTTAAATTTGAAGTAAATCGAGTGAAAATTGTTGAAGTTATTTGTCACGCCAATTGGAAAAAAGCTGTTTCGAGAAGTTTCGAGTAGTCGGCCATTTCGTACATCAAAAAAAATATATATATATATTCTAACAGCTTGGCATTCATACTAAATAGATGTGTAATTAATTTTATGAGTGAATCACTTTTTCATACGAAAAAAATGGGCCTTAAGGTCGACTCGGTATAATCCGAATTTCGACCAAGCCCGGAGGTCGTAAATTCCCAAAAGGACATCAGCAGATACCTCCTAAAGGCGTGTAAAGCACAATCCCAAAAAATTGTACAAACTCTCCGCGTACCCTGTGTATCGCTCGCTGGGCTCGCGGGTCTCTCGGCTCCACGTATTTCCCTGACAATTGGTACGTCTTCGTCCTGTTGCTGTTGGGCGTTGAGCCTAAGTCCGGCGACCCCCTTTTTCGGCACGTTGTACAGGTCTCGCTTGATCCTGCGGTGCCTGGACGGATCGTTTCTACGTAGCTGGAGCATGGAGCCAAAGTCAGCGATGTACAAGAAGCCAGCGATGAGAAGTTCGCAGGTTCTCTTTCCCTGTTTGTAGGCTGTCTCGAGTTCGAGGCTCGTTCGCTGATCGTATTGCCACCAGCCTGCAAGCACGTGGACGAGCGTGAGTAGTGAGCTGGTCGGGGCCGTTGGAGATACAAAAAAACCGAAAGGGAGGCTACCTGATGGTTTGCGGCAGGCTGCAGCAAAAATTGTCCGAAATTCTGTGACTCGACGAGACAAATATTCCACCGTATTTTGCATCGAGGGGTCTGAGCCTCAAGGGACATTTTGAAATTGAGAAAGTGACGCTTAAGGGGTTATATACAGTTAACATTTTCGAAAAAATGTTCTATGAAAAAATTATGTGATGTAGGTCAAATATAGCCAAATATATTCTTAATTTTCCGAAACATTTAATTGAGTACTTTTCTTCCAAAAAATTCTCGATAATCACCCAAATTTTCAGCGTTCACACTGGTATAGCCCCTTAAACGCGTTTTTCTCAAAACTGTGTTTTCAAAGTCGGTGAGCAAAATTTTTCGGAAACGGCGGAACCGATCAGTCTCAAACTTTAACACAATCTTTTCAAGCATATTTTTTAGTAATTAACCGAAGGTTTTTTCTCGCCGATAAATATTTTCCATTTTAAAAACAATTTAAGGGGAGGGTAGGTTTGCACTTTTGAAAAATCGATTTTTTTTGTCTTTTCTTATAGTTAAACATTTCAAGAATATAATCCCAAAATTTCAGGTAAATCCGAGCAAAACTCTCGAAGTTATTGACTATTTAGTCCCGCTCCTCTAACACTGTAGCTCCGACTTCTCTAAACTTCAAACGCGTTTTTCTCGAAACCACTTTTTCAAAGTCCGTGTTCACTGCCATTTGAAAACTACATGACCGATTTATTTCAAACTTGGTACACACTTTCTACATATAAAATACCTCCCCCCAACGGTTAGTTTGAGATTGTTTTTACATCGAGGGGGTTTTCCGACCCCCAAAATTGCGGAGTTTTTCGTGAAAAATAGCACTTTTCACTTTACATTACCACCAAAAATTTAGAAATGAAAAACAAAATTATCAAAGACCGTTGGGCGGCGGATTTGATGATACTTTGACTAAATTTCAATGGTACTTGATTTCAGATAATTTTTAGCTGAGATACAGTGAGCACCGCAAATCGTGTTTTTCCAAAGGCGTTCTCGGAATCGCTTTGTCACCGGCTTGTTTGTAGATATTTTCGCGTACAAATTTTACGAAATGTTCTTGAAAGGACACTTAACAATGTACAAAAGGTTTCAATAAATTTACTCTATCCATATAGATGAAAAAAATTCGCAAAAAAGTGTTTTTTTTTTCACGCTGAAATCCCTACCCTCCCCTTAAAGGTCTTCTCAAGAAGAATTCTTGGAAAATCGATCTTTTGAGCCTCCCGACTGTATATAACCCCTTAAAAACGGACAAGGCGTAAGCGCCAAAAACCGAAGATATTTTCTTGATGTTCAATTTTAGCTGGCTCGTCCCATTTAGCGAGCGGGCAATGCGCGCCACCGAATTTCCATCACGTTGCGAAATTTGCTGGCGCAGCGTACGCAGCGAGCGAAAAAGGCACGTCAAAAATTGCCGTGCAATATCAACGCAGGAGGGAGAAAAAAAATGTCAGTCCTTTTGCGTGCGCAAACACTTTATTTCACAATTATATATTTATATGTGTGTTTATGTATTGTGGCATATGTAATTGTATGGACCGTACGAGCATGCGTACGGTCAAATTTGTACCATTGTTTGCAACTTCGTCATGTGGAGCTCATTCGTGCAGAAGTATGGCTTGCGTCTGTCGACGGTAAAGTACGTAATACTAAGTAAAAAAGAAACGAGGTAGAAAAAAAAAGATGCAATTGTATGGAAGAGTTCATCTCACACCCGCTACTCCCTTGCACGTAGCCTCTCTAATGTCCCGCTTAATATTGCGCTTGAAGCGCGGCTGATACTTTCTGTACTGTACGTTTTCCTTAAAGTCAACGACGTAGAGTTCACCGCAAATTAAAATATCGCACGATGTATCGCCCATTTTGTATATCTCCTCCAAGTCGTCGCTGGTCCTTTGATCGTACTTCCACCAACCTGAGGGACGACGAGGGCTTCAGTCAAAATTTTGCGCCGTTCGCACTTGGTCAAATTCGTGGGAAGGGGCGGGGAGGAAATGTTCTCGTTGGACAACGAAGTTGGGCAATCGCGTGCGGAAGGATGAATGCATCGATGTAAATTCTATCGCAAACGTATCTACCGATCGAGCCGATTTAATTCGCGCATTACCCGATCGATCATTGACAAATAACTGCCCAACTCGGTTCGGGGAAGTACGAGCAAAGCTTTTCGGGAGTTTCTTTCATTTTCTGTCCGACTATGATACATGGTTGTTACGCATTATTGACTCGGAAATTTCCTGACTTTTCCAGGTTTTGCAAATATTCCAGGGAGATGGGGGTCACGTGAAGAACAACATTTTTTTAAGATGAAATATATGAAAATGTTGAATGTAAAAATAAAATAAAATAAACTGAAATGCTAAAAATAATTTAAAAACTGTAAAGTAAAAACAAATACATTAAAAGCAAATACAGAATCTGTTCGTTATTGTAAACAGAAATTTTGATGTCGGTGCTAATAAATAAAAAATAAATATAGACACTTATCAACAATAATTATGTGCTTGTGTATCGACAAATCGAATGCAAATGTATTGAGCTTTAGAGTAAATTAGTTTTTGAAGTTTTCAATGTTCGGAAGTGACATTACTGTTTTGGCATACAGGGTGTTAGGAATGCCTTAAGGGGGTGATAGGTCACCTCGTCAGGAACATATCTACCCTAGGTTACCTTAGTCCAAAGTCTAAGGATTTCGAGTTATCATGGTGAGTATGATTTTTGGAAAATTTCTCAAAATTAGGTACTAACTCGTTCATAATGTTCGAACAGACGATAATTGCTAAGTAAAAACTTATTTGCGTCTTAGCTTAAGGCCTTAAGCTACAGGAACAGGTATAACATCATGTGCGAATTCAACAATTTTTTTTTCGTGTGAAAAAGTGATTCACTCATAAAATTAATTACACATCTATTTAGTATGAATATCAAGCTGTTAGAAAATATATATATATATATATATTTTTTCGATGTACAAAACGGCCGACTACTCGAAACTTCTCGAAACAGCTTTTTTCCAATTGGCGTGACAAATAACTTCAACAATTTTCACTCGATTTACTTCAAATTTAAAAGTTATGTTCCTAATTGCTTTTCGCAGAGAAGTACGTACGGAATTTCTGATTAATCGAAAACTTTTCATTTTATGAGCAGTTTATGAGCAGTTGTAACGAAATTTTTCACTGAAAATTCATTTCTTAAGTTCAAATACCTACAACTTTTGAATAAAACAATATTTTCTAAATTCCGTACGTAATTCTCTACGTATTCTAATGTAGATTGACGAGAATTTTTGTTTTTTGTTGTAGTTAAAAAATTGTGGATGCTAAATGTCACGCCGCGGAGCGCCTAAAAAAAGATAACAACAGAAAATATTAGTAGTCGGCCATTTTGTACATTGAAAAAAAAGATATATATATATTTTCTAACAGTTTGATATTCATACTAAATAGATGTGTAATTCATTTTATGAGTGAATCACTTTTTCATACGAAAAAAAGTTGTTAAATTCGCACATGATTTTATACCCGTTACTGTGGCCTAAGGCCTTAATGTGTATTCAATCGACAAACACCAATGCAATCATCTGTATCCGCACAACTAACTAAATGGGACGGGTTGAATAATTAACCCTCAATCCGTGAAGGTATTTGAGGCACCTTAATCCCGTGAACCTGGGTCGTTTTCGTTTTTGCACTAACAAACCAACAATTGTCAATGAAAAAAAATCTGAAAAAATGCATGGTCAATTTTTAGGCCGTACTTCTCGAGGGAAAAAACCGTTTTTGTTCTTTCTTATTTTTAATATTTTTTCTTTTTCATGAAGTATTAAGCAACCTGCAAAGAAAATGATTTTGGGCAGGACGAAAACGACCGAGGTTCACGGATTGAGGGTTAAAAGCTTGTCAAAAAAATTATAATACCTCTTATGTTAACGCTATTAAAAAAAAATAGCATTAACATAAGAGGTAAACGAGACATTGCCTAATTTTGGAAAATTTTCCAAAAATCATACTTACCATAACTCGAAATACTTAGACTTTGGACGGTAACCTATGTTAAATATGTTCTTAACGAGGTGCCCAATCACCCCCTTAAAGCTTTGCATCGACCTTCCTAACACCCTGTATAATGGAGAATAATATAAATATCAAAAACATACGAAAATATTTATTTTTATACCATTCGGTTTTTTTCCGGTCGGTTTCATTTTTCGTAATTCTTGCAAAAAGTTAATTCGAAAGAAATTCCAGAGAATTTTCAAAATTTCCTAACTTTTTCCTCATTATTCTAGGAGAAAAGAAATTCCCCGAGTTGTCCCTATTTTCGATATGCGTAACAGCCATGTGATATACTTGAAGGGGTAACGCCGTGTTGGTACAACTGATACGGAAACTTTTCAGTTAATTGAAAGAATTAATGAAATTTGTTGGAAATTTACCATCAGTTCGAAAAGTACACAGAAAGTACAAACTTTTTTAGGATTTTTCTCAATTGAAAATTGCAGCAGACCAGTGGGTTCGACGCTGTCTCTTTTTTTTCTTCTATTTTTCCAATATTTGGGATTGAACCTCGAGCTGAATACCAAAACGTTTATCAATGTAGCAAATTCAATGCTAGAAAAGCCCCAAAGATTTTGCGAAACTGAAAAATCTTTTCGCATTTGAAATAGTGATAAGCATTTTTTTCATGTGAGGTTTTGAGAATGAATCTTTTTGAAAATCCTCAGTACTCCTCTAGTGTTTTACGTCTACATTGAGAAAAGCTTTGGTATTCTACTGCGGGCTTGATCCTAAGCTCGAAAATTTCCCTGCAGCAGGCTGCCGCAAAAAAAAGCTTCGTACTGCCAGTGTGCAGTAATTTTATTTTAAGCAAAATCTTAGCAAAAAATGCCTCCTTTCGTGTGTATACTTTCCGCCGATTGTAAATCTTCAATAAGTAAATTAATGACATAAAGATCAACATCAAAGTTGTCATATCAGCTGCTTAAGTCGGTGGTGTGACCCCTCTTACAGTTGCTCTTTTATCTTAAGGCCTTAGGCCACAGTAACGGGGATAAAATCATGTGCGAATTTAACAATTTTTTTTCGTATCAAAAAGTATTTCACTCATAAAATTAATCACACATCTATTCAGTATGAATATCAAGCGGTTAGAATTTTTTTTTCATTCGATGTACAAAATGGCCGACTACTCGATACTTCTCGAAACAGCTTTTTTCCAATTGGCGTGACAAATAACTTCAACAATTTTCACTCGATTTACTTCAAATTTAAAAGTTGTGTTCCTCATTGCATTTCGCAGAGAAGTACGTACGGAATTTCTGATTAATCGAAAAATTTTCATTTTATGAGCAGTTTATGAGCAGTTATAACGAAATTTTTCACTGAAAATTCATTTCTTAAGTTCAAATACCGACAACTTTTGAATACAACAATATTTTTTAAATTCCGTACGTACTTCTCTAGGTATTCTAATGTAGATTGAGGGGAATTTTTGTTTTTTGTTCTAGGCAAAAAAATGTGGATGCTACATATCACGCTGCGGAGCGCTTAAAGAAAAGATAACAAAAGAAAATATTAGTAGTCGGCCATTCTTTATATCGAAAAAAAAAAAAATCCTAACAGCCTGATATTCATACTAAATAGATGCATAATTAATTTTATGAGTGAATCACTTTTTCATACGAAAAAAAAATCGTTAAATTCGCACATGATTTTAAACCCGTTACTGTGGCCTAAGGCCTTAAACAGTCTAAGACTACAAAGCGAGTGAAGAATTCGTTACCGTTTCGTCCCTCGTAGAACCACTGATACTCCTCGTCGGCAGCGGCGGGTTTGGGATCTTCCTCGACCTCGACCAGCTGGGGATGCTCGACAAAGTCGGGTGGGATCTCTTGTCGGCACATGGGGCACCTCTTGCTCTGATTGGCTACGCCCTTGACGCATAGGTAGCAAAAAATGTGGCTGCATGGCAAGCGTGCGGGATGGATGCAGGGCTGAAGGCACACGGCGCATTCCAGTGTCGTCAAAGTACCTGAAGTATCGGTAAACAATTACTTTGACGCTGCCCGAGCTATCGATATTCATTCGTGTCCTCAACGCAAAAAGTTGAAATTCGAAAACTTGAACTGATGATGAAGATGGTCTAATTGACGGATCGTCAATACCATTGGCATCATTGACACACTGCCAGTAACAAGGCATTGACGGATCATCGATACTATTGGCATAGTTGACAAACTGGGAGTAACGGCTAGTGACGGCTAGATCGCCAATACTATTCGCATAACTGACAGCTTGCAGGTTGACTGATTGTCAATGCTACTGACATCAGTGACAAGGGCCATTAGCGGAATGACGGACTGTCAATACCATTAGCTTAACTGTCAAATTACTTGTAACATTGGCGGAATTGACAAATTCCAGGTTTTGGCAGGATTGACAAATTGTAAATAATGTTGGCACGATTAACTAAAAAATGTCATAATCGACGGATTGCAAATATTAACGTAACCGAAAGATTGTAAACATAATGAGAATTGATGATTTTTTTACATAATACGGTACGCAACATCGGAACTTTGATTGATAATGTTGTAAACATTGTCCGAAATGATGCAAGCAAACAGAAGAGAACAAAAAAAAACATCGTGTACTTACCATCCTTCTCGTCTCTCTCCTGTTCTTTCAGATTCGCTTCCGATTTCTCGGAATCGTCGATTTTCGCGTGCGCCATATTGACTCGTGAAACGTCAAAGAGCTTGTGATTCAAACGATCGTTCGTAGACTCCCTAAAGCAAGTTTATTCGTAAACATTATAGTTCAGTTTCTCGACCCGTCGTGCGTCACTCGGGACACCCGTTGAGCCGCCATTTTCGTTGTTATGGCTCCCCAGTGGTGCTCAACCCCGGACCCTTTTCTTGTTGCCGCTAGCTCGTCACTGCGCGCTACTCGAGCGCGGCAAAAACCTCGTAACTTTTCCAATTCCGCGCCCCGTATGTTTCCGCGTGTAAAAATAAATCGGGAACTTTGATTCGCGGCGCAATTGTGTTAAAAATCGGACAGCTACTCGGCGAGGCTATAAAACTATTCGACGCTTCGAAAGTGCCGCCATTTTTTAAAACGCGCGTCATCTTTTCAAGTCCTTTTCCCCGAAAGTTGAAACGAAATACTTCGACGTGTGAAGTACTTGTATTGTAATCGTCTCCGGCATTAAGATCCCTTTAAAATGCCTAAAATAGGCGTTTCTCCGAAGGGGCAGAATCGTAAGGGCTCGTTGGGGGAGAAAAAAATAACGATCCAATAAAGTCAATGATATATAGGGACCACTTGGGTTCTCATTGAGTGCCCCACGTGCTTACAACGGGCGTCTGTTTCGTTTTCACTTCTTGAACTGCTCAACCGTGGGTATGCTCTCGGTTGTGCGAGAGAAAGCGAGACCGCATGCTGTTTACAAGGCGACTATTTTTTCATCCAAGCGGATAATGTAAATACGGAATATACCAGAGGCACACACCCGTGTGTGTGTGTATATATATATATCCGCATTTACGTTGCCGCTTGGGTGAAAAAAAATCGGTGAATATATATATATATATATATATATATATATATATCGTATTATGTTCGCCCGCTGTTTTAGAGCAAACTCCATCTATCTGCCTTCGTTCGGCTTAGCGCTTATATTAGCTATAGACTTGAGAAAATGGAAATACCAACTCGACCTCCAAATTTCGGATTATCTTTACGATCGGACTTACGTTGACCACGTGTATATCGTAAAACCGTAGTCATACCTGAGCGAATAAAAAAAACGCAATGCGTGATCAGGCAACTTAAGGGCATGTACAAGGTCAACACAACCTCACAATTTTCCAACCCAATTTTCTCATAGATGGTTAATTTTTTTAGGAAAAATAAAGCATTAGGCTCTGGAGAATTCCCTGACGCAGAGCTTGGTGATTTCTTTTTGCCCTAAATATTATTGATCTCTGAGAAATCTCTGTTCGAAAATTTCAGCTATCTCGCACTCGTATGTCACGTGGTAGATCTTCTACTTCGCCTTAAGGGGCTATACCAGAGTGACACTTTCGAAAAATCGATTTTTTTTTGTTTGCCTTTTTCGACAATTTGTACTTTCATATCATTATCATTTATATTATTATATCAATGTCATTTTATCTTGCAAAAATCGATAGTTAAAAATTTAAACGCGTTTTTCTCGAAATGAGATTTTTCAAATTTGCTGACATTGTAACTCAAAGAGCAATTATCCGATCGACTTGAAATTTGAACTGAGTACTCTTGAATATATTTACTCTGCAATGACGTAGGATATTTTTGATTGGATGAAAATTGACGATTTGGCATTGAAAAAAAAACGACCATTTTATAGGCAAGGAAACAGATTTTTTTCATAACTACGCCATCTTGTTAGATTTTTATATTTTTCGAAAATCCTACGTCATTGTACAGGAAATACCTTCCAGTTTAACGACATTTTTTCCTTTTTCGGTTTCAGCTACTCAATCGGTCGGAATCATGTCAGCAGTGGAGGAACTTTTTTTTTGCCCCTCCGAAGTCGCTTGGATCTCAATATTTTTTTATGAAAAAATTATGTGATATACGTCAAATATGGCGAAATATATTCTTAATTTTTTGAAACACTTAATTGAGTACTTTCCTTCGAAAAAATTTCCGAAAATGACCAAAATTTTCAGCGTTCACACTGGTATAGCCCCTTAAAGAGCGGGGAATCCTCATCTGTTTTAGATCGTGGGTGCTAGTCGATGTTTTTTTTTACGTTTCGCATTTTCGATCACGTCAGATCAAATTGACCCCAAGCTATTTTCGGTTTGAATTATTTTGAAATTCTCATTATTGTTATCATTCGTTGAAATTATTATTATCATTTTGAAAGTGGAACGATGTTAATAATGGAATTTTTTAACATCGCCATTATCATTATTAACTGTTAGCCTCGATTTTTATCAAGACCGGAAAATTATTGTTATTATATAAATACATATATACTCGTACATAGATATTTTCGTAACAAATTTACTAATCTTCGAGGCAGCACACATTTCAGAAAAAAATCCATTGTTCGAAAATGCTTTTTACTTCGAATCCTATTGGTGCAAAAGTTGAAATCATAATCGGTGTCCTCAAAGGGTTAACATGTGAGGTGAAACATACCGGAAGTAGATTCGCATCAGGCTACATAGTTCCAGAAATTAAAAAAAAAGCTGTAACGTGGAATAGTGTTTCGAGGGGTGGTGATGAAATTCAACAAGACCGATATCCTAATGCGAAGGCTAAATTATTTTCATTTATTTACGAATTATATTGTATACAACTCTGCTAAAATGTACAAGGAGCGAGCCCGATTACCAAATTCGAGTAAACGGCAGTGTATACGATCAAGTCGATTGGAATGACGAGGGATATGTGGGTCGGCGGTTGGAGAATCAGGAGAGGGGGATGGGATTACGGGGGAAACAACAAACCACGTACGGACATTTTACGAAGGTAATCACAACGGTAACGGGCACGCGTACTGCTCCACGTTGTAATTCTCACGTGTCAACCGTCGAGAATGGACACGACATCCGGTCCAAGTCGCGATGCGACGAGAAGAAAAAAAACGCCAACTACACGTATATGTACCTCGAGTCGGCGATCGACAATCGATTCGAGGTTAGGGGGCGCACGGACGGGGAAAATGGCGGCGAAGGAGAAACGCGTCGCAGTTTTTTTTTAGTGTACAGACGAACCGTTGTTCTGTTTGACTAGGGTATAAAACTATAGATTTGAGGTCGCGATATTTTTCTTCGAACTCCCCGCGGAACATGTCAGCGGATCTTGCGAACGCCGTTTCAATCGAGTGACAGTACCGACTCGATGGAGTTACGATTTCTCGGCTGCAGTCTCGGCCCGCCCAGGTAACTCAAGGGATTGGCGTAAGTTCTCTTGTCGTCCGCGAGAAAGATCGGTGACACGGTGGGAAACCTCAGCTTCGCTTGTTCTGAAAAGACACACAGTTCGGGAGGGGGAGAAATACGGAATGAGTAGCGTCGAGAGGAAAAGTTGAGGCGGTCAACGTTGAGGTAGTACGAACGCGTGATTATTGGAGCGCTGCTGAAACTTTTTTATGCTACAGATAATGCCGCGGGTGCAAAAAAATCCGGGGCCATCAGCTATCAAGTTGATGATATCTTTAGGGGAGGATAAAATTTGCTGATTTTTATTATTTTATTTTTGGGTAAGATTTTGCCATTTTTTCGGTTTAGAGAATGTTTTATTACTACTTTTGGCTGTTGCATGGTAGTTTTTTTTATTAGTCTTTAAAAATGGCGGAGGTATGGTACGGTCTTCCAAACTGCATTTTCAAAACTGGAGTGACGTATGGCTGAAAAACTAATCGACCGATTCTGATGAAATTTCGTATAAATCTTTCTAACCTTATTGTCTATAACCTAAATGCTTTCGAAAACGAAATAAAGTATTTTTTATTGCAAAATGTAGCAATTTTTTCGGAAAATTCAATCTTTTTGTTTCGAAGCGTACCATTTCATCGATTTGCAACATTTCCCACTTCTTTGTTCATATTCTGCGTTTGAGTGTCAATAAAGGAAAAAGCTTCGTTGGTTTTTTCCTTCAGATTAATCCAGCTGACGCTACGTGTCACGCCCTCTGGCAACATCCGCCGCAACCGTTCGGAAGACCGTGCCATACCTCCGCCATTTTGAAAGATTAATAAAAAAATACCGTGTAACGGCCAAAAGTTGTAATAAAACATACATCTACGTCTCAAAAATGGGCAAATAACCTTTCTAAAAAAAATCATCAAAATCGGCATTTTTTTTCTTGCCTAAAAATACGGGGTTAGGCTAGTGTCGAAATGACGAACGCTCGTTCGTCGCTTCAGGCAACTCAAATTGAAGAGGAAGTTCCAACATATGGTGCAGGAATCGCAGATTGAAGGTAAACTTGTGATTACATCTATAGAATTGCTAGTAAAACTTTAAGGTGGGAAACCAGTTTAGATGGCTCAAAAATCGATCTTTTTTCAATTTCATAAATCGTTAGCTAAACTATTCGCTGATTAACCAGTAAGTAGTATAAATAATTCATTACCGCTTTGAATTTTTTGTTTTCGGTCATTTTGTTTCAGACGTGTTTTTCGCAAAACAATTTTTGTTCAATTCGTGTACACTCTATCTCAAAAAGTTTCTAACCTATAATTTCATAACGTGATAGATTCTTTATATGATAACGCTCTAATTTTCAATTTTTTGGTCAGAGTCAGCCCCCTGACACTGGCCTATTATTCCTATACGATAAACGAAAACGCGTTTTGTCCCGGCTTTTTAGTTCTTGAAATCGCCACAGCCTAGCGTTGGCTGTTGTGTGACAGCCTTCGGCTCTAAATACTCCGATCAGCTGAACGATTTGATACTTTCGTGGCTTTCGCCTGTTATCGTTCTGGCGACGTTATTTATTGTTTTCAAATGGAAAATCAGTAGAACGGAAAATCATTCCAAATATATCAATAGATATATATCTATGATATGATAAATGATAAATATATCATTTTATTCATGTAAGATATTCGAAACACCGACGCAACATACATATATATGCATGCCTGTCGCATGACTACTAGCGCCACAGTGTGGCAAGGACATTTTGCGAACAGCATTTATCTACCAGTGTCAGGGGGCCGGTCAGAGTTAGGTTCACATAGAAGGAAACATGTTCTTCAAGTAATCTTCAAACCGTATTGATTTCCGCTGAAAATTGTGGCCTCCAGAGTGTACACAAACAGCAAAGTCTGATGGCGACCTTTGATGGAGGGCAGTTTATATGTTCAAAAAAAAACTTTAAGCTTCGAAAAGCTTAAAATATTTGTTCGAAAAGATGTATTAAATATTTCCAGTTTGAATAAATTATATTCATTCATTCCTTGTAAAAAATCACGAAAATCACTCTTAAAAAACGTTCTTCTAAACTGGTTTCCCGTCATAAACGCGTTTTTCCCGAAACTACATTGTTGAAAACGGTGTACACGTTTTCTCGACATCTAATTAACGGATTGACTTGAAATTTGGCAGGCTTGTGCAGTGTAATAGTAGTTTAGTCTTGACCGACGTTGTTATCTTAACATTTTTTTTCATTGGTTATTACAATGTCATTTTTCCTCTAAAAATAGAGGATTTTTTTTTGATGATTGAAACACGACGACAAAGAAAGATCGGTCAAGTCTTAGCCAATATTATATATTTCAAGAAACAACTCGTTTTTTTGTTTCATAGCAACCGGCTGGCCAAAATCAAGTACGCGAGATTTTTTACAACGTCTTTAGTTATTGATATTTTTTATGATACTTGGTACACAACTTTGTTAATGTACATACAAAAAAATGTCCCAACGATTTTTCGATCATGTTACTTATTACGCCAAAATATTTAAACAAAAAAAAATAACCCTGATTTTTGGATCATCACAGTAGCCTAAGCCCTTAAAATCATACTCTCCAATGTCAAAAAATTGAAGACCTGCACACGTTTTCCCAAAATTCACGAAAATTTCTCGTCTTTTCGGCCACGAGCTAGCTGTAACCCGTTAAAAACAATTCTCAGATTGTGATTCACGTGTCGTAATTTTTTCCCAAAGTGCGTGAAAACTGGTCCCGTCTCAATATTGCACAGATTGCAGAGAATCGTTGTCACGCTCTCGTAAAATTATACTCTACCGTATAGCGATTTGTTCCTAAAGGGGGGGGGGTCAAAATGACCTGACACTTAAATTGATTAATAAAACGTATTATTTGTTTTAAAAGTACGGATATTTTTATTTTAATATAAGGCACAAACATGGAGGTTATGTGTGGAACACAATAACCGATAAATGGCCGCCTCGTCCCTGTTTGCAAACGTTCACTCTTTTGACGAAATTCTCAACAACATTTTGGCATAATTGTGGCCTAATTTCATTAATGGTGCGTCCCATTGCTTCCTTGCAATAACTGCATTGTCTCGCCCGCAGTGTGGCAAGTTGCGCCATCTTGTTGAAAGAATATATCTTCCATGTCCATGCCGTTTATGCCATTCATCGAATATCATGTGTCCACACATAACCTCCTTGTTTGTACCTTATGTTAAAATAAAAATATTCGTACTTTTCAAATAAGTAATACGTTTTATCAGCAAATTCAAATGTCAGGTCATTTTGAGATGCCTTTCACATTAAGTGGTTATATAGAGTTAAAGTTTTCGAAACATCGATTTTTTTTTCATTTTTTCCCGTAATATACATATATTTAAGTACAATATCAAATTTCTTGTCAATCCGGCGAATATTCTCGAAGTTACACGCCCATTTGTAATGACGTATGAGCGTCCGAAAGTGCTTTTGAAACTTTAAACGCGTTTTTCTCAAAACTGTGGGTTTTGAGGAGGTTGGAGCAATTCAGTTGAGCCAAATGACGGTTTATTCATTTTTTTTTTCAATGAACCGCAAAGAAATGCATGCGAGGTACAGATTTATTCTGTATGTGCTAATTTTTTTTAAATATATAATTAAAGGCCACAATGATGCATTTTAATATTTTTATTAAGTAAAGTAGAAAAACTTTTGTGTTACTACCAACTTGAAAAAGTATTACATTATCGATGATTATTATGAAAAAACTACGACAACGAATGTTTTATACAATTGACAATGAAATTTTGTGTAATTTCTAATTATGCCTATTGATATTTACGTCACGAGATTATTGGCCCATGGTTTACGATGGGCAAGATGAAGATTTTTTTTTTCTAAATATTTACAAAGGTTCAGTTTTCGTTAATTCGTTGTTAGAAATGGTTTATCTTAGTGCTAAATAACAAAAAAAATTACATAACTTTTACCGTGAAAGTCTTGCCCATCTAACCGCACGTTAAATTACATACATCAAACTATTTTTTATCTGTTTTTTTTTGTGAAAATAGTTTTAAAAAATTCGCAAACACTCAGTATAGTCTAAACAATAACATGTATTTTTTAATTAAATTTAACCCTGGATTGTGGCTAACGCTCCAACCTCCTTAAAGTCGGTGAGCAACATTTCTCGCAAGCGGCTGAACCAATCAGTCTCAAATTTTAACACAATCTTTTCAAGTATATTTTTCAGTAATTAAGGGGGGATTGTCTTTTTTTTCGCAAAATTTACCGCTTTTTGGGAATTTTTTTGTGAAGAAAGTATACAACGGAAAACTTGTGAAACTTGGCATATAGTTTTATTGATCTGTTTACAACATACAAAAAAAATTTTAAACAATTTCATCAAAAAATCCGCCTCCCACCCCCCTCGACGCGCGATTGTCCTTTTTTGATGGTGTGCACGATTTCTCAAAAACTATTCAACCGATTGCCTTCAAATTTGGACAGAATGCTCAGCTGACATCCTTTTATCGTTTGATGAAGCAAAAAAGCAATACGTTTAATAGTTTTTTATTTATAACAAAAAATCGATCAATTTTTTTCGAAAAATCGATACTTCAAGTTCAAAACGTCACCAAATCGTCAATGTTTTTTTTTCCCTTCATCGAACGATAGCTATATGTGTCTAAAGTAAAATGCTTTTTGGGTTTTTGTTGCAGGATGAACGTGAAGGCTGTAATCGTGCACACCATCAAAAAAGGACCATCGCGCGTCGAGGGGGGTGGGAGGCGGATTTTTTTATGAAATTGTTTAAAATTTTTTTTGTATGTAGTAAACAGATCAATAAAACTATATGCCAAGTTTCACAAGTTTTCCGTTGTATACTTTCTTCACAAAAAAATTCCCAAAAAGCGGTAAATTTTGCGAAAAAAAAGACAATCCCCCCTTAATCGAAGGTTTTTTCTCACCGATAAATATTTTCCATTTTATAAACAATTTGAGGCCTAAATTTTTGTCAAAAATCGATTCTGTTTCAGTAGCCGCCGTTTTGTCAAAAAATATTATTTTTTCTTATTCCTTCGATCAATTACAAGATAAGCCTTTCTTTAGACGTGCTCCCGGAGATCAGCTATAGCAGTTTTCGAAATAATTATTTTTACAAATAAAAAATGTTAAAATACAGTTAAAAGTTACCATAATATGTGCACGAATGTTTACGTTAATAGATTTAGAGGTCGTGTCAAGAATTTTTTTGAAAAATCGATGATTTTTGGGCTCCTGACTGTACCCCACTCAAAAGAGGGGTGCTTTAATCGTCGCAGGTACTACCTCAACGTATGAACTTCACCGGTCGCGCGACTCGCCGCATGCGTCACGCACGAGACGTTCGCGCGAGCCCCGACTGGCATCGTACCTGGCGAATTGAGTTGTGATCCCGGTATCGTTTCACGTCCGTTCGGCGCACCCTGTGTGCAATAAATACTCGTAACTTTCATTACATTAAAAAAAAAAAGGAGAACAAGAAAAACTCATCACGGAAAATTCCAAGCGGAAACTTGTGTTAGTTGCGTTCGATCGAGCAATGCTTTTTTCAAATATTATTTGTTTATTTCGCGTTGCTGCGTAAATCATTTCAAACACTTGTCTCGTTAGTACGAATTATTCAAGCTCTCACTTACTTCGGCGCATTCTCGCAAACGTATTCCAGTCTCATGTAATGGATGATGAATGACGCGCGCGTGGTGTAATGGAAAACTTGTGGCGTTTTCATTTTTTTTTTGCACGTTACGCGTTGTCGATGATTACGCAGGCGTGGATGAACGAAAATTCGTACAAAAAGCGGATTACGGATTTATTCGCAAACGTTCGCAGCACTGCAGCCCAAAGCGTAACATGCAATGAGATGAAGGTCGTCAGTTTTATTTTTCAGCGAAGGAGCAAATTAGATGAAAAATAAAGGATAAAAACGATTTTTTTTTTCACACATCGTTCTCGTCTTAGCACGCCATTGTGCGATTGTAATGTACGAGGCAATGGTACAGACGTTGAGATATCAAAGTCGTATATTTGTCTGCTTTCTTGCGTCTCTTGACGACTCGTGTAACATGCTATATAAAATAGTATTTGGCTCGCGACAGTCCTTGTCCTCGAGAGGATGCCTCCTTTCATTTGAAATTTGCATCGTTGGAATTCAACGAAATTTAATTCATTTCTTTCAAGAGATCGTCACAGTGTAAAATTTTCTAAAAATCGATTATTTCGCGTTATCCGATAGTACAGACGGTTATGAACATGCTGTTCATATAGTTACATAAACGTAAGTAGATCATTTATATGAAAATTCCACACTCGAAACTTTGAGGCCTTATATACCCGATTTCGCCGATTTTCGAAGGTACTTTTCTAGACGTGGTTAAAAAGAATGACGTATATATTGACATTTTTTTTACAGATCATTTATGTAAAAAAAATCAGAAATATTAACACTTTTTTGAACCTTGTGAAAGTTCTCACTCTCGAACGAAGGTTCAGATTGCTTTGAAATCTTTACAACATATTCTTAGTATCATCACCTATCGTGTGAAGCACAGAAAGAAACATTTCAATGACACAAAAAAATATAAAAAATTAAATACCGACAGAAAATTGAGTAAAAAAATTTTAAGTTTCGAATTTTTATTATAATAATGTTTTTTTAATAATATTGTTGGTTCACACTGAAGATACATTCATTATGCAATTATAAATATGTTCATTTTTTTTTCACACATCCACATCGATGCCGAGAACTTTCACCATCAACGTACGCGCAAAAAAAATACATTGCTTTATTATGTTGTATCTCCGCCATTTGTTAATATTTCTGATTTTTTAACACATACTTAACCATGTGCAAAAATGATCTGTAAACAAATGTTGTTAATATATACGTCGTTTTTTTAAACCGCGTCTAGAAAAGTATCTTCGAAAATCGGCGAAATTGCGTATATAAGGCCTTAATCACGATTTTCTCGAAATGTCGTTTTTCAAAACGGTGTACACTCTCAAAGCACTTTTCAAGCTATCCGTCTCAAATTTTGACACGACATTCCTTACGCCATTCCTCATCTTGCTATGGAAGCTTTTTTCTTAATCTTCATATTTTTTTTACGAAAAACTATCGAAAAGTATGCGAAATTCGAAACTTTTTTCAAACAACCGCCATTTTGTCAATTTTGATGAAAAAGAACCTCCATAGCAAGCGGCTTTCATACTGATTATAGTACAGTCGTGCTGTATATTGGAATCGGAAAAAATTAGAACAAGGCTAGTTTTTTGACGGGTTATTTTGTAGGTGCCGCGGGTGCTAAATCCAAGTTCGCCTAAAAATCGGGGTGCAGGGTTTTTTTAGGGGATGAAAGGGGATGGGGATGGATTGTTGCCAAACTACAACCCCCACGAGTTCGGCGCCGGGAGACAAAGTGTTCAGAAAAATCCAGGCTTTATTTTTGTCCGCAGCGCCGAAGTCGTGGAAGTTCATTTCGGGGGTGAAATTTTGAAAAATCAGTTTTCAGTCGATAACTTTTTAGGAAAAATTCATACAATTTTTGTTCAAACGGGAACGTTGTAGCCATTGAAAAGACGCGTCGATCGAGTATTTGATCATCCCTCTCCAATAATATCTTCACCCCCAATAGAATTGTTGAAGTATAGAAAAAAAATTGTTTATTGAATAACTAAAAAACCATCGATTTTTCGGGGATGCTTTAAGTGCACGACATGTTGAAAATAATTTTCTCTATATTTTCGTTCCTATGGACCACCCTTGAATTTTGCTTTTTCGAACCCCTCTCAGGGGTTGAAAATTCAAAATGAATTTCTGGGAAAACTATTGACCGAAAATAAAGAGATACGAGTTTGACGCTGTGGACAAAAATGTAGCTGAGGGTTCAAGCGACAAATTCTTCTACGGTGGCGAAATCGTGCGGTCAATAGTTTTCCCAGAATTTCATTTTGAATTTTCAACCCCCGCGAGGGGTTGGAAAATCAAAATTCAAGGGTGGTCCATAGAAACGAAAATATAGAGAAAATTATTCTCTACATTTCGTACGTTTGAACCATACCCGAAAAATGGATTGTTTTCGAATTATTCAATGGACAATTTTTTTCGGTATTTTAACCATTTTTTTAGAGTGAAGATATTATCGGAGAGTGATGATCAAATACTTGATCGACGCGTCTTTTCAAGAGCTACAACGTTCTCATTTGAACAAACAGTGTACGAATTTTTTCTAAAGAGTTATTGAATTAAAACTGATTTTTCAAAATTTCACCCCACTTTTTCACCCCCAAAACGAACTTTCACGACTTCGGCGCTGTAGACAAAACTAAAGCCCGGATTTTTCCGCACATTTTGTCTCACGGCGCCGACTTCGTAGGGGCTGTAGTTTCGCATTAATCCACCCCCATCCCCTTTCATCCCCTAAAAAACCCTAAACCCCGATTTTTACGTAAACTTGGATTTAGCACCCGCGGCACCTACAAAATCACCTGCCAAAAAACTAGCCTTCTTCTATTTTTTTCCGATTACGGGGTTTTTTAGCGACAGTACGACTTTACTATTAATCATCTTCTTACAAATGTTATTTTAGATTATATCCACGGCCACAATCGTGTACACCGGGAAGACTCTTTTTTTTCGAAGACATTTTCAACCGTTAACAAAATGTACAAACAATAAAAATGAAAGTTTAAAAATGTATTTTTTTGTTCTTTGTGAGTGCTTTGATTCGACATAAAAAAGCAGACTGATTAGCGTATTTTAACCATCGAAAAAAAGTCGCAAAGATCAGGTATTTTTCGACCCGTTACACTGTGATGATCCCTTAATTGCTCACATTTCTTTTTTTTATTTAGGCTACGAAAATCACTCAAAGGTTTTTTTCTTATCCGTATCAGAAATCCGCGACCTAAATCCACGAAAAAAAAATGTCGATAGTAATGAAAAGAAAGAAATAAAGAATAAAAAAACCATTTTTTATCGAATTTCAACGATGGAAACTTCAACGTCATCTTTTCACTTCGTTTTTTCTATTCCGTTTTATTCATGTTCTGTTTTACCTTGTGTCGATAAATCGCGATTCGCAAACGAGCGGATTCCATGCGGTTGATTTTCAATGTTCACGCTCATCGTGCTATTGTTCTTTACTAAATAAAACGATAATAATCGAACAATGGGAAAAGGTCCCGTTTAGCTGCATACAATCAAATTCATATTTTCGTGCCTCTGTCGGAGTTACGCTACGTCTTGTCACTATGGGAGGGAAAGAGACTTCAAATATTCGGAGAAATTACTAGATCTCGCGATGTCGATCCTGCTAAGAATCATTGCAAAGTAATATTTTTTCAACATCACGTACTCTGGTTATTGAGAAGAGGCCTTGCCACAAAGAACGTTAAAAGAATATTGATAAATTGCATTACATATTACTGAAAGAGAAAAATAAATTAGCCGCTCGGATCCGTTCCGATTTTGCGTTTTTTTTTCTTCGTCAAAATTACGACCCGCTCGCCCTTATCGACTCAGCGGAAAACATGCCTCTTTACGTGTAAAAGTTATACGTCATTTGCGCGTTATATTATTTGGTATTTTAGCGAAAACGGGGATGCAAATCGTGACACGTTCATTTTTCATTCCACAAGTCCATCGTATATATGTAATTTTTTGCTTTTCATTATCTCTTTCGCAAATTTGTCGCAGTTATTATTGTCGTGCACAAACGACGCGGAATCATTGTACCTCTACAGTGGTATGGTCCCCTGAGTTTCGTCCGGTTTCGTAATGGAGTTTAACGGTATCACATTTTCCTCGATACTCGTCCTAGACCAATTCTTTATCTGAAAATACATTCTTTTCTACACGAGCGAACACATCGATTGCGTGCGTGCATATATATATATATATATATATATATATATATATATATACACACATACATACACGCTGACAATTATAAGATGGCCATGTGTTTTTTTCAAGGGTCTGACGCAGAGATTTTGCTGCCGAGAAAAATATGATATTTAATTCTGTTTCAAGTCCTCTTTGAAAAAAAATATAGCGTATTTACGTGATGAGTAGTATCAGCCGGAAAAAATAGAACATTCTGGTAAAAAAAATCAATCTTCCATTTTGAGATCAGCAGAATGAAGTTAATTGAGGGGCTAGGCTACTGTAAAAATTTCAAAAATTCGTCAATTTTTTTTAATCAGTTATTAACAATAATGACGTCAGTTGCCTCGAAAATCCGAAAAAATTGAATTTTTTTCATGATGGAATATGACAACGTAAAAAAGCTCGGTCAAGTCAGCCAATATCTATTTTAAGAAAAAAAACTCGTTTTTTTGTTCGAGATCAACCTAGTAGCCAAAATCAAGTACACCGTTGAGCCCGTCTCGTTTAAAGGTCCTTCACGAGATTGTTCATAACTTCTTGAACTAAATGAAATTTGATACACAACGTTGTTAATGTACATACAAATAAATCTCTGAACGATTTTTCAATCATTTTACTTATTCCGTGAAAATTAATTTTTTTAAATAACCATGATTTTCGCATTGTCACAGTAGCCTAGCCCTTTGAGTTGCGGATACAAAACACTCGGAAAAAAACTTCTTTGCAACTACATAAAATTTTATTTGTCCACTTTAAAATGCATCTTTGATAATTTTTGTCTTTGCGAGATGCACCAAAAAGGTTTTTCAGAAGTGTTTTGTATTCGGAAATTAATTATCTTCTTTCTCGTGTGCTCAACATGGAATTTTGATTTTTTTCAGAATGTTCAATTTTTCTGGTAAATACTATTCTTCACAAAACTACGCTGTAATATTTTTTGAACAATTCTTGAAAACGAATTTGATATGATGATTATTTTCAGTCGAAAAATATCCGCGCAAGACCCTTAAAAACACATGGTCCCTTTACAATTCTCCACCGTGTATACATGTGCAGCATATGCACATAATGGACACAGGGACAATAGGTACGGTAGCCCGTTTCTACGACGTGCGATAGCGTACCTATTATTTCACCCGGGACTTTAATCCCTCTAGATGTACAAAATTATTCATTTTTTTGTCTGGCATTTAAAAAATTCATTCATAAAATTTCGAGAAATTTCAGTCACCAAAATATTCTCCAAATATTTCGATACTCTGAAAATTTATAAAAATCTTTCGTGTACTTTTATAGGTTTTCAACCGTACCGAAAAAGCAGCAAATTAATTCCTACGCTTGATAAATATAATTAAAATCTCTCCTCTACTTGTACAAATTGATTTTGAAAACTGCCAGAAAAAAGAGTAAAATATAATTTATACATCTAATGTTTCGTCCGTCTTCCAATATTTTCCGAAAAAAACGAAAGTTTGTCTTAAAAATAAAGGAAAAAAAAAACGTCACTCCGCGAGTTTTTAATTATGATGCTTGATCGAGAGCCATGTGTATGTGTGCGATGATGTTATATGCGTGATACACGTGAAACAATGAATGACGCTCGCCACCATATTAAAGCCACATCACACAACAAAAATTTCCTTGCCGCGTGTTCCCTCGTCCATGAAATCAAAATTAATTTGCGCCAACTTAAATGAAACGTGAAATCGTGACACCCCTGAGCGACGAAACTCGGCTTAAGTACTCGATAAATTAATTTACGGGCTAATAATAATAATAATAATAATAGTTTTAACGCTAATAATAATAATATTAATATGCCTGCTTTCGATGTTCCAGTAAGACTATGGTAACAGTTTGTGCGAAAGAGGAACAACTACAAACGTTACGTTATTGTGATTGGTTCACTTATCAGCCTTTCGAACTATCGCGACGAATTTACGAGCTTCCAATGAGCTCTGATCCAAGACAATTTTACTTCGAAAATTGCATCTTGGGACATTGAATATTTTACGTAATTCAAAGCTATGGCGAATTTACCATTAACAACGATTATTAACAGTGATCTCATATCTCTCCCTTGTTTTAAGGTGGGAGATACCTTTCGACAAGGAAAAAATTTGCTCATTTTCATGATTCTTCTTAGAGGAAAAATGGTTTCTCCTTTTGTGAGACTTAGGGTATGTTTCGTTACTACTTTTGGCTGTTACATGGAATTTTTGTTTGATTAATCTTCAAAAATGGTGGCGGTATAGCACGGTTTTCTAAACTTCATTTTCAAAACTGGCGTGACGCGTAGCTAAAAAACGAACCGACCGCTTCTGATGAAACTGGGGATAAATCTTTTTAACCTTATTGTCGAAAACATGCCGCTGAATGTTTTTGAAAATAAAAAAGAGTATTTTTTTATTGCAAAATGTAGCCTATTTTGTAAAATTCAATTTTTTCGTTTAAAAGTATACCATTTTGTCAATTTTCAACATTTCTCACTTTGTGTTGATTCATATTCTGCGTATGAGTGCTAAGGGGGCTAATTCTTTGGATAAGTGACGCTTCCAAAAAAAATCGTTAGCTATTTTCTCGTTTATTGGGTTATAAATGATGATATTCAGGGGAAGCTGAAACTTCTCATTGACAAATTTCTTACGAGCGACAAATCGTTAAAAATAATTTCGAATTTTTCAAAAAACCCAACGAAAACCAGTATAAGCGTCGAAAAGTTAAAAAAATTTCGATTTCATCACGTGTTTAGACGAACTTCAAAACCCCGTAACTTTTTATGGGGGAGGGGGAGGTGAATTTCAGCTTCTCCTGACTGAATATCGTTATTTATAACTCAATAAATGAGAAAATAGCAACAAAAAATGTTAGGTTCATTTTTAGAAAAAGTCACTTATCTAAAGAATTACCTAATATTCAAGGATGTTATTAGTCATATCTTCGAGTGAACAAAAAAATGTATGTTAAAAAATTATACAAAATGGCGGCGCTGGAGCCATTCTCGCGAGGCATTTTGAGTTTGAGAGGCTTTGTGGCACGCAGTATAACTAACGCAAATTTGAATGTGGATTTTTTTTAAATTCTATTAATTTACATGAGTATGGCTAGAGAAATAAGTAGGGGATTTTGAAGATATTAATTTTTGTGTATTCGGCAAGCGTTTAAGGTAAAAACTCAATTATAATTAACTCATGGAAAATCCCGTACTTTTATCTCTTCGGAATGTTATTTTAAAGATGTGCTCAAAATTTGGAGCGTATAGAATGAAAATTGTTGGAGTTATGCTGCGTGGCGTTTTGAGAAATTGTGTTCTGAGTAAAAGGGTCAACGTCGCTTACACGGACCAGTGGGTTTTTTTTACCAAACTTTTTTCCCCTTATTCTAGATAGTTGGAAGCAACTCTTAAGCCGAAAAAAATCAATTTTTTGAACATTTTACAGTGGTAGAATTTAAGCCGATAGAAAAATCAGTTTTTTTTTAAATTCTAGAGGCGTTACCCCTTAAGCCAATACAAAAATCAATTTTTTGAAAATTGTACAGTGCTTACCCCTTAAGACAATAAAAAAAATCAATTTTTTTTTCAAAATTCTACAGTGGTTACCCCTTAAACTAATAAAAAATGAATTTTTTTGAAAATTTTACAGCGGTTACCGCTTGAGTCAATAAAAACATCAATTTTTTAAAAATTCTACAGTTTTTACCCCTCAAGGCAACAAAAAATCTTTTTTTTCGAAAATTCTACAGTGGTTACCCCTAAATCCAATAAAAAATCATTTTTTTTACAATTCTACAGTGGTTACCCCTTAACGCAATAAAAAAATCATTTTTTTGACAATTCTCCACTGGTTACCCCTTGAGCCAATAAAAACACCCATTTTTCGAAAATTCTACAGTGTTTATCCCTTAAGGCAATAAAAAAAAAACATTTTTTTGCAAATTCTACAGTGGTTACCCCTTAATCTAATAAAAAATGAATTTTTTGAAAATTTTACAGCGGTTACCGCTTGAGTCAATAAAAGCATAGATTCTGTTAAAATTCTACAGTTTTTATCCCTTAAGGCAATAAAAAAAATCATTTTTTTTTTCGAAAATTCTACAGTGGTTACCCCTTAAACCAATAAAAAATCAATTTTGTGACAATTCTACAGTGGTTACCCCTTAAGCCAATAAAAAACCAATTTTTTGAGAATTCTACAGTGGTTACCCCTTAAGCCAATAAAAACACCTATTTTTCGAAAATTCTACAGTGTTTATCCCTTAAGGCAATAAAAAAAAACATTTCTTTGCAAATTCTACAGTGGTTACTCCTTAAACCAATAAAAAATCAATTTTTTGAAAATTCTACACTGGTTACCCCTTAAGGCGATAAAAAAAATCAATTTTGTGACCATTTCACAGTGGTGTTACCCCTTAATGAAAGCAAAATCTTCGTTGTTTTTTTTCGGATTAATCCCGCCGTCGCTACGTATCACGCCGTCTGACGACATCCGCCGCAACGTGTTTAGAAGACCGTGCCACACCGCCGCCATTTTTAAAGATTAATCATTTAAAGAATACCATGTAACAGCCAAAAGTAGTAATTAAACGTACCCTAAGTCTCAATAATAGTGAAGAAATCTTTCCTTTAAAAAAAAAGAAAAGAAAATCAGCCATTTTTTCCTCGCCCAAAGGTTTCTCCCTCCTAAAATCAAAATTTCGGTCGTTTCTTTGTTCATTTCTTATTCCGGTCAATCGAGCAATTTGGCGGTGACTCTCTCGACGTAAATGGTCTCCGGTCTTTTGGGTCGGCCGAAAGAGGTCATTAGTGGATAAGTTTCCCGTAGATCGAGGCTCGTCGGTCTCGAGGGTGGTAAGTTCGTAGTTGAAAAATTGTCATTACCGCGAGCCTCGATCGGATCGCGATAAGGAGGCCTCGGAACTTCGTTCGTGCGTATCTCGTTGATACCGGTTATGGAAAAATTCGTCTCCAACAATCGTTTCCCGTTGGACGATCGTCTGGGCGTCTGACCGTCGGTTTTCGTTAATCTTCCTAAGGGATTTCTTACCGGCGTTGGCCTTATGATTATCTCGGAATCGTCGACGACCATGAGGTTCGTCGTTCCTATATTTTCGTCGTTGTCGCTCGACGCTTTTTTCGCTTCTTCGGCAACATCGACGTCGTCATCCTCCTCGTCGTCGTCCTCCTCCTCGTCTTCCTCTTCCTCCTCGCGTTCCTCGAGTTCCGGCTCTTCCGTCAGGTCCTCCATCGACTGTCGGGGAAAAAAAGTCGAGTCAACGTGAAATTTCTCGAGGCCGGTAGAAGGATTTTGAAAACTGCACAGCCAGGGCACCAGAAGTAGCAGAGAATATTCTTTTCTTTTTGGCAAATCTATTTTTTCCAAGCTATTGAAAGATCTAGTTTCCCGTGCGAATTTGTTGGCAAGAAGGCCCCGATTCATGCCAGGTACTCTCGACGAAGGTGCTGACATTGGCGTAGCCAGGAGTTTTTCTTGGGGGGGGGGGGGGGGGGTTGACAAAAAAGTGGGTTCGTTCATAATCATTTTCAAAAAGTCAAATTTACATTATAGTCGATAATCACGTAATGCACATAAAATATGAAGCTCCAGTCACACGTTCATGTTAACATTCGTATCACACTCTTGCAATACCTTAAAAAATAACCAACTAATTTTTCATCATTTTTTAACCTTTCCTTGCCACACGTATATTTGGCCACGAGTTTGACACACTGGGTCAATTTGACCCGGATAGTATTTTATCCACCTGCCATTAACGTCTTATATACGCGAAAAAATTCAAATTTTTGAATAAAAAAAATGTATTCCGTTAGCCTGAACGGGTAGGAATATTTTAAGCTATACAGATTCACTTTTTTGAGCCTTGTGAAAGATCTAACTTTTAAACGAAGGTTCAGATCGCTGTGAAATTTTTACAACATATTCTTAGTATCATCACCTATCGTGTGAACCACAGAAACAAAAATTTCAATGACACCAAAAAATATAAAAAATCAAATACAGACAGAAAATTGTGTAACAAAAATTTTAGTTTCGAATTTTTATTATAATAATTTTTTTTAAATAATATTGTTGGTTCACACTGAAGATACATTCATTATGCAACTATAAATATGTTAATTTTTTTTCAGACACCCACATCGATGCCGAGAACTTCGACCATCAATGCGCGCGCAAAAAAAAATACATTGCTTTATTATATTATATCTCCGCCATTTGTTAATATATCTGTTTTTTTTACATATGCTTAACCATGTGCATAAATGATCTGTAAAAAAAATGTTGTCAATATATACGTCATTTTTTTTAACCGCGTCTGGAAAAGTACCTTCGAAAATCGGCGAAATCGCATATATAAGGCCTCCAAATTTCTTCAGGGATTAGGCCACTCTAGAGGCCGAAAAAATAGGCTTTTTGAGGATTTTTTTTCAGAAAAACTACAAAATAAATCGAGATTACAAAAAAGGGTGTTTATCATACATATCAGTGACTGTGTACAATAATTTGTTTGAAGCGATTAACTTCAAATTGGCGGCTGTGCAGCGTTTATGTCAAAACTGCAGTTTTTAAGTTGGCCGGAAACATAACTCAGACAATTTTCAAGCGATTCACTTGAAATGTTTTTTAGGCAAATTTTCGGAAAGTGAAAAATTTGCTTAAAAATTGGTCAGTCAATTGTTAATGACAAAAGAACTATGCAATATAAAAGAAAAAATCCTACGTACTTCCATGGACAATGTATTTTTCAAGATATATTCAACATTTCAAGTGAATCGGTTGAAAATTGTCTGAGTTATGTTCCCAGCCAACTTAAAAAATGCAGTTTTGACATAAACGCTGCACAGCCGCCATTTTGAAATTAATCGCTTCAAAAAAATGATCGTATACAGTCACTGATATGTGTGATAAACACCCTCTTTTGTAATCGCAATTTATTTTGTAGTTTTTTCTGAAAAAAAAAATCCCCAAAAGCCTATTTTTCGGCCTCTAGAGTATCCTAAGGCCTTAATATATCTGCATGATTGAAATTCGGAAAGTATACAATTGAATTGTTGTAAAAATGATTGAAAACTTTTAATTTTGTGAAAGTGAGCATTTTATTTCAAATTCGACCGGGTCAAAATGACCCAGTGTGTCAACGAAGGGTTAATCCAGTTACCAGTCTAAACTCTATTTTCAGTAGGTACCTCTGAATTAAATAAGTCTTATCTTTATTTTTTCTGCAAATCGGCCGAACACTTTTGTTGTTGTTTTTTTTTCAACAATTTCATTATTTATGTTGAGCCGTGACATATGAGGGAATCCTTCCTGAAGTATTGTGCTTCTAAGCCACGCTTTTATCCACCTCGTGGCAGAAAAACTCCTCTCACAGCCGGCGGAGGTCACTGGGAGTACTATTGCTCCTTGGAAAAGTTGATATAAGTTAGGGCAGTACTCCTTTTCAATCTGCTTTCTCAAATGATCAGTATTCATAGAATCATTTTTAAATGAAAGTATGTTTTTCACGACCATTGCTTCATCTTCTACAGTTGACGTATCAATTGTTAAGATCTTAAAATAATTATTGACCAATTCCCCCCCGTTCTTTATATTCAATAAAAAAAATGCGGAAATCGCATGAGCTAACAGTGAATTCTCAAATCGGCGTTTTAGATTTACAATCATATTGTCTATTGCTTGGTAGTGCATGTTGATCTCCCAGTATTGTTCTAGTTGTGTATCGGCCGGCAAATCAAATGAATTTCTTTTGCCCACAGTTAACTTACTTGTGAAATTTGAATATTTATTTAATTTACCTAATGAAATAGCTACTTTTTACACTAGTCACGATATTACGCAGAAAATAATTCAAGTTTTATTCAATTATTTCTTCATGCTTGCTTGGGTGAAACGAATAAAATGAATCGAATATTTCAATCGAATTATTTTAGATCAGGCTCCGGGATATCGGGCGAGTTGTGCCCTTTCCTGGCTACGCCAATGAGTGCCGAATATATTTACTTTCTCAGAAAAAAAAAAATCAAATTCATTCCTTTCGTTGATCTAATATTTAAAAAAATGCAAGCACTCCTATAAGCCAAACTCCACAAGCTTTCAAGCTCTACGCGTGTACAGAGCGTCGGACCGAGAATTCGGGCCCTCGATGCCTCGTGCGTCCGTGATGAACCGTCAAAATTCGACACTTCGGTCTTTCCAATGAACTTTTCTTTTTTTTCGTTTCTCGCTATATCAATGGATATCGTTAGTTGGTGATGCAGCGAGCGAGTGCCCCGGATGCTCGGTCGTAACCGTGTACGTTTTCATCGAAAGAAGAAGAGATAAATGTGGAAAAAAGATCTTTACGAATGGATTCGGTTTCGCAGGTTTAGGGACGCTGCCTGTATTTACCCCTAGGAGCTCCTTCTTCTCGGATTCTTCGTCTGCTGAAACAAAAACGTTTCGCGTGTATCGGTTAATCGAAAATGGTTTATTCGTATTGAATGCAAAAAATGGTCGGGTAGCACAGTCTTCAAATCCTCATTCCCAAAAAGTAACTTTTTTGGTTACTTTCTTACTTAACTCGTAATGTTACTAGTCATTTTCATAATAATTGGTCTTATTAAATTTATTAGATATTATTTACATTTAATTTATGATAATTATTATCAATAATAATCACCAGAAATCACTAGAAATTGGACACTCTAGATACTCATTTAAACATTGGAGTTGACCTTGAAATCAGGTCGACGCCTGCATTCCAAAAAAGTTAACAACAAGGCGACCGGAATGGAGATTTTGGCAAAACTTTCAAAGTTTGTGTTTGGCCTTTTTACAAGCTTTTATCTAACTTGACTTTCTGTGAGATGCAAAACGGAAAATCGATATTTCACCCACTTGCCGACTACTTAGAGCTCGGAAATTTTGTAAACATGTATCTGAAAGGTGACAATGCATAATTTAACTTAAAAAAAAAATATACATAATATTTTCAACTATTTATGTAAAATTAGCGATATCTCTTTCCATATAAAATCTCACTGACACAAACGAACAAATTCGTAGCCGACTGGGTTTGTATGTGAAAAGTTTATATGCAGCAATTAGTCCTAAGTTCAATCCCAATTACAGTCTTTGATATTTTTGACAAGCATTCCATGTTCCTAACGTACAAACTCGTAAACTAGTAAACTACTAGTAACAACTTACTAGTAAAATCAATTAAAGACTACAAAGCAGGAAATCATTTATATGTAAAAAATATATTTAAAAAAAAACAAGCTTTTATTTAGTGTACTAAAAAGGGGGAAACATTTTTTTTTACCAAGTCACCCTTATGGGACTATAAATAAAATCTTGGGGCGCACAAAATTAAGACATATAATCGTTAATTTACATAATTCCGTTAACTTATCAACTGTCTTTAATTTGCCGTGAAACAACCTTAGATTTCTTAAATAAAAATCCTGAAACTGAGTATAAACGTGTGATAATAATTTCTCTAATTACCGTTGTGCCAAATTAAATCCAGATAATGAAACTGATTTGATCAAATTTATGAAACATTTAAAAAGTTGAGCGCTCCAAGCTTTTATTTATAGTCACATATAGGTGACTAGGTAAAAAAATATGTCCTACTTTTTAGTAAGTACATTAAATAAAAGCTTGTTTTTTTTAATATTTTAATTTTTGAAATAAACATTTTTGTCTCACATCGATATTTATAGGGTTTTCGAGCGTCAATTTCCTAGTAACGAACCGGGTATATACGAATGTATAGGCACAATAATTCTATTATATACTAATTCTGGTTACTTTTTGGAAATTGAGGGAAAAGTAACTTCGTGGATACTTTTTGGGGGTGACAAGTTCGGATAATATTGCTAATTAATGTAGATTTGATCGATTTCCCCAATAAGCAAGAAATTCTCCAACAATTTCTTCATTTCCTAGCAATTTCCTAGTTACTTTTCGGGGACTGGGGGGAAAAAGCTACTCCGTAGTTACTGCTTGGGGCGACAAATTCTCCGTTCGTGTTAGTCCGCCCGAATAATATTGCTAATTAGTGTGGATTTTTTCAATATTCCAATCACACTTCGCGATGAGTTTATCGAGCCAACTTTACTTGGTTAAGGGATCATCAGAATATAAAATATTCAAAAAATCGATTTTTTTTGTATTATCCGATAGTATAGGCGATTATGAATATGGACCTGGCATCGTCGATTAATCGTAATTAGACAATTGATATGAAAATTACGCACTCGAAACTTTAAACGCGTTTTTCTCGAAATGTCGTTTTTCACAACCGTGTACACACTCAAAGGGAGAGTTTTCAAGCTATCTGTCTCAAATTTTGACAAAACATTGTTTATTTTGCTATGGAAGCTTTTTTGTTTGTTTGAAATCTTCATATTGTTTTTAACGAAAAACTCTCGAAAAAAATTGGCTAAATTCGATGCTTTTTTTTCAAACCGCCGCCATTTTGTCAACTTTGATGTAAAAAATCCTCCATAGCTAGATAGCAACTTTCATGCTGATTAGAAAGTGAGATGCAGTCAGAATTTAAAAAAAAACGATTTTTTTATGGGCCAGGAATTGATGATTCGATGTAAGCAATTTTTTAATTAGTATTTCTATACATAAATCAAGTGTAAAATTGGAAAACTCTTTCAGAAATTTTCAAAAATGTATTACTCAAAAACTATGAACTTTAGCAAATTTTATAGAGAATACGTTCGTTTTAAAATTGCCCTAAATGCTTTTAAAAAATAATTCATCCCGAAAAACTTTAATTTTTTGAAAAATTGTTTTAACAATTGGCTATAAACAATTGAATGCTCGACTTTTCGGCAAAAAACTGTGATATGCGGATTCAGCGGATCAAAATACATAAAAAAGTTTAGCTTCATCCATCGAACTCAACATTTTACGAACATACAATACCGTATCCACATCGAAAAACTTTAAACGCGTTTTTCTCGAAACTATGTTTTCCCAGTCGATGATCACTATAATTCAAAAACCACTTGATGGATTTTGATGAAATTTGGTGTGCTTATTGATAGCATTAAAAACTAGTCCTTAATCGAAGGATTTTCATTTTTCTTTAAAATTGATATTTTTTTTAACAATAAACGAGCGATTTTTTGGTCGAAAATCGAAAGTTATCTGTCGGAAGCCGCCATTTTGTTAATTTTTGAAAAAAAGCTTCGATTACGGACTAGATTTATTATTAAACTAATGATTGTTTTTGGTTTTTTAATTTCAGATGATCCAGTAAAATGTTATGATGGTCACCGCAAAGCACTACATGCCGAACGAGGTCCGACAAAGACGGCGATATTTTTTATAAATGATCAATATCTTTCTTTGAACATTTGTACAAGTCAAGTTGAAATATCAATCAAAAAGTCTGTGTAACCACTTTTGTAAAACAAACTTAATTACTGTAAAAAAAAAAGTAATCGACAATGCTCGTTTTTTTCACGCCTCTGACTGCATCTCACCTCTTAATAATCCTTTTACAAATTTTTTTTCAGATAATATTCAACGCCGGATTTGAAATCGTTAAAAAAAAATGTAAAAAAATAAACATGTAAAAATGTATTTTACGTGCTTCATGACAGCTTTCCTTTTTCATTTAAAAAAACGGGACTGATTAGCGTATTTTAACCATCGAAAAAAAAATTGCGTAAATCGGCCATTTTTCGACCCGTTACACTGTGATGATCCCATAATTATCTATCCGGACACGGACCTTTAATCACAACTTTTTTGTCATTGACGGCATCGTTTTTCTGTTGCTCGGCAACAGGCACGGGTTTGTAATCCTTGTTGATGCTTTTGGCGTGTGTCCCGTTGGGTCGTTTCTCGTCTTCGATGGTGGTCTTGAAGCCGACTGTTTTACCGCCCCCAGAGGGTGCGACCGAGTCGGTGTACGGTTGCTGCCATCTCTGGGTGCCCGAGGGTGAACCACCGCCACCGGCGCCGCCGCCGCCGCCATTGGCGGCGCTGCTGGCCGCGGCTCTTCTGCGCTTCCGGTCGCGCCTCGCGCTACGAAACACCTCGTATATGCAGCCCAGGACAGCCCCGACGAAAATGCAACAGAGCGCTATGAATATGTATGTTCCGGCACCCTGTTCCTCCTTGGTCTCGTCCGGATAGAGAGACTTGTAGAGAACCCGCTCAGGTGGATCTTCCACCCACGCGCGATCTCGACCCTGCTGGCGGTGAGAAAAAAAACGGTAAGCGAGTAGTTCTTGAACATGCGAGGAACACGAGGGTCCAGATCTCACGTGAGTCAAACAAGAGTTAGGACAAAAACACTCACCACGCTGTCGTTCCGCGGGGGCTCGGGGCCTCGCGGCTGAGCGTGAAAGACCGCGCACTGCGCGCTCCTCACGCCGGCCGGCATCGTCGCCCTCACGGTCTCGCTGCCTTTCTTCGTGAACAGCATGTACTCCTCGAGGGGCTTCATCCCCGCACCACCGTTCATCGAAACCACCACGTCTGGAACGAACGCATTGGGGGAAATATTCAGGCGGGATATACATTTGGACAGGAAAAAAATTAGCAATATTGAGGGATTTTGTAAACTGAGAAATAATTATTCTACAATTATCAAACTTTAGGTATACTTTAATAGTATATTTGCACTGAGAGAAAAAAAATCATTGATCCAATATCATTGGTGTTATTGAATGAAATTTCGTTGATTCAATTGTAAAATTGTTGGTGTAAATAATCGGATTTATTAGTCCAAACAAAACGCTATTGACTTTAATAACATGATAAAACTTAAAGTTTTTTTTCCATTCAAAAGACATATTGTTAGCCGAGAACAATATATTATGGAAACTATCTAAAAAATTATCGCGAACGACTTATATAATTTTGAATGCATTTTCTGCAACGAATAAAAAAGCGTTTTAATTCATAACATGAATATTGTTGATTCGAGTACACATGAAAAATTGAATTTCGCTTTTTTTTTAGCTTTTTCACCATATCCGATATTGAATTTCGAGTACATTATTCGTTAAAATATTAATCTTTTATTTTGATTGAAAAATATTAAGCAAATGTCTCAATTGGTTAGAAAATTATGCGAAAATAAAATTTGTTTCTTGCGCATTTGGTTGGAAAAATTCAAGCAAATCATGGCCGAGCGCCACAGAACCGCCACAGGTCGAGCGCCAAAGAACTAGTTAATTCTATTGATTATATTTTTGTACGAAATAAAAAATGTTGTAGCAACCGCTTAATTATTTCATCCATACATCTACCGATTGTATATAGAATGATTTCAATAGAATATAATTTTATTTGAAGGAAAATGTAGATATTCAGAGAACTGTTAAAAAAATTGTTAAATTCGCACATGATTTTATACGCGTTACTGTGGCCCAAAGCCTTAAATCAATCGTATGTGGCACGATATGCAAGCTTCGAAGCCGAAAGTGTTTTTTTTTCATGATCGTTTTGACCGTGTAGTTGCTATTTAACTTTATCAGCCCAATTTAACTTTATTACCAACAACCAAGAATTAACGAACTTCGTTTTTTTTTCAATACGAAAATATAATTGTAACATGCAAATTGTTATTTATTTTCATGAACATATCTGCGTTAAAAAAATGAGAATCCTCCAAACCTCCATCGGTAAAAATCCTCAACGCGTGAGCTCGACGAAAAATTGAAGAAGAAAAAAATGTCTAGCTGCAACTCACTGCTGAGGCAACCGATGTATCCTTTGTACGCGCTGAATCGTTGATCGGTCGTGTTCAAGCCGCCGATGTGAATTTCCGTAGCTCCCGAGGATTCGGTATCCTCCTCGTCGTCGTCATCGCCGATGTTGAGAACCGGAATGGGCAGCAATTGCACGGGTTCGCGATCGATGAGCAGGGTGGCCGTGTTATTGTCGCGAACGTAGTAAACGCTGTGTCGGGCACCGTTGAGAAAGTTGCGATCGTTGAGTCGTACACCGTAGGCCGAGCCCTCTCTGTCCTCCTCGAAGACCAGTTGGCCCTCGGACGTCAGAGCGACCAGCAAGTAGTAACTTCTTCTGAAAAGTATTCGTTCCATCAATGAATCAAATTCGAAAAAATTCATGAAGATTCGCAAAAATGGCACGGATTTTCATTTGCTCCGATAACACGAAGATATAACGAATATTGGGTTGGTAAGAAAGTCTCGCGACACTAAAGTGCTCGGTTTAAGGGGTCTTCTCACTTTAGACGCTAAAAACGCTATTTTCATGAATTTTTTTGATAGTTTATAGATATTGATATAAAAGTTGTTAAACTTTCGAAATACATTTTTAAAAAAATTATGTATTTATGTAACCCAAACAAACTTTCAACGCGTTTTTTCTCGAAAGAACGTTTTTCGACGGCTCGTTGATAAAATCTTCGAAACTATGGACCGATCCTTATGAAATTTTAACCACATATTCTTTGCAAGCATAGCTATACCGCATATCAAGGATTTTTAAAATTTTGATATTTGATATTTTTTTGCCAAAAACAGTGGAACAAACACGTTTTTTTTCCGTTTTTTTCGAAAAATGTCCGCCATTTTGTTATTTTTACATATATTAAAAATCGTATGATATGCGCTATAGGCATTAAAGCCTTATATAAACTTGTTATGGTCGATGAAATAGAAAAAAAATTGGTTGCATATTTTTTAATATGCAACTGAATATCTCAAGAATATTCTCACAAAATTTCATAAAGATCGGAGCATTAGATTCGCAGTTATAGGTATTTCAGCCCCACGACCGCGCAAGTCGCGTGTTACGCTTGCCGAGCAGCAAGCGCAAGCAGCCACAAGAGAAGGAAGGACAGCTCGTAGGCAGTATTAAGGGGTTATACCAGCGTGACACTTTGAAAAAATTGATTATTTTTGTTGCCTTTTTCGACAGTTTATACTTTCAAGAATATCCTGTAAAAATTTCAAGGCCGTATCTCGAATAATTTTATCTTGCAAAAATCGATAGTTAAATCTTTAAACGCGTTTTTCTCGAAATGAGATTTTTCAAATTTGCTGACATTGGAACTCAAAGAGTAATTATCCGATTGACTTGAAATTTTAACTGACTTTTCCCCGTAAGGATTAAATTTCCAAAAACGCTGAAATTTCATTGATTGTGTCTAGGAGCGGTAATACAAAGTTTCAAGTCAATTTGACCGAATTTTTTTAAATTTTCGTACATGCTTTGCCACCCCCTTTCGTTTAGGGGTTGAATTTCGAAAAACGCTAAATACGTGTTTTATTAATTGTGTTGAAGAGCTTTAATACTAAGTTTCAAGTAAATCTTTTAATCGGATTTTTTTTATTTTGCATACAAACTTTGCCACCCTATTTCTCCCCTTAGGAGTTGACTTTCTAAAAACTCTGAAATACGTGTTTCATTTATTGTGTCAAGAAGCACGAATACCAAATTTCATGTAAATCCGACCAGATTTTTTTCATTTGCATACAAACTTTGCCACCCCTTTTCTCCCCTGAAGGGTTGAATTTCGAAAAATCCCTTCTCAGTGGATGCTTACGTTACTAAAGCAACCAAATGTCCGAATTTCATGTAATTGGCTTCAGCGGTTTTGGCTCGTCGTTGATAAATCAGTCAGGACATGTTCTTTTATATTAGGGTGGTTAAAAAATAGATTTTTTTTCTCAACAGAAGATTGAATTATGTTAAGAAAAAGAAAGTTCTGCAAAATTCGAGGGTTCTAAACAATTTTTTAGTTAGTGCTCGAACGCATTTTTCATGTTTTTCTTCATGATTATCGGAGTATTAATTTTTTTTTATCTCGATGCAGAAAATGTTAGTTCGTGATCCAATGTACGTCTTGATTTAATTTTTTCCGTAACAATATACAATTTTTATTTAAATATTATTTTTACCATAAACAATTTGTTTTTGCAGATTAAGAATCAATATATGTAATTGGGTTGTGAAAATGAAATCAACCACTTGATGAACAAAAACACAGTGAACACATCACTGAAACACATCACTGAACGTCTAACAAGTATGCGTGTTTTTTTGCAGTAATATGTTGTTTTGGAGTAAGAAAACAAAGTCATACGGATTCGAGAGTTACAAACCGCGGCGCTGTTGACGCTGCTGCACCTTTGTTTCTCTGACTGTCGGTGAGTTCTTTTCGCGATTCATTTGACTGTTTCCAGTTGTTGCTGTATCGAGGTACGTCACAATACACGTAAAATAAAAATGTAAAAAAGTTTATTCGAACGATTCGAGCTCCCGTGCAGTTTTTTGGACTTGAATCCTTCGCTTTGGGACTTTAATCAGGATTATAATACGTGCTTGATTACTTTTTAAAACATGCAAGTTGTGAACGACATAGCTGAGCGAGCCGTTTCGTTGATGAAAGATTTCAACGGTTTGATTACGAAAAACGAAGACCAAAAGCAATATCTGTTGCAAGTTGTGAGCGAGCACAGAAAAACCCATCCTTTTTGCGAGAAGGGAAATTATTATTCGGCTCGATCTTCGGAGTAACTACGTAAGTTTTTCAACAATCGCATACTGTGATTCAGAATACATATTTTTTTAAACATCGTTTGTAGTTATTATTTTCATTAACACTACTTGAAATGAAAACGACCTGTTTATGTTGACTTAGAAAATCATCTTAGAAGGGCATCAAAAGTTTTGAGAAAATTATATTATTATGATGTCTATTGGCGGGGGAAAAAAATTGACGAAAAATGGCAAAAAAACTTAAAAGTCATTTGAGCACTACCTAAACAAATTTTTAGACCTCTCAAATTTTGTATGAATCACTTTTTCAATACGTCGTAACATTTTCCGTTGAGTGCCGCGAAAAAGAAAAAAAATTTTTTTGAACCACCCTAATAGATCAATCTTATGTTAATAAAATGTTATGTTTATTTCGAAAAGGTGTCGTTTATGTCGCAAGACTTTCTTACCACTCTGATATATGCAAAGAGAGACTTGAAGGCAAACTCACTTGTTCTCAGTTTGCAAGAGGAGCAACGCGCTGGTCCTTTGTCTGAGATCGTTGGTCGAGAATGCCAATTGAACTTTCACCTGACTGATCTCACCCTCGAATTCAAAGTCACGTTGCAGCACGCTCTCGCCACTGAAATCGGCACCCTTCTCGTCGGCGCAGTGCTCGCCGAAGTAGGACGTGAGGGCGCAGTTGCACGAGGATTCCTGTCGCCCAAAGTCCTCGGTGCAAACGCCCAAATTTTTGCACGGCACAGCGTCGCACTTCATCTGGCAGTTGGGCAATACGCCCTTGCTGCCCTCGTGATTCGCCTCGCTCGCCAAATTCGGCAAATCAACGAGATACTCGCCGATCATGAGGCCCCGAAGACAACCGACGTAGCCCTGTATCAGAGTTCCCTCGGTACCAACACGCAGAAGATTGTCAGGATCGAAACCGCCGAGATTTACCTAAAATTCGATTTATTTTCCCCAAATTGGCGGGTCAGTGTGAACATTATCGTCGCGTGCAGCTGCGTTCAAATTACGATGAAAGAAGCAGTTGCACCCACTTGAAAATAATCGGTAGGCGGCGCGGGTGGTCTCTGAGGTGCCAGGACTTCCTTTTCCGGATTGATCCAGGGCTTGTTCGAGTACGAGTCCAGAAGAAACGGCACCGCGTCCAGCGTCACGTTGTGCTCATTGACGTGAAGTGTCGTAGATTTTTCGCTCCTCACGATGGCTATTTGCACCGATATTCCTGTATTGACACCTGCAGGGAACAGAATCACAAAAATCAATATCCGATAGAGGCGAAACGGTTGCGAGTGCCCATAGTTCGCGTAAATTTTGTCACAAGTTGCTGATGATAAATTGGAAAACAGCGAGAACTTATTCAACGTCCTAATATTACATGCTTCTAAACTTTTAAACATCTATAAAAGTTTACAAGCATGTAGTATTAGGACGCTGAATAAGTTCTCGCTGTTTTCCAACAGATGGCGTTACCATAACTGCGAGCGTGTAGTTTAAGGGTATGTACAAGGTCGACATAACCTCACAAATTTTCCAACCCAATTTTCTGATAGATGGTTTAATTTCTTAGGAAAAACAAAGCATTAGGCTCTGGAGAATTCCCTGATGCAGAGCTTAATGATTTCCTTTTGCCCTAAATATTATTCATCTCTGAGGAATATCTGTTCAAAAATTTCAGCTATCTCTCTCGCACTCATATGTCACGTGGTACACCTTCTACTTCGTCTTAACCCTACTTTGACACATTGGGACATTTAGACCTGGACGAATTTGTAATAACATGCGGACTATTCCAATATTGAAGACTTTCAATCATTTTTTACAACAATTCAATTTTATACTTGCCGAATTTGCATTATGCATACATATTAAGAAATGTTTAAAGTGTATCCCAGATTTTTTTCGATGAAAACCGACCGATGGGTTGCTAAGAGCAGGTGGATGAAGTAGTATTCGGGTCAAATTGACCCAGTGTGTCAAAATCGTGGCCAAATCCGCCAACATATAAAAGAAGGTGGCATCTACCAAAGAAATCGCAAATGCGTTTTCGCTACCGTTGGCGTCAGTACAAAATTTCCAATCGTTCTGTATATTAAAACGCATTTTCCATTCGTTTTGTAGATGCCGCCTTCTTCCGCACGTAGGCAGAAATATAAGTGTGTCAAGAAAGGGTTCGGATGGTAACGCATCCATAAAGAAGTACTGTAAGGAAGCTTGGAACTCAGTGTATGTAATTTCTCCGAAGTTGTAGACAACTTTTTTTTCACTAAGTTAAACATGTCAAATTTCATGCCAAAAAAGAGTATTTTTCGGGAGTTTTACTGCACTACTTTATTTTTTTTTAATCTCCAGCACACAGAATTCTTGTTGAGATTTACGGCGACCATGCTCAGTCGCAAACAACATGCAGAGATTGGTTTAGGCACGTCAAAAATAATGATTCTGATGTGATGAATTGGAGGCATTACTTCATGAAGACTTATGTCAGACGCTAGCTGAACTTGCAGAATCAGTAGGAGTTGATCACACAACAGTTTCGAAACGTTTAAAAGCGTTCGGAATGATTTTTTAATATAAAGCATTAATGTTCACGAAAAAACAGCAAGAACTTATTCAACGTCTTAAGGCGACATTTTGACAGGAAAAAAATAAGCAATATTGACGGATTTTTTAAACTAAGAAATAATTATTCTACAATTATCAAACTTTAGGTATACTTTAATAGTATATTTAACCTCTTCGTTGGCAGAGAGAATTCGACAAAAAGTGCCCAAAATGGCAGGAAAATTTTTTTATCCTGAAAACTTGTACTCTGGGGTTTTAGAGGGTGCCGATTACGAATCTGAACTGAAAATTCAGGAATTCACAATGACGAACAAATATGGCGAATGAAAATACAAATAATACAGATTGATTTAGATGAAACTCGGTACTCATAGGTTGTGTAGGTCACTGATTATGAGTCTGAACATAAAATTTGCAATTTCAGTTTGCGGATACAATATCAGTATGAAGTTAAAACAATTTTTGCACACTAGTAAGTGTTAATAATGATTTTTAAACTCGAGTAAAATATTCAATTTCGTTCCGCCATTCTAGCGCCGCCATTTCGAATTTTCAAATTTAAAGTTCGGATTCGTAATAAGCGACGTCAAAAATCCCGGAGTACGAATTTTCATCTAAATCGAGTAAAGTTTTTGATTTTGGTCCGCCATATTGGCACCGCCATTTGGAATTTCCAAATTTTGACTTCAAATTCGGATTCAGCGAGCCCAAAAACCCCCGAGTGAGACTCCGATTTCAATTCAGGGCAAGTTAAATAGGGAAATAGAGGTTGACGCACTATTGCGTCAATGCCAACGAAGGGGTTAAGTATACAAAACAATTTTTTTAAATGAATTCATCATCGAAATGACGGAGCTGTGGCAGAGTGTTACAGCAAGGTCGCCGTGGGAGTTGCGAATCGGCGTGCAGTCTAGCTTCCTGTAGACTTTGATTTGCAAGAAAGTTCAAACATTTTTTCAGTTATAACATGTGTAGTTTCTATGTGACGGTAATTAAAATGAAGAAAATGCAAATTTAAGAAAATAGCACGCATTTACAAATAAAAATCAACATTTCTCGCAACATTTCTGTTAAATGTGGATTTAAAAAGTAGTTTTTTTTCCAATTTTTCAAAAACAATTCTCGTCAAGTAGAAGGTACCACTATTATCAATATTTCTACCAAGTTTCAACTCAATCGGCTTAATAGTTTTTTCGTAATCCTGCACGCCAATTTCGATAATGAAGTTTTGAGAAAAACGCGTTTAAAGTTCACGCCCGCTCCGGAACCGAGCGGTGAGGCACAGCGTTGAAGGGCTGTAGTGTTTGAAGTTTTACGAATTCCGCTTTGAAACTTTGGGAAAATATTCTACATATATAGTCCTATCGTTTAAAGAGAAAAAAAAATAAATCGATTTTTTGATCGTTGTAAATGTATATCCCGCCTTAAGGCCTTAAGGCCACAGTAACGGGTACAAAATCATGTGCGAATTTAACAATTTTTTCACTCATAAAATTAATTACTCATCTATTTAGTATGAATATCAAGCTGTTAGAAAATATATATATTTTTTTCGATGTACAAAATGGCCGACTACTAATATTTTCTTTTATCTTCTTTTTAGGCGCTCCGTGGCGTGACATTTAGCATCCACAATTTTTTACCTACCACAAAAAACAACAATTCTCGTCAATCTAAATTAGAATACCTGGAGAGGTACGAACGGAATTTAAAAAAGATTGTTTTATTCAAAAGTTGTAGGTATTTAAACGTAAGAAATGAATTTTCAGTGAAAAATTTCGTTATAACTGCTCATAAACTGCTCATAAAAAGAAAAGTTTTCGATTAAGGCGGTCCTCTAGTTTCTCGGGTCGAAAAAATCGATTTTTTTTCTTCATAAATCACATCTACAACATGTGTAGAAAATGTGTGCCAAAGGATTTTTCGATATTCGAAGTGGTTCACAAGTTACGGCCCTGGAACGGAGCAGGTATACGGAGCAGGTATACTTACAAACGCGTTTTTCTCGAAACACCATTTTTCGAAACGGTGACCACGATATTTCAGAAACTACTGCACCGATCTTGTTTAAATTTATACAGCATCTTTAATATGTTATAAGCCAGTGATTGAACTAGGATTATCATGATTGCTTCGATAGTTCTTTTTGTACGAGCGAAAAACTTAAGAAAAAATGAGTAAAAAATAGAATGTAATTTTCAAAAGTGTATAAAAGTCAATTTTTGTCATTTAGAATTCACTCTAGTTCAATCGCTAGTCTTAAATATGAAGATTAAAATGCCGTTTGGTTTTTTGATCTCAGATAAGCAGAACAGCCGCAATCTTGGTCACCGTCAAGCACCTCTTTTACTTGATGTCTTCCTGTCGGCCACTATAACTTTTATTCTATTATATATTTTGACTTCAAAAAATTTGTAAAGCTTATGTAAATGTTAATAAAGATTATGCAAAAACAATGAGATTGATTATTTCGATGCTTTGCCCGTAAAAAATTATTGAAAAAGCCGTAAAAAAAAACAGCCGAGAAACTAGAGGACCGCCTTAATCAGAAATTCCGTACGTACTTCTCTGCGAAATGCAATTGAGAACGTAACTTTCGAATTTGAAGTAAATCGAGTGAAAATTGTTGAAGTTGTTTGTCACGCCAATTGGAAAAAGCTGTTTCGAGAAGTTTCGAGTAGTCGGCCATTTTGTACATCGAAAAAAATGCTAACAGCTTGATATTTATACTGAATAGATGTGTAATTAATTTTATGAGTGAATCACTTTTTCACACGAAAAAAAAACAATTGTTAAATTCGCACATGATTTTATACCCGTTCCTGTGGCCTTAATAGTTTTGCAAAAGGATGAGCTATGACGTGATTGATGGAGTTTCCACTGACGGGTCCCGCCATAACGCCTGGAGGATCGCCAATCCAGTGGATCATTACCTGGATGCTGTACCGTGATGTTCTTGATCTCGTTACCCGCGTTGAACAGATAAACTATGCTCGTCCCGTTGCTTATGTAAAGATGTACGAAGTTATTGAGATGATCGTTCGCGTAGAGTATCAACGAGTGAGTGTCGTAGGTGCGCAAATTAATGAGTATATTCTCGATGAGCATGCTCTTGAGTAAGATTTTTTCCTCGTCCTCGCCCGTGCCGAAGTAATTCTTCTTGAGGAATGCACCGGTCGATGTGAATGTCAGAGCTTTGCTGTTGATGTTCGTTTCGCAAAAAGTGCCCTGATGGGCCCATCTGTTCTCGCAGACGCATTCGAAGTTGCTCCATAGTTCGACGCAACGAGCGCCGTTCTGGCACTTGTTCGGTTGACACGAGGGCTTGCAATCCTTGATTATTTCCGACAGATGTACCGACATGTAGCTGTGTATGTCGAGTATCTCGCCGTTCACGACCAAGCCGCGAAAACAACCGATCAGACCTTGACGCACGCTCGAGGTCTTCAGATGTTCGGCGGTCGCGCCACCGATGAACATCGAGCCCTCGAACGGGCCGAATTCCTCCTCGGGCAATAGATCGACCATTTGAAAATCGGTGTTTATCATGAATCGCACGTGATAATCGTTGTAATCGATCCATATCTTCTGCCACTCGCCGTTGTTCAACTTTCGAAAGCTCTTCACCTCGAGCTCGCGATTGGTACCGGTGTTCAAGGTGAAATTGAAGGTCAAACGGTAGTCAGAGGTCAGGGCGACCATGAACGAGGGATAATTGCTGCGAATCGGCGGCTGATAAAGCAAAATCGCTTTCTCACCGGTCGTGCGGAAACTGAACGCTATGTCGCCCTTCCGCCAGCCGGGCACTTCGATGTAAGACTGCGATGTCGTGAAGGTCACCACGTACTTTTGAGTGTCTGCAATTTAGTCGTGCGTTTTTTATTCTACAGCTCCTCGGTAGTGTGAGAAAAGTTATTATTCATTTCTATATACGACTGGCACAGGGCATAATTCATTATTCCTCCTGAATCATTGGTAAATTACAGTGATGCTTAAGGGGGCCACAGCAACGGATATAAAAGCATGTGCGAATTTAACCATTTTTTTTCGTATGAAAAAGTGATTTGCTCATAAAATTAATTACACATCTATTTAGTATGAATATCAAGCTGTTAGAAAAAATATATATATTTTTTTTCGATGTACAAAATGGCCGACAACTCGAAACTTCTCGAAACAGCTTTTTTCCAATTGGCGCGACAAATAACTTCAACAATTTTCACTCGATTTACTTCAAATTTAAAAGTTACGTTCCGTATTGCATTTCGCAGCGAAGTACGTGCGGAATATCTGATTAATCGAAAACTTTTCATTTGATGAGCAGTTTATGTGCAGTTAGAACGAAATTCTTCACTGAAAATTCATTTCTTAAGTTCAAATACCTACAACTTTTGAATAAAATAATATTTTTTAATTCCGTACGTACTTCTCTAGGTATTCTAATGTAGATTGACGAGAATTTTTGTTTTTTGTTCTAGGTAAAAAATTGTGGATGCTAAATGTCACGCCGTGGAGCGCCTAAAAAAAAGATAACAAAAGGAAATATTAGTAGACGGCCATTTTGTACATCGAAAAAAAAAATATTTTCTATCAGCTTGATATTCATACTAAATAGATGAGTAATTAATTCAATGAGTGAGTCACTTTTTCATACGACAAAAAATTGTTAAATTCGAACATGATTTTATACCCGTTACTGTGGCCTAACCCCTTTATAAAAACGAGTCACGATCAATTATTATACCCAACGATAATACGGAGTTAAACATTTCGCGCAAATTTAGTAGATTTAGACATTTTTTTATTTCCTGTGAAAATGTCGCGGCTACGAAAATTCTTCCGCTAGTCACATTTTTCTAAGTTTTATCATTAATATTTTCTTTAAATTGCAGAATAATTATTTCTTGATTTTTAAAATCTCTCAAAATTGCTTAATTTTTTCCCGTCTAAACGTATAGGGGTATAAGGCACCTCTAATGAGCACAAAATTGTTCATTGGCTATTTAAATTTTCGAGCCTTTTTCGGGTCCAAAGTTTTTGAAAAGAGAGCCTCTTGTGAAACTACTCAGCCGAGTCTTGACGTTGAGAAAATTCATTTAGGGACTCGAATAAACAGATGGACCAAAACAAAATAATAATCTACTGATAATAAAATTGTTTGGTCTCTGATTCGTCCCAGATCATTGATCTCTCTGATTTGAACGAAAGGATTTGCTTTCCCGCCCTCTCTTTACCGGCGCTCCCGTCCCCTTCCGGGCACTATTAACATCGATTAATCGTGAAAGAGATGAAAAAAAAGAAGTCAAATTACTAGTTTCGACGCATTCCAGCGGGCCCAGGGTGATTCTCCCTTGGGCGTCTTCCTCGAGATCCTTGGGTTGCAGAAAAACCATTCCGGTTATGCCGAGGGAGTCGGGACTCTCGTAATAGCCCTCGTCCGACAACCATTTGCCAGCGGAAACGTCGCAATTGCAGCTCAAATCCGGGTTGACGCACGTTTTGTTCACTGACATCGAGAACGATGTAATAAAAACGTGATAATAATAATTTTCCGTACACGCACGCATGCACGTCCTCTTTCGTTCCATTCGATATTCTCGACATATTGCGATAAAAAAGGTTCCAGAAGCTAATTATTCACGAATAATATAATTAAGGGGCTATATCAGTGTGACACTTTTAAAAAATCGATTTTTTTTTGCTTTTTTCGACAGTTTATACTTTCAAGAATATCCTGTAAAAATGTCAAATTTTCAGCGTTCACACTGGTATAGCCCCTTAATCAGTGAAAAAAATACGATGAAGTCGTAAAAGTCCGCAGGGCCATACAAAGGCCCATTGTAATAATAACAATAATACTCGAGAAAACTTACTTCCGCAAGGACACGAGCCTCGGTTCACGTTTCCGATATAATCGACGATCGAGTTCTCCTTCGAGCCGAAAAACCACGTGGCGCTGTGAAGCTCCAGGGGCGCTTTGTAACAATCGTATTTGACGTACTGACTGCAGTAAAGCGAGTGCGATATCAATTCTTGCAGCATCTCAGCCGTGAATTGACGATACGTTATGTTGAAGGAAAAATCTTCCTCGCCGATCGATCGAACGTCGACCTGGGACGGCAAATTGTGCTCGACAATCGTTTTCGTCGAGTCTTCGATCGATTGAAATTCGCACTTTACCAGGGCCGGCGGAAATCTTCCATTTCCGTCTATGTCGATTTTGTACACGTCGTCCTGCGTGTAGCCGAGAAGGGCGAGCTCTTCGCAGGTTTTTCTGTGCTGCGCTGAAAAAAACGAAAGAAAAATACGATTTTTCAACTACAATGGATACTTTATTCGATATTGAGTACTCGACATTCTTATTCAATACTGACGCTAATAATGATAATGAAAGCAGTAACGAAAATACCACCAACAATAAAAATAATAACGATGACGGCGATGGTGGTGACAATGACAACAATAATACCAATTATAATATGATAATCTTAATATTTATAATAATAATAATAACAATAACGATAATATTGGAAAAATTAGATTAAAGGCGGTCATCCCACGTGACAGGTCCAAAAAATCGCAAACATTTTTGTTGCACAAATATAAAAAAATGTGTGCGTTTTATATGAACTCGGTATAGCAGACTAATGGCGAGTCAACGTTTTCTTTGTGTAAATCATACTTGAACTTTTAAACGTGTTTTCCTCAAAACTTTATTTTTCAAATCGGCTTCCATCATATCTCAAAAACTATTGAACGGATTTCCCTCAAATTTTTGTGGTATAGTCAGCACATCTGTAGTTCTGATCGAACTAGAATATTTCTGATATCTGCCAGTTTTTTAAGCTGACAAAGTAAACAAAAATGACGAAACTTGGAACTTAACTTTCAAAAATGTGCCAAAAATGCACTTTTCCATATATTTAATTCACTTTAGTTCCGGCGATAGCGTTAGGTCTACAAATTAAAATGCCGTTTGATTTTTTTTTTCAGATGAGCCAAACCTCTGCAATCATGGCAGCTGGTAACAACTTTTTTTACACATGAGTGTCTTCCGAACGGTGTAAAGTCGATTCAACTCGTTAATTTTGTTTGATAAAATTCTGAGGGACTGTAAAAATGTTAATGAATGCATGGTAAAAATTCAAAGATAGTGTGTTTTAATGGTTCATAAAAAAAATTCCCAAAAAAAGAGAAAAAAATAGCTGCCACATGGGATGACTTTGTTGAGGAATCATCACAGTGTGAAATTTTCAAAAAATCGATTTGTTGCATTATCCGATACACGGTTATAAACATTCTGTCCAATTTCTAGATCGAAATTCGAATTATTTCGGTCGCAACAGCCTTTCTTAGAACTTTAAACGCGTTTGTCTCGGAATGGTGTTTTTCAAAACGATGGCCACTCTCAAAGGAAGAGTTTTCAAGCTATCCGTTTAAAAGTTTAACGGAACATTCTTCACGTCATTCCTTATGTTGCTATGGAAACTTTTTTTTTAAATCTTCCTATTTATTTTCCGAAAAACTGTCGAAAAGAGACTAAATTTGATCCTTTTTGTTCAAACCGCCGCCATTTTTTCAATTTTCACTTTTAAAGAACCCTCCATAGGAACATAGCGGCTTCCGTACAGATTTATAATCATTTCGAAATTGCTGTTTCCGATAAAATTTGCGGCCGCAATCCTGGCAACCATGGGACACCACTTTTTTCCACGCAATTGTCCGCAAATAAAAACAACGTTAAACAATAAATAAAGCAATTGAAAAAAAATCATTTTGTATTCTTTATCGGTGCTTTAATTTGTAAAAAAAATTAGACCGATTAGCTTATCCTATCCACCCAAAAAAAATCGCGAAAATCGGCTATTTTTAGGGTCACACACTGTGATGATTCCATAACCCTTTGAAGCATACATTTTTTTTACGTGCACGTTTTTTTTTGCACTTTCGTTATTGATGACACCCACTACGTGAAAAATAAAAATGTAATAGGTACGTTTTAGCAGTTATCGAAGTCCTAGAAACCTTGAAACGCATTTGCAACCGCCATATTTAATTCAAAAATACTTTTGAATCGTGAAAATGTGAATTGAATTAGGTGTGACACTATGCCGCAAAGGGTTAAGGAAAAGAGGAACTGAGACAAAAAATTGCTGGAATTCAATACAAAATACTTAATTCGTAATAAATGTATCGATTTCAATGACAAAAATCTTTAAGTTTTCGATATTGTTAAAAAATAATTGTATGAATAAGAACATTGTTAAGAAAATTATTCAAAGTATGCTAGGAAGGACATTTTTTTTTTCGTTTGGGTTTTTGGCACTTTGGTCATGTTGCTGTAACGATCAACATTTTTTTTCCAAATGCAACGATCAAAGATGTTATTTACCGAAGTGACAATTTTTTCCGATGTATCCGGTGTCGGTGCAGTCGCAATTTATACGATTTTCCTTTACGGAACATTTGCCACCGTGTTCGCACGTATTCGGCCTCTTGCATGGATCGACGAACTGGCAATTGTCCAGCGCAACCTCGCCGACGACTCTCTCCGTATTTATGACGTATCTGGGCTCGATAACGTGATCGTTGACCTTTATGTCACGCATGCAGCCGATGAGCCCGGCGTTGCTCTTGCCGCTGCCGATAATTACTTTGCTGCCGAGCTCGAAAGTCATTGCGAAGAGTTTGCTCTGCTTGTTGCGATAATCCACGAGGATGCTGAGCTCGCCCTTGGTGTAGTTAAGCTCGACCGCGTGCCACGATGTGTTGTAAGGTGGAAACTTGACGGCCGCCCAGACCGTTATGTTCTCGGACAACACGGGAATCAGTTGGAAGCGTATTTCGTCGTTCACGAGACGGAGCTTGGGGACAAAAAAGTGCAATGACGCTTTTGTTAACGGGCTATACCAGGGTGACACTTTCAAAAATTGATTTTTTTTGCCTTTTTCCACGGTTTATACTTTCAAAAATATCCTGTAAAAATTTCAAGGCCGTATCTCTATCATTTTATCTTGCAAAAATCGATAGTTAAATCTTTGAACGTGTTTTTCTCGAAATGAGATTTTTCAAACTTGCTGACATTGTAACTCAAAGAGCAATTATCCGATTGACTTGAAATTTGAACTGAGTACTCTTGAATATATTTACTCTACAATGACGTAGGATATTTTTGATTGGATGAAAATAGACGATTTGGCATTGAAAAAAACGACCATTTTATAGGCAAGAAAACAGAGGTTTTTTCATAACTACGCCATTTTGTTAGATTTTGATATTTTTCGAAAATCCTACGTCATTGTACAGGAAATACCTTCCGATTAACGACCTTTTTTTTCTTTTTCGGTTTCAGCTACTCAATCGGCCGGAATCATGTTAGCAGTGGAGGAGCTTTTTTTTTGGCGCCTCCGAAGGCAGCGCATAAGTCGCTTGGATCTCAATATTTTTCTATGGAAAAATTATGTAATATAGGTCGAATATAGCCAACTATATTCTTAATTTTCCGAAACATTTAATCGAGTACTTTCCTTCCAAAAAATTTCCGAAAATCAGCCAAATTTTCAGCGTTCACACTGGTATAGCCCCTTAAGGGGTTACCCCCACTTGCGATTTTGAAAAAATCGATTTTGTTTTTATTGCATTTTTTTGAAGTATAAGTATCTGAGAATATGTTCTGAAAATTTCAAGTCGATCCGAACAAAATTGACTGAGATATGAGCGTTGAAAGAGAAGAATCCGCGTTGAAAGAGCGTTGAAAGAGAAACTTTAAACGCGTTTTTCTCAAAATGGCATTTCTGAAGTCGGTGACCAAGATTACTCGAACACTAATGCACCGATCTTCTTGAAATTTTGCAGGCTTATTAAATACATAAAAATGTAGTCTTTAATCGTTCGATTTTTTTCGTTAAAATCGAACCATTAACTTTGACTGTCCGCCATTTTGTGAAAAATGAATATTTTTTAAAATCCTTCGATTAAAGACTAGTTTATACTTATATTTGACTAAATCCATCCGCATTTTTTTTTCAGATGATCCACTTTGCCGCAATGTTGGTCACCGCAAACCGTGTATATAAAAACATTATTTCATTGACGGCCATTTGCCACTAAACAATGTAATATTTTTCAATAAAAAAATTACTGAAAGTTCTTCAAGATGTGTTCTTTAAGATGGTATATTGATCGATTAAAAAAGTTTTGTAGTTTTCTTTTAAAAAAATCATAAAAAAGGCCTTTTTTGCGCTACAAGTGGGGGTAACGCCTTAAGGGGGGAGACACCTTTAGGCAAGTAAAAAATTTGCTGATTATCATGATTTTTTTTTAAAGCATAGATTTCTGCGCCATTTTTTAGACTGCGGGTGTTTTATTACTATTTGTGGCTGTTACGTGGTATCTTTTGTTTATTAATCTTTAAAAATGACGGAGGTATGGCACGATCTTCCAAACTGAATTTTCAAAACTGGCGTGGCTATACCTGGAAAGCTAATCGACCGATTCTAATGAACTTTGGTATGAATCTTTCTAACCTTAATGTCTAAAACATGACCCTAACTGGTTTTGAAAATAAAAAAACGTATCTTTTCATTGCAAAATGTAGCCATTTTTTCGGAAAATCTTTTTGTTCCAAAGCGTATCATTTAATTGATTTCCAACATTCTTCACTTATCACAAGCTTTTATTTAACTTGACTTTCTGTGAGGTGCAAAACGGAAAATCGTTGTTTCACCTACTTCCCGACTCCTTAGAGCTCTGAAATTTTGCAAACATGCATCTGAAAGGTGACAATGCATGATTCAACTTTAACAAAAAAATTCCATAAAATATTCAACTTTTCATGTAAAATTAGCGATATCTAATTATCCATATAAAATCTCACTAACACATACAAACAAATTCGTAGCCGACTGTGTTTGTACGTAAAAAGTTTATATGCAGCGATTAGTCGTAAGTTCAATCTCAATTACAGTCTTTGTTATTTTTTACAAGCATTCTATGTTCCTAACGTAGAAACTCGTAAACTAGTAAACTACTAGTAACAACTAACTAGTAAAATCAATTAAAGACTAAAAAGTAGAAAATAATTTATATGTAAAAAACATATTAAAAAACAAGCTTTTATTTAATGTACTAAAAAGTAGAACATAATGTTTTTACCAAGTCACCTCTATGTGACTAATTAAAAGCTTGCGTTAATGAAACTGAATTGATCAAATTGATTAAACATTTAAAAAGTTGAGCGCCCTAAGCTTTCATTTATAGTTACATATAGGTAAAAAAATATTGTCTACTCTTTAGTACATTGAATGAATGCTTGTTTTTATTTAAATATTTTTTTTACATATACATTTCTCGGTTCACATTCTGCCTATGAGTATTGATGAAAGAAAAATCTTCGTTGGTTTTTTCTTTCAGTTTAAGGCGGGATATACATTTGGACAGGAAAAAATAAGCATTATTGAGGGATTTTTTAAACTGAGAAATAATTATTCTCCAATTATCAAACTTTAGGTATACTTTAATAGTATCTTAAAGTATACAAAACATTTTTTTCTCATTAATTCGTCATCAAAATGACGGAGCTGTGGCAGAGTGTTACAGCGAGGTCACCGCGGGAGTTGCGAATCGGCGTGCAGTCAAGCTTCCCGTAGACTTTGATATGCAAAAAAGTTCAAACGTTTTTTGAGTTAGAACATGTATAGTTTCTATGTGACGGTAATTAAAATGAAGAAAATGCAAATTTTAAAAAAATGGCACGCATTTACAAAAAAAAAATCAACATTTCACGCAACATTTCTGTAAAATGCGAATTAAAAAAGTAGCTTTTTTTCCAATTTTTCAAGAACAATTCTCGTCAAGTAGAAGGTACCAGCATTATCAATATTTCTACCAAGTTTTAACCCAATCGGCTTAATAGTTTTTGAGTAATCCTGCACGCCAATTTCGATAATGCAGTTTTGAGAAAAACGCGTTTGAAGTTCACGCCCGCTCCGAATGCGAGCGGTGTGGCACGGCGTTTACGGACTGTAACGTTTGAAGTTTTTCGAATTTCGCTTTGAAACTTTGGGAAAATATTCTACATATATAGTTCTATCGTTCAAAGAGAAAAAAAGCAATCGATTTTTTGATCGTTGTAAATGTACATCCCGCCTTAATGCCACTGACGCAATATCTGCCGCAACCCGTTTAGAAGACCGTGCCATACATTCGCCATTTTTTAAGATTCTCTAAAAATGAAGAAAAAAATCTATGTAACAGTCAAAAGTAGTATTATAACCATACCCTATATTAACATACCCTAACACCCGTATTCATAGATGTTCCTTGAGGAATCCTTATTCATATTCTTTGTTCCGAACAAAGAACAAGGAGGCCTTATTTCTTAAGGCCTTGGGCTACTCCAGAGGCCGAAAAAGTAAGCTTTTTGGGGATTTTTTCTCAGAAAAACTGCAAAATAAATCGAGATTACAAAAAGGGCGTTTATGATACTTATCAGTGACTGTATACAATAATTTTTTTGCAGCGTTTAATTTCAAAATGGCGGCTGTGCAGTGTTTGTCTCAAAACTGCATTTTTTAAGTTGGCCGGAAACATAACTCAGACAATTTTCAACCGATGCACTTGAGATGTTGGATATACAGTCCGACCTCCGAATAAGAAACCAAAAGCCCCCAAGCTTTATAAAATGCCCGAAACTGTAAAGAAGCGTAAGAGATCAGACTGTAGTATAGAAGTCGAAGAAAATAGTACAGAATCTGCGCCACAAGGTGATCATTTAAACAAAGAGCTTTATGTCCATATTGTTTTATCCCGTTTATATAAAAGAAGGAGAAGTCAATATCTCTGAGGATTCATCTTCAATGACAGAGTTCGACTCTCTCGAAAATATTCCACCGTCAGTTGAGTGCGTTGCGGATCAAAATAATACGCAACAAGACGAAAACGCTTTTCTTTACGTCTCGGAAACTTTTGCTGTTTTATATGAAAATCTTCAAACGCCCTTATCTTTGTTTTTATTTTATATGAAATCTTGTCAACACATATATGTATCTTTTTAATGAATACAAACAAATTTCTAATAAACTTGCAAATTTTTTGTTACATTCACACACGCACACACACATACTCACGCACGCATGCACACATCAATTTACACTACAACGTTCACTCTATTTTGCCCGAATAATCTCTCCCAGGCTGGTTTCTTAACCAGAGGTTCCGCGCACAAAACTCTCGAGCTCGGAACTCGAGTCAGAGTGGGGGAAGCGCTCGAGAAACTGGGGAAAGTTTCTTATTGCCGGGTTTCTTATTCGGAGGTCGGACTGTACCTTGAAAAATACATTGTCTATCGAAGTACGCAGAATTTTTTTTTATATTGCATAGTTCATTTGTTATGAACAATTGTCTGACGAAATTTTTGGAAAGTGAAAAATTCGCTTAAAAAATCGTCAGATAATTGTTAACAACAAATGAACTATGCAATGTAAAAAAAATCCTACGTACTTCCATAGACAATGTATTTTCCAAGATATATTCAACATTTCAAGTGAATTGATTGAAAACTGTCTGAATTATGTTTCCGGCCAACTTAAAAAAATGCAGTTTTGAGATAAACGCTGCACAGCCGCCATTTTGAAATTAATCGCTTGAAGAAAATTATTGTATACAGTCACTGATATATATGATAAACACCCTTTTTTGTAATCTTGATTTACTTTGTAGTTTTTCTGAAGAAAAAAAATCCCCAAAAAGCCTATTTTTCGGCCTCTAGAGTGGCGTAACCTCTTAAGGCGGTCCTCTAGTTTCTCGGGTCGAAAAAATCGATTTTTTTTTCTTTCATAAATCACATCTACAACATGTGTAGAAAATGTGTGCCAAAGGATTTTTCGATATTCGAAGTGGTTCACAAGTTACGGCCCTGGAACGGAGCAGGTATACGGAGCAGCTATACTTTCAAACGCGTTTTTCTCGAAACACCATTTTTCGAAACGGTGACCACGATATTTCAGAAACTACTGCACCGATCTTGTTCAAATTTATACAGCATCTTTAATATGTTATAAGCCAGCGATTGAGCTAGGATTATCATGATTGCTTCGATAATTTTTTTTTGTACGAGCGAAAAACTTAAGAAAAAATGAGTAAAAAATAGAATGTAATTTTCAAAAGTGTATAAAAAAGTCAATTTTTGTAATTTAGAATTCACTCTAGTTCAATCGCTAGTCTTAAATATGAAGATTAAAATGCCGTTTGGTTTTTTGATTTCAGATAAGCGGAACAGCCGCAATCTTGGTCACCGTCAAGCACCTCTTTTACTTGATGTCTTCCTGTCGGCCACTATAACTTTTATTCTATTATATATTTTGACTTAAAAAAATTTGCAAAGCTTATTTAAATGTTAATAAAGATTATGCAAAAACAATGAGATTGATTATTTCGATGCTTTGCCCGTAAAAAATTATTGAAAAAGCCGTAAAAAAACAGCCGAGAAACTAGAGGACCGCCTTAAGGAACGACTATGAATACGGGTATAAGTCTCGGGATTGGTCGAGAAATCTTTCCTCTAGAAAAAAAAAAGAAAACCAGCAATATTTTCCTCGTCCAAAGGTATCTGCTTCCCTAATAGTGTTTTTTCACGTGGATCTTTTTTATGTATTTTTTCAGACGTTCGATTCGTTGGGATTTTTTTTAATGGCGTGAGGGAGAACGGAAAATTACCTCCCAATAGCCGAGGCCTTGGTCGCTCTTGACGTCGCCCGAGGCCACGACAGCGATAGGTTTCGAGCTTTTGAAGTCGAAGTTGAGATGGAGCGAGTCGGTGCTGTTTACCGGCCACCAGATGTGGCTACCGGCGAACGGATAGGTGATCGGTATAACGTCCACATCCGCCTCGTAATACTCGGGCTCGAGTACACCGATGTAATGCACCATTGGATTCGAGCGTTTCAGCTCGTAGATGATGGATTTGTCATTGAAGAATACGTACTTAAGGGCACCGGCGAAATTATTGTTAGAAACGAGGCCTCGCTTTTTGTGGAGTTCCGGGCCTCCGCCTATGTAAATTTCCGGATCGATGATCATGTTGTAATTGTCGCCTGGTACCTCGAGTACCTTAGTCTCGAAATCGAGGCTCACGTAGACGAGCGAAGCGTTGTGAAAGATCGTCAAGTTGCTCCAATGATTCAACGATACTTGATCGCCCATGACGGTCTTTATTTTTGCACCGTGGCCAAAGTCGAGCTCGATGTGAACCTTCCGTTGCATTATCGAGGCTGCCACGTAGTGCGGCGTACCCTCGATCTCACCGGATGCGTAGAATAAAACGGAATCGTCCCATCTCGTCTGTCGCGAAGCCGGAAAAGCAATGAAAAGCAACGGGGATGAGTGTGCGAGCACGTGAAATTGTGGCAAACTTGATGAACGAGGTCGCGAAAAACATTCGTCACGTCGTTCAACTTTTTGATGTAATACTTTTGTAATTATTGCTGTATAGAGTAACGAGAGGTGGCAATTTGCGCGAATTATGCGCGACACGACGTTTCGTCTCACCTTGAACATCAGGCTTATCCGGTTGACGGACGAATGAACACGATCCTTCCAATCGTAGACACGGAAAGACACGTAAGATGAACCTCTCAGCGTCAAAATCGTAGCAGCTGCGGTTGGACGAAAAGATTACGAGTTTAGCGCGTAAAATCTCGCGTGCGAAGCAGCGGGCTCTGTATAATAGTTGGATGGGTGACGGAATGGGTGGGCATCGGAAATTCGAACGATCAATATTCAGAAGTACCGAAATTTCGAATTCTGTCAAATTTCGAGTCTGTAAAATAGTCAAGCGAAATTGTGAATACAAACATTTTGAAGTTGATTTATAGCGAAAACAAATATCAGATGGAACAAAATAATGAGAGACATCGATTCACCTGTATATGAGGCGTTCCATACCATTTCGAACGGTCACAAAGTTGTCCACTCTAGAAAAAATTGAAATTTTGTCAAATTATTTAATTATATGAAAAAAAAAAGTGTAAATTTGTTCAAAATTTTTCGATCGCATTTTCTCGTTTTTCAAAATTTCAAAATTTTTCAAATACCGTTTTATCTCGTGAGCATTTGATTGAACAGAAAAATGTATAAGACAAAAAAGTTGCAATTTTACATGAACTTTGTGAAAAAAATTTGTTTTGAATTTTTCGAGTTTAAAAAATGCCCATTTTCACCCAAATTTTACAAAAATATTTTTTTCGGTCGGTATGTCACTTTTGATTTTTCTCAAAAAATTCCGGGAAATACTCTGAAGTGTGTACAGTAACATCTATTTTTTCAGAGTGACAGAGAAAAATCAAAAGTAACATACCGACCAAAAAAAAGTATTTTTGTATAATTTTGGTGATAATGGGCATTTTTTAAACTCGAAAAATTCAAAACAAAATTTTTTCACAAAGTTCATGTAAAATTGCAACTTTTTTGTCTTAAACATTTTTCTGTTAAATAAAATGCTCATGAGATATAACGGTATTTTGAAACTTTGAAAAACTCGAGAAAATGGCATCCAAAAATTAAAAAAAAAATTACACTTTTTTTCATATAATTAAATAATTTGACAAAATTTCAATTTTTTTGATCGTGGACAACTTTTTGACCGTTCGAAATGGTATGGAACGCCTCATATATACACCAAACAATTCGAGACGTCAAATCGTCGAATTGTAAATATTACGACAGTTTAAAATTTCGAATTCATGAAGGGGTTGGGCCACAGTAGCGGGTATAAACTCACGTACGAATTTGACCATTTTTTCGTATGAAAAAGTGATTGACTCATAAAATTGATTACACATCTATTTAGTATGAATATCAAGCTGTTAGAAAATGTATATATTTTTTTCGATGTACAAAATGGCCGACTACTCGAAACTTCTCGAAACAGCTTTTTTCCAATTGGCGTGACAATAAAGTTCAACATTTTTCACTCGATTTACTTCAAATTTAAAAGTTATGTTCCTAATTGCATTTCGCACAGAAATACGTATGGAATTTCTGATTAATCAAAAACTTTTCATTTTATGAGCAGTTATAACAAAATTTATCACTGAAAATTCATTTCTTAAGTTCAAATACCTACAACTTTTGAATAAAACAACATTTTTTAAATTCCGTACGCACTTCTCTATGTATTCTAATGTAGATTCACGAGAATTTTTGTTTTTTGTTCTAGGTAAAAAAAATTGTGGATGCTAAGTGTCACGCCGCGGAGCGCCTAAGAACAAGATAACGAAAGAAAATATTAGGCGTCGGCAATTTTGTACATTGAAAAAAATTTATTTATTTTCTAACAGCTTGATATTCATACTAAATAGATTTACAATTAACTTTATGAGTGAATCGCTTTTTCATACGAAAAAAAAATAATTTAATTCGCACATGATTTTAAACCGGTTACTGTGGCCTAAGGCATGTACAAGGTCGACATAACCTCATTAATTTTCCAACTCAATTTTCTCATAGACGTACGTGGTACATTTTCTACTTCGCCTTAAGAACTACCACGTGACATATGAGTGCGAGAGAGGTATCTGAAATTTTCGAACAGAGATTTCTCAGAGATGAATAATATTTAGGGCAAAAGGAAATCATCAAGTTCTGCGTCAGGAAATTCTCCAGAGCCTAATGCTTTGTTTTTCCTAAAAAGTTTAACGAACTATGAGAAAATTGGGTTGAAAAATTTGTGAGGTTATGTTGACCTTCTACATGCCCTCAAAGCGAAGGACCAAAAAGTCGATCAGTTAAAATAGCGATGGGCCAACGGATAGCGAAAGCTTGGGATCGAGCAATACTACTTGGGCCTCAGAATGAAGATGGCAGATGGCGCCAGTGGTCAGTCGGGTCAGGCAGCCATGCCATGGTCGCCATCTAGCTATTCGCCATTTCGGACTATCGATCATTTGCGTTTCCAAGATCTACACATTCGAAGTTTGTAGTCTCGATATATGGCTTTTTGCCATAGACGGTATTACGAATATTAGATACTCACTTTTTTCTATTTCGGAGATAATAATGTTGTAGATTGTTTGAGAGTGCATTGGAATTACTCAAACTGCAGACTATCCGAATATATGTTCTCGAATAAATAAATTCGTTGTTTTGAGAGTTCACAATTCTGTCGTTTCGAAATCTTTGTCATTCTATATTTGATCATTCGACATTTTGACCCCCACCCGACGGAAATGGCATCAGGAAACGAGTGACGAGCAAACTCGTCCAAAGACAAATTACGAATAAATGTATACACGTATTTCTTAATGTTACTCAATAAAAGTTTGGTTAATTGGCCCCTGTCTCCCGTAGAGAGGGAGAGCGAGCACGGAGGGGACGAGCCGCGTGGCACTCCTCTTTTGGTTCGTCCCTCGTAAATCATTTCAATTAACTCTACGTACTGTAAACATCGCATCTCTCGCCCTCGTAATACGTCCCGAAGCAGTCGCAGGTCAAACTGTTGTAGTGATTAACGCACTGGCTGCCCACGAAGCACAGATTTTCTCTCGTCCAGCACCTTCAAAAAGACACACGTCGAACGTTTACGTTATCCGTTAGCGAGCTCACGAACGAGAACGACCGTGCGTTACTTTTTACACAGCCTTTGATGAATGTTCCAAGCTTGCTGTAGAGCCTGAACAATTTTTTTTCTTTTCGTAATCCAAATTTCAATTCTTCTCAATTTCACCTCCAAAACTTTTATTCCACAGCTGTGATAATTCTTTATTAGTGTGCATTATTAATATGCTATATACAAGAAAATAGAAAACTCGTATTTTGCATTTTTCAATTCACTTATTTATCGAGCATTAACGGCTAGGCATTTTTGGAAATTCTTCCTTACGGGGTTAGGCTACTGTGAAAATGACGAACACTCGTTCGTCGCTTGAGGCAACTCGAATGGAAGAGGAAGGTACAAGATATGGCGCGGGAATCGCAGATTGAATGTAAATTTGTCATTGCAACGATAGAACTCCTGGTAAAAGTTTAAGAAGATTGGAGCGGTAGCCGCAATCCAAGATTAAATTTAAAAAATAGATATATGTTATTGTCTAGAGAATATTGTCTTTACGGATTTAAAAAAAATGTTCACTACCAAACACCAGACGTAAAATATAGTTTAACGTATGTCATTTTACGTGCGGTTATATGGAAAAGACGTTCACGTTACTGGTGGTGTAAGTTTTTCACGCTTCGTATTAATTAATGGGAATAATGAATTATCTCGTGACATAAATATAAATAGTCATAATTATAAATTACTCAAAATTCCATTCTGAGTTGTATAAAACATTCCCTCGCGCAGTTTTTTTTCATAATAATCATTGATAATGCTATATTTCTTCAAGTTGATAGCAACGCAAAAGTTTTTTCATTACGTAATACAAATATAAAAATGCATAATTTTTTCCTTTAATGACATATTTTATGAAAAATTGGCATCTACATATAAATCTATACCTTGTATGCATTTTTGTGAGGTTTATTGCAAAAAAAAATCATAAACCGTCATTTGACTCGACTGGACCGCTCCAACCTCCTCAAGGTAGTTCCTCTGCGAAAATCTCGACCAAAAGTTTACATACCATGTTCATGTTTAAAAGATTGATAATTGGTTAAATTAGTAATGAATAAAATTAAAAACTACGCAATACTGACTCGGTACTAGTAGATAATACGATGGATATCATTTATTGCCGTAAAATATATTTTGTATTGTGTTTTTGATCGACCATTGCCAGTAAACTTTTTGCCGGGACTGTCCATGCTTTGCCCCATTTTTTTTGCAGGCTTTGCCAGGCTTTGCACCAAAATTGTGAAGGCTTTTCATGGTTATATCTTGGAAACTAGATGGTGAATCATTCTCATTTTTTTTCACATTATTCGTGATATTTTACTGTAGCTTATCCTCGTTTTTTATCAATTTCTTAATTTTAGTTTTGACGGTAGAATTAATGATGCTCTGTTTGCCCATCATAACGCATTTGTTACGTGTAAACCAAGCCAACTTTAAGTGTAAATATCTCAGGTCTGGGGTGGTCAAACTTATTCAAATTGCACAGATGTTTGGATAATGTATTAAATAACGTATATGTCAAATTTAAACCATTTCTTAATTCAACTCTTCCGTGGAGGTACTACCTTAAACGAGTTTTTCTCGAAATTATGTCTTCCAAAACGATGTACACGATTTCAAAGAGCAATTATCCGATTGACTTGAAACTTGAACTGAGTACTCTTGAATATATTTACTCTACAATGACGTAGGATATTTTGGATTGGATGAAAATTGACGATTTGGCATTGAAAAAAACGACCATTTTATAGGCAAGAAAACAGATTTTTTTCATAACTACGCCATTTTGTTATATTTTGATATTTTTCGAAAATCGTACGTCATTGTACAGGAAATACCTTCCAGTTTAACGACATTTTTTCCTTTTTTGGTTTCAGCTACTTAATCGACCGGAATCGTGTCACCAGTGGAGGAACTTTTTTTTTGGCGCCTCCGAAGGCAGCGCATAAGTCGCTTGGATCTCAATATTTTTCTATGAAAAAATTATGTAATACAGGTCAAATATAGCTAAATATATTCTCAATTTTCCGAAACATTTAAGGGCGTAGGCCACTCTAGAAAAAATAGGCTTTTTGGGGTTTTTTTTCAGAAAAACTACAAAATAAATCGAGATTACAAAAAAGGGTATTTATCATACATTTCAGTGACTGTATACAATAATTTTTTGAAGTGATTAATTTCAAAATGGCGGCTGTGCAGCGTTTATCTGAAAACTGCATTTTTTAAGTTGGCCGGAAACATAACTCAGACAATTTTCAACCGATTCACTTGGAATGTTGAATATATCTTGAAAAATACATTGTCTATGGAAGTACGTAGGATTTTTTTTATATTGCATAGTTCATTTGTTATTAATAATTATTTGACGATTTTTTAGGCAAATTTTTGGAAAGTGAATAATTTTGTCAGATAATTGTAAATAACAAATGAACTATGCAATATAAAAAAAAATCCTACCTACTTCCATAGACAATGTATTTTTCAATATATATATATATACTCAACATTTCAAGTGAATCGGTTGAAAATTGTCTGAGTTATGTTTCCGGCCAACTTAAAAAATACAGTTTTGAGATAAACGCTGCACAGCCGCTATTGTGAAATTAATCGCTACAAAAAAATTATTGTATACGACACTGATATATATGATAAACACCCTTTTTGTAATCTCGATTTATTTTGTAGTTTTTCTGAAAAAAATCCTCAAAAAGCCTATTTTTTCGGCCTCTAGAGTGGCCTAACCCCATGAGGGGCCAGTCCACTTTGAAAATTTCAAAAAATCGATTTTTTTTCCTGTTTTCGAAAGTACATACATTCAGAAATATTGTGTCAAAATTTTATGAAAATCCGAGCTCACTGAGTATTTTTTTTTTACCTGAACGTCAGGACCTCATTTCGTCTACCTGAGCGTACAGCGCGCTCGGCCGACCCATAACCCAGATAAGAGTTTTTCATAGTATAAACTTCAAACGCGTTTTTCTCGGAACAACGTTTTCAAAATCTAGCTCCATCGTATCTCCAAAACTGATAAACCGATTCTCTTGAAATTTGAACCACATATTGTAAACATGATTCGCAACAAGATGATCCTCGATGGTTTTAAAATTTTGATTTTTACTCTTTTTTACGAAAAACTGCGAAAAAACGCGTTTTTTAAACTTTTTCCGTATTACATCTGCCATTTTTTTATTTTTTGATAAAACTTTATATCCGAGGGTCATTTTGTAGCTGGTGTCATACTGAATCTAATGGACTTTGATTTTTTTGTTTCAGACAAGCCGTTGCCGAGTTGTGATGGAGCTACCTAGCCCACCTATTTTTGAGGCGTTACGTTAAACTATAGTTTTTGTACTTAAAAATGAATAAATAATTAATTCAACAATTAAAAAAAATGTATTTCAAGACTTTATTTATAAAGCTCAACAACTTTTATATTCATGTGTTTATAAAATCCTCAAAAAAAAATCGCGGAAATAGCCTTTTTTTGTGGCTCCAAAGTCGACTGGCCCCTTAATTGAGTACTTTTCTTCCGAAAAATGTCCGAAAACCACCCAAATTTTCAGCGTTCACACTGATATAGTCCCTTAAGGAGTTTCGATACCGGCGATACAATGTTGCCATGCTAAACCATGGTAAAAACAAAAAATTCCAAAAAGTTCAGAATTTTATAAAATTTGGTGAACATATTTGACAATAGTGTTGACAATTTGACAATAGTTTGACAATTTGAACATATTTGACAATTAGTGCCAAATTTGACAATACAAATTTTTTCAGATTTTTCTTCTGCACAGTTATCGATTAAGTTAATACTAAAGTTCACATGTATAAGCATAGCGTTTCCATATATATAGGTATACATTGCGGGCATAAGAAATCTGCTTTAATGCTTAATTACTCGATAACTAAGTGGAATAAAATTTGGAAAAAAATTGTGTTTTCGCACTTAATGTTAAAGAACATTATCACCAAATTTGATCAATTCCTTAGCATTTTGACTTTTGTACCGAAGCTCCTTAATTTCATTTCGTTTTTGAAATTCCATGCAAAGTTCTGAGAATAACAGTAATCGTGCACGGGACGACTAACTTGTCGATGCAGCCCTCCTTCACGTTCTCGTGTTTCGTAGCTATGAGTGGCCTGATGGGTAACAAATCGCTCGCCGATTTGCCGGAGCTCAGGACCATGTCGCGGATGCATCCCACGAACGACTCGATAATATACTTGACGCCGTGCAAACGTTCCTCGGAGCTGAGCCCTGCAAAAACGACGTTTTCCATTCATTGAATCCATTGGGTGAATTTTTTTGACCACGGTCGTGTTCGTTGGGTCCAGCCCCCTGACACTGCCCTACTATTCCTATACGATAAACAGAAACGCGTTTTGTCCCGGCTTTTTAGTTCTTGAAATCGCCACTGCCTAGCGTTGGCTGTTGTGTGACAGCCTTCGGCTCTAAATACTCCGAGCAGCTGAACGATTCGATACTTTCGTGGCTTTCGCCTGTTATTGTTATGGCGACGTAATTTATTGTGTTCAAATGGAAAATCATTAGAACGGAAAATCATTCCAAATATATCAATAGACTTTCATTAATGTAAGATATTCGAAACATCGGTGCAACATAGATATATGTGCATGCCTGTCACACGACTACTAGCGCCACAGTGCGGCAAGGACATTTTGCGAACAGCATTTATCTACCAGTGCCAGGGGGCTGGTTGGGTCTCATTTTGATACGAACAAGTGCGCATGCGCATTAAATATGCGCAACGCGCAACTGCGCAATGAAACGAGGCATGCGCAAAACGAATGACTCGTTTAATTGCGCAGTTGCGCGTTGCGCATCATCATGCGCATGCGCACTTGTTCGTATCAAAATGATGAGACCAAACGAACACGACCTACGTAAGAGATTTTTGATATTTTTTTCGGCGCTGCAAAATAAAGGGTAAGTGTCAAGTGTATGGGAATTTCTTGAGGAGTTTGGGCTTTCGTAATCGTCTCGCACCTCCGATAAGAACGACGGACGCGAGTTCCTCGGAGACGCCATAATTGACGACGCGTTCCAAAACTTCGAGGGTCGTTTCCTCCTGTGTGTCATCGACCCGGGCGATCAATTTGGCGCCGTGGACGTCAATGCGGACGAGTACGCTGTGCCACTCGTCCCGGTTGAGTCCCTCGCCGACGTTCAAGCTCGTCGAGCGCTTCCCGAACACGTGGACGACCTTCAGCTGGCCCTTCTCGACGATCACGTAGAGGGCGTAGGGGTCGAGGCCCTCCGGTCGATCCTTGACGCTGTGATAGACGAGTAGACCGTGCGGTAGCCTCGTACGAAACTGGAACGATATCTCACGGCACAATCTGCAAATTGAAGATTTTGACACGTCGTCAGTCCATCGATGATTCTCCCAGAGGGAGAGAAAGAGACAGCCGAGAAAAAAAGTGTCTCTTCGTGTTTAGTTTATTCGTATTTGTTTTGTTACGGGAGCTTCGGGACCTCAATTGAAATGTCTTGATACCGCTGCCGTCAAGCTGGATAAACGTATTGCTCTGGGCGAACATAAAGGTCTTCTCGTGTCCGGACTCCATGAACGTTAATTCCTGCAACGAACAGAAGTTTATTCGACGCAAAATGAACGAGGGTATCATATTGAGGGAAATATTTTTACGGACGCTGGAGCGGTTGAGTCAAATGACGGTTTATGAATTGTTCTTTCCATAAATCTCAAAGAAATGCATACGAGGTATAGATTTATTCTGTAGATGCTTAGTTTTCATAAATTATAGATTTAAGGGGCAAAATTGTGCAGTTTTATATTTTTGTTACGTAAATAAGAAAAACTTTTGTGTTATTGGCAACTTGAAAAAGTATAACTTTATCGAGGATAGAAGAAGGATTAGACAACTTAAGGGGTTAGGCTACAGTGACGGATATAAGATCATGTGCGAATTTAACAATTTTTTTTCGTATGAAAAAGTGATTCACTCATAAAATTAATTACACATATATTTAGTATGAATATCAAGCTGTTAGAAAATATATATATTTTTTTTCGATGTACAAAATGGCCGACTACTCGAAACTTCTCGGAACAGCTTTTTTCCCATTGGCGTGACAAATACCTTCAACAATTTTCACTCGATTTACTTCAAATTTGAAAGTTATGTTCCTAATTGCATTTCGCAGAGAAGTACGTGCGAAATTTCTGATTAATCGAAATCTTTTCACTTTATGAGCAGTTTATGTGCAGTTATAATGAAATTTTTCACTGAAAATTCATTTCCTAAGTTCGAATACCTACAACTTTTGAATAAAACAATGTTAAAAAAATTCCGTGCGTACTTCTCTCGGTATTCTAATGTAGATTGACGAGAATTTTTGTTTTTGGTTCTAGGTAAAAAATTGTGGATGCTAAATGTCACGCCGCGGAGCGCCTAAACAAAGATAAAAGACAATATTAGTAGTCGGCCATTTTGTACATCGAAAAAAAATATATATTTTTTCTAACAGCTTGATGTTCATATTAAAAAGATGTGTAATGAATTTTATGAGTGAATCACTTTTTCATACGAAAAAAAATTGTTAAATTTGCACATGATTTTGTACCTGTTACTGTGGCCTAACCCCTTAAAAAAGGAGATTTTAAGGAAGGAGAAAATAAGAAAGTCAACGTATAATCATAAATACCAATATATTGTGGAAACCGATAAAAGACCATGGAAATACTGATCGGAAGAGGGATTAAAGGGAAGGGATAAAGAATTGTGAGCGAGATTAAGGCGGGATATACATTTAGACAGGAAAAAAAATAATCAATATTGAGGGATTTTTTATACTAAGAAATAATTATTCTACAATTATCAAACTTTAGGTATACTTTAATAGTATATTTAAGTATACAGAACAATTTTTTTTAATGAATTCATCATCATAATGACGGAGCTGTGGTAGAGTGTTACAGCAAGGACGCCGCAGGAGTTGCGAATCGGCGTGCAGTCTAGCTTCCCGTAGACTTTGATTTGCAAAAAAAGGTCAAACATTTTTTCATTTAGAACATGTATAGTTTCTATGTGACGGTAATTGAAATAAAGAAAATGCAAATTTAAAACATGGCACGCATTTACAAAAAAAATCAACATTTCACGCGACATTTCTGTAAAATGTGGATTGAAAAAGTATTTTTTTTCCGATTTTTCATAAACAATTCTCGTTAAGTAGAAGGTACCAATATTATCAATATTTCTACCAAGTTTCAACTCAATCTGCTTAATAGTTTTTGAGTAATCCTGCACGCCAATTTCGATAATGCAGTTTTGAGAAAAACGTGTTTGAAGTTCACGTCCGCTCCAAATCCGAGCGACAAGGCACAGCGTTGACGGGCTGTAACGTTTGAAGTTTGTCGTATTTCGCTTTGAAACTTTGGGAAAATATTCTACATATGTAGTTCTAGCGTTTAAGAGGACAGTCCATTTTGAAAATTTCAAAAAATCGTAAGCAAGCAAGACTTGAAGAAATCGACGATGATGAGCAATCAGAAGGGATTTTGTACGGTGCAGGAATTGCCGATTGAGTTTAGGTAAGAGTTTTTCATAGTATAAACTTCAAACGCGTTTTTCTCGAAACAACGTTTTCAAAATCTAGCTCCATCGTATCTCCAAAACTAATAAACCGATTCTCTTGAAATTTGAACCACATATTGTAAACATGATTCGCAACGAGATGACTCGATGGTTTTAAAATTTTTATTTTTACTCTTTTTTTTGCGAAAAACTGCGAAAAAAACGCGTTTTTAAAACCTTTTTTCGTTTTTCATCTGCCATTTTTTTTATTTTTTGATGAAACTTTATATCCGAGGGTCACTTTGTAGCTGGCGTCATACTGAATCCAATGGACTTTGATTTTTTTATTTCAGACAAGCCGTTGCCGAGTTGTGATTGAGCTACCTAGCCCACCTATTTTTGAGGCGTTACGTTCAACTATAGTTTTCGCACTTAAAAATGAATAAAAATGAATTACATTTAAAAAAAAATGTATTTCAAGATTTTATTTATCAAGCCCAACAACTTTTATATTCATATCTTTTATAAAATTCTCAAAAAAATCGCAAAAATAGCCTTTTATCGTGGCGCTAAAGTGGGCCCCTTAAAGGGAAAAAAAAGGAATCGAGTTTTTGATCATTGTAAATGTATATCTCGCCTTAATGGGTATATCTATAAGGGTACCGATGAATACCGATCGATAAATCAATCGGATGAATATTGTAGTATATAATTTTAGGCAAATGTTGTCGATATTTGAAAAGAATACTTTTTATAGATATTTTGAATGAATATTTTTGATACTTTTTAAAAATGAATATTTCGAATAAATATTTTCAATTAATATTCTGAATCAATATTTACAATAGACAAATTAAGCAAATCTTTTTAATGAATATTTCGAGTTTTCAACGAACGCTATGAATAAATATTTCAAACAAATACCGCACATAAAAATTTGGAAAAAAGTACTCTAAATATTCCTAATATCTATAAGGGTATTGGTGAATACCGATCGATCAATCAATCACATTAATATCGAAGTATATAATTTTAGGCAAATGTTGTCAGTATTTGAGTTGAATATTTTTTATAAATATTTTGAGTAAATATTTTTTATACTTTCTTAAAATGAATATTATGAATAAAAATGTTCAATGAATATTTACAATAGACAAATGAGCCAAATCTTTCAAATTAATATTTCGAATAAATATTTTCAATAACTACTGTGAATAAACATTTTCACCAAATATCTCACATGAACATTTCGAAATAAATACTCTGAATATACTTAAAAACTCGTTTCTCTACAACCAAAATTCATTTCTATAGTTATTTTGAAAAACCAAAGAAAGTTGTCACTTGACGAGCGGTAAAGAAAAGTGTCTCTCTTTATTGACCATTTTTGGCTATGGGGCCATCCATTAATCACGTGAGGCTCAAATAGGGGGGTGGTGTTTGGATAACATCACGATTGGTCACGCTAGGGGGGGGGGGGGGGGTGTTGTGACATATCACGTGTATTTTTTTGTGTAACTGCGTGAACCGGAGAGCATCCGCTGTGAGCTATTGAACCGGCAAGTTGTGCCCAGGGGGCTGGCACCTTTTGGAATTTTTGCTACGTAAAATGACCGCATTTTTAGTGTCGTACTCTGCCACTCGCAGCGCTAGTTATACTCTTACAACCTGATGCGTGCGCAGGGGCTATGTATATAATACGGTCGCTATGTACGCCGTGCGGGCCTCGCGCCTGCGCAATAAGAATATTGTAAGATAACTGCTAGCGCCATAGGGAGAGGTAGAACTAAAAAAACGGTCGAAAATAGCAGCATTTGTATACCGGTAGGGAATAGAAGGTTTCAATCCCCTGGTTGTGCCTAAAAAGTAACCTAAACAACAGTTTTTAGATCTATTTAATTTCGACTGGCCACCTACTTAAAGTGAAATGCCTACATCTCATTCACAAAAGGCTTGTCCACTTGTTACTGTAGAAAACACGCAAATGAGCCCCTGGTCCTAGGACAATGCCATTTAAATATATCGACAATATAAATTATTTCGCTTTTGACAATCAAATACCGTACTCCCTATTGGTTGTGTCTGACATTTCTTAATACAATAAAATACACGTGATGTAGGCGGGGGGGGGGGGGGGTGGAAACCTAACCACATATCACCACGGGGGAGGGGGGCTCAGAAAGTGGCCTAAAAAACCTCACGTGATTAATGGACGACCCCTATAAAGAAACCGCGAATTGAAGTTATTTTTCAAAAAGGGGTAGAAAAATGTCGATTTCAGCTTTGTTTCTTCTCACCTTTCCCCGTTTGTGCTTTGGGACCGGAGGTCTGGTGGGTTCCGGGGGTGAGAAAGTTGGCGGTGGTGTGCTTGGTGTGGTGGTCGGCGGAGTGCCCGTGGTCGTGGTGCTCGTCGTCACGAAGACGCTACCCTTGGTGACCATGTAAGATGGCAGAGTGTCTGAAAGAATATCATTCGTCGATTATTTACGATGATGACTTTCATCGATTTTCCTCGATCAACTTACGATTGGGTCCTCCGATGCAATGATGGAGACACTCGAGTTGTGAATTGAAGCGATTCAGGTTTCCCAAGCATCCACCGTAAACGAAAGTCCTGCACTTTCCCTCGGCCTTGTTGAAGGTCCATTTGTGTATGTAGTGCTTGCACGGTCCGGTTTCCGTTTTCACGAGGCAACGATCCGGCAGAGGGCGCCTCGTCGTCACGAGACTTCCGTTGTTCCTTCTGCTCTCCTCGGGCACGTCGATTGTGTCCACTGAATCGGTTGTACTCACCACGATACCAGACCCGAACAGCGCGACGTTGAGCAAAGCAAGGACCACCAGGATCCTCCTCACGCGGTTCACCATTGTTCTTCATTCGCTGCAAAATACAAATTTCGATCGAACTGAACGAAAGATATTAAGGCCTTAAATACGCGGAAAATTTCGAAAGTTGTCGTTTTTTTATTATTTCTTATTCCATTCCGGTTAGGAATTTTTTAAGCTTTACAGAATTGAAAAATTCCAAAAATTCGAAGAATAAAGTAAGATTGAAAGAAAAAATTAGAAGAAGGCTAATTTTTTGACAGGTCATTTTGTAGGTGCCGCGGGTGCTAAATCCAAGTTTGCCAGGGTGTAGGGTGTTTTTTAGGGGATGAAAGGGGATGGGGTGGATTAATGCCAAACTACCACCCATGCGAGGTTGGCGCCGTGAGACGAAATGTGCAGAAAAATCCAGGCTTCAGTTTTGTCCACAGTGCCGAAGTCGTGGAAGTTCATTTCGGGAGTGAAAAAGTGGGGTGAAATTTTGAAAAATCAGTTTTTATTCAATAACTCTTTAGAAAAAATTCGTACACTTTTTGTTCAAATGGGAACGTTGTAGCCCTTGAAAACACGCGTCGATCGAGTATTTTATCGTCACTCTCCGTTAATATCTTCACCCTCCCACAAAATGGTTGAAATACCCCAAAAAATGGTTTATCGAATAACTCAAAAACAATCGATTTTTCGGGTATGGTTCAAATGTACGAAATGTAGAGAATAATTTTCTCTATATTTTCGTTTCTATAGACCCCCCTTGAATTTTGATTTTCCAACCCCCCTCGGGAGTCGGACATTCAAAATGGAATTCTGGGAAAACTGTTGACTGCACGAATTTGGCGCTGTGGAAGAATTTGTAGCTTAAACCCTCAGCTACATTTTTGTCTAAAGCGCCAAACTCGTGTCTCTTTATTTTCGGTCAATAGTTGTCCCGGAATTTCATTTTATTGTTTCAACCCCTGAGAGGGGTTCGGAAAAGCAAAATTCAAGAGTGGTTTATAGGAACGAAAATATAGAGAAAATTATTCTCTACATTTCGTACATTTAGACCATCTCCGGAAAATCGATTTTTTAAAAAGTTATTCAATAAACCATTTTTTGGGGTATTTTAACCATTTTTTGGGAGGGTGACGATATTAACGGAGAGTGATGATAAAATACTTGATCGACGCGTGTTTTCAAGGGCTACAACGTTACCATTTGAACAAAAAGTGTACGAATATTTTCTAATATATTCTTTAATTTCCGAAACATTTGATTGAGTACTTTTCTTCCAAAAAATTCCCGAAAATCACCCAAATTTTACAGTGTTCACCCTAGTATAGCCCCTTAATGAGAGAAAAATCTTCTCTCTACGTGTCACGCCGTCTGACAACATCCGCCGCAACCCGTTTGTAAGACAGTGCCATACTTCCGCCATTTTTTAAGATGAATAAAAACATAAAATACCATGTAACAGCCAAAAGTAGTAATAAAACATACCCTAAGTCTCAACAAGGTGAAGAAATCTTTCCTTTAAAAAAAATCATAAGAATCAGCAATTTTTTCCTCGCCTAAAGGTATCTCGCCCTTTAAGGTAGTGCGGCACTTTTTACCCTCGTCTGAAATCCTAACGAGGAAGCACCGCACAAGTTTCTAATATTGTCTCGATTCGTTTTGTCATCGCGTTGCCATTGAAAATCAATATTCCTAGCATGCTCAACGGTCGTCCGTTTTTCCCCCTTTTTCTCCGATGACGTATCTCCAGGTACTGGAATTCCGATATAACGGCGTGCGCTCCTGGGGAGCTCGAACGTGAGGGATGCCCAGAGATAACGATCCTGAGAGATAAGGATCATCGCCGTTCGGAAAATTTTCTTTCTTTTAACAACAGACAGAGAGAGACACAGAGAGAGAGAGAGAGAGAGAGAGAGAGAGAGTCTAGCCAAAAAATAGCCAAATGGCCAATTTGGGGTAAAGAAAGTATTAAGGTCGGAGCCTGAATTAGAAGGTCCAAAAAAGCGTTTTTTCGGGATTTTTTTTAGAAGGGAAAAAAACAAGTGAGCCCAATAAACATTGAGGTACATTTTCATGTATATTTGAAATGTATAAAAAATTGCCCCTGCCAATTCTTGACTGAACCAAATGAACCAATAACATTTTCAATTTTCATATCTTTTTCTGCTGAGTGAATTAAGAAAAAGCTGAAAAAATCGTGAAAATACAACATTTTTCAGGTTTGAAAAAAAATGTGTTAAAAAAAACACTTTAACGTGCTATAAAAATGATTTGAAAATACTTTTTCAACGACTTTTTTAATTCACTTAGAAGAGATTTTCATACTGAAGAAAATCAAATTTAGTTTTATTCAATAGGTTGTTGAGTTTTTTTGCTATCACGCCCGCCATTTTGGAAAAATCGTAAAAATGAAAACTGGAGAAAACGCGCTTCAAAGTTTTCAATAGGTGGAAATATCAATATCAAATATCGTTCGCTGCTCGGCTTTGGGCCTTGTATCTTCGAAAATTGTTCGCGTTTATAACCATCTATACTATCAAATAATGAAAAAAAAATCGATTTTTTGAAAAAAAATTCACTTAGATGATTCCTTAAGGCCGGAGCCTGAATTGGAAGGTCCAAAAAATATTTTTTTTATTTCATAAGTCGATAGATAAACTATCCAAGAATATATTTACAAAGTTAGAGACGCCAATTGTAAATATTTTTGAAGATAGAAGGCCAAAAGCAGTGAAACGATTGACATGTGATATTGATATTTCCTCTTAGGGGGCGTCCATTAATTACGCGAGGCGTTTAGGGGGGGGAGGGGGTCGAGCGAAATCTCACCCAATCTCACGTGGGGGAGAGGGGGGCTTCGGCAAATCTCACGTAATTTTAGTAATTTTAGTAATTTTAGTAATCACATAATTTTTATCACGTAGGGAGAGTCTCCCTACTACTTTACATGGTGGAGTAAATGGTACTACAACCGCAGTTACTTCTACTACAATTTATTTTCCGTGAACGTATGCATTTTGAAAAATCTCACGTGAGATTAGGGGAGGGGGGAGGGGGTCGAGCTAAATCTCACGACATCTCACCAGGGGGAGAGGGGGGGTCGAAAAATCGCCAAAATCACCTCACGTAATTAATGGATGCCCCCTTATTGAAAACTTTGAAGCGCGTTTTCTCCTCTTTTTATTTTCACGATTTTTTCAAATTGGCTGCCGTGATAGCAAAAAAAAACTAAACGAGCTATTGAATCAAGCCAACGTTTATTTTCTTCAGTATGAAAATCTTTTCCAATTGAATTAAAAAAGTCGTTGAAAAAGTATTTTTAAATAATTTTTATATCACGTGAAAGTGTTTTTTAAACACTTTTTTTTCAAACCTGAGAAATGTTGTATTTTCACGATTTTTTCAGCTTTTTCTTAATTCACCCAGAAAAAAAATGTATGACAATTGAGCATTCTATTGTTTTTTGTTTCAGTTAAGAATTACGAATTGCATATTTCCCGCCGATTGGGGACTGCAGTGACAAGACGCACATGGAAAAGGCTGATAAATCTGCAGTAATTTATTGTTTCATGTTGAAACATGTTTTCTATACATTTCAAATATACATGAAAAGATACCTCAATGTTTACTGTGCTCCCTTGTTTTTTTCCTTTCTAAAAAAATTCCCGAAAAAACGCCTTTTTGGACCTTCTAATTCGGGCTTTCACCTGAAAGGGATGGCTTCGTAAAAAGCTCGCGAGGGCATACGAACCAACATTGGAAATAATGCAAGAACGAAAAAAAAAGCAGCGGGGGGGAGTGTCTCTTTGATATTCGTTTCACGTGGCTTAGGTCGCCCACGCGATAAATATTTCCGCGTGAGCTCCGCTTTAAAGCCTTCCGGTCTTCTCTCTCGGGCGTTTGAGAGCCGGAGCGACAAAAACCAACGTGCACGGAGAGAAGAGTTCTCTCCGCTGCAGGCGGCTATATATGTTGATGCATTTTCGCGATTGTCGAGGCTCGCACATGGATTTACGACTTCCTGTCCCGGGGATTGATCACTGTACGCGATGCTTCAAATATTATGAGAGTCCCTCCATATGGAGATTCTAATCTGTCATCTCGATCCGTCGATCCTACGCTACTTCAGGTACAGGTACATGGACGCGCCCCCGGGACTCGAGTGCAGCGCGCATTATTCATATGCATATACACAGGGTAGCCCGAAAAGTGACGTACAAACAGAAATCAAGATGCCTCGAATAAATTCTACGATCTTTTTTTGGACTTTTCGAGATAAAGGCGTTTTTTTCATTGTGTATGTACTTTCATCGCGTTTTTTTTTTCACTTGTGTTATCGTCATGAAGTGCACTGTTGAACAATAAATAAATGACCGAAGGAACACTAACGTAAATGCTGGAGACTTTAATTTTCGTATGAAAAAACTTTTTCGTATGAAAAACTTTTTCGTATTAAAAACTTTTTCGTATGAAAAAGTGATTCAGTCATAAAATTAATTACACATCTATTTAGTATAAATATCAAGCTGTTAGAAAATATATATTTTTTTTCGATGTACAAAACGGCCGACTACTCGAAAATTCTCGAAACAGCTTTTTTCCAATTGGCGTGACAAATAACTTCAACAATTTTCACTCGATTTACTTCAAATTTAAAAGTTATGTTCCTAATTGCATTTCGCAGAGAAGTACGTACGGAATTTCTGATTAATCGAAAACTTTTCATTTTATGAGCAGTTTATGAGCAGTTATAACGAAATTTCTCACTGAAAATTCATTTCTTAAGTTGAAATACCTACAACTTTTGAATAAAACAATATTTTTTTTAATTCCGTACGTACTTCTCTAGGTATTCAAATGTAGATTGACGAGAATTTTTGTTTTTTGTTCTAGGTAAAAAATTGTGGATGCTAAATGTCACGCCGCGGAGCACCGAAAAAATTATAACAAGAGAAAATATTAGTAGTCGGCCATTTTGTACATCGAAAAAAATATATATATTTTTTCAAACAGCTTGATATTCATACCAAATAGATGTGTAATTCATTTAATGAGTGAATCACTTTTTCATAGGAAAAAAAAATGTTAAATTCGCACACGATTTTATACCCGTTACTGTGGCCTAAGGCCTTAAGAGGATCGTTCACTAAAGTTCAGATCATTAAAAAAATACTTATACCGGTCTGAATCCCGAATGCTTTGTTTTTTTTTAAGAGAAATGTACGTACACAAAAGAGAAAAAACCTATGCCATAGGAAACCTCGACGAGGAAATGAAAAATTATTTTTTCTCGATAAGTAAAAGATATGGTAGAACATACATGGGGGGGTTGGTTCCGATAGGTATCGATGGGTGGCATTAAGATTGTCCTTCTGGACGACACTTTTCGAGCCACTATACAGGGTGTCCTGTTATGGATGGATAATCCTGCAACTGTCGATAGGTCAGATCATGTCCTACTATATGCTGGAATTTCAGGTTTAGTCAAAGTGCCATATATATATATATATATATATATATATATATATATATATATATATATATATATATATATATATATATATATATATATGTGTATATATATATATATATATATCCCATTTTAAAAAAAGCATTAAAGGGTTAGGCTACTGTGGAAATGACGAACGCTCGTTCATCGCTTCAGGCAACTTAAATTGAAGATGAAGGTCGCAGATTAAGGCGTTACCCCCACTCGTAGCGCAAAAAAGGCCTTTTTCATGAATTTTTTAGAAGAAAACTACAAAACTTTTCTAATCGATCAATATACCATCTTAAAGAACACACCTTGAAGAACTTTCAGTAATTTTTTTATTGAAAAATATTACATTGTTTAGTGGCAAATGGCCGTCAATGAAATAATGTTTTTATATACACGGTTTGCGGTGACCAACATTGCGGCGAAGTGGATCATCTGAAAAAAAATGCCGATGGATTTAGTCAAATATAAGTATAAACTAGTCTTTAATCGAAGGATTTTAAAAAATATTCATTTTTCACAAAATGGCGGACAGTCAAAGTTAATGGTTCGATTTTAACGGAAAAAACGGCCGTTTTTTGGCTATAAAACGGCCATTTTTTTCGAAAAAAAAAAATCGAGCGATTAAAGACTACATTTTTATGTATTAAATAAGCCTGCAAAATTTCAAGAAGATCGGTTCATTAGTGTTCGAGTAATCTTGGTCACCGACTTCAGAAATGCCATTTTGAGAAAAACGCGTTTAAAGTTTCTCTTTCAACGCTCTTTCAACGCGGATTCTTCTCTTTCAACGCTCATATCTCAGTCAATTTTGTTCGGATCGACTTGAAATTTTCAGGACATATTCTCAGATACTTATACTTCAAAAAAATGCAATAAAAAAAATCGATTCTTTCAAAATCGCAAGTGGGGGTAACCCCTTAAAGGTAAACTTATGATACCAACGATAGAACTACTAATAAAACTTTGAACGCGTTTTTCTCGAAACTAAGTTCTTCAAAACGGTGCACATGATTCCTTGACATCTAATGAACGGATTGACTTTAAATTTAGTACACTTATTTAGTGTAACAGTAGTTTAGTCTTTACCGACGTTTTTCTTCTTACCATTTTTTTCATTATCCATTGGCAATAATGATATAATTTTTCCTTGAAAAAACAAAGAAAAGAATTCAATTTTTTTTTATGATGGAAACACGACAATACGAAAAAGCTCGGTCAATTCTTAGACTACTATTGGCTATTTAAAGTAAAAACTCGTTTTCTTTGTTTCAGATCAACCGGGTGGCCGAAATCAAGTGCACCGTTCAGCCCCTCACGTTCAAAGGTACTTAACAAGAATGTTTATAACTTCTTCAATTGTTCATACTTTTGAATGAAATTTGGTACACAACTTTGTTAATGTAAATACAAATTAATGTCCAAACGATTGTTCAATCATCTTACGTATTTTTTTTAAATTAATGTTTGTAAATAACTCTGATTTTCGGGACGTCACAGTAGTCTAACCCCTTAAGATAAATCGAAACGATCGTACAAAAAAGTGTTTCCTACAAAAGTTTTATGTTTTTGAGGGGAACATCCGATGGTAATAACTAAATATTTTTTATTCGTCAACCCGTCTGCGGATACCGCGCGAACTTTCAATTTTTTAAATGGACAGGCATAGTTTTTAGTTTGTAGAAAAATTGCTGGTTTTAAGGCGAATCTAAGGAAAACCAAAATTCTCCGGCCCATATATCAAGAAAATTACGGCAGTTCGAAGTTTTTGGAAGTATATACGGCATAAAATACAAAAAAAAAAGAGAAACTAGTAGACATAATCCCTTAATCCTCAGGGTAAATTCAGCCTGCCCTTTATCTCAAGGGTCCCGTAGATAAGGCCTGGATATCGGCCCTTTCTGTACAGGGCCCGTCCAGAGCAAATCGCCAAGCCCCTTCGTCAATTCCGTATCGTTTTTATCTCGCCGTTCTTCCGATACTCGGGGAAAAACCCCGGAATTGTTGGGCTTGAACAAACCGCGTATGTCGATGTCCCGATAAAAAGAAGACCGGATCCCTTAAGGCGGGAGCCTGCATTGGAAGGTCCAAAAAAATCGTCTTTTCGGGAATTTTTTTAGATGGAAAAAAAACAAGTGAGCCCAGTAAACATTGAGGTACCTTTTCATGTAGAATTGAAATATATTTTAAAAAATTCGACTTGAAATTATAAATGACTGCAGATTTATCAGCCTATTCTATGTGCGTCTTGCCACTGCAGTCCCTAATCGGCGGGAAAGATGCAGCTCGTAATTCTTGACTGAACCGAATAAACCAATAAAATGTTCAATTGTCGTATATTCTTCTTCTGGCTGAGTTAAGGAAAAGCTGAAAAAATCGTGAAATTATAACTTTTCTCAGGTTTGAAAAAAAAGTGTTTAAAAAAAACATTTTAACGTGCTATAAAAATGATTTAAAAAGACTTCTTTGACGACTTTTTTAGTTCACTTAGAAGAGATTTTCATACTAAAGAAAATAAACTTTGGTTTGATACAATAGGTCGTTTAGTTTTTTTGCTATCACGCCCGCCAATTTGGAAAAATCGTGAAAATGAAAATTAGAGAAAATGCGCTTCAAAGTTTTCAATAGGAGGAAATATCAATATCAAATATCAATCGCTTCTCTGCTTTTGGCCTTGTATCTTCGAAAATATTTACAATTGGCTTCTGTAACTTTGTAAATATATTCTTGGATAGTTTATCTATCGATTTAAGCAATTAAAAAAAAAACGATTTTTCGAACCAGCTAATTCAGGCTCCCGCCTTAAGGAGTTTCGGGACAAATGCCGAAATGTTACCATTTGCTTCAAATTTATACAGTAAATATTTTTTCATTTGCTGAATGCATTCTTCAAATTTTTAATCGATCGTCTACACCGTTTTTATAAAATTTACAATTGAAAAAAACCCTTCTTAACATAGAGAGATGCCTAAGATCAGATAACATAAGGAGTACATTATGACACAACTATCATAATGTACCGAGTTATTTGACGGTTTTGCATAAAATTTTCAACATTTCTTTACTCTTTTTCATGCGTAAAACTGCCATTCAGCGATAAGCGTAGGCTTCTCCCTACGTTGAAAAGTGTTTTTTCAATTATACATTTGATAGAACCGGTGTAGACGATCAATTTAAAATTTGGAGGGTACAATCACTGAATGACAAAAAATTCACTGTATAAATTTCAATAAACTGTTAACATTTTGTCAATTGTCCCGAAACTCCTTAAGGTGTGAAGGCCTTTCCGGTCGTTCCTTACCTAAACAGCGTGTACTCGAGTGCGTGCATTTAAATTCGCACGAGTGAAATTTTGTACTTCGTTACGTAAGTTCGTCAATTGATTGGTCGTTTATTGAACGATATTTTTTACAAACTCTGAAAATTATTTTTACATAAAATATTCTCGAATGAGATCGAAAAAATGGCAGATGGTATTTTGTCGAATTAAATACCGATTTTCTTATTTTTACCGCAACTAATTGTCTTAGTACTGTAAAAAAGTCACCGCAAATTTTTTTTAAATCATATTCGCTGAATATTTTTTTCATAATGTGTCTGAACTTTACATCATTTTTTCAATTATTTTTTTCATTTTTTCAATTCCAAGTAATCCATTGCACATTCCGCTTCCAGGTGCTTATGAATAATCGTGGTAATGATTTCAAGGGATTTCGACGAACATATAATCAACTTTCATCCCCTATTAAGGGAATGAAAGTTGAAAAAAATCGTATCTCCCATGGTATTGAGATTGCCAACTTTTTTTATTGGCGTTGTGAGTAGACTAACTCCAATTGAGGTTGCAAACAAAAATAGAACGAGTTTCATTGGACGGAACCCACCCTTATCGGGGGGTGAAAGGTGAAAAAAATCGTTAAAGAGTTACATGAATATGTATGTTTATGTATTTACAATATGATAATCATGATGATGGTTTAAAAAAATAAAATTGATTTTAAAAAGTTAGTTCAAGAGTCTATGATAATTCATAAAAAAAGTCGTCCACCAAATACGTTCAAGTGAAACTCTTCTTGAAAAGTTCAAGTAAAAAAAATCTATATACAGACACATAATAATAAAAGAAGGATGAGGGGCACTCTGCTGTCGACACCACGAAATTGTAAAGCTTCCCAGTGCCTTCGGAAGGGCAAAAACCAACGAAACGATCCATTACATCTTAAAATAATTTATCGAACGAACAAAATATGAGGAGTAAAAAAGTAGCGAGAAAAAACGCCAAAAAGAGTATAAAGAGAATGACAATAAAGACAAAATAAACAACTTTGCGTGAATTTTAATAGAATGTTTTTTTTTACGATTTAGAGTTTCCACACAACGAAGTCTTGAGGTCGAAGAAATCGAATTCTCAACATCGAATGTTGAGAAAAGACAGATCGCTGCTGATTTTTCATTTGAGACTAAGTGCGCATAGAACAGCCCATACTGACACTCGACGATGATATATACGAATGTGCACACTCGTGCGTGTATGCATGTGTATATATATATATATATATATATATGTGTGTGTGTGTGTGTGTGTGTGTGTGTGTGTGTGTGTGTGTGTGTGTGTGTGTGTGTGTGTGTGTGTGTGTGTGTGTGTGTGTGTGTGTGTGTGTGTGTGTGTGTGTGTGTGTGTGTGTGTGTGTGTGTGTGTGTGTGTGTGTGTGTGTGTGTGTGTGTGTGTGTGTGTGTGTGTGTGTGTGTGTGTGTGTGTGTGTGTGTGTGTGTGTGTGTGTGTGTGTGTGTGTGTGTGTGTGTGTGTGTGTGTGTGTGTGTGTGTGTGTGTGTATGTATATGTATATGTACATGTATAAGCGAACACTTTCAATAAAACTTGATAAGAACTGATAGGGATCGTGGCCTCGAGGGCTCTCAATATGAGCTCGCCGAATTTCTCACTATTTGGAGCTTTTATTAAACTCTCTTAAATTATGCAAAATACGCAATCTTGTATACATATACGGGACCTTTCGTCTAAAATCGATAGTTAAATCTTGGAACGCGTTTTTCTCGAAATGAGATTTTTCAAATTTGCTGACATTGTAACTCGAAGAGCAATTATCCGATTGACTTGAAATTTGAACTGAGTACTCTTGAATATATTTACTCTACAATGACGTAGAATATTTTTAATTGGATGAAAATTGACGATTTGGCATTGTAAAAAACAACCATTTTATAGGCAAGAAAACAGATTTTTTTTTCATAACTCCGTCATTTTGTTATATTTTGATATTTTTCGGAAATCGTAAGTCATTGTACAGGAAATACCTTCCAGTTTAACTATATTTTTTCCTTTTTCGGTTTCCGCTCCTCAATCGGCCGGAATCATGTCAGCAGTGGAGGAACTTTTTTTTGCCGCCTCCGAAGGCAGCGCATAAGTCGCTTGGATCTCAATATTTTTCTATGAAAAAATTATGTAACATAGGTCAAATATAGCCAAAGATATTCTTAATTTTCCGGAACATTTAATTGAGTACTTTTCATCCAAAAAATTCCCGAAAATCAACCAAATTTTCAGTGTTCACACTGGTGTAGCCTCTTAATTTTTTTTAAATCGATCGTCAAACTATATTATACTCTAATTTTCCTTTTAAATGAATGAAATTGAACGGATACACCAATTATTTTGCACTCTACTTATGATTAAAAATTGCACTGATTATATACGAATAATAATTAATAAAATAACTAAATTGAATAAATTAAATAAACTTATAAACTTCACTAACTATATCATACTCTAATTTTGATTTTGAAAAATTAAATATGACAAGGTTAATTACGCAGCTTAATTACCATTTAATTACGAGGCCGAGCGAGGGCGAAGTAAAATCACGAAAATTCTTCGGCCCGAGAGAGCACTTTGCGCCCCCAAAATGAAGAGTGACGATGCGTGGGTGTCTTTTTTGTTCTTTTTGTGGAGCCTGTAGTTTTCGACTACAAATTCTAGATATGAAGTACATTCTCGTTACAAAAATTGTGCCCAACCCATGAGAGTGCAGTTTTTTGTATCTCGGCTGAACGTAATCTCTCCGATAACGTAGGATTGCGCGGAGAGAATCTATTCTTGTCTTTTGGTAAGAAGCGAGTGCTTGAAAAATCATAAAATACATGAAAACATGCGAAATATAAGTAATTTTTTAAATTTTATTTTTCATCCATTTTGTATTGAATTTTTTTTTTATTTCAATTCCCCAAAAAAGGCTCCTGCGTCCTTGGATTTTTCACCCCCCGCCATAAGAGCATGAATGTGCACATTTCAGTCCATCAGATCGTGGCACATTCTACGCGAGAAAATACAGAAATGAATTTTCCCTTTTCGAACATATCGTATAATATCGCTATAAAAGTTAATCCGTCGAAGTGGCGTGTCCCGGCTTTTTAATGGGTTACTCACGCGGAGTGCGAGAGACGGAGGTGGCCGGAGCAGCAGCGAGAGTCATGTGAGTCAATTCTCTCGTGCCAGGCGCTTCCTCGGAGAGAGATTCAATTGAATTCGAGGCTGACCGGGAGTAGAGTTCCAACGAAGATGACCACGACGACGACGAGAGCAGAGAGTAACGAGAGGGTCAAGAGAGGCAAGATCAAGCGGTGCGAGGGAGAAAAGATGTAGTTGTGAGGGCTTTTTGTGCCGGAACGAATTCGGGAAGTTTGTCCATTTCCGTTCACGGATTCGGAACGTTCATCGTTCGTTTCACGACTATGTTAGGACGGAAGAAAAGTTATTAATATATATATACATACATACATACATACATACATACATACATATATATATATATATATATATATATATATATTCGATTTTTTTTATCGATTTTTTTAATCTGATTCCATTGACTCTGAAAGACACCCTGATTTTTTAAACATTTTTCGAAACAATCGTTAGTAAAAAAAAATCTCCGAAAATAACGCCCCGATTTGCAATTCTGAAAAAATTCCCAAAAATGCGTGATTATGAGTAAAAATTTGCGAGCTATCACCCGCAGTGGAAGTATGATTTTTTCTGTGCTTTCTGAGCGATTAACGTTTAAAAAAATCCGAAAAATTTAAGAACCGCTTACTTCGGGCGGATACTTAAATATTTTGATACCCACAATGAACTTTTTCGACCATTTTTGAATAACCAAATGACAATTATGGACCCTGAACAGTGAGCAGTCAATTTTTCGGATTGTTTTTAGAGTTAATCGCTCAGAAAGCACAGAAAAAATCATACTTCCACTGCGAGTGATGGCTCGAACATTTTTACATATAATCACGCATTTTTGGAATTTTTTTCAGATTTTTTAATCACGGCGTTTTTTTGAGAATTTATTTTTACTAGGGGTTGTTTCGAAAAATGTAAATAAATTCAGGGTGTCTTTTAGAGTCGATAAGATCAGATAAAAAAAATCGAATTGGCGGGGGTCAGGGAAAAAGTCCACCGAATTCACGTGGAATATCTCATATATATATAGACACACATATATATATGGAAGAAATATTAATAATAGAGCCAAAATTTGGGCCACCCTAATATATATATATATATATATATATATATATATATATATATATATATATATATATATATAGGCTCTGGCCTTAATTGTTAATGAAACTTTATAAAAAACGATCTTATGCAGAATTTTCATACAAACCAATTCGAACAAACTTTGATAGCCTGCGGTGTAAAAAAATGTACTACGCATATCATGACAATTACTTTAAAAAGTTGCTTAGTTATTGTCCAAAAAACCAAATACAGAATTTTTTTCAAAAAAGTAACATAAAGAACAAAATTTCTTAAAGTGTTTGTTTTAACACATTTTTTTCAAACCTGAGAAAAGTTATAATTTCGGGATTTTTTAAGCTTTTTATTAATTCACCCAAAAGAAAAAGGTCCGACAATTGAATATTTTTGTGGTTTTTTTGTTTCAGTCAAGAATTACGAGCTGCATCTTTCCCGCCGAGTGGGGACTGCAGTGGCAAGACGCACATGCAGTATGCTGATAAATCTGCAGTCATTTATTGTTTTATGTTGCAATTTTTTCTTTATACATTTCAAATATACATGAAAAGATACCTCAATGTTTACTGGACTCACTTGTTTTTTTCCTTTATAAAGAAGTTCCCGGAAAAACGCTTTTTTGGACCTTCTAATTTAAAGACTTCTCTAAATAAAATAAATAATCGACAGTATTTTTTTTAACGGAATGAAAAAAGTTATCATTTGTAAAAATGACATGCGAAAAACCAAAAGCAGATCATTTTTAGCTCGAAAACCATGGGCTTTTACTAAACTGAAATTCCAGCATGGAGTAGGACAGGATCTGACCTATCAACAGTTGCAGGATTATCCATTCATCACAGGACACCCTGTATCCTGTTATGAATGAATCCATGTGTGTGTATGTATATATATATATATATATATATATATATATATATATATATATATATATATATATATATATATATATATATAAATTACATACGGTCTCGAAAAATTGATATAAATATACCTTTCTTTGACCTTTTTTTAAAGCAATTAAAAAAAATGTCTTCGAGACATTTTATCTATACAAATATGTTTACAAAATAATTCGCAATCAAAATTATGTACATAAAGCTTGATAAACCGAGCCACTATGAGAATATGGTTGTAGTATGTAGTATGGTATATATATATAGCGACAATGAATCACACATCCTAAGATCACTTCAGCTTGTAAGATTTTACACATACATCATTTTAATGATCATTTTTTTTCAAAAAACTGGTATAGATACGATGCAGTTGCAAAAAAAAATTGTTCCTCATTTGTTTTTTTTTTTGTTGTTTTTTTGTTTTTAATATCAGGACAAATTTATTACAAGGTTATCAACATTTCGAAAATTCGAATGAAAAGTTTGCTGGATAAATCCCGGCAACTTGAACAGTCATAATAATAATTCTAACAGCCCAGCTATTTGTGAAAAATAAATAATAATAAAGAATAACAACAATAATAATATTATACGACGATACCTCTAGTGTCCAGACTAGTGACGATAATAAATTAATTATAACAAACAAATTACTTAATAAATAACAACAACAACAACAATAGTAACGATAACATTATTACTTACATTGTTATTATTGTAAAGTAATATTATTGTTTCAATTTGTATTATTATTAGGTTATATTATTATTATTATTATTATTATTATTATTAATCAATTGATTAATGTAATAATAAATATATAATTATAATAATAACGTAATGATAAGAACGACGCAAGCAGTGCGGACAAATGATGATGATAATAAAACTAATAATGATAATAATGAAGGAGTGACAACCTCGCCACGTTCAAGACCAACTATGTATACGCGCGCGTGTTACCGGAAATTTTTCCCGGCGAATAAGTGCGCTTGTTAGTGCATTGAGGAAAGAAAAATATCGCATGAAATAATTCTGCAATAATCTCGCCCGCGGCACGAAACAGATATTATTTTATATGCGGGCGTACTTGTTAGCGAATAGTTTCTCGTGCAAAGTGACCGTAGCGTGTCACGCAGCGTCGAATCTTGAAACACGTGACGAGAGCCAATTTTTATCAGTGTATATCACGCGGCACGATCCCGATGAGTCGACAATAGACAGATCGTGCGCGACTTTTTATTTCGGGGGAAGACCGGGGGTGTCTACTAGGATCAGTAAAAGAGACGAAAACCAGCACTTTTAGCGTAGAATTAGAATTTTTTTTACTAAAGCTAGATGGTTGCATTCTGCAAGTAAGCCCAAATAAATGTTGCCTCTCAACTCGCCCCAACCCTAAGAAATAGGGGTTGAAAACTTAAAAATCGCCGTATCTCGATAATTAATGGCCCGATAAAAAAATGTTTCTTACAAAAGTTGTTTGGAATAATAAAATACGTATAAAGTTATCTGACGTCCAATCCTCTATCTTTGAAAATAGCGGCACGAAAAGGCGAGAGCACCACTAATTAACCCCGAATTTTCGAATCGCTTTCGTGCCGCTATTTTTAGAGATAGGGGGTTGGACGTCGGATAACTTTATACGTATTTTATTATTCCAAACAACTTTTGTTTGAAACATTTTTTGATCGGGCTATTAATTATGGAGATACGGCGATTTTTAAGTATTCATCCCCTTTTTCTTAGGGTTGGGGCGAGTTGAGGGGCAACATTTCATTGGGGTTGCTTTCAGTATACAACCATCTAGCTTCAGTCCAAAATGCTAATTCTACGCTAAAAGTGCTGGGTTTTCGTCTCTTACTGGACTATAGGTGTATGTGTCGAAGGTGTCTGCATGAACAGCCTTTTTTTAAATATTCTGAATACGATTTATTTATTGCGTAGTTTAGGGGAGAGATATCTTTAGACGAGGAAAAAAAATTGCTGCTTTTCATGATTTTTTTTTAAAGCAGAGATTTCTTCACTATTTTTGAGACTTTTAGTATGTTTTATTATTACTTTTAACTGTTGCATCGTATTATTTTTTATTACTCTTCAAAAATGGCGGAAAAATAATCGGCCGATTCTGATGAAATTTGGTATAAATCTTTCTAACCTTATTCTTTAAAACATGACCCTAAATGTTATTGAAAATAAAAAGTCTTTTTTTATTGCAACATGTAGCAATTTTTTTCGGAAAATTCGATCTTTCTTTCAAAGCGTACCATTTCATCGATTTTCAACATTTTCCACTTTTTCTTGGTTCATATTCTGCGTGTGAGTGTTGCTGAAAGAAAAATCTTCGTTGGTTTTTTTTTCAGATTCATACCGCCGACGCTAAGTGTCACGCCGTCTGACAACATCCGCCGCAACCCGTTTAGAATACTGTACTATACCTACGCCATTTTTAAAGATCAATTTGAAAAAATACTATGTAGCAGCCAAAAGTAGTAATAAAACATACCCTGAGTCTCGAAAATGGCGAAGATATATTTCCTTTTTTAAAAAATCATGAAATTCAGCCATTTTTTCCTCACCTCAAGGTATCTGCCCTCTTGATTGTTAAATATTTGGGTTCTAGGAAGGAATACCTTAACTTTAATTCGAAACGAAGATATTGTGCAAATTTGAATAATTGACGGAGTTATAACCATTTTTGTGGAGGGTCAGCTCGCTCACTACGCTATGGCGAACCGCCCCGCTGCAATTTATTCTTTTTTCTCGAAATTGTCTTTTATGAAACGAAGTCGTATGTCAAAAGTTATTCATATATATCCTATAGATCGACTTTAAATTTGGACAGAGCGCAGTTTATAACATTTTCTATCGTACGGTCGTATAATTACAAACTTTTATTTAACTTGACTTTCTGTGAGACGCAAAACGGAAAATCAATATTTCATCCCCTTCCCGACTACTTGGAGCTCTGAAATTTTTCAAACATGCATCTAAAAGGTGACAATGCATCGTTCAATTTAAAAAAAGAATATATCCATAAAATTTTCCACTCTTCGTGTAAAATTAGCGATATATAAACATCCATACAAAATCTCACGAACACATACAAACAAATTCGTGGCCGACTGTGCTTGTATGTGCAAAGTTTATATTTAGCGATTAGTGGTAAGTTCAATCCCAATTACAGCCTTTGTTATTTTTTACAAGGAGTTCATGTTTCTAACGTACAAACTCGTAAACTAGTAAAGTACTAGTAACAACTAACTAGTCAAATCAATCAAAGACTAAAAAGTGAAAATAATTAATATGTAAAATTAAAAAAAAAAACAAGCTTTTATTTAATGTACTAAAAAGTAGAAAATAATTAATTTTACCAAGTCACCTATATGTGTCTATGAATAAAAGCTTGGGGGGCCCAAAATTTAGACATATAATCTTTAATTTACGTAAATCCGTTAACATGCATATCAACTGTATTTAATTTACTGTAAAAGGACCTTAGGTTTCTTAAATAAAAATCCTGAAATTGAGTATAAACGTGTGATAATCATTTCTTCAACCACTATTGTGCCAAACAAAATACGGTTAATGAAACTGAATTGATCACATTTATTAAACATTGAAAAAGTTGAGCGCCCCGAGCTTTTATTTAGTCACGTATAGGTGACTTGATAAAAAAAATTATTTTCTCCTTTTTAGTACATTAAATAAAAACGTGTATTAAAAAATATTTTTTTTACATTTAAATTATTTTTTGGTATGCTTATCCATTTGTTAATAACAAACGATCAAAGTTGTTTTTTTTTTTGTCGAAAATCCAACTTTTTTTCAACAGCTTGCCATTTTGGTAATCTTCAAAATTTCAAAAAGGTATACGGTCATACGGAAGTTGTATTATTTTACTAAAAGAACATATAGGTGACTTGGTAAAAACAAATTATTTTCTACTCTTTAGTACGTTAAATAAAAGCGTGTTTTTTTAAAACATTTTTTTTACATTCAAATTATTTTTTTACATGTTTATCCATTTGTTAATAACAAATGATCAAAATTGTTTCTGTTTGGTCGAAAATCCATCTTTTTTCCACAGTTTTCCACTTTGGTAATATTCAAAAGTTCAAAAAAGTATACGGTCATACGGAAGTTGTATTATTGTGCTAAAAGTACCTTTTTTTCATTTCAGACGCGCCTGGTTGCCAGAACCACCTACACCGATTGGCCATGCAGCAACGGTGGCACTTTGTTCAAATAATAATAACTCCATTGTTTATCAATATTTTTCAATTAAAAAAAAAACTCAAACTTGGCAAGACTATGTCATAATTATCCGTAAAATGTCAACCTCGCTACCCCAATACTCGCGTCAGAAAAAAATATTGAAATTCGGCCATTTTTTTGGGCCCCGAAGCATCAGCCCTTCCACGCCAACTCCGCCCGACAGACAAAAAAAGACACGACTGTACGCATAGACCCGACAATTTGGTAACATCAGTGAGATAATATTTTTCACGATGGCGATTTGCAGGAAGTTCGAAATCCCGGTTCGTCTTCTATTCTTCGTCGGGAAAAGTTTCCGCTTCGGCCGTGATTCGTGTTTGTTCGAGGAAGAAGAAAATAGCGTTTATCCTCCGAGCACCACACGTACTTCGAACAAAGAGACGCGCGATCGCATAGGCCAGTATGAGTGCGCGCGGACACACCGAGGGGACGTTTAACGCAAATTGTCGGCCCCAAGCTTTTAGCTTATTGGATATATATGTAGTTGCGCCGCGTGGCTCTCTTGTACGGTCTCTCGACTTTGTACAACTCCGTGCATGCATATGCACCACCGGTGGAGCTACGGACACGCTTTTCGCCCTTTTCCAACCGGAAGTCACAGTAAAAATATTTCTAAAATATATTTTTATCTTCAACCCCAATCTATTGGTTTTTCAAAACCGAACTCTACAGCGCGTTTTTTCGAAAATGCTCTAGTGTGCAAAAAGCTCAATATCGTTGCGGAAAATAATTTTTTTAAATTCTTTTCAGGTAAATCGGACGTAGTTCTGGCCCTTTTGGATCCTAGGAAAAAATGGCACGCGAATTTTTGAGAGTAGCAAAAAAAAGTCGGTAGTAAAAAAAATTGTTAATAAAAAAATCGTCAGTGATAAATCGTTAATTGAAAAACGTTGTTAAGAGGAAGAGTTGATAAAAAAAAATCGTAAGTGAAAAAATTGTTATTGAAAGAAGTCGAATTTGACTTTAAAAAAGATATAATAAATCCAGATTTTTTTATCTTTCAAATAGTAACTCGAATATCCATCAGCACTTCTCTCGGGCTGAAATCGGTAACTTTTCGATTACCGAAAGCCGGTTGCGGGTTTCATGAGCACACACCCTGACGTTCCCTCACGTTAGCCGGAAGTTAACTCCGTATCAAAGTTCGCTTTCGGCGGCGAGGAAAAGCAACGAAATTCCTTTTTTTAAATAAAATAATAAAATAATATCTGCAACAAAATTCGCCGATATTCAAAACTGAAAAATAAGTACATAAAAAAAACAATTTTCGTTGCATTCTAAGGGTGCCGACTTCAATGGCACGGAAGTCGCCATACGTGCATTCGCCGTGAGATCGTGCAGCGAAGGTTTGAGTGTACGTGTATTTTTTTTAATTTTTTAATATTTCTTTACTTAGGGTCAGCCATTCACGTTGACTTTTAACCCTTTCCAGTGAAACGCTGGACCCTCTTTGATGAGACATGAAACCCATTCTGTCTCGCCCTCCCTCGTACGCTCTCTCTCTCTCTCTCTCTCTCTCTCTCTCTCTCTCTCTCATTTTTTGTTTTTCTAAATTACTCATATTACTTTATAACCTGCTATTTTATTTTATATACTTTTCCTTCGGATATATTGTTCTTTTCATAGATTAGCACCACTATACTGCATATTTTCTTGTTTATTTTTATTGTCTTTTTTACTATTACCATTATTATGATTATATCCACCATTGTTATTATTGTTATTTTTATTTTATTGTTATTTTTGTAACCATTTATATTATGTTTATTCTTACATTTAATTTTCCCATTTTTCCACGAACTGTACATACGATGTATCACATTGCCTCACGGTTCCAAACCAAGGCATAAAATATATATCAAACAATCTCTCTCTCTCTCTCTCTCCTCTCTCTCTCTCCCTGGTTGTAAAAAAATGAACAGCTAGCTCAGTATTTAATATATTTTAGATGTGTTCTTAACAAAGAAATGTGAATTATTATTAAATTAGATATAATTGTTTCATGGTTCACAATGCATATATCAAATCGCAAAGTTGTTGAATTAGCATCTTTGGAGTACAACGAAAATTCTGCAAGTGGGGGACATACCTTTGGGCGAGGAAAAAAATCCCATTTTCGTGATTTTTGTTAAAGATAGATTTCTTCACCATTTTTAGATTCAGGGTATGTTTTATTACTACTTTTGGCTGATATATGGTATTTCTTTGTTATTACCTAATCTTTAAGAATGGCGGAGGTATAAATCTTTATATCTCAGATATAAATCTTTCTACCCTCACGTCTAAAACACGATTCTTAAAGTTTACGAAAATTAAAAAATTGTATTTTTTTGTTCAAAATGTAGCCATTTTTTTCGGAAAATTACCTCTTTTTGTTTCAAAGCGTACCATTCCATCGATTTTCAACATTTCTCTCTTTTTCTTGGTTCATAATCTGCGTATAAGTGTTTATGAGACAAACATCTCCATTGGCGTTTTTTCCGATTAATCTCGCCGACGCTACGTGTCACGCCGTCTGGCAACATCCGCCGCAACCCGTTTAGAAGACCGTGTCACACCGCCATTTTTTAAGACTAATAAAAAAAAGATACCAACACTAAAACATGCCCTAAGTCTCAGAAATAGTGAAGATATATTTCCTTACAAAAAAAAAATCATAAAAATCAGCAATTTTTTCTTCGCCTAAAGGTCCTTTCCTTCACCCTTTATTTGGAACGGATCGACTTGAAATTTTCAGAGAATGATTTTGAAAGCTTATATTTTGAGAATTCGTCGAAAACCAAGAATCGAATTATCATTAAATTAGATATAGATACGAATTATCATTATATTTGATATAGATACGAATTATCATTAAGGGGCTATACCAGTGTGAACGCTGGAAATTTGGGTGATTTTCGGGAATTTTTTGGAAGATAAGTACTCAATTAAATGTTTCGGAAAATTAAGAATATATTCGGCTATATTTGGCCTATATTACATGATTTTTTCATAGAAAAATATTGAGATCCAATCGACTTATGCGCTGCCTGCGGAGGCGCCAAAAAAAAGTTCCTCCGCTGCTGACATGATTCCGGCCGACTGAGTAGCTGAAACCGAAAAAGGAAAAAATGTCGTTTAACTAGAAGGTATTTCCTGTACAATGACGAAGGATTTTCGAAAAATATCAAAATCTAACAAAATGGCGTAGTGATGAAAAAAACGTCTGTTTTCTTGCCTATAAAATGGTCGTTTTTTTCAATGCCAAATCGTCAATTTTCATCCAATCAAAAATTTCCTACGACATTGTAGAGTAAATATATTCAAGATTACTCAGTTCAAATTTCAAGTCAATCGGATAATTGCTCTTCGAGTTACAATGTCAGCAAATTTGAAAAATCTCCTTTCGAGAAAAACGCGTTTAAAGATTCAACTATCCATTTTTGCAAGATAAAACTCTATTGATATAAATTATAAATGATAATGATATTTTTGAAAGTATAAACTGTCGATGAAGGCACAAAAAAATCGATTTTTTCAAAGTGCCACACTGGTATAGCCCCTCAAATTACACATAGATTGCCTAGATCACCAAGGCACAAATTAAGGGGTTCCCCACTTGCGATTTTGAAAAAATCGATTTTTTTTTATTGCATTATTTTGAAGTATAAGTATCTGAGAATATGTCCTGAAAATTTCAAGTCGATCCGAACAAAATTGACTGAGATATGAGCGTTGAAAGAGAAGAATCCGCGTTGAAAGAGCGTTGAGAGAGAAACTTTAAACGCGTTTTTCTCAAAATGGCATTTCTGAAGTCGGTGACCAAGATTACACGAACACTAATGAACCGATCTTCTTGAAATTCAGCAGGCTTATTTAATACATAAAAATGTAGTCTTTAATCGTTCGATTATTTTTTTCGAAAAAAATGGCCGTTTTATAGCCAAAAAACGGCCGTTTTTTCGTTAAAATCGAACCATTAACTTTGACTGTCCGCCATTTTGTGAAAAATGAATATTATTTAAAATCCTTCGATTAAAGCCTAGTTTATACTAATATTTGACTAAATCCATCCGCATTTTTTTTTTCAGATGATCCACTTCGCCGCAATGTTGGTCACCGCAAACCGTGTATATAAAAACATTATTTCATTGACGGCCATTTGCCACTAAACAATCGAACATTTTTCAATAAAAAAATTACTGAAAGTTCTTCAAGATGTGTTCTTTAAGATGGTATATCGATCGATTGAAAAAGTTTTGTAGTTTTCTTTAAAAAAAATTCATGAAAAAGGCCTTTTTTTGCGCTACAAGTGGGGGTAACGCCTTAAATATTAATTCAATCAATCAATCAATCTCTCCCTCTCTCCTTCTCGTTCTCTGCCTCTCTCTTCCGTGGGAGCGCTACAATATCACCCCCTCTCCCTCCCTCTCTCGTCACGCCCACCACGGTCACCACCCCCCAACATCAAAATCGCCTCAAAAACCAACAAATTCAAATAAAACTCCTCACCAAAGACCCAATACCCAGTAATACTCACAAAGAAGAAAAACTTTCATGAAAAAACGACCCATGGAAAGCGAGTCGTCGAAAAAGCTTCGTTCGAGCTTGCGACGAAGAGGAAACGCAAGCGGTACCTTCGAGTACCCGTCTGTATCCTCGTCGTTACGTGCGCGCTCCCGATGAGATCGGACGCTTTCAGGGCACCGGGAGGCGGTTCGGGTGGTCGGGGGAAGAAGAGGAGGGGCAAGAGGGGGGGGGGGGGCAGCCGATATTACGTAGTAACAGTGAAGCGACCAGGATTAGCAGGATGTGACGTCAGGAGTCCCTCGTCGCGGGCATACGAGAGAACGAGCTCTCGAGAGGGGCGACGCATACGCCGGAGTCTCGTCGACGTCGATCTCTCGTCCCGCCGCACTGTACGGCGGCTTTTCGTCCGCCAGCATGAGCCCGTCACTGTATACGCTCATAAGGGCACTCGAGAGGCCTACGAGTCAATTGTCTTATTCGCACACTGACATTACGACTCTGCTCTTTCCACACACGTATGCGAGAGAGACAGAGAGAGGGGACATGGGGGGGGAGGGTCTCTCTCCAGTCCCACAACTCGCACAGACACTAATTTATTAATGCCACTCCAACTGACCACTACTCTCAGTTACTCATCACGGTTTATTGACTTTCATTGCGATCTCTGACTCCGCGGTTCCGATATAAAAAAAACGTGCCTTTCAAAAACTTTCTCCCGTTTTCGGTGCAAACGATTCGTGAATCTTTGAATATGGGTACACTGACAAAAAAATTCTATTGATGTGAACTAATCGCGTCTATTTGATTTTTGTTTACTTGAATTAACTAGATTTTTCGTGGAATCGATTTTTTTCCTATTGCATTCCATTATTGAAATTATTTACTTCAAATATATTTTTTTATTCAAATCAAAATATATTCAATATCGTCCAATAGCTAAATAATTTATTTAATCCTAATGAATCTGTGATTGGGTTTCATTTGGTCAAAAAACAATTCAGTTGAATCCACTGAATGGATGTATTTGATTTTTTTAAATTTAAATTAAAGAGAATTTTCGTAGAGTCAACCATTTTTCTATTTGATTGAATGGTCTGTCTTCATTGCGACACATATCAAAGAGGTGTGGGGGTAGAGAGGGTGGAGAGAGAGGAATTATATATATATATATATATGGGTTATGTTAGAAAAATATATAGCGTTATTCGATAAAACTCTCTGATTATCACAATGATATTAACTAATCGATATAGTTTATGGATACAGCAAATAATTATAGGAATTCATTTGGTCTCTTAGCCGTATCTGTAAGTAAGATGATACAAGCACTCGGTAGCATTCGATTCCCATATAGGTGAAGTATTTTCTTCGATAGAAATCATCTCAAAGGCCAGGGAATGACAAATTACGATATAAAATCCTTGTCGTAAAACTCTCAATTAAATATTTCATTTTATTTTCGATTTAGGAAGTATTTTATGTATATAGTGCACTTAGATTTACAGTGTACATTGTAAGCAAATAGAGATTTAGTTGAATCAAATGTTTATTTGTTCAATTTGAATATATTCAATATTTGAGAACAATAGCTGAAACAAAGAAAAAAAATATCTTTGAAACAAATAAGATCGTAGTAGGCCGTGAGCCAAGGATAAAATCTATTTTATTCAAATAGATGCTACTTAAATTAAATGTTTTTTTTTTGGCAGTGTAGGGTGACCTTATCGGCAAATGTGACGTACCCGAAACAAAAAAAAGCTAGGTACGTAGTGGATAAGGAAGTTTATTTTATTTTATCGATTTATTTATTTGAGTGCAAAGTTATTGAAATATTATTTAAAAAGAACGGATGTGAGTGATTTTCTTGAAATGATCACTCTGCAGGACAACGAAATTTATAAATAAGAAGATTGGATTTTTCGTTTAAAAATTGCAATGACTTCAGTTCTAATCGATATAATATGATTCCCTATGGATCGCACTGACTTTTCAGTTTTGAGAAATTTCAAAACTCGTCTCAAAATGACCTGACGATTTGATTTATTCATATGAAAAAGTGATTCACTCATAAAATTAATTACACATCTATTGAGTATGAATATCAAGCTGTTAGAAAATATATATTTTTTCTTTCGATGTTTCAAATGGCCGACTAATCAAAACTTCTCGAAACAGCTTTTTTTTCAATTGGCGTGACAAATAACTTCAACAATTTTCACTCTATTTACTTCAAATTTAAAAGTTATGTTCCTAATTGCATTTCGCAGAGAAGTACGTACGGTATTTCTGATGAATCGAAAACTTTTCATTTTATGAGCAGTTTATGAGCAGTCATAACGAAATTTTTCACTGAAAATTCATTTCTTAAGTTCAAATACCTACAACTTTCGAATAAAACAATATTTTTTAAATTCCGTACGTACTTCTCTAGGTATTCTAATGTAGATTGACGAGAATTTTTGTTTTTTGTTCTAGGTAAAAAAATTGGATGCTAAATGTCACGCCGCGGAGCGCATGAAAAAAAGATGACAAGAGAAAATATTAGTAGTCGGCCATTTTGTACAGCGAAAAAAAATATATGTTTTCTAACAGCTTGATATTCATACTAAATAGATGTGTAATTAACTTTACGAGTGAATCACTTTTTTATACGAAAATAAAATTGTTAAATTCGCACATGATTTTATACCCGTTACTGTGGCCTAAGTCCTTGATAAAACATATTATTTAATATATTCAATTTAATACAGTCAAACCTCGAGATAACGAAGATTTGTCCGTTCCCTTCCGATAGACACCCGAAACCTCGATACGACATAATAATATACATTATGCTCTAATTGCTAAGTGCTTGTAAAAAATGCTCTAATTTAAACCTTTCTTTCTTTAAAAATATCTACATATTTATAATACTAATATATTTTTTTAACGACATTTTAACGACCATGACTTCGGTATAACGAAACCTCAATGTAACGAAAACTCGATATAACGAACTTCCTTTGAGATTCGTTATATCGAGCTTCGACTGGATAAGGTACAAACATGAAGGTTATGTGTGGAACACAATATCCGATAAATGGCAGGCTCGTCCCTCTTTGCAAACGTGCACTCTTTTGACTAAATGTTCAGTAACATTTTGGCATAATTGCGGACTAATTTCATTAAGGGGTCTTCCCACTTTAGACGCTAAAAAAGGCTATTTTCGTGATTTTCTTATACGTTTATACTATAGATATTGATGTAAAAATTGTTACACTTAATAAATACACTTTCGAAATACAGAGGTAATCTTTGGGTACTTTTTTATTAAACAGCCTCGAATTTTTCGTTGGCCTCTCAGAGGCGTATCTTTTTCGCCATAATCTCTTCTTCCATAATAAACTGCCAAATGTGGTGATCTTTGAATACTTTTTTTTGAAGAGCGTTCCCTTTTTTTGTCCTCAACCTTCAAAGACCTTGTAACTACGCATATTACGAAGGAAGAGCACCGTTTTTCACCATGAAGAATTTTTTCTCGCGAAAAACCCCCAAAGCTCGTCATTTACGTACAATTTTTTGCGAAACGTGTTCGATTTTTTTTCTTGTCGTAAACCTTTGAGGACCTTACAACCATGCGTATTATAAAGGGAGAGCATCGTTTCTCACCATAGAGATTCATTTTCCCGTAAAAAACCCTAGAAAATGGTATTTTGCGAATATATCGACCTGAAGAACCCTTAGGGACCTCGTAACTATCCCTGTTATGAAGGGAAAATACCGCTCCTCACCATAGGGAATTTCTTTTTCCATACACTGGGAAAAAACAATCGTTGGATGTGCAAAATGCATTTTGTTGTCTCGAAATTTTGTTGTTTGAACAGTTGTTCAGACATGCTAAATAAGCAGATAGTTTAAATGTATCTTTGGTTACTGCCCAACTATACTGTTTTGTTATGCCAATCAAAAATCAAGTTGAACGTATTTAAAGATACAATTTTGTTAAACCAACTGAATTTTGGATGAATTAACTAATTTTTTTTTTCAGTGTAGACAAACCTCCCAAAACATTAATTTTTTAATACATTTTCTTCGCAAAACGTTTAGTCCTGTTCGTTCGGATTTAAGGACGTTGGAGCGATTCAGTTGAGTCGAATGACGGTTTATTCATTTTTTTTTTCAATGAACCTCAAAAAAATGCATACAAGGTACAGATTTATTCTGTATTTGCTAATTTTTTTAAATATATAATTAAAGGGCAAAATTATGCATTTCAATATTTTTATTACGTAAAGTAGAAAAACTTTTGTGTTACTACCAACTTGAAAGAGTATAACATTATCGATGGTTATTATGAAAAAACTACGACAACGAATGTTTTATACAATTCACAATGAAATTTTGAGTAATTTATAATTATGCCTATTCCTATTTACGTCACGAGATTATTGGCCCATGGTTTACGATGGGCAAGATGAGCATTTTTTTTTCTAAATGTTTACAAAGGTTCAGTTTGCGTTAATCCGTTGTTACAAATGGTTTATCTTGGTGCTAAATAACAAAAAAAAATGACATAACTTTTAATGTGAAAGTCTTGCCCATCTAACCGCACGTTAAATTACACACATTAAACTATATTTTATCTCTGGTGTTTGGTGGTGAAAAAAGTTCATAAAATTCGTAAAGACTCGGTATAGTCTAAACAATAACATGTATTTTTTTAAATTAAATGTAATCTTGGAATGTGGCTAACGCTTCTACCTGCTTAAGGGGAAAGATACCTTCGGGCGAGGAAACACATTTTCGGATTTTCATTATTTTTTTTTAAAGGAAACATTTCTTCACCATTATCTAGACTTAGGGTACGTTTTATTACTACTTTTGGCTGGTAAACGGTATTTTTATTTTTATTCGTCTTTAAAAATGGGGAGGTTGGCACGGTCTTCAGAACTGGTGTGACGTATAGCTAAAAAATGAGTCGACCGATTTTCATGAAATTTGGTAGAAACCTTTTTAACCTTATTGTCTAAAACGTGACCGCAAATGATTATGAAAAATGAAAAAAGTATTTTTTTATTTTTAAATGTAGCCATCATTTCGGACAAATAAATTTTTTTTTCAAAGCTTACCATTCAATCGATTTTCAACATTTCTGACTTTTTCTTGGTTCATATTCCGCGTATGGGTGTCAATGAAAGAAAAACTTCGTTGGGTTTTTTTTTCAGATTGATCCCGCCGACGCTACGTGTCACGCCGTCTGACAACATCCGCCAGAAGCCGTTTAGGAGACCGTGCTATACCTCCAGCATTTTGAAAGATTAATGATAAATTTAAAAATCCTATGTAACAGCCAAAAGTAGTAATAAAACATATCCGTAGTCTCAAAAATGATGAAAAAATATTTCCTCTAAAAAAAATCATGAAAATCTCCCCCTTAATAAAAGTAGTTGAACTCTCGTTTCGTCGTAGAATGTTTCATGGCGATTTTTTTCATTCCTCCCGTCTGACGACTTATAGTCTCGCTTTGGAGAGGACTCGATACGTAAATAGTGTCGAAGGCAAGGCTACCTCAAATTAAACCGAGACTCCCGATGTTCTTTATGAATGTGAGAACAGTTCCGTACGCGCGTCCGTCGAGAAGGCGGTGCCCCAGGAACACCCGGAACCCAGTTGACCCACTCCAGGTGAGTGCGCGCTGCTTTGCTCGATATATCGATCGGGAGCTCGAAACGGAAGGTGGCCAACCGGTGGTGGTGAAACGCCCGGGTGAGTCAAAAGGGTTTTCGAGGCCCCCTGCGAAACCCCAAAAATCGCAGGCCGCAAGTTTCGAGAGAAAAATACAATTTTGGAAAAAGCCAACGAGCGGGTTTTATCTTTGAAAATTACGAAGGCTTGACATATGTTTTTTTAATTTTTTACTTTTATACGTGGAAGTCATTATATTTATATGTTATTTTCAGAATTTATAAATTTATACATTATAAAAATGACATAAATATTCCATATATTATAAATATGACATATAAAATTTTCACATATAAAAGTCGAAAAGTTCAACATTTTTAAAAATGTCAAGACTCCGCAATTCGCTCAGCGAAAACCCGTGCATTTGTTTTTTCAAGAAGTGTATTTTTTAATTTATTTTTATTTATAACTTATAATTTTATTCATTTATAGTTTGTACATTTATAAATTATAATTTTATGACAATTTATATATAATTTTATATGGAAACTCTTATTCCACTATGAACAATTTTTCGTGGAATTATTTTAACCCAAAAATGAAAAGCTTTTACGATGAATTGTTTTTTTTTTCGTCCTTATTCGCCGAGCTACTCTTGAGAACGCAAAAATGTTTTTGATTTTTTTTTATCGAAGCCAAAAATACGAGAAATTCAGCCGCGAAACGCGTCTGTGAGAAAGGGCTCCTCTAGAGCCAAAAACCTTTTTTTTTGGCTTCGGACAAAAAAAACAAATATTTTTGGGTTCTCAAGATTAGCTCGGCAAATAGGGACGAAAATGAAAAAAAATGCGTCCCCATTTTCTTTGAGTTACATATGTTGGGAAATTTTGTGGAAAAAATAACTTTTTAAATTAATGGACATTTTTCGATGTACAATAGAGGCTGTTCAACAATTTTTTAAATTCCATTCACCATTTGAATAAATTTTTATTCAAAATTCGGCAAAAATTATTTTCATTCTGCCTCATTGCCCCTCAATTACCCGATATATTAGTTCCAAAGTTTATTCTACGAGCACGGAACGATCGACAGGTACACGGATGTGCGTTGCGCGGTAATCCAATGCAATCGGACGTTTTGTTATTCCTCCAACCTTTTATTCATTCATTCAAGGCAAACGAGTCGACCCTGCATGTAAGACCGTAATTTGACGACTTTGGCTCGTACGCTCGTGTGCTCACACTCGATCAACTGATCTCATTATGATTGCATTGTATAATTATAAGTAGCGACGCTGCTTCGATACAGTAGCAATCATCTTGCGTCCAACCCACTGAACGGGGAGGGTACAGGACGAATTTCCAATAAATCGTGGTCTTTACAAAAGAAATGATTACTTTATTCAGCACATTCTAAATCGATCCGACTTACTTGAACTCCCTTTTACTTCTCTTCTTTTTTTTTTTATTCATCTCTAATCAACAACTGCGATTTTTTTTTCTCGCTTGCTTAATTTACTCCCTACTCGCCGATTTAATTGTTTGGCTTTATTGGGGTTAGCTCAATCTACAAATTGCGAAACTCTACCAGTACAAAACGCAAAAAAAATGTAGGCCAAAAATTGAACTAAATTTATAGAAAATTAAGAAAATCTAGATGAGTTAAAGTTTCATTAGATTTAAAAAAATGGAAACAAAATTGATTCAACAGAGAAAACTAATTCATTAAATCTAAAATTGAATTTTTGTTTTTAGCTCTTGACACACTAATATTTGGCCTCGATTTTGACACACTGGGTCAATTTGACCCGGAAAGTACTTCATCCGCCTGCCCTCAACAACCCTTCGCTCGATTTTTTTGTTGTTGAAAATCCGGAATGCACTTCAAACATCTCGTAACATGTCTGCATGATTAAAATTCGGGATATTCTATATCAAATTCGTCTGGGTCAAAATGACCCAGTGTTTCAACGTAGGGTTAATCTGACAAACAATTTATAAAATTAGAAAAATATCCTTAAAAAAATAAAACAATTTGACAACATTTTGAGATTAAAGAAAACTTTTCCTCACGTGAAGAAACGTTGTCAAATTTGAAAAAAAAAATTGAACGAACTTAGCAACATTTTTGAAAAACTAAAATAATTTACCAAGACATTTTGAAAATTAAACAATATTTTTCTTCAATTCAAGTGCAAATCTTGGCAAAATTTGTAGATAATGAAAGGAACTTGGACATTTTTTTAGAAAGTTAAAGAAATAGCAATTTTTTAAATTAAAGAAACAGTGAATTGAAAAAAAGGGA